>CM051001.1:10670788-10928288 GCA_027704905.1 Muraenolepis orangiensis
GAAAGTGAGAGATGATTGAAGAAATGATTATGTTTGGTTAAGGCCCCGCATATTCACTCTTCAATCCCCAGCCTCAGCAGAAGGAGCTCCCTCTCCTTTTGCTCAACAAACATGTGGCCTTGATGAAGTTCTCTGCACTCTTTTCTAACTCAAGACATATCTCTTCTCGCATAGCTTAGCCCTGACTATATGATTTTTGTCAATTCCGAATGCAGGTAGTGCACACATCCACAGGACCTGGAGAGACAGCACAGGGGGAGTCACACTATAGGCGGACTTCACACCTGTTCGGGACAAGGTGATGATGGGAGGTTTCAACTCTGACGTGGCGATCAACACGAGAACATGATGAATGTCTTCTTGTGCCATTTGAGCACAGAGCATAGAGAACATGGGGCATGGTTGCATGTTTAACATGGTGAAACATCCTGCAATCTAGAGACTTCAAGGGCTAATATGGAATTCAGAAAACAAAAATGGATGGATCTTTATTTGATCCATCGTATTTTGTTATGCGCTAATATATACAATATATATATTTCAAATCCGTCTAATCTAATAATGAATGAATTAATTTCCATAAATGGCATAATGCCTTGGCCGGCTAGTTCCATCGGTTTGTCAGCCATTTTAGTCAATACTCATTATTTTGTTGTAAATTCATTATTTTGTGCAAGAGAGAGCAATTGAGGGAGCACTCCGTTGGAGAGAGAGCATAGTGGACTCTATGTCCTAATATGAAAATATTAGCAAATATAATACAAATACAAATATAATAAATAGCTTCTTGAAGGCTCCTCCCGAAGACGAGGTCACAGGGTGATGAGGAATCCGGTTTATTGCAGTTTGAATCATTATGAACAGAGCAGATGGTGCATGCTCTCTCCTCTAGTGTGGTGGTGGAGGCTGCTTTAACCTGTGGGCCTTGATTAACAATGACCCACAGGTGTGCAGCCTCACCAGCCACTGCTTTAACCAGCCACCAACCACACACACTCCACACTTGTGTTGCATATTTCTGAATTATAAATCAGTAAAACCCTGTATTGATTATTATATTTTCAGTCAAAGTTGAAAATATTTTAACTCAGGGATGTGAAAATAGAGAGTGTGGTCCTTGGAGCGCCTTGGTGTGTGACGTTGGTGGAGCTCAGACACTGATTGAAAGCATTGCAACGCCTGCGTTGGGCTTTTGAACTTGTCATGGACATGAGGCTTCAGTGACTCACCAGGGTAAAGGAAACTGTTAACTGATGTACATTGCTCACTCAATTCAAACATGCATAGGAAAATCAAAATTCTTAATCTGGAGGATAGAATCCTCTTCATTGGTCACATACATGTACACACGCAGTGAAATTAGTTTCTCTGCATTTAATCCATCCTTGTATTAGGAGCAGTGGGCAGCTATTTTATATACAGCACCCGAAGAACAGTGTAGGAGTCTGGTGCCTTGCTCAAGGTCACCTCGGCAGTGCCCAGGTGTTTTGGGGACTTGAACCAACAGTCACCCCCAGCCGCCCCCTAGAAGTCATTCTTAGATTGTTGATTGTTAATATTGTGGTCTCAGGAGGATTTGACCAACTGCATTATCATCGTTATCATACCATTATTATTGTCACAAATGTTTGTATCTAACTTCAAGCAGCTCCCATCCGGATTCTGCTCCTCCATTTGCTACTTGCCAGAGGTGGTGTCCAGTAGCCTGCATTGTGTCCTACCTGCACGCTTCCAAACCATTATCTCCCTCACTGCCTCGCCGCCGGACAGTTTGCTCCGCAGGGCCGTTGTTTAGTATAAAAAGTCCCAGATTTCACACCTTCTGGGCTGCATTGGTCCCTCAGCATTGAGCTCACTTGAACATGGCACAGAATAGATGCACCCAACTGCCTCCCTGGATATAAGAGGACTAAGTGAGCTTCTGCTCTTGCTCTTGCAGCGGGCCCGGGGCCAGGGTGAAGTAACTGGGGGTTAGTAACTGGGGGTTAGTAACTGGGGGTTAATAACTGGGGGTTAGTAACTGGGGGTTAGTAACGGGGCTGTTCAATGGTTTTTTTATGAAATAAAAAGCACAGCAGACACCAAGACTTATACATTGCTGCAAGCAACATGGATGATGTCAGGTGTCCCATTTAAAGGGGGGTGGGGGCGGCAGTAGCTCAGTCTGTTGGGACTTGGCTTGGGGAATCGGACGGTCACTGGTTCAAGTCCCCGAAACAGGCCAAGTACGGAGTAAGAACTGGTACTTGGAAAAAGGTGCCAGTTTGCCTCCTGGGCACTTCCGAGGTGCCCTTGAGCAAGGAACCAGACCCCTACACTGCTCCCCGGTTGCTGTGTATACAATAGCTGCCCACTGCTCCTAATACTAGGATGGGTTACATGTATGTGACCAATAAAGAGGATTCAATCATTTAGATTTAGATTTAGATTTAAAGCTTGGCTTTTTTTTGTTTTTTTCTGAAACGCTGTCTTTAAAATGTAACATAGGTTATTATCAGTACAGTGTAGCCTACTGATGGTACATTTGTTTTAACACTTCAGTATTTGCCACTGGAAGACGTTTTAAACAACAACCAAATGCAGTTGACTCCAAATGTGTGCCCATTCATCCTTCTCGTTCAGTCAAGCTACTGTACTGTTTAAACACACAGTGATAGCCATTTAGCAGTAGTTTATCATAGCCCATGTGGTTATTACTGTGTAAGGTTATGTGTGTGTGTGTGTGTGTGTGTGTGTGTGTGTGTGTGCGTGCATGTGTTTGTGTCCTGGGAATAATCAAGATCCATGCATTAAGCAGAAACTGCTGGGCTTTGAGATGCTGGCTGGCTACATAGAGTTAAGGTCGTAAAGCAGGTCCACTTTGAAGTCGACGGGTCGTAGCTTCATGACGGAGGTCTTGAGCGAGTACCACCACCCTTTCCAAGTGTACCACACAATGCCGTCGTCGGTCACAGCGCTGTAGTAACCACGGTGATAGTAGAGGCCGTTCAGATTGGCTGAATGGCACCTGGGGGAGAGGGAAGAAAGTTAGATGGATAGAGTGGGTCGTGAGGGGGGGGGGGGGGGGTTGGGTCAAATGTCATTTATGAACGTGGCACCCATTATAAGGGATGTACGCCATTAACCTAATAGGATTAAATGAGTCTGCTACTGTGTTCATTCGGAACACCCATCCAACAGATCAATTTATCCCATCTGTAAACTAGGAACGTTACGACGCTGTAATGACAAATAGTGTGATGGGGTAATTCAAGGGAGTGGCGTGGGCGTGGGATTCTCACCGGTTGAACCACCAGCCCCCCTTGTCCTCCTGGGCACAGTTCCCTGTGTAGTTGTCGTTGTCCCGGTCGTAAGAGCTGAACCTCATGCCCTGGTGGCTGGCCCACCCGGACACACCCATCTGGTAGCTGCCAGACAGCGAGTCTCCAGCTGTGCCCGAGTAGGCTCCGAATGAGAGCTGGTAGTCACTCTACCAGCAGAGCGAGAGAGAGAGTGAGAGAGAGAGAGAGAGAGAGAGAGAGAGAGAGAGAGAGAGAGAGAGAGAGAGAGAGAGAGAGAGAGAGAGAGAGAGAGAGAGAGAGAGAGAGAGAGAGAGAGAGAGAGAGAGAGAGAGAGAGAGAGAGAGAGAGCATTAAATAATTGACAAATGCAGGTAATTTACATTTATGGATATGTTTAGCTCAAATTACTTGACATGGCACTTTTGAATTTGTGCAACAAAATAATGTCTTCCATTTGGCTGCAAACCCACGTGCAAAGACGTATATGATACTGTCAAGCCCAACATGCCACGTGATGTTGTATTGCATATTGTTCAGTTTGAAACAACACTGGTCATATTCATCCATCCAGCCCACCGTCTCCGGCCCAACTCTGAAGTTGTCATACTCGGCGTAGCGCCGGCTGCCCTCCATGTCGCCCAGAATGATCCTCAGAGAGTAGTTCCCTGTTTTAGATAGAATAATCACTATTACATATATATATATATATATATATACCTTCTGAACACACAAGAATAACAAAGGTTCCAGTGAAGCCAAACTACTCTTTGTGTAATTACCTTTACACAAAATACACACATTGGCCATTATCCAAGCAACCTACAAAGATTGATATAATTCATGTTATACATAATTATAAATATACATTTATATATTTTCCATCCAATTTATCTAATCCCAAAAACCGAATAGTCTCTTCATTGTGGGTCAAGTTGTCTAAGTGTATATTGGTATATCGTATATTGGTATATTGGCATATTAGTATGTTAACCTTGCTCTGTAAGGTAATGTAGGTTTTCGTTTCCAAACCAGAACTCTCCAGCTTCTGACTGCATGTCCCCAAATCCAGTCTTATACTCAGTCCATGACCTGGGGGGACATGGATGGAAAGAAGGAGGGAAGGAAGAAGTAAACTAAAACAAATCAACAAAACCATGCCCTTTACTAACATTTGAGTATCATTGGATCACATGATGAGTAGACGTTACTTCTGACGAACTGGGTACCTGGTCTCAGAATTCAGATTGTGCCAAAATACCAAAACATGTTACATGATGCTTGTGTTACCTGCGCCATCGAAGATGGGAGGAGGTTATGTTTTGTCTGTCTGTTGTCTGTCCGTTTGTCTGTTTGTTTGTTTGTTTGTGTGTATGTCTGTTAACAAGACCAATTCCGTATATCACTCAAAAAAGTTTGGAATTGGACAAAACTTGGTGGTTACATTACTTATACCCCCATCAAACCAAAATAGTTCTCAATACGTTCATGAAAATGTTGTCGAACGGGCTCCAACTGTGTATGAACGTAGTGGACATAGTAGCAATTTTTTTTACTTCGTCTTTTTACGAACTTCCTGGACGGGCTCGGACAGGGAGGGTGCTCTAGAACTTTGAGCGTACTTTGAGCGTATAGACGTACTATGAACGGAATTGCCGTACTTCGAACCTTCTAGGGACGTGTTACAACGTGGTGCAGTCGGACATCAATTTCACAGCTGTTTCAGGTTCATCAGTTGGGCTTGAGATTTTGGGCAGTGCACATCGTTTCCTGAAGTGAAGATTTGCTAGATTTGTGCCCAGAACCATGGATAACTTTGCATACATTAACATGTTGAATGTTGGTTTCATCCAATGTATGTTGGAAGCAGAGGAAGATTACAATGAGATGGATGGATCCATCCATCATTCTAATTTGTGTTGTTATGTTTTTAACTGATATGTTTTCCTCATGTACAAGCACATTGTCGTATGAAATGTGCTATATAAATAAAGTTGAATTGAACTTTTTGGACTATTAGCTGGGCCCACAAAGGACATAAGAGGAGATTAAGAGAGGTGGGCAAGAGGACATTTTCAGTTCTGATTTATAAACTTTACCACTGTTTGTGGTACAAGAAAAGGTGCACTCCGCGATATGCGTTACATATTTATGTTGACGATTTGAAACATGAATGCAGAATCAATGAACATACCTTGGACAGGTCCTTATATGACAAAATTCAAGACACTATGTTTCTATCAGCAGATCGCCAGCGGAACAAGATGCCTCGTCTTGGTATATGGACTGCACTATAGGCACTTATTTAGCGCTTTTAGCCAAAGTGCTTTCCAATTACTGCCTCCTGTTCACCCATTCAGGCACCGGCAGCAGTGTCAGCCATGCAAGGAGACAGCCAGCTGGTCAGGAGCAGTTAGGGTATCTTGCTCACAGTCACCTCGGCATCGAACTAGCAACTATCCAACAAGCCGCTCCTCACCTGCTGAGCTACTGCCACCCAATCTTGTCATGTTCCTTCCCCCTGGCTTCTTCACGCTCAACTCTCACTCACACCACATCGTGTTGCTCTCTTTCTCAGAAGAAGAAGGGAAACAGCCACCTATTAAAAAGCACGGAGCCGTCGGTCCGTCTCTGTATGACCGTCCAGCCTCCTCCGTCGCTCATGTCGCAGTATGCCCCGAAGGACGCAGGGCTGCCCCGGGCCTTGATGCGGTAGAGGCCGCTGGAGGTGAAACCAGAGCTGAACACATCTGCGCAGTCTGAAACAGGACAGAAACAGTGGAGATTCTATCTCTGAGAGACGGAACACACAGATTGCTTAATCTGACAGACAGACACAGTGCTCACTCTTTCTCATGATGTGGGTTATTATTACAATTGTATATTAATAGAATACATTGATATTTTGTGATTACACAAAAACATGGGTAACCTTAACTTTACATTAAAGTGTCATGTTACAGTGTAATAACACAATTGTGCTGTGTAATAAGCAACGTTACAACAACATGTACCTAATATGTACCTAATATGTAATAACGTTATGGAACAGCATGTTACTACAGTTAGTCAAGGTTAGCCGTTAATGTCAGTAATAGTTCAGCATAGGGTAGGGTTGTGGTAAGGGTTAGGCTGTTTCATCACGTTATTACATATAAAGCACGTCACAGGTAGTTTCATCACTAATTACAATATGTGTGATCACACTTTAACAAGAACACTAATGTAAAGTGTTACCAAAACATTTGGTTAAAGGGCCCCAATTTTACCACCAGCTGTGAGTGTGATTAGCCAGGCCATTTAAAATGTGTCATGTGACTACCCTAGTCTTGTGACATCACAAGTGTAAGTGTCCACCCAGATGCAGTATGAGGATTAGATCAGTCTACCAGCCTACCCAGTGGACTGGTGGTGGCTTAGGTGGTAAAATAGGGGCCCTTTATGAGGCTGGTGCAGCAGATTCCTCTTACCTCTGTAGGTGCTGTCCCCTGCAGCTGGGCCCCCTGGTGGCGGGGCCTGGTGCTGCTCGGTCTTGCTGTGGGTCTGATGTAACCTGTGAAGGACGAGCTCCTGCTTCTGCACTTTGATCTTCAGAAACCTCTCTCGCTCCCCGAGCTGAGCCAACTCCTCAGCACAACTGCCTGACACCTACTCACGTGCATCTCTCACTCACACACACACACACACACACACACACACACACACACACACACACACACACACACACACACACACACACACACACACACACACACACACACACACACACACACACACACACACACGCACACATACATACTCACACACACACACACACACACACACACACACACACACACACACACACACACACTCGCACACACACACACACACTCACACACAGACACACACACACACACACACACACATTGAATTTTGAATGACATAATAATAATAATAATAATAATAATAATAATAATAATAATAATAATAATAATATGAGACTTCCAATTTTTCAATGGTCTACAATCACACATTTCCTTTGCATTTTTTTTGTGTGTACACATAATACGTATGTATTTTACATACACATAATAGGCTACACTGATTATTACGTGTTACTGTCGTGCTTTGGTTAGTAGTATAACATTTTAACCGCTAGATGGCAGCAAGTTCACATAAGTGAAGTCTGCTTGGCGGTTTCTTTCTATTTCCACCAGGTTTGTACCCTTACAATGTGGGTAGTAAATGAAAATGAACAATGATCAATTCCCCTCCATTTTACCAGCATTCAGTTGTAATAATTTGTTTGCAAGCAAAAGTCTGGCCAGTGACTCTTTTTGTGTTCATTTATTTTGGGCTGTTGTTCTAACTGTTGTTCTCTGGTCACGTAGCACCAGTTCTCTAGGGCTGTTGTTCTCTGGTCATGTAGCACCAGTTCTCTAGGGCTGTTGTTCTCTGGTCATGTAGCACCAGTTCTCTAGGGCTGTTGTTCTCTGGTCATGTAGCACCAGTTCTCTAGGGCTGTTGTTCTCTGGTCATGTAGCACCAGTTCTCTAGGGCTGTTGTTCTCTGGTCATGTAGCACCAGTTCTCTAGGGCTGTTGTTCCAACTGTTGTTCTCTGGTCATGTAGCACCAGTTCTCTAGGGCGGTTGTTCTAACTGTTGTTCTCTGGTCATGTAGCACCAGTTCTCTAGGGATGTTGTTCCAACTGTTGTTCTCTGGTCATGTAGCACCAGTTCTCTAGGGCGGTTGTTCTAACTGTTGTTCTCTGGTCATGTAGCACCAGTTCTCTAGGGCGGTTGTTCTAACTGTTGTTCTCTGGTCATGTAGCACCAGTTCTCTAGGGCTGTTGTTCCAACTGTTATTCTCTGGTCATGTAGCACCAGTTCTCTAGGGCGGTTGTTCTAACTGTTGTTCTCTGGTCATGTAGCACCAGTTCTCTAGGGATGTTGTTCCAACTGTTGTTCTCTGGTCATGTAGCACCAGTTCTCTAGGGCGGTTGTTCTAACTGTTGTTCTCTGGTCATGTAGCACCAGTTTCTATTCGTGCTGTGCCTTTCTACAGTCCTGTTTAATCAAAATATGAACTGTCAAGCGGATTATTAATTTTAGCAGTTTGTGCAAATATGACACGGTATGTTTGCATGTATTTATAAACCGTTGTAAAGGTATGTATAAACATAGAGAACTTAATTTTAGCAGATCTGATTCTTCATGGCATACAGTTGGTTTCAGTGCATTCTTTGTAATATAGTAATATTGGTATACAACGTGGACAATGGGGAGGGAATAAAATATTATTGATCAGTACTATCACAGGTAAGATCACTTATTGGAGATAAATTCTTAAGGCATTCAATCTTCAAAAACACTCAAAACTGTCACAAGCTTGAGATTGAATGGGTGCATAATGCATGCACGGAGTTGTCAAAGAAATATGGAAATACATCAAATCATGACGGTAAATGTAATCCAAACTGATACTGTACTCACAGAGAGAGCTGGAGCAGCGGCTGCAATCAACATCAATCCCATGACGAGACATG
This sequence comes from Muraenolepis orangiensis, assembly GCA_027704905.1. Classification (NCBI taxonomy): domain Eukaryota; kingdom Metazoa; phylum Chordata; class Actinopteri; order Gadiformes; family Muraenolepididae; genus Muraenolepis; species Muraenolepis orangiensis. Next base: position 10,679,595 of record CM051001.1, read on the forward strand.
TCTGACCTGCCATCCCCTGCCTCATAGGACCAGCAACCGGGGTACAAATAAGATAGCCTTTTGGTTCTTCTGTTGAATCTATTCAATTCGAATGAGCAAAAAACCCTTTGTTTCAGTTCAGACACTCGGACACATGTGTAAATGCAACATATATGTCCATTTAAATCTATTTGATGTCCATGCTCCAGGTACTAGTAAAATCAATGATGCTCTAAGTTGAAAGCAGTCCCCTCTGCGGGGAAGTAGAACCACTGAAGGAATGCCGGATTGTACACGGTTATAAATCACAAACATGGGTGAAGCTACTTCAGAAGAGAACTATGCAATTGCGAGCCAGTGACGTGAGGCTCTGCTTTGCATTACAGCAGAACAGAACAGACAGGGAAAAAACCTCCTTCACCTTCTAACACACATGGTGATGCCAGCTTTGTGTGTGAGAATAACAAAGGCCCACCACTTATTCTGTGCCAGAATAACAGGTGTGCCTTGCTCAAGGAAACCTCAACAATCTTACCAGGAGTTCTAGTGACGGGATAATCTTTTGAAAGTTTGGAGTGAATGGAATATAATTAGCAATGAGACATAATTACACTATAACATGTGCTTTAATCATTTTCCCAACAAAAAAAACAATGTGTATTTCACAACGAACGGCATGGAAAGTCTCCTGTTTGATATTATCGCAGAACAATTCCATTCCCTTGTATCGACATGATGTCCCTCCCTTCTCCTCCACATGGCAGCTGTGGACAGACTTTCCATTCCTTCAGCCCATTTGAACTGCTGACACGGGAACCAACAGCTGCCTGGTGTGAGCAGATCATTCAAATAGCTCTTCAGCAACGGTTTGAGCTTGATTGATTATCACAAAGACGATAACAGCTTTGAAGTTGTCATTGTGTTCCGTGAGCTGGCTTTCAGGTATGATAGGTGAAGGTAATACAAATCTAACACTGAAATACAAATACACAACAGTCAAATTAATGTTGCGATAATCACAATTTGTCACAAATCTTTAATATCTAAAATCTATCATTGTTAAACAAATATTCCTCAATCTGTATTTTACATATTTAAATAACTAAAGCACTGGTCTAGCCTCAGGACCCTCGTGTGTCAATAGTTATTAATTCATGACCCAAAGAGAAATAAATGATTTACCAATATTTCAGTAAGCAACAATGCCTTCGTGTAGTGGTAAAAACATGGAGCGAACAAACATCTGCAACAATTGGGGCTAAACTCAATAAATTAGTAAGCCATTAAAACAGGAATAAACATTGAAACATTAGTTAAAACATGGGCTTCTTTCTAAAGATTACGGTTCTGCTGAGTCGCAACCGACTTGCCAGTTGAGAATCACTGACCTTAAGCAATTAAAAGGTAAAAGGTAACTTCTCAATTCAATCATTTCCAGGAAATTGTGAAAGGTGTTATAAATGTATATATAGTTTCTAATGCTTTTAAATGTGATATATATGTGATATCTGGACATTCAAGAAAGACAAATATGTAATTGCCTTGCATTGCCTATTACACAATCGACAGTTAACTTAAACTGTCCAAACCCACAACTGCCTCCTCTTTTTGTCTAAATAACTGGAAAAAATCGAATTGATTACCAAGACCATGTCCGAATGATGCCGATTGGCCAATGTTTGATAGCTGTGATAGAAATGTATTTGAAGTAAACACGTTGCCCTATCTTTTGCATCCAGTCAGGCTCAATGTCTGTTTTATTAGGAAGCCCCTTTGCTCTCTGAAATAGCAATATATATTTGAAAAACTTGATATATATTTCTAACCTAACCCTAACCCTTCACACCCTCAACCTAACCCATATAATTAGTAAGTAGTACTTTTCTAAATGATCAATATTTGGAGAATGCATAGTTCCAGGTATTAAAAATAACATGACTTCGACACTATAACATGTATAATATCTTTGTATTAAAAGTGATACTGGTGAATACTAGCAGGTTCGCAGTGTAAGAACAGACAGACGCTTGGAACAGCAGGATAGTCCCTTTTTTCCATCTGCTCCACCTTCCTCTTCTCTCAGTGGCCCCTGAGAACACACACATGGCACACATTCATATTTCCAACGCTTTTCTCACTCAACATTTGATTCACCGCCACTTGCATGAGAGAGCAAAGCATGGCGGAGTTGTGAGGAAATACAAAATCACCACGCAAAACAAAAAGATATATGTCGGTTCTCACCTTAGCCGAGTCGACCACGTTTCATCTGACTGGTCTACTTCCTCTTGGTCAAAGCTCTGTCACCACTCTCTACATTAACAATACGTATACATACACATACAGTCATGTACAAACAGTCATACACACTTGTCATCCATATTACATTACACTATCATACTTCTGCTGGACTTTCTGGACTCATCACCTATACTGCGCTGTTCTGCACTGTGCTGCACTGTATTCACCATGCTGCTGCACCACTTGCACTTTTTAAATGCTTTCTGCACAATTCAACACATATCATCCATCAGTCACTTTATTGTTGTTTTTATTATAATTTTTATTGTGTACACAGTATTGTTATAGTAAAGGGTTGTATAGTATAAGTATAGTACATAGTATAGTATACCGTGTTCAATAGCGGGAAGTTCATACTGTGGGAGGGAATGGGGAGTAAGCATTGTACTTGTCGCATATGGCAAATAAAAATCTTGAATCTTGAATCTTGAATCAGTGAATTAAGGTACACGTCTTTATCGAGCAGATATCGGTCGGGCATCTTGCTGAAGGATGCCTACGGATAAGGCTGCAGACGTTGGGAATCGAACTCGGTACCTCATCCATCCAGGGGCAGACATCCACGATAGCACGCTCATCCTGCTCCCACAACTGAGATGCAACACAACTCAAATGATCACACTAATAACACTTGCTTACCTTTGGTCTCTAGTGTTTGCTTGTCCCCTGACACCTCAGGGTCGTCTGGTTGAATGTCATCAGACTTCTTATAGTAATAATCTTGATTCGGCGGTCCAAACCTCTGGAAGCACATACATACGTACATACATACACACACACACACACACACACACACACACACACAATGAGACATTTTTTTTATCTTGACTATATCATTTGTATTTGAAGTGAAATCCTACAGCAGTGGACAAACCACGTCAGGCCACATGAAGCTGATGAAGAGCACGACGGGCAGGGCCACGACGAACACATAGACCCCAAGGAGCCAGGGACGCTTCTGGACGGCCAGTAGGAGGCTCTCTATCCCACCTATCAATCCCTGCGACACACACACACACACACACACACACACACACACACACACACACACACACACACACACACACACACACACACACACACACACACACACACATGCCCTTCAGAGAGCGAGACCAGCAGTGGAACATTTTTCAGGTTTACAAAATAAAAGTCCCTCCTGGTGTATTGTGTGGGCCACCTGTGCTTGGCGTGTTGGGCAGACAACAAGAGTTAAAAAGTGCATTCTAACTCTATTTGATGTGTATTGTAAAATTACAGTTTTAATAGGATTGTTATATCTGGATTTGTATCTGTTTCGAACAAAAGCACAATACTTATATTTGTTTTGTGCTGTAGAATAAAAGTGTTGCTGTTATTAAAACTGCTCTACTCATTTATTTATTTGAAAAAACACATTAGACAAATTGATGTGAATGTGTCATGTGTTTACATATGTGGTTCCAGTTATTTTGTGAGAATATTGCAGTGGTGGTAACTATAGGCTGTTGTTTTTCTGTCCAGAGTCTTTACTGTGTGTTAATACAGTGATTGACCACCTAAATACCCTCCATACCATTTGAGCAGCAGAGGCCGGTGCTACACCAGCTAGTGTCAGGCAGAGCAGAAGACCAGCATGCTCCATCCCTGGATCAAACACACACACACACACACACACACACACACACTCACACACACACACACACACACACACACACACACACACACACACACACACACACACACACACACACACACACACACACACAAGTGTAGTGTTACTACAAGCGATCCCGGGCAAACATACACACAGATAAGATTAATTTGGAGATGGCTAATCAGCCACTGATGAACCCTACTACTATGTAAACAATAGACACAAAACACATTGTCAGTGAAGTAGCGGATTAACTAGTAGCTAGCATGTAGTCTTTTGGCCTAAATCTGATATTGCCTCTATTATGTGAATAAGGCATGTTTTATAGCTATACAGGTTTGGATGATTGCATGATGGTGTTAGGTTAACTTATTATGCTGTAAGCTCTGCATAGCAATGAATGTCACAGGACTCAAATAAACTGGAACATAAACCTAGATATCTATCATATATATATACAACTATCGTATAGATCAGTGGTCTTCAACCAGGGGTACTGCGGTACTGCAGGGGGTCTGCAAACATGATTAATGCAGAAACCAATTCTTGCCATCACCTTACCCCCCCCCCCCCCCATTTCACCCAAATTCCACCTTCAAGTCAGTGTTTGCTCCACATGGAGGTCATGGACATAGATAGACCTGGGCCTCAGAATCATTTTTATCCTGCCACATGCACCAGGGTCAGTCATTGTACAATGGAAAAGTTTGAGGCTGATGCATTGATTTGAATTATGTCGACATGGCTTATAACTTAGGATCAAAGCTGTATATATATATATAGAAGTTAAAAAAGGCATTGTAAATATATTCTTAGGCCTATAGGCCTGGGATAAAACTCAACAGCATTTTATTGGAAAAAAAAGATATATAGGGGGTCCCTGCGCTGTTCCTCAATCCACCATGGGGTCCCTGGGCTAAAAAAAGGTTATAGATCATATATAATATATAGATCATATATAATATATAGATCATCTATAATCCAGACAATGTCAACAACAACAAAAAGCGATGAACGGATGAATATGCAACCCTAACCCTAACCCTAACCCTAACCCTCCAGAGAAAAGAAAGATGGAATAAGAGCACAACAGAACATTTAACTTAAAAGGAGAAAGCAGTGTAGAGAGAGAGAGGGAGAGGGAGAGAGAGAGAGAGAGAGAGAGAGAGAGAGAGAGAGAGAGAGAGAGAGAGAGAGAGAGAGAGAGAGAGAGAGAGAGAGAGAGAGAGAGAGAGAGAGAGAGAGACCTAAGGACATGTGTAAGTCTTACCTTAGCGTTTGAGGTTCCCTGAGTTAGTGAGCAAAACACTTCCTGGCGCATGTAAGGCTTGTGATGTTAGACTTTGGACCCAGGTCACTTGTAACCACGGTTACATGTCACACATTAGCCCCAAATTACCAGAGGGTCATTAATTATGTCACACACACCACACACACACACACACACACACTCAAACACCTTTTAGAGGTAGCCATAAGGGTAGAAGAAGATGTATTATTAACATCTCCAAAACAACATGCTGATAATAATAGGGCTAATACTAGTTACTGTTAGGGTTAACAAAACATTTATTATGAATAGGCAATTATCAACAAATGACAATTTGACAATAAAATAAAGCCATCCAAATCATACAAACATTACACAAATATATTGCATATATATATACTGTATATAGCAATTAATACGTAGTAAGTAATATGATGCATCAACGGTATACTGCTATTAAAATAACTAATAACTAATACAATGCTACCATAGTGCACTACTGTACAAACTATCTTCCTGGTTGTAATGCAGTCCCACATTCCAAGGACAGTTTTTATCCACAGGCAGTGAGCCTACTGAACTGCCAGGAGTGCTGCCACTTTCACGTTCATAACATTGTCATTAACGTTACACTTGCTGGACTTTCTGGACTCATCACAGTTACTGCACTGTATTCATGATGCTGCTGCACTACTGGCACTTTAAATGCTTTTTTGTAAAAAAAAAATAAAACATTCAACACATGTACATATATAACAGTCATGTATACTGCGGGAGGGAATGGGGAGTAAGCATTCCAATGTACCTGTTGCAATTGGCCAATACAAATATCTTGTATCTTGTATCATGTAAATTTACAATAAATTGGGAATCTAATTTGGGAATTCTAATTTTTGCCTTTGGTAAGATTTGCGAGGAGAGTATTTAACATGTAAATGCGGTCTGAACATGACAACACATTCTCAATTTGATGTTTCTAAACAAAGAACAAGCTCTAACAGGCTCATTTATATCAAGTAGCAAAGAAAGGAAAAAAGTTGAACTTCTCAGTGGAAGTGTATTGTATAATGTCAGTCACCTGATGGATTTATATATCTGGATGTGTATCTGTGATTCAAACTAGAGCACACTGATGAATTTTTGCACTGTATGTCGTTTTGCTGTCATTTAATTTGCTCTACTCGTTAAAAAAAAGAAGGATATTAATTATTGGTTTATTGGAGTACACATAAGAAACATGTCTGTGAATGTGTCATGTACTTACATATGGGGTCCCTGGGAGTCCCAGGTCATACATTAATACAAAATAGAGTATATGAAATATATTTCCAAATTTGCTAAACGTGTTGTGTCTGTGGCTCTGGTGGATCGAGGATCCAAACAAGACAGATTTCAGAAAGTGAGTCAGGGTCGTTGCCGAGATTTCAGATAAAATATGCTTTCGAAGAGACACATTGTGGTGCTTCTGTCTACTACAGCTGGATGTTGATTTCACTGCGAATCTCGTCTCCTCCAGGGATGCTGTCACCTGCCTCTGAAAGGAAGCCGCTGCCAGGGGTTGCCGTGGTGATGCTGTGCTCGAGGACTGTGATTCGCTGTTTGAGTCGTAGCTGGGAGGAGTTAAACTCACTCTGGAGGCGGGCCAAACAGGTCTGAACAGGACAACAGTATTATTCGAACAATATTATATAATACCCAATATTGTTAAAATGAAAACCAGTTCATAAAAACATGAATTAAACAAAGCATGTAAAATATTTTATGCAATTTGAAAAATAAATAAATGTTAAAAGTAATTATTGCCGTTACCTGCAGGCGGTCAAGACTGGATTCCAACCGCTCCACTTTCTCCTCAAGCTCCTCCCCCGCAGAGATATTCACTTCCTCCAGAAGCCCCTCCTTCTGCAAGATGTCCCGCCCCCTTTGCTCCAGCTGTACTCTGGCGTGGGGGAACTCCTGCAGCGCATCCATCAAGTCTTGTTTGGAAAGGCAGAAGAGGTCAGAGTATCCCAGGCTACGGATGTTAGCTGTGCGTCGGTTCCCCATCTTGCTACCGCTGATGTTTAGGATACTGATCTCTCCAAAGCAACTTCCTGCGGTCAGGACAGCTAGCTGGCTGCTGCCGTCCTCTCCGACTACCGCCAGATGGCCATCTTTAATGATGTACATCTCCTTACCCACATCTCCCTAGAACACAGGGAAGACATTGGGTATACTGTAATATTAGTGTACTTACATATGCATAGTCTGAATGATTAAGGACTACTTTGTTTGCTAGCTTCAGCTATTTATAATAGTGAAGCAAAACGTAATGGAGCGATAAACATCTCTGCATATTACCTTTAGTAAACATGTTTTTACCTTCCTACAAATGTAGTCTCCAGGACTAAAGACTTGCGGTCGAAGCTTTAACACCAGCTCTACCAGTAGTCCAGCCTCACAGTCCTGGAAGATGCGCACCTGCACACCAATATATATATATAGTTATACATAATATAGTTTCAGACGTTGTTGAGCAGAAAATCGAAGTGAGAGATCAAATGTGCAATTGTTGAGCGGAGGCCCTGACCTTCTTCAGTGTCTCCAGGTGAACGTTAATGGCAATCTCTGCCCTCAGCTTATTGGGCAGGCTCTTCAGCACTTCTTGTTCGTCGACCGTTTTCTGATTGGTCCACAGATAGTCGAACCAGCGGATGACGCGCTGCTCCACATCTTTGCTGATGTGTCTGAAGTGCATGTAGTGCTTGAGGGCATCAACGCGGCTCTGAAAGGCGGCTCTTGTTGCGTTCATGTTCGAGATCATGGCACCAACGTTTCCCACGATGGATGCAAAGATGAGGACACCAACCTAAGAAATACTGTAGCTCTTAGAAATATATTACATGATTTTTTTGTATGTCTCAAGATCATAGGTCTTACTAATTTTTTTGAGGCTTTGAGGCTCAAACAATAAACTATATATATATACAGTATAAACAATATAACACATTTCAGAGGTGAAGGTAAGAAGCAACAAATCACCAGATGAACTGTGCATGAGGGCTGTGATTTTTGTAGTACACACACAGTGACTATAAATAAGGTTTAACTGCTCCCTACTAGCTGGCTGCTCCTTGGTTGACAAGCAAGGAGCAGCCGGTTGGTTGTCTGGTATGAACGCCTGCACGAATGGTGAATTTGAGGCACTAATTGTAAATCACGTTGAGTGGCGCAATATAAACGTAGTCCATTCTACCAAAATGACACCTTGTTGGTATCAAAGTCAAGGTAAGATGCAAAGGGATGGGACTACCGTAGCATACTCACTAGGAAGTCAAACACCAAGAATAGATACTCCTCGTCACGAACGGGAGGTGGGGTCTCCCCAATGGTGGTCAGCGTCAGTGTGGACCAGTACAGGCAGTAGATGTAACTCCGGGTCAGGGAGCCAAACTCGGGGTCGCTGGCGTTGGGGTACACCCAGGAGTCCGAGCCCAGCCCCAGCACCTTGGAGAAGCTGTAGTAGCCGCACGCGTTCCAGTGGATGATCACCAGGATGTAGAGCACCAGCTTCCAGATGCGGAAGGCGTTGGGGAAGCTTGTGCGCGTCTCTGTGCGCTCGAACAGCTCAAAGAGGCGCGGCAGTCGCAGCAGCCGGTTGAAGCGCAGCAGCGGGGTGTAGGACGGCCCCACGATGAGGTACAGCAGGTCGGTGGGGAGGACGGAGCACACGTCCAGCTTGAACTGCGCCGTGCGGAAGTAGGTCTCCCGCAGACGCCGCACGTCTTTCACCATCAAGCCCTGGTCCAGAAAGCCTTTAGAAACCATGAGGAACTCTTTCACCATCAAGCCCTGATTCAGAAAGCTTTTAGAAACCATGATGACCTCTTTACCATCAATCCCTCATCCAGAAAGACTTTAGAAACAACAAAGAACTATTTCACCCTCAAGCCCTAGTCCAGAAAACCTTTTGAAACCATGTGGAACTCCTTCAACAACAAGCTCTGGTTGAGAAAAAGCTTTTGGAAAAAAATAGGAACTCTTTCACCATCAAGCCCTCATCCAGAAAGCCTTTAAATACCACGAGGAACTCTTTCACTATCAAGCCCTGGTCCAGACAACCTTTAGAACCCATGACGACCCCGTTACCATTAATCCCTCATCCAGAAAGCTTTTAGAAACCATGAGGCACTCTTTCACCATCAAGCCCTGATCCAGTAAGCTTTTGGAAACATCAAGGAACTCTGATTGGGCTGGACTTCACAGGGTTACAGGTTGTAGATGTGTGCTTTATTGAAGGGAAAGTGAATCGCAACATGAGTAAAGCGACTATCCTGCCCTCCTGTAGTCACTCCTGCATGGGTGTGGAGACTGGACAAACTGCTGTCCATACAGTTGTTCACGTTCGGGTGATTTATTAATCGTTAAAAAACCAACAAAACATGACACGGTTGATGCAAAAAAGAAAAACAAAGTGCGATGGTGACCTGTAACAAAGGAGTGAATCAGCAGCCGCGCCAGCGGTAAAAAACGCATAACCTCCATTTCTGTCCCTGATTACCTCCACCTGTGCTTATAAAGCATAACCCTCCATCGCCACCCATTGGCGACATGACGTATACCATGAAAGAGAACCAAATCAATTCATATCTGCATTTCCACATGATCAATAATCACCAAAGCGGCTTGCTATTGTATTGTAGCCGGTGTGGTATCTATAGACTTTTCCATATTCCCATCTCTAACAACATATTAGACATGTCCTGGTCTGACCTGTGCGCAGGCGGACAGCCGTGTCGAGGATGTAGAGGCTGTCACAGAGGTAGTCCAGGACCAGCCACACCATCAAGCTGCTGGCCTGGAGCTCACTGAAACAAGCCCTGCAGAAGCAGGTCAACCACCACATTGAAATGAATCCTTCCTATCCTTCCTATTCCTATTGCAGAGCACGGGGCCGTGCTCTGCAATCTTTATGGCTCCCATACAAATCAAGGCCACTTCCACAGTTGATTTTTGATTTGTTACATGATTTTAAAATCGAGTTAATCAAGATAATTAAATACTTTTTTGATTTTCACTTTATTTTTTGCTATTTCATTGTTTTAGGTGACATAGTATACAGTATAGTATACATACATACATATATACATACAGTTGTATACATAAAGCTATAGATATAAGTGGATGAATGAGTAACAGTGATGACAGTAGGATTGTTGACCTGGCAACTAGGAGGCTCCAGTTATAAAGAACAGCGACGCCAATCACCATCAGCCAGTGGTAGTACGCATCATCAGACGGGGACAACACAAAGATTGTACACCTCCTCTTCCTGAGAGCCGAGAGCAAACAGAGTCAAACAGAGCAGACAATAGGACTATAATATATACAGATGTGTGTATTCTATAAGAGTGTGTGTGTGTGTGTGTGTGTGTGTGTGTGTACTCTCACGTGCGTCTGATACGTCTGCCCTCCGCTTCTGCGTCCGAGTCCGCATGGGTGTGGCTAAACCTGCTGGGCGGGGCTTGTATGTCCAAGGGGGCGGGGCCCCTGAAGCGCTCCAGGAAAGAATCTGGCCGGTCCACCTCTTCAACCAGACTCTTGTGGGCCCACTCTCGTAGGGTCATGACCATGCCTACTATCCTACACACACACACACACACACACACACACACACACACACACACACACACACACACACACACACACACACACACACACACACACACACACACACACACACACACACACACACACACACACACACACACACACACACACTCAGTGTCATGACCATGCTTACTTTCCTACACACACACACACACACACACACACACACACACACACACACACACACACACACACACACACACACACACACACACACACACACTCATAGTATAATGACCATGCTTACTATCCTACACACACACACACACTCATAGTGTCATGACCATGCTTTCTTTCACACACACACACACACACACACACACACACACACACACACACACACACACAAAAACACTCTTATAGAATAATGACCATGCTTAATATCCTATACACACACATATACACACACACACACACACACACACACACACACATCCTTGTGTGTGGGGGCATGACCATCAATATTTGAAATTAAATATATACATATTTGGAACTAAACAAAAGCAACACAAGAAGACGCGAGAGAACAGATCCATGACCCCCCTGCTAGTGTACCAGGACAGATCCATGACCCCAGTGCTAGTGTACCTGGACAGATCCATGACCCCACTGCTAGTGTACCAGGACAGATCCATGACCCCACTGCTAATGTACCAGGACAGATCCTTGACCTCACAGCTAGTGTAACTGGACATATCCATGACCTCACTGCTAATGTACCAGGACAGATCCATGACCTCACAGCTAGTGTACCTGGACCGATCCATGACCCCACTGCTAGTGTACCTGGACCGATCCATGACCCCACTGCTAGTGTACCTGGACAGATCCATGACCCAACTGCTAGTGTACCTGGACAGATCCATGACCTCACTGCTAGTGTACCTGGACAGATCCATGACCCAACTGCTAGTGTACCTGGACAGATCCATGACCCAACTGCTAGTGTACCTGGACAGATCCATGACCCAACTGCTAGTGTACCTGGACAGATCCATGACCTCACTGCTAGTGTACCTGGACAGATCCATGACCCAACTGCTAGTGTACCTGGACAGATCCATGACCCCACTGCTAGTGTACCAGGACAGATCCATGACCCACTGCTAGTGTACCTGGACAGATCCATGACCCAACTGCTAGTGTACCTGGACAGATCCATGACCTCACTGCTAGTGTACCTGGACAGATCCATGACCTCACTGTTAGTGTACCTGGACCGATCCATGACCCAACTGCTAGTGTACCAGGACAGATCCATGACCCAACTGCTAGTGTACCAGGACTAGATCCTCTGACCCAATGCTAGTGTACCTGGACAGATCCATGACCCACTGCTAGTGTACCAGGACAGATCCATGACCCCACTGCTAGTGTACCAGGACAGATCCATGACCCCACTGCTAGTGTACCAGGACAGATCCATGACCCCACTGCTAGTGTACCTGGACCGATCCATGACCCCACTGCTAGTGTACCTGGACCGATCCATGACCCCACTGCTAGTGTACCTGGACCGATCCATGACCCCACTGCTAGTGTACCTGGACTAGATCCTCTGACCCCACTGCTAGTGTACCTGGACAGATCCATGACCCACTGCTAGTGTACCAGGACAGATCCATGACCCCACTGCTAGTGTACCAGGACAGATCCATGACCCCACTGCTAGTGTACCTGGACCGATCCATGACCCCACTGCTAGTGTACCTGGACCGATCCATGACCCCACTGCTAGTGTACCTGGACCGATCCATGACCCCACTGCTAGTGTACCTGGACTAGATCCTCTGACCCCACTGCTAGTGTACCTAGACAGATCCATGACCCACTGCTAGTGTACCTGGACAGAGCCCCTCGCCCGTGGTAGGAGCTAGGAGAGTTATGGTCTCTTCTGTCGATGGCTGCCATCCTCTGTAGCTCTGAGCAGGTGTCATCACACATTGACTGGCCCCTACACACACACACACACACACATATAACACAATGCACAGTACACAGACAGGAAGGTATGCAAATATTTAAGGAACAATATTGATATAAGAATCAGAATGCCTTCATGAAACAAGTACAATGAAATTGTGTAGCTCACTCTAACAAACAATTGAAAAATATAAATGAGGCAAAAAAGGACTTTAGCGATGTGTCACCTGCTTTGCAAGCTGTCTGCTCGGTCACTCTCCTCCTCTGTCCATGTTTTGACAGAGAGCCTTTGTGAAGCCACCACCTGACCTTGCATTCTGTGTGTGCGCGCACACGCACACGCACACACACACACACACACACACAATATTTGTCGTTCACCATTTCATATAGATTGAAGTTGCAAGCAACACTGTCGGGGGGGGGAGGAGGGTTCCAGGATATGAGGATAGAATATTTTAATATTTCATTATTTAAGAGCATGCAAATTAAGTATCAAGATGATGTGATTATGCAAAAATGTAGACACCAAATAGGCTTCAATACAATAGCAAGCCGTTTGGCGATGATTGATCACGTGGAAATGCAGATATGAAATGATAGCATTCACAGCACCCCCCTTATGGACCTTGTGTACTCCGAATAATACATATGTCACACACACACACACACGTCCACATGGGAAAAAAGATACAAAAGATAGTGTGTGCAACAGGATCAAACATCACCACAAAGACCAAGTGGCCTGGCTACAAGCTGCTTGCATTTGTTGTCATGGAAACGCAGAGACAAGAGTAGATGAGATGGAAAGACAAGTAGACGGGCGGGAAGAGAAACCAAATGAAGTCTAAAATCAACAAACCTGATCAGGGTTCCAGTTCACTTCCCACGCAAGGCACAAACCTGTTTAGTTTCGGCTCACCAGATCATCACTTTCATTCACTTAACAGGGAAACACGCCAACTCTTGTGTATTCCTGGTTGATGGACGACTCGTATCTATCCGACCATGTCTCTGACGGGTGATCAGAGGTAGGCGTGTGTCTACGGTTGTGAGGACCACATTGGAGAGGACATGTAGCAACACACTAAGAGGGGGGGGGATGCTATGAAAGGGTGTGCAAATGGAACTGCTAAAAGGATCACAGGGCACTCACACTGTTAAAATTAAAACTATGTGTGTGTGTGTGTGTGTGTGTCCAGCGCATCTGCATCGCATTAAACAAAATGGCCCTTTTGTGATAGCGAGCTCATCTGAATTCAAGGACCCCTTTTGAAGTGGCCTCAAGGCGGAGTGCAGTGTGTGTGTGTGTGTGTGTGTGTGTGATTTGACATAAGTATGTCACTGAGAGAAGTGTTTTTCTGCACACATGCCACCCACACCTCACTTCACTGTCAATCCCAGCAAACAGTAGCTAATGTATTTTATATTCACTGTAAGCACACACACACACACACACACACACACAATAAAAGATCACACACTGACTGTATTGCACTTTAGCATCTGTATTATAGTTCATAACAGGTACAGTGATACTAGCTGTAAGACATTTGATTAGCTCCAGCTTAATGAACTGTTGGTAATGCACATTTTGCCACATACTTTGGCAGCAAAAATACGTGATTCTGAAAGTGCTAATGGCAGTTATTGCAGGGAATTTGCAATCAACAAGAACCAAAAAATATGTTCCCTGATTTCAGAACAAATTCTGATCGGTTAATTAAAGTCGGTGATGCTGAAGTTAAATTTTTTTTTTTTTCTCATTTTACAATTATTATAAAGCAGTACTAACAGTTAGTTTTGTTGTTTTTGAAGTTTGACAATTTAATGCATTAGTACAAACAGTCTTTATCGTTTAACATTGGGAGTGCAGAGGCCACACGGTCACAAGGCCACAAGCAATATGTCGGCTGGTGGAGCCTTCCGGGAAAGAAGATGAAGTTCAAGCTACAGCGGTTAGCCTCTCCGTAGATACGTCAACGTGACATTCGCAGCCTTCAATACAACCCCTGGCAGATAATGGTATTGCTATATGGACCAACGTGTGGCCAAGGCGTGTGCAGCCAAATATCAAATGTCAAGCCGTCTCGCTGTGGTTGAGCGGGAGACACTGAAACAGTTTGAAGATGCGTCACTTAGCCGCTTATTTGTTTTGAATCCACCTACGGAACAACACGGTTATTGCAGTCGCTGTACATATTTCAGCCGTTTAGAAACAACTGCAATACACGTCTTGACCCGTCTTCTGATCTCATTTAGCTAATTTAGGCTTATGAAAATAAGACAATTAAGGATTTTGTGTTTGAGATGTTTTTCAGGTGGTAGACTTATCTAGTGTAGTTTAGTCTACTATACACCCTGGTACATGAAAGGAGCAGACCCATCATTAGTGTTAAGAACCACACCTGTGTGTTTGTCCTAGGACAACGCCTCTGTGGAAAAAGGGGTCCAATGTGAATCAATTCAATGTGTTCCAATGTGTCATGTGATCGGAGATGAGAGGAGAGGTGTGGCGAATACATGAATGCCGGACAACAGCAGCACCTCCATCCTGGAGGCTCCAGCAAAACCAGCCCTCAATCGGGAGATAACCATCTATGAAGCTGAACTTACTCAGTGTGTACTCAGTGTGTGTGTGTGTGTGCCTGTGTGTGTGCCTGTGTGTGTGACACGTATCCGTGTCTTTTAAGCTCTCTTCATCCCTCTCGCCATCAGGCAGGCGAATATAGTCATCACCATCTTGGGGTTGATCTCCACCAGGTCCTCAGGGAGGGCGTATACACGGGCGCCGATCTTCCTCGCCATGGAAACCGCGTACCTAGTGATGATTTCAGCGGAAGAGGGGCGGGGCACACAGTGAAAGAGAGGCGGGGCACACAGTGAAAGAGAGGCGGGGCACACAGTGAAAGAGAGGCGGGGCACACAGTGGAAGAGGGGCGGGGCACACAATCAGTGTTTAGTTTTCACCACATTAAGGAGTTCACACAACTTGTGTTTTGATTACTGTTTTAGAGACATTTTGGAACACTGTGGTGCCATTATTATCATCATTTTAACATTAGAAAGAATTTACTCAAAGAGCTATGACAGGAATAAACCATGATGGTTATTAATAAGCCATGAGTCCCGTATGACGGGCTGGTGATGTGGTCGAGGTTGCTTACCACCGCAGAATTACATTATTTTCCAATTATGGGAAACTATTACTGGTTTATTCCGTTCATAACACAGTTGACCAACAATGATTAGATATTAGTTACTTTAAGCTATAACGTTATTGGATTTTTTTAACAAGGAAAACACCTTTGGAACATTACTGACCAATAAGGGCCGAGTATTCAACAATGCTGTGGTATCATTCAAGATGAAACATGCTTTCAAGCGTAGACATATTGGCTTACTTGGCGTTGCTTAGCTTGTCTTCGTCCTCTAGGCTGCCTGTTTTAACCAGGTCAAAGTTCACACTGTTTGGGTGAATGGCATCAATCAATTCCAGAACTGGAGTACTGGTGCTGATGCTCTTATCCTGGGAAGACAGGCATGGATGACACACACACACACACACACACACACACACACACACACACACAAACATTAGATGGGAAATTCAAAGCAAAGATCTTAGAAATGATTTGTCTTATTAGTATTTGTTGATATCATCATCGTATCAAATTCGGAACCTGAACCACAGTCGTATATAATTCAATGATAAAATTGAGCAAATTGTTCAGATTAAAGTTGGAATAATTATCGTAATTATAATTATATAATAATTCAGTTGGTCACTACTATTGAATGAATAAACACTGGTAACTACAAATATAGTTCCTAGTAACTGTTATAAGCAAATCACACTTTTAAACATGAAGTGATGTGTTTAAAAGTGTGATTTGCCAGGCTTAAGCTTTACATTTCATTACATTAGTCGTTTAGCAGACACTGGTGTCCAAAGTGACTTACAATAAGGTCATTCAACAGGTAGGCAAGATAACTACTAGTCACCAGAAGTGCATTATCTTTTCTAACAAGCCATAATAATTGAATATACTGTATACATACACATATACAGTATAATAACATAATATATATTATAATAACATCATATATAATACATTACATTAAAATGTCATTCATCAGGTAGACAATAGAACTACTAGTCACCAGAAGTCAAAAGTGCATTTCCTTCCCAACAAGCCTCCATTGAGCAGAACCAGTACTCATGTACATGTACAAATAAACTGGCTAGTACAATAGGCTAGCTAAGTAGAATAAACTGGCTAGTACAATAGGCTGGCTAAGTACAATAAGCTGGCTAGTACAATAAGCCCAGCCCAACCTTAAAGCTGCGGATAGACGACGTCTTTCCGGCGTCCTTCAGCTTGGTGTTGACCCAGTCCACGATCAGATCATCCCCGGCCACTTCTCCGTCTCCGAGGTCCTCCAGCACATTGAGGGTGTACCTGCGTGTTCACAGGTCACATGTATTGTTACCTCCGCCACCAAGGATGGACAAGAGGTTAAGTTTTGGCCCCCCGTTTGTCGGTCTGTTTGTTTGTCTGTTACCACGATTACTCAAAGTACGAAATTGGACAAAACTTGCTGATAAGATTACTTATTGATTTGGGGCGTAGATCCGGATGACAATCCGGATCCAGGGGATGGAGCTCTACTGAGGGCCCTGTAGTCTTTTTTTTCTCGTTTTATTTTGTTATTTATTTATTTATTCATTCATTCAAGGGATTTTTTGCTACTAATTCTGTATAGTGTGAACATAAACAAGTGCTTTTCAAAGTCCTTAAGGAGTTTGTGAGACTTTCAACTTCAAGGAGAAAGGGATACAAATTTGGAAGGGACTTATTGAATCCTTTTTTTCAGTTTCTCTGTTTTGCTGTACTCTCTTATGAATAGCCTCTTCTTTAACTTGGGGACATAACTAACTAACCTTGTAAAGAGTCGGCTGAGAAGGGGGAGTCGAAAAGATAAGCAGAGGAACTGAACTGTTTGTGCCCCCACTTTGAGTTGTCTCAAAATGCTTTGTTGCTCCAGTAATATAAACTGTCCCTTATCTGAGTAAAGGGGGGAAACTGTAACTCCATGTTCAGGGCTGACTCTCCCAGAGAGGAGACTGGTGTGTGAGCATACGTTTAATACTCTTGGATTTGTACTGTGTGTAACTTTACATTTAGAAGCCTAGTCTGTCCTAGACGCAATATCCCAAGGAAATTGCCACGACACTTGCAAACTTCTGTTCATGTATGTAAAACATGAAGTTACTCACTCCTCATGAAATACACTACTTTAATGTACTTCATTAGTTACAGCTGGGTTTACCCTGTTGTGACACCAGTGTAAAAGCAGCCATTGTTGTATTTTTTAGACAGTGGTCATCACCTCCTCATTAGCTGCCAGACCAGTGCCAGGGTGAGGGTTGGATTTCCTTCATTCAGGTCCTGACCTCCAATACCGACCAGGGAGAAGCCAGCCGAGGATTTGCCCAACTCCACTGCATAGTTACAGTTCTCCAGCTACACACACACACACACACACACACTTTTTTTTCAAATGTATTTGCAGCAGTTGTATGGTTGGATTGGCTATTGGCTAGGGGAGCTGTGCTATGAGTGGCTGGTGGTTTTGCGCTATGATTGGCTAGTGGTCCTGCACTAAGATAGGCTAGTGGTCCTGTGTTATGATTGGCTAGTGGTCCTGCACTAAGATAGGCTAGTGGTCCTGTGTTATGATTGGCTAGTGGTCTTGTGCTATGATTGGCTAGCGGTGGGTTTGTAACACTTCTCTGTGTGAGGTACATGTAGTACACATGCTAGTTCAGTACTCCCACTACCTTCTTCATGATGGCCCCTAGTTTGGGGTACGGAGGCTTGTTGACTCTGTGGTCCCAGTCCACCTCCACCTTGATCCGTTCATAGAGCTGCAGGATGACCAGTGCGTCCATCAGGTCACTGAACACACCCACAGGAAGAGACATAGAAAGCATTTTAGATATTTATTATACCATTGAGAAGTCTGTTATTGTATGATACATCTGGCAACATGAGAGAGAAAGAGAGAGAGAGAGAGAGAGAGAGAGAGAGAGAGAGAGAGAGAGAGAGAGAGAGAGAGAGAGAGAGAGAGAGAGAGAGAGAGAGAGAGACCCATATTTATCAGAGACCCAGAGATGTTGCCGTGAAGAACATCCGTCATATGCTGGCTTTGCTTTGTTTCAACAAACCCCAACAAATCCAGCGTAATTTCGCCCCCTGGTGGAATCAGAGGCATGACGTTGATCCGGCTTTGTTACTTTTACATTTTATGCAGAAGGTGGCACAACGTTCCTGCCTTGAATAGGCTGTGTATAAAAGGCTAGAGAGAGAGAGAGAGATAGAGACAGAGACAGAGACACGCATACTGTGACTGACCCGTAGATATGGTGCACGTGAGGATGGACTCCCAGAGAATTCATCCAGTTGCAGAACGTCCTCTCCTCTCTGGTCTCACCTGCGGGTGAGGGTGAGGGGTGAGGTGGCGGGAGAGGGGTGAGGGTGAGGGGTGAGGGGTGAGGTGGCGTGTGAGGGGTGAGGGGTGAGGTGGCGGGTGAGGGGTGAGGTGGCGGGTGAAGTGGTTAGGTACAGACAAGGACAGGAGGGGAAGGAACAAAAATAGATCAGACAATTAAGAGTGATGTGTGTCCTTGTTTTGCATACAGCGGTACAAAGTATAGTATAAGTAAGCACATCAGTAAGTAATAACACATATGTTAAGTATGTGTGACTTATAGAAGCTGGTTCATGCAGTACTGCTCATCACTAGCGGCCAGTAGAGGGTGCAAGAGATCATTGTCATACTCGACAGCGTCCAGTCTTGGTTCTCCGGCTTGGTCAGCGACGGATGCTTGTTGAACAGGTTAGCGACGAAGGCCAAGTTGAGCTTGGGGTTGCCGCTGGTGACATCGGCGGGCGTGACGAACTGGCGGCAGCCCAGGCGGTCGGCCTGTTGCAGCATGTACTCTGCTCTCTTCAAGTCATCCAGCTCCTGCTCATCACACACACACACACACACACACACACAAACACATTATCACATCACGTCATTACTCGGTTTAACTTACTTCCGAATGCATTTTATTGAATGTGCAACATTCATCACCATCATTTGAGCAGCTTTATTACCTCCGCCATCAAAGATGTGCCGGAGGTTATGTTTTTGCCCGTTTGTGTGTTTCGTTGTCTGTTAGTAAGAGTAAGACTCACATGTCAGGATTTGGACACAACTTGGTGGTTAGATTACTTATGGGCCAAGGAACAGTTGATTTGATTTTGGATCTGCAGACCCGGATACAAACCCGGATCCTGGGGACATTTGTGTGGTGGAGGTATGCGCTCTACTGAGGGCCCTCTACTTGTATACTAACCTTGTATATACATACCTTAAATTCTGCACATATGTCATACCTACTCAAAAATGTATTTTATACCCGTAATTAGCAGTAGTTTTTACATATAGACAGTTTTTACATATTATTCAACAACTATACATTATATATTACCATGCACTTTACTGCAACATTTGCATCTGGTTAGATGCCAAATTATTCGCACTTGTGCTGTGCAATGACAATACATTTTAAACAAATCTAATCTAGTTAGGTTAGTTTTGGTTACTTAAATTATGCGCACATGAAATGTGTTCATTGCCTGTACATTTTCTGTATGTATACCCGTATATGCAAATCCGTCTATATTACAGACATTAACTTTGTGGTTCTATTTGTTGTCCTATTTAATGTTCTATTTTTCTATCTTTGGGCACAGCAGTGGGCCTTCATCACAGAGGTGTAGTAGTAGGGGTAGAAACAGGTGAAGCCCATTAACTTCATTACCCAAGATACACCTGTGGTGTCATGTTTAACAAAAGTACTTGTATTTACCGCAAGGGCACCTCTCCTTCCCGCCTCTCCTTCCCGCCTGTCCTTCACCCATTACAGCTCGAGGCACAAACCGACAATTGCTTGAAAGTGTAGTGGTGGCTGGACGGTGAAACCATTAGAAGATTACTGCAGTTAAAGTCCTCTGTGCTCTGCAGTAAAAGTCCTCTCTGTCTGTGTATTTCCTCCCCCCCACCTCTTGTGTGTGTGTGTGTGGGTGGGTTTTAAAGCGCTATGCGATCGCTCATAGGAATGGAACAAACCACCCCTTTTGTCCCCCCCTCGGACTGTTACAGATGTAACGGGGGGGGGGGGAACAGACAGACGGACGGACGGTGGATTCACGTACACTTAGGCCGCTCATGTCGATGCTGATCTGCGGCTTGTCCTCCTTGCTGCCGTTCGGAGCGATCTGCTGCAGGAGGTGGAAGTACGCCCTTGAGTCCTTCACACGACCGGGAGAAAAACAACTGTTAGCACCGACACATGACGTCACCGAGAGACAGACACACACAAACACAAACACACACACACACACATAAAAGAACATTGGATGTGTTGTGAATCAAAATGAGAACACATTTGAGTGCACAGAATGTACCACCAAGAACACAAAAGGACAAAAAACAATTGTACCATGAAAGAAAACACATCGGAGAAAAGAGATTTGAAGCAGGTACCTTCACCGCGTTGGAGAAGTCCCCTATCTACAGCACGAGAGGAAAAGAGTCCGTTGAGAAAAACCAAGAGAGAGAAACACCAGAAAAGACATGAGGTGGAACTAAACTTAAATTGTAGGGCAGATAAGAGATTCAGTGTGCGGACACTTGCATCAGGTTCAGCTTTCCATGCAGGAGGAAGAGCAGCTTGCATGCAGGTAGAGTATTATCGACGACACAACAGGTTGAATTAGGTTGAATTGAAGTCAGACAGATTAGACCAAAAGACAACAGACAGCCTGACAGACAGATGACAACAGGCTGTTGTCATACTTCCTGCGGAAGTATTGCCATGATGAACTACTGGCGATTACAATAAAATGGTCTGTAACAGTCTGTAAAACAGTCTGTATCACAAGACACATCGCTTCAGCTACCGCGAACCATCTCTGATCAAAGTAAAGTAGTTGTGTACAGTAGTTTCTATGTTGCCATGCAAACAAATTCTTGATGAACAGGCAGGGCCATGTTGATGCATTCCCAAAGGTGTTACACATCCAGGGTTATCTACAGCTCAGTCTCACGCAGCCACACCTGCCTGAACCCTTTTTCAATCCGGGGTCAGGGGGACAAAACGCTCTGGCTTGTTTGTATTTCTTTAAACCAATCACAATCAGCGGGGGCGGAGCTAAGCCCAGGATGCAGCGAGTTCAATAAATAGGGCCGGGGTTCTGAACATTTGCACGTGGGGAGGCGAACGCTGGCAATTCAAAATGGCTGAATCCCCGCAAAATAAAACGGCACATGAAACGGTAGAAGACGTCCACTGTGTGATACATCCATTAATGTCCTGTTCTGACGATCCAAAGTCTCCCTCAAAACTTTATATAGGTTGCTAGCTCGAAATTTGCGATGCATAGATAAACCATGTTAGATACTAGACAATATGGTTGCAATGCTAGCATTGGTCAGTTGGATTGTGTGGAACCACATTAAGATGTTTAAGGGTTAAGGGGTTAAGAGGTTAAGAGGTTAAGCGTGGTTTTAGGGACACGCTGAAAGACCTCCCCCACCTTGATGTCCGTGGTGAAGTTGCTGAGGGGTTCGATGCCGGCATTGTTCAGGTGGAAGTTGGCCCAGCGCAGCAGCAGGTCCTCGGGGCTGAGCTTCATCAGGTCCGCCAGGCTTTCTCCGTCATGCAGCAGCGCCGCTAGCGCTAAGCACACACACATCCACCACCTCAGGGTGTAAGGAACTGACTCTGCTTTAAGAGAGTGAGCTGGCATACATACACATGTTCTGCTTTCAATATCAATGAAGTCTTAAACCTTTTGCATATTAGAGCTAGTATAGATCTATATATCTGATTTACCTCAGTAACAGCTGTATGATATATTATAATTAGTCAGTTGAAGATATATACCACCCTTTCTTTTCATATCTGATCTTATTGCTATGGTTATTACCATCTGTTTTTGGGTTGTTTCAGCCTGCAATACTTTTACAGTGAGGAGAACATTCCAAGACCACCGTTATCTTTAGACAGACGTGTGTGTGTGTGTGTGTGTGTGTGTGTGTGTGTGTGTGTGTGTGTGTGTGTGTGTGTGTGTGTGTGTGTGTGTGTGTGTGTGTGTGTGTGTGTGTGTGTGTGTGTGTGTGTGTGTGTGTGCACCTTCATTGCAACTCAGCTGTGTGTGTGCGCGCGTGCGGGCGTGTGTGTGTGCGTGCGTGCACCTTCGTTGCGACTCAGCTGTGTGTGTGTGTGTGCGTGCGTGCATGCATGCATGAATGCGTGTGTGTGCCTGTCTACGCGCGTGTGCGTGCATTCGTGCATGTGCGTGTGCACCTTCATTGCGACTCAGCTCGATGTCAGCGAACAGTCCGATCTTGATGATCTGCCAGAGCAGGCCCAGCACCAGGTGGGGCTTGCCATCCCTCAGATCCTGGGCTCCGATGTTCACCACATGGCATCCGATGGCAGAGGCTGAGTTCAGAGCCAGGTTCAGGTTTTCCTGGGAGGGGGAGGCGGAGGGGGAAGGGGGAGGGGGGGGGGGAGTCAGAGATCCAGGTCCACCTGTGTCCACTAAACACACTAGGACTTGTAATGACCGTAAATCCGACACTGTGACAGCCAGGCACCGTGGACACAACAGTAGTCTGTAGCAGGAACTCTAAATCAACTATGGTGATCATTCCCTCTGATGCACGTTTTTTTACGTTGTTGTAGACATTTTCCGAACTTTGAGCAATTGTAGGAAAATAAATTAAATTTCTACAATATTTTGATCTCCTAATGTTATTCCAATGTTATTTTGAGTGGAATATTGCCCTGTCTAGAAAAATAAGCTGAATTCAAACTAAGCAATTTAAGAAATAGCGGATGTTTCTAACTTACTAAATATTTGGCTAACACTTGGCATGGCTAAAAAACAACAAAAAAAACAACCTTAAAATACTGCCCAGTACTGATTCATTCAAATTTAAAAAATGTACTTAACACCAACCTGGGTGGTAAATGCAGTGAGTTTCTTGTTGTTAATGGTTCTTTCATCAATGGTGTCAGGAATTGAAAGGTTGATCATTTTACTGCAAACAGAAGAACAAAAACACTCCCAATGTTACGAATCTAAATGTCATAAATCGAATGTCAGTGGACAGAGGAGTTCATCTCAAGGTTCAACAGAATGATTCCAGTGTCAAGAAGTAAAAGTCCATATTTTTGTTAGTGGTTTTGTTTGGTTTGGTTTAATTAAGATAAACTAAAAACATGTGGGCTTGTATAAAACCTCATCCAAAGTGACTTGAAATGTATTAAAAAAACTCACCGATGAGTCTTAAGTGACTTTTTTTAATTTGTGTTTACGGATGACTTTCCACACTATGAAGTGTATTAATTAAACCTAAACTTGCGGATGCAGGCCCTCTGCTGCCATTTCACAAAATAGTAGACAGTCGACCCGACTTTTGTTAGTTTCTGAACGTGCAGCACCCAGAGGTCTGACAATGCTTACCACAGCACGATGCCGTCTCCTAATGCTTTCATCAGGGCCTGAGAGTTTGAGCTGATAGGCAGAACGTGGGCACAGTCAGGGTCCTTTTCCAGGGCAAAGTTGATCCAGTTGGTAAAGGCATAGCACTCTTCATCTGGGGCACAGAGAGAGAGAGAGAGAGAGAGCGAGAGCGAGAGCGAGAGCGAGAGCGAGAGCGAGATTCATGCTTAATGGTAACCCCTAGATTTCAAACCTTCCGATGATACAATTTCTGTAGTTTACTGTTATTGTTTAAGAGTTATTAGGTGTGCAGCTTTAGCTGAAGAATTCCTTTTATCTATCATATTTACAATTGTTTATATTATTATTATTATTATTCCCAAATGTCCATACTCAAATCCTCTATCATACTTGCTATGCTAGAACAATAATTTAAACTATACGTACTACCTCACTATCCCAACTTTTATGGAATGACTCTTATACTATTTATACTTTGACAATGTATTTTTATAAAGTTTTTTTTAAACAAACACAATGCACACATACAACAGGAGAATGACACGGACAAGAATACATGGGGGTAAAAACGTTTAAACTCTTAAACTACCACATGGGCATTTTCTCTGTGTTATAGAGTTCATAGTGTATATCTATAAACTGTCACTACTACCACAATATTTTTACAAAGCTGATTGAAAAGGGAAGATCCCATAGACGAATGGTAAGCAGAAGTAAACACATCAAAATCCTCACCTTAAATAGTCGAATCCATAGTCAAAAACGGACTTCTCGTATGCCCTTTGTGTGATTTTGCGCCCCCTGTGGGCGAAGTGGTGCCTAGCTCTTTGTTGAGCACATTGAAATTTACACTGTGATGACATTTTTGGAGCAATCAAGCACCAAACGTGGTACACACACCAAATTGTTGTTTTAATCAGATACGTCCATCGAGCATGTGTGTACCCAAGTTGGTGACATTTGAACAGGTGGTTAGTTTTTTACCATTTTTTCCAAAACTTTCCACGCACAGAAACATCTCTCCAGATGGATGGTAGACAATCTAATATAATAGAGGCAATTGCATATAATTGTTGCCATAATTGTTAGAAGGCCGACGGCGTAGTAGCGACGGCATGATGTAGCACTGTGAGTTGAAACCCTCCTAGTTCCACCATCGGCCGATTTCAAGTGCCTTTCATCGTCAGATAATATGGCAAGATATGGGGGGGGGGGTCTGTTGTGGGGAACCGGTCAGAGTAAACATTTCTGATCCCAGTTTGTCCCCCCAGAACACCCTGGCAACCCTCCACACCCTAGCAGCCACCATACAACTACAGCACCACTACACGTACCCTCCAGGTTACTAAAAACCTTATGTTCAGCAAGCTGCACACCACCATTTCCTCCGAAATAGCGCTTTGGTAGTTGTGTCAGCGTGGTGGTACTTACGAGAGTAGGAATGTTGGGTTCCGGTGCTGGACAGCTCGCTGGTGCCCCCGATGGCCAGGATGCCCTCCTTTTTGTTGATGGCCTTCCGGAAGGTCTTGGCTACTTGCTCATTCTTCAGTTCGGTGAAGATCTGTAGACAAGCACAAAGACATCAGCACAATTTAAACCTGTAGTTTTACCCATTGGGTAAAGTAAGTCGCCACTTCATCAGAGCTGTAATTCAGGCAGTGATTCATTAAGGGAATTATTAATGAAAAACAATATCCGTGCATTTAGTTTTATAGTTCAGCAATAACACACTAGTTTGTAGCATGTTCAGCAATAACACAATACGTGATCATCTGAATCAGTCAAACAGTTTGCTCAGTTTGATAGTTAGTAAGCTAGTGTTACCTACAGCTGCAAATTCGTCAAAGCTAAGCTGGTTGTCCTTGTTTCTGTCCATCTTCTGGACGATTTCCCTAATTTTGAATCCGGGCAGGGCAAGGTTGGCCTCTTTGAAGAGCTCAGTCAGCTCTACGTCGCAAATGAATCCATTTTCATTGACATCTAAAAAAAAGGAAAGGGATGAAAAGAGAAAAAACATTATTATTCAAATTATTATTATTATTATATTTTCTTACTGGACACCTTTGTGGTGAGGCTGCTCTCGCTGAAGGAATGAATGCAGACTTTTACATCATGCAAATCTTTTCCAATGTGTGTGTGTGTGCACGAGTGTGCGTGTGTGACAGACAGACACTCAGACAGACAGAGAAAGGTTAAAAGGTTTGATAGGCCATTCAAATCATAGATAAAACATGTGTTGACCAGCTGCTTCTTAAACACACAGTGGCACAGTTGCACACAGCCGGACACAACAATAGTTTACATCATAGCCGAACAACAACCAACCTAATGAATGGTTGAGTCAACTCAATAATCTGATCCCCCCCACCCACCATAGAATAGCAAATACAAACCACTTCGAGAACAAGGATGCAAATAATTGTGTGTGGGGGTAGAACCAGGAAGAACAGAGGTTAAATACGACCGGATGCAAATGTGTCTAGGTAGCAAATCTGGGCTGGGATCCAGCCCAGATTTTGCTGTATGTAACATGTAGCACCTTGTGTGGGCTAGTCCATAACTCCTGCTGCATTTGCTTGAATGACTGCAGTAAAACAAACAAACACACACAAACACACATGCAGGCAATCACACGCACACACACGCACACACACACACACACACAGACACACACTTTACTCACCGACTTTCTTGAAGGCCTCTCTGAGGTCCTCCATCTCGTCTGTGCTGAGTGACCCTGGCATCCTGGCTCCTGGTGGAGAGGGTGGGGCAGAGCAGATAGCCCGGTTACATTTCACATCCAATCATCACATCCAATCATCACGTTCAAATACACAATTCAATACCATTTGGCGATCCAGTCGGAAAGTCGCAAAGGCTTCGCAGCACGGAAGGAGCAGGGAACACCTGATTTGAAGGATTATTACTGCTATGTCCTAACATGAGGATTCCAAAACCAAGTGAAGGAACATAATAACAATCAGATCTAAGAATGATTGGGAACACTGTTTTGATTGGTTCCATGGTGCAGTAATAAGAGGTGTGGACGTTTGGGTTTCAGCTTTCAACCACCCAGGGGAATGTCATTTGTAACCTAATCATTAAAACGGTCTCTTGCTGCTTTTCAAATTTCAAGTACTGCAGTCCTGAAAAGGTATATTGTATCAGCTGCAGTTTTTCCGGTTCAACATGACACTTTTCTCAGAATTATAGTTATTAGTACCCTAACAGTAACAGAATACCCAGCACAAGATGTATGTATTTTGTTGACAACCTATAGTTGGTACCCTATTATTTAGTCAGCGTGATATTTAGTCTTCTACTGAAAGCGATTGGTTAACTGAACAGCTCAGGACAAATTAACACATGTCGGTTTTATAGTATATAAGTCTTTTTTAAGTATTTTTGTTCCATATCATCACACCAAAAATATACTAACTTAATACTCAACACATTATATTTATATACAGACATGTTTTGGCAAGAAATCCTCATAAAAGTCATATACACGGTGGGCGGGGCTAATCATCACACACACCTGCATCACTATGACCCCAACCAAGCAGACGGGCGTACTGCATAACCGCGTCCAGCAGTCTAAGATGCTATGATTCACCAATGTGCTAATAGTGTGCCATTTACATACTAGACTAAAATTAGCATTTTATTTGTATGTATGCTCGGAGGATAGTCTGCAAAGTTCCTATTGCACAGGGAAAGGGAGGTGTGATACAAGATACTTGTATTGGCCAATTGCAACAGGTACATTGGAATGCTTACTCCCCATTCCGTCCCGCAGTATACATGCAATGCCTAAAGGTACAACTGTTGAGTAAGTCCAGAAACATACGCTATAGTCATCACTAATTGCAGCTCTGCATGGTCAGAACTTGTGCAAATAGTTTTGAAGACATGCCTGACAGACTGGAGTGGCATGCTGTGTTTATGTGAGTGCAGTGCAGTAACATGTGGACTTGAATATATAGCCAGGGTCGCGTCTCTTCCACCTGCACCACCCTTTTTACATTTTCAAGACCATTACCATTCAAATGGGCTGCCTATTTGAATCCTGTAGAAACAACATTGCACGCAATGCCACACAGCTGACTCAGAGCAGTGCTTGCCTCGCTGGGTCCAAACGGTAAGCTGGTTTTACGGAAGGCCATCTAGTCACACGGTGACTGCAAGGTGCCCACAAGTACACAGACACACGTATGCAACACGCTAGGGCAGCAGCGCAGAAACCAGACACCGATTATAAGATTGCTAAACAGCTGGTGGTTTGTTTAAAGAGAAAACAAAAATCTACATATTGGGCAAAGAACGTTTGATCCCCTGAACATACTGGTTGGAGCGCACAGGAGTTAGGGTTGGAGCAATACTTAGTTACAATAGACAATAACGGCGCAAATCATGACTGACATTTTTAAGGCTGCGGAATCCCTGCAGTTTTGCACCCATCAGTGCATAGTCGAATAAAGTGGATTGTTTTATATATGCTGCATGCTTTTCCATGTGCAAAGCAGTCTGCAGTTTCTACCATTATTTTCACGAATCCGATTATTTCATGAACCTAAAAAAAAATAAAAAGTTATGAAACACTATGTGTCACTGAAATATTAGTGTCGGGGAGCATATCCATGGTCCATATCCATGTGTCTACACAGTCACAGCATCATGCTTGTCCTTTAACCAGTTCAATGATCGGTTAAACCTTTTACGCTTTGCATTGTGTCAATGCGTGAAATTAACCTTCTCTTACCTGAGCTCGCTGGGTGTAAACAACGGAGAAACAGAAGCAGAGAAATGAAAAGCCCCTTCGTCGGCCCTCAGTGTGTCTCTGTCTCTGTCTGTCTGCCCGGCGGTATCCGGAGCCCCGCCCGTCCGTGCCACGCCCTTTCTCCCTTCCACAACGAGCCTCCCCCTCTCCTCCTCCTCCCTGGCGAGCATCCCTCGCCCCCATCTGCAACGTGAACTGCCTTGCTTAGCCAATATAGGAAGTATATTCATGTAATAGGCTAGCCATAGTGTCTATATATATATAGATATATAGATATCTATATATATAGATATCTATAGATATCTATATCTATAGATATAGACATCTATATATATAGATATATCTATATATATACCTATATCTATATCTATATCTAGATATATATATACATTTTACGTTATATAGGCTGTGTACAAGAGGTCATTCCATGACAATTATTTAATTTCCACCGGCCTGTGTATAATAGCGCAAATAACTTGTTTCAATTGTGAACATTAAAACAACAAATGAACACTGGGGAAATACCTGACCAGAAACTGATATGCTGTGGGACATATGAGACGAAAGTGAGACATAGGGACACACACACACACACACACACACACACACACACACACAACAATCAAACCAGTGTTTGTTTAGACCTGTGTTGCTTCTACATACACGTTGCTTGCATAGTAAGATTGGGTCATGTGTGGTCCTAAAGAGGCATAAAGGATGGTTTCTGGTTTCTGCCCTTCTTCTGTTGAACACTTATGGACCCCAAACGTGCAGCTGCACTTTCCATCACAGGACCGGACAACCAACCTTGGACAAACATTCAGCCTCACTGAGAGGATCAGCTGATCAGCCCCCATATGATTGGAAGAAATTCATTCCATAGCGCTTTGTCTCATCAGATGTGTCAATACCTTGTCCTATATATACATGTATATATATGTACATATATATAAATATATATATATATATAGAGAGAGAGAGAGAGAGAGAGAGAGAGAGAGAGAGAGAGAGAGAGAGAGAGGAGAGAGAGAGAGAGAGAGAGAGAGAGAGAGAGAGAGAGAGAGAGAGAGAGGTTTAAATGACAGTACATGTAATCCATACATAACTGTATGGATTGCCCTGTTCTGTTAATGTGTTTCTTTAGGGAAGGAAAATGTGGTGAGCAGCCCCTGCTACCTGTCTCTACATGTTCACATTCCTGACTTTAGCTGCCTTGTCTCTCTTCCTCTCATCCTCACATCTCTCCCAATCTAACCTCTTTCTCTTCCTCTCTCTCTCTCTCTCTCTCTCTCTCAATAATGTGATCAATGAACAACGGAAGGTGTTAGCACATAGAGATTTGTATGTTCCTTATGTACTGAAAGAACAAATAATGCAAGTATGCCCATTAGTGTTCTGCTTTGTCCTGCTTGTAAAGCAATAGTTTGGCATATGGCAAATGAATTTGCCATATAAAGAGTAACAGAGTACAGAGTAACACCTTCTTCCAACCCACGATTCTGCTGAACCTGTGCATTTATTTCAGGATCATCCCACCTACACCATAAGTTGATCGTTGTGACTTCTTAAATGATTGGCCGAGAGATGATCCCACCGTGGTGTGAAGTTCCAATCGATTTCATGCAGAGAGAGAAAACAGGAAGGGACCCGAGAGCTGACCCTTGTTGTACACCACATTTTCACAGGAAGTACGGTTACAGAGGGACCCGCAAGGGAAGATACGGTGGTCTGAAAAGCATCCGTTAGGTTCAGAAGAAAGCCGCGTGTTTGCTAGAATCTGCCACCAATACAACATAACTGACAGTGTTAATGTTGACTAACAATGTCTATCTGAATCCTGAACAACTCTGAACAATGAAACCTCAAACCTCAAAATAAATTGGCAGGCAGACAGACAGTATTGCGACATTGCTGTGGGTCATCTGTGCTCTGCTCTGTGGGGCTGTGCAGTTGAGTACTGTTGACTTGGTTTGCAGATTCCAGCCTGTCTTTCCTCCCACGCTACACACACCTTCACTCCTCCCATACCCAGAGTCACATTTTGCCAAGAGGGACTCTTTGACCACATCAAACATACATCTACATCTATATCTACATAGAAAAGATAGAGGAACGTATCCTGTGGAGACATGATGTTCACACAGGGAGGAGGACCAACAGACTTCCATTGTTCTGTGTTCTCTCAGTGAGAGAGTCAGACCTTGGCTTTTGGTCAAAGCGAGTGTTCTGCTGGTTTGAAACATTTTTAGCTGTGTCATGTGATAACATTGGGAGCATGTAAACAAGCCAGCCACTAGGTCATCTGATTCACAGTTGTTGGCTGTGTTTCGCCCTAAAGTAAAGTATCGGTCTGGGGTGTGTGTGTATGTCTGTGTGTGTGTGTGTGTGTGTGTGTGTGTGTGTGTGTGTGTGTGTGTGTGTGTGTGTGTGTGTGTGTGTGTGTGTGTGTGTGTGTGTGTGTGTGTGTGTGTGTGTGTGTGTGTGTGTGTGTGTGTGTGTGTGTGTGTGTGTGTGTGTGTGTGTGTGCATAATCAATTAGAGAGAGAGAGAGGAAGAGTACAGAGGGAAAGATATAATGAGCAGTGGAGAGAGAAGCAGAAACAGAGAGAGAAAGAGGGGGAGAGAGAGGAAGACAGAGAGAAACAGAGTGAAAAAGAGAGTCAGTCAGACTGTTCATTGTGCAATTTTGCCAGGATGAGGTCAATGATTTGAAACTAATGATTAAAGTTACTCATAAACACACACACACACACACACGCACACACACACACACACACACACACACACACACACACACAAGTCAAGTCAAGTTTATTGTCACTTCACAGGTAAGCAAGTATAAGCAATGAGTGAAAATCGTATGTGCAATACCCAACGACAGACAGCAGTTATAAAAAACAGAATAGGATAGCAATAAGTAAAAAAATACTAAATATATATATATATATATATATAAATATATAAAAATGCAATATGTAAAATGCAATATATCAGAAAAAGAGCAATATATATATATAAATCAATGTAATAAAATATACATTGTTATATGCTATACACCCTTGTTCAGCAGCCTGATGGCCTGACTGTGGAAGCTATCTCTAAGTCTATAAAAGTGAGTACAGTTCGTGGCTGGGGTGGGCATTGTCTTTTATGATGCGTTTGGCCTTGGCCACGCACCACTTGATGAAAATATCCAGGATATACTGGGCTGTCCGCACCACCCTTTCAAGCGCTCTGCACTCGAGTGCGGTGCAGTTCCCATACCAGGTGGTGATACACCCTGTAAGAACACTCTCGATGGTGCCGGTGTAGAATGTTCTCAGGATGCGGGGGCCCATGCTGAATTTCCTCAGACACCTGAGGAAATACAGGCGTTGTTGGGCCCTTTTCACCACGTGTGTGGTGTGCGTGGACCATGTCAGGTCCTCGGAGACGCCGAGGAACTTGAAGCTGCTGACCCCTCTACTGCAACACCGTCGATGGAGATAGGGGCGTGCTCTCCTCTCTGCTTCCTGTAGTCCACGATCAGCTCCTTGGTCTTCTTGACGTTGAGGGCGAGGCTGTTCTCCTGGCACCACTGCTCCAGTGATCCAACCTCCTCCCTGTAGGCTGTCTCGTCGTCGCCGGGGATCAGGCCCATCACTGTCGTGTTGTCAGCAAACTTGATGATGACGTTGGAACTGTGCATAGCCATGCAGTCGTGGGTGTAGAGGGAGTAGAGGAGAGGGCTCAGCACGCATCCCTGGGGGGGCTCCCGTGTTGAGGGTCAGTGGCTCTGAGGTGGTGCTGCTCATCCTCACCACCTGGCGGTGGTCCGACAGGAGGTCCAGTATCCAGCTGTACGTGTAGCACTGTAGTCCACAAACAGCATTCGCACATAACAGTTCTTTCCCTCCAGGTGGGAAAGGGCAGTGTGGAGGGCCATGGCATTTGCGTCGTCCGTGGATCTGTTTTGACGATATGCAAATTGCCATGGGTCCAGCGTGGCAGGTAACACAGAGCAAATAAAGTCCTTAACCAACCTCTCGAAGCATTTGCTGACAATCGAGGTAAGGGCTACAGGTCTATAGTCGTTCAGGCAGGTTATCTTGGGTTGTTTAGGGACAGGCACGATGGTGGACATCTTGAAGACCGCGGGAACAACAGCCTGGGACAGGGAGAGGTTGAAGATGTCTGCAAAGACTCCTGCCAACTGGTCTGCGCATGCTCTGAGGACGTGGCCCGGGATGTCGTCGGGGTCTGCCGCCTTACGGATTTTCAACCTGCTTGAAGGTGCGGCGCACATCCGCCTCCGAGATGTTCAGCAGGCTGGTCTCCTCAGGCGGCGCTTGCTTCGGCGGGCTGCCGTTCACGTCGAACCAAGCTAAAAAAGTCTCTCCTGGGAGGGAGGTAGAGGAGTTCTCTACACAACTGGTTCTCCCTCTGAAGTTCATTATCGTCTGTAACCCCTGCCACATACCCCTCGCATCGTGGCTCTTGAATTTCTCCTCCACTCTGACCTTGTACTCCCGCTTGGTGTGACGATGGTCTTACGGAAGTCGGAGACACCCCCACACACACACACACACGCACACACACACAGCTGACAGCTCAATCCAACCCTTTGCATTGCGTTGAGTGTGCATGTGTACATCTCTATGTTTTGCTTTCTGTTAATTATTAATTAGACAAGGCTTCCATTCACCAGAGGCCCACTCCCTTCAGAATACATTCCATTGCCAAGGGTCCATGCATTGTGCAGGAGCAGAAAGATGAGAAAGAGCTGCTACTGGATTGGAAAGACAGACATTCGTTAGTCCATTTGAGATATGCTTACAGACTTACTGAATCTCAACAAGGGCCTTAGTGGATATGTGTCTCTTGAGTATTTACAATCCCGGGTGATAGCGTGTTGTTTGATTCAGGAGTGTTTTTCTGATCAAATCATTTTTAAAAAGGAAACCTGCAGGAGGGATCGTTATGAAGAAAACTGTGAGCAGTTTCAGTGCCAGCGTGCTGAGAGTCACCTCCCATGTTCTACCACACACTGAAGGAAACGGAAAGGAAAGCCGGCACAGCACCTAGAACGCACTATGTGTGGGGGTTGTGTCATTTTTGTTTGGCTCAAATGTCTCCATTCTGGAGTGTCACTTCCAAAATGGACCGAAGATGGACCAGATGCTATGTTTTCACCACCCTGTTTGTCTGTCTGTTAGCAAGATACATCAAATAGTCATGAACAGAAGTAGACACTACTTAGTGGGTCAATGACTTATAGGGCCAACGAACAGTTGATTTGGTTTTGGCAAAGATCAGGATCCAAATTCGAAACCAGGGGACTTTTTGGTGTGGTGGTTTACTCTCTACCGAGTGCCCTCTAGTTTTGCATGTGACATCACCTTGCACAAATTTCAGCCAATAAGAGACATCATTAGTATGAATGAACAATTGCCTGTTACTGGTGGTTGAGAAGGCCAACACTTTTCATAACTTGTCCATTCCAAAAGCCATGGCACTAACTTGTTAGGTGTTGAACAGTAACTGTTTCAAAAAAAGTGTTCCCCAATGTTGCTTCACCTCAAGCTCTTTTCATCCATCGTCTTTTTGCTTCTCATTCCCGTTGCTTTCTCAATCACCCCTCCTTCCTCTATCCCACCTCTGGAGAAAGTACCAAATACAGCCCTTCTCTCTGACCACAGTGCTATGAATAGAACAAGAGAACGAGAGCTTAAAGAAATGTGCAGTGGTGGTGGTGGTGGTGGTGGTGATGGTGGTGGTGGTGGTGATGGTGGTGGTGGTGGTGGTGGTGGAGGACATGACATAACGTCCTGTGTTTGTGAGCCGGTGGCTGTGGAACAATAAGGTTGAGAGGCGGGCGGTCACAAGTGCTGTGACTCCTAAAAAATCAACTTGACTACTTTGGTGCTCTTGTCACCTTATATTCCATTTATTTGACTAAAGAAAGAAAATGATGAATGAATAACCAACCCTGGCCTATTAAGCTTAGATATGAGAAAGTAAAAAACAACAACTAAGAAATAGGCCTTGCATACCTTTCTACTGAGGGCATGAGCTGGTGGAAAAGGCATTTTGCACTTGTATGGGTATGGACACATGACAGGTTAGGTGCAAAAACAGATTTACAGTCTGATAATTGTGTGTGTGTGTGTGTGTGTGTGTGTGTGTGTGTTCAGGTATAGCATGTGCATTACGGGGGAAGAACAATACTCCTGCCTGCAGACCACACCTACCTCCAAACAACACCTAGTCGACTTTTCCTTATTTGGTCGTGCTGCCAATCCAGCTGCTGATTGGCTGGAAAAAAACCTTGAAGGTTGGAACATTTGCACTTGTACAGGCAGGCATGAACAGTAAAAGGCAGGAAAGAAAATGACAACACACACAAATTCAGCTATGTTCTCAAAGCTTCCCATCACATCGTTTTAAGGCTCGTCAGGTTAAGGCCTCACACCTTGAAGTTATAAAACACACACACACACACACACACACACACACACACACACACACACACACACACACACACACACACACACACACACACACACACACACACACACACACACACACACACACACACACACACACACACACACACACACACACACACAGGGTTATAGCCTTCAGCAGAGAAAAATATATATATAACATTTTAGATTTATTATATTTTAATATGTTTGCTTTTGAATGCCATGAACACATTACATTTTGGGAACTGGGTATATTTTGGCATCCTTGATTCCCCCCAACCTAAGGGAGTGCAGGTACAAATATTGACCTAATGACAGAACATGAGGCCACACATCCACATAAAGAACAGAAAATACAGACCATCGGACAAGCTGCAGTCTACTGCAGACACCAGCAGAGTCGGAAAGTTACGGAAGTGAAGACTAGTACTTGGAAAAAGGTGCCAGCTCGCCTCCTGGGCATGGCCAATGTGCATTTGAGCAAGGCACCAGACCCCTACACTGCTCCCCGGTTGCCCACTGCTCCTAATACTAGGATGGGTTAAACGCAGAGAAACAAATTATGGAAATTGTGGGTAGGTAGGTGTGTGTGGACAGTCAAAACAATACCATTATTTAGACCATTCCCCACAAGGTTACAACGTTGTTACATTTCAATCACAGAGAACCTGCTCCAACATCTCTGCAACACTTCATTCTATATTTTTCCACACTCTATCCCAGCTGCTAATTGGGAGCAGGACACAATAAATAAATAGCTTTGCATGGGCTCACAATCATTGCAATGGGCCTTATAAATGCTGTTATAAGAGAGAAGCTTTGGAAGATGAAGAGGAACAGTGGTCAGACTAAGGCGATCACAATTCACAATCTGACAGTAGGTTTGAAGCCCCTGGACAAACCCGTCAGCAGCCAGTCCCTGGACTGTCCCCCGTTCTCTTCTTTATGACGGCACATGATTTCCGGAGTCGCTGCTCAATTCAAATCATCAGTGCCATCGGGCCATGCGTCTTTACACAGGAGCAGGGCAAAACGAGGAGCGTTGGTGTGTAGCTGACTGCCACAGCATTATAACCCCCTCATCATAACCACCATGTGACCATGTGAAGTGGAGGGCTACTCAGCTAGCCAACCCCCCCTGAGCAGGCCTATCAGCCCCAGGGGCACCAAATGTCGGGTGACAAGTGAAAATACATTTGACTGTAGATTTGATCCAATAAAAGTTTAAAATCCGGTCAATTATTATAATTTTTGTATATGTGCCTGTTGCTGCATGTTCTCTGTGTGTAAACACGCAGTAAGTTGGACTTGACTATTATTCCACAATCATTGATGCTTCTCTTCAACCACGATGGAACAGACAAACGACAAGGAACACAAACAAATAAAACGTATGTCTTAACATCTCACTTTATTGTTGTCATTAGCTAATTAAATATTGCCCAGGAACAGGAACATAGATTGTACTGTGGTGTAGAAACCGTGGGTTGGTCTGGGGTCATTGGTTGAGCTCCCATGAAGACTCCAGCTCAGACAATGTTGACCTGGGAGAGAGACGACAGCAGCAATGACAATCACACCAGGACAATTAGCACTGAACTCACCACATATACCCATGCCTTTAGTTGGTTTTTAGAGTGATATACTTATATCATACTATACTTGTCATATACATATACTGCAGTTCATCGTAAAATAAGTGAAATCACTTAGCCATCAAATTTTATTTCAGTATTTGTAGGCATTTTTATATAACTGTGAGGTTTACCTTTAAAAATTGACAATGCTTCCAACGGTAAAGAAAAACAAAACATACACACAACTAGGATTGTTTTACATTAACCCACACTATGCAAGTTTTCCCATCAGCAGCCTCTAGTGGCTTGAGTTGTAGCTACAGCTACAGCAATATGACCAGTACCTGGATGGTTTGACTCGTTAAATACTATAGATTATTTTAATGGAGTAAATTGCTGCAGTAGAACGGGTATATAGTGCAGGTTTAATGCCTCTTATGCCCTATTTCTAGCTGAGAGTCCAACTGTCAACCCTTCAAAGTCACTACACAAAAGAGAGTCATTCCAGTAATGTGTTTTTGGTCCTGTTCGGTGCGCTGTGTGATTTGGACTCGCTGACCTCTGCTCCTCCGTCAGGACGAACTCCGCCAGCACCCTCTGGGTGAGCCTCGGCGTGGCGGGCAGACAGAAGGCTGCAGACAGCTGCACCAACTCCACAGCCATCGTAGGGCTTTCAGAGCACCGGGACAGGAAGTCCTCCAGCAGCTTGTCACTGAAGAAGAAGAAGGAGATGACGATGACAGAAGCAAGTCACAGTGTGGTGTTCCGCTGTTATCTTCATACCACACAACACTTACGATGGAATTCTGTTCTTGGCCTTGAAAAGCTGCATCATTTTCCTACAGACAGACAAGACCCAAAGAGAGAGAAAAGGGCCGAAACAAAAGAGGACTTGTTAATGTCATGCCAGAGAACAACAGTGGGTGTAGTTTGTCTCTGTGGTAAATCCCCCTCTGCTACTATGAGCAAAGCACAGTGTTGTCAAACACCAAACTATATGCAACTAGAGGGCATTCAGAAGAGCACATACCTCTGCCACTCAAAAAAAGTCAGCTGGATCTGGATTTGGATGTGTACCAAAAACAAGTCAACTGTTCCTTGGCCCATAAGGAATCCAACTAGCATTTTTTGTCCAATTCCATACATAACTTTTTGAGTTATCTTACCAACAGACGAACAACCAGGGGTGTAAACATAACCTCTTCCAATCATTGATGGCGGGGGAAAAACATATCAGAAATATCAGATTGTCTCCCTTTGGGCCCCCAGACACGCGTTTCCCCGTCTGCGTCTCTCACCAGGCCTGTGGAATTCTGTTGCCCCGCAGAAGGAGGGTGGTGATGTGGGACAGGGCGGAGGTGCTCCACTCCAGGCTGTGCTTACGCCGGTCATTGTCGAACACACCCTTGATGTCCAGAGCACACTCCGCAAACGACTCCTGGACCTGGATAAAACCAGACGGGCATGAGGACAATGTTAAAATAGGATGAGTATCAACGACCGCTACTGTCTAAAAACAGCTGTGGACAGTAAAGTAATAATCAGCATCAGGAAACACCTTGTAATGAAAAGCCCCATAATTAATACGATACTTGCTGATCTTTTACCCAGGTCATTTTCGTCACAGAGCGATTAATGTTGGTTAAGCATAAACTAGAGGGATGGGATGCTGTCGTTGGCACACTGGTACCTGGGACTGCTGCTGCGGCAACAGACTCAGTGCAATGAAGTGAATACAAAACCAGAAGCGAGCGCTACCGACCTCTGGGCTGTGTTGGTCTCGGGCCAACAGGGACAGCAGCTCGTCCACCAGATCGGACTTGGTATCGTGACCCAGAGTCTTCACATCTGACCCAGATAGACACAGACAGGCAGACAGTCAGGTGTATGGTACCATGATGTGACACAATAAAGTAATGACAGACACAGACAGTCGTATGGTACCATGAAGCGACATAA
This sequence comes from Muraenolepis orangiensis, assembly GCA_027704905.1. NCBI lineage: Eukaryota > Metazoa > Chordata > Actinopteri > Gadiformes > Muraenolepididae > Muraenolepis > Muraenolepis orangiensis. The sequence goes on from CM051001.1 coordinate 10,718,730, forward strand.
TAGACAGACAGACAGATATCGCTGCGTCTATATTTTGAGGCCACCTTTCCAGAAGGAGGGCAGCAGCTCCAGGCGGCTGTCCGTGTCCAGGGCCTGAAACAGGGTCCTCATCCCGTGAGGGGTGGGGTAGTACACCTGGAAACAGATGGAGGGAGATACCCGTCACAATACACAAAAACATCCTCTTAAGCCAAGCATGAGTTAGCGATGGGTCTGTACACAATTGTTTACCACTAACATTTCAGAGTCACAAAAGCGTGTGACAATAAAAGGCAAAAGCAGCAACATCCACGGTGAACCCTGGGTTAACGTTGGCGGTAACCATCTTTTCCCCAGAGATGGTGAGGTTCACAGTTTGAGGTCACCGTTTAGCTGCTCTTTATAAAAAGGTGTAGGAATCACTTAACAGATTTTTAAGAGACGTTAAATTATATACAACGGTTGCTTGTGATAGAAGAAAATGATTATAACAACATTTCTTCATGGTGACGCACATATGTGGATTTCTGCTGTTTTAGGCGATAAATCTGATTAAATGAAGCAGATTTTCTGCTGCTCACACACATTGTGTGACATTGGTATTTCTGGTGACGAGTTGTTCTCTTACCTACCTTTGTTGAACTCACTATTGCAAGTTGCTTTGGACAAAGGTGTCTGCTAAATGACTGTAAAGTAATGTAATGTAATTGGCGTTAATTGGAAGAATGATTCCAGAGATATGTGTGAATTTACAGTTATAAAGCTCTACCTAGTGGCAAAATGTGGAACCTGAGCTTCTTCAGGTCCAGAGCTTTCATTTGAGCGTCACTTGAGGTCTATCGGACAATCGGTTCCACAAATACAGCTGAAAATTAGATTTTTTACGTTTCAAAAGGCCCCCCTAGTGGCAAATTAATACGAAAGAAATATCGGAAAATCTGCGGTGGCTCAGGGATGTAACTATTGCATTGTGACAGTATGGCGCACTGACCGAAGGGACAAGACGCCGGTACCACTGCAGCACCACGTCCATCTGCTCCATCGCACACAGCAGGCTGAAGAAGCGGAAGCTGGGAGAACGGAAGAAACACATTGATCGTTTTATAGGGCGTGTTTAGATTCATCATCGGTGGTTTCGGAGGGCGTTTTCTTTAACTCGGGAAGAAGGCAGCGCTAAGTGTGAGAGTGGAGCGCCGTCGGTGCTTACTAGAAGGTTCCCTGCTGGTAGGAATCTCCCAGAAGCCTCCAGTTCTCCGCGACCCCCACCAGATTGAAGACGTTGTAGCCCTGCTTCATGTCTTTGGTTTCAAAACACTGGTGAGAGAATGGGTCAGAACTTAAGAAACTAGATTCAAGTTTTTTTATTGGCCATTTGCAACAAGTACAATGGAATGCTTACTCCCCATTCCCTCACGCGGTATACATTTCTAAAACAATACTATACACAATAAAAATGAGCATAAAAATAACAATAAAGTGAATTGTGCAAAAAGCATTTAAAGTGCCAGTAGTGCAGCAGCATTATGAATACAGTGCAGAACCGTGCAGTAACTGAAATAAGTCCAGCCTAAAGTCTGCCTAAACCCTCACCAAGTTGTATGTTCGTAACTAATGATAAAGAATCCTTCACCAGGATTCCTGGCTCTGGATTTGGATCCGGTTCCTTGGCCCATAAGTCATCCTATCACTAAGTTTTGTCCAATTTCATACCTAACTTTTTGAGTTATCTTGCCAAAAGACAAACAAACAGGGGTGAAAATGTGTATGTATATATGAAAACATCTTGGATGGTGGAGGTAACCAAGAAACGTTAAGGAGGAGATTTACGCATACTTACTATTCTCATTGCGCTGGAGAAGAACCACACTACAAAAAAACAGACCACAGAATGACAAATTATAGCATCATTCACTTCAATTTTTTTTTTCAATTTAAAAAAAAATTCTTTAGTCTTTTTTTTATATTATGTGTTCATCACACACACACACACACACACACACACACACACACACACACACACACACACACACACACACACACACACACACACACACACACACACACACACACACACACACACACACACACACACACACACACACACACACACACACACACACACACACACACACACACACACACACACCATCTTCAGGGTCTTGGCAGGTGAAGCTCATCCCCTCCATCTCTCTCATCAGGTCCTGAAGAATGGTAACGCCACTATGGGAAGGGACTCCTTATCAGACACAGAAGCAGAGGGAGACATATTCAGAAGCTATTCATACCCTTAACGCAGGGGAGACATCCACCAATGATAGACACACACACACACACTGTGGAGACATCCACCAATGACTGGATTCACAGAGCCCACATTACCTCCTTTATAGAAGATTGCCAGGAGGTGGTTGAATGTAGCCAGACTAGGAGCTAGAGAGAGACAGAGAGAAAGAAAGAGAGAGATGGAAAAGGAAGCATTAAACAAAATCAGGACAACAACCACAAAAGGCAAACCGGCTTCTCTGTGGTAGACACCAATTACAAGAGGTCTTATGACTTGCTTATAGTCTTATGCCTACATTTGATCTGCTATTTTAATTGCGTGTGTTATTTTTCATACACCTCTATACTATTGTCTTTTCCCTGTACGGTTACTGTGCTTTATTTATTTTGACCTGCCAAGGGACTACAGATGCAAATTAGCCTAAAGCAATAAACTGCCAGGGTGCATCAAACGGTGACATTTATGTTGCGACTGTGCGTGGTCCCTTTAAAATAAAATATATGGATCTTTATGTGGATGTTTATGTGCACTAACTTCAACACTGCACAGCAAAAAAAACAAACATCAAGTAGACAAACTGTGGACAGCAAATTACATCAGGAGGTAACGGAACCTCCCGATCATACACAAGAGACTATGGAGCCGAGTTTATAAATATCAAATTAAAAGCAGAGATGCCCAGAGGTGAACCACTCAGGAATGGATCTTTTAAGCAGTCAACACAATGCGCAATGAGCATCTAGCAAAGAACCGGACGTGAGGTCTGGGTGTTTGTTTGTATTTAGCCGACAGGCGGGAGTTCAGCACACTTGAAACGTACCGAGGTTGAGGTTTAGAAATGAAGAGAACCATTTGTGTCAATCAAAGTGGTTAGCTGTTAGCTGTAGCGGTTCGATCCGCTCTTCGATCGGGGGGGGGGGGGGGGGGTTAAAGTTCAAAATAAGCGTTTGAACTTTTGAGCATGGCCTCCAAGCAGAAAATCTGTTTGACTCGCTCATTGTCGAAACCCGTTTTGGACAAGGGGGGCCCTGTCACACGGTGGGAGGCAACCATCTTAGGTGTAATAAGAAACCCACCTATCCCCAGAGCCTTCATCTCGCTGACCGTCTGCAGAGAGATGGACCTGGCCATGGAGCCGCATCGCCGCAGGACCTTCAGGGCGTTGTTGAACGTCTGCTGGGTGGGCTGCACCTTCTGCTGGCTCATGTGCTTCAGAAGCTCCTGTGGGGACCATAGAGAGAGTTAAACTAATAACTAATAGAGAGAGTGATACAACTAATAACTAAGAGAGAGAGAGAGATACAACTAATAACTAAGAGAGAGAGAGAGAGTGATACAACTAATAACTAAGAGAGAGAGAGAGAGAGAGAGAGAGATACAAATAATAACTAAGAGAGAGAGAGAGTGATACAACTAATAACTAAGAGAGAGAGAGATACAAATAATAACTAAGAGAGAGAGAGAGTGATACAACTAATAACTAAGAGAGAGAGTGTAAAACTAATAACTAATAAAGAGAGTGTAAAACTAATAACTACCGTATTGACCCGATTATAAGACGACCCCTCTTTTTCAAGACTCTTTTTTGGAAAAAAATATCTTTTTTTTTTTGAAGACCAAATATTTTTTTTATAAAGAAAATATTTTTTTGGAAAATAATGATAACGCACATCACACATTGTGTTCAAATTTGCCTAACTTGGCAAACAAAAACAAAACAGGCTAGATAGATTGCAATGAAACAGTAGTGCAATAAAACAGTAGTGCAATCAAATAGTAGAGCAATGAAACAGAACATCAGTCTACTGGTCACATCACGTCTTCTCATTCAGCTCGTCTTCTACATCGCTGGTTGTTCCTCTCACTCCCGCTATCGTCACTCACGGTGTCTGCTCCCCGTCTCCTCCCACATCACGTCATCCTCGCTGCCATCCATGGCATTTGATACGCAACATTTCTTAAACCCATTAATGCTTTCTGGGGAAACGTAAGCCCATGCTTGCAAGATCCATTCACAGAGCAAACGTACTGCAGGCTTTTGGATTTTTCCAGACGGTGTCAGTGCGTGATTAGCAGCCAGGAGCCACTCTGTGGATCTCTTGTGCAGATGAACCTTGAATGGTTTGTTAACGACCACATCCAACACCTGCAGCTGGCTTGTCATTCCGCCCGGTATGATCACTAGGTCACTAGGTTTTGACTGGCTCAGTCAAGTGTCCACTAAGGGCAGGCGCTGGGCTTGTCCTGTGTCGCAATGACAGGTGTCTGATGTCTCTGCTTCGTTTATCACCATTATCTTAAAATTGGCATCGTAACTTCGTCTCTCCTGTTTATTAACTTGCCCTACTTTTGAGCCACTTTTTTCAAGTTGGTCGCGGTGTCTCTCCATTTCTATCTCTCCAGGTAACTGTTTTTATGTACTGTTACTTTAAGACTTTGAGTTACTTTAAGTGTCGCGCGGTGTCTCGGAACAGTCGTTTGGCGCGATCTGTTGTTGCGCAATTACATGTGCAATTACGGTACATCGAAAAGTCTAAACCCCGATTATAAGACGACCCCTCTTTTTCAGATTTTTTTCTTGGAAAAAAAACCCGTCTTATATTCGGGTCAATACGGTAATAGGAGAGTGTAAAACTAATAACTAATAGAGAGTGTAAAACTAATAACTAATAGAGAGTGTAAAACTAATAACTATTAGAGTGTAAAACTAATAACTAATAGAGAGAGAGTGATACAACTAACAACTAATAGAAAGAGTGTAAAACTGATAACAACAGAGTGTAAAACAAATAACTAATAGTGTAAAACAAATAACTAATACAGTGATACAACTAATAACTAATAGAGAGAGGGTAAAACTAATAACTAATAGACAGTGTAAAACTAATAGAGAGAGAGTGATACACCTAATAACTAAGAGAGAGAGAGAGAGAGAGAGTAATGCAACTAATAAGTAATAGAGAGAGAGGGTAAAACTAATAGAGAGAGAGTGATACACCTAATAACTAAGAGAGAGAGAGAGAGAGAGAGTAATGCAACTAATAAGTAATAGAGAGAGAGGGTAAAACTAATAGAGAGAGAGAGGGTAAAACTAATAACTAATAACGAATAGAGATAGAGGGTAAAACTAATAACTAATAGAGAGAGAGTGATACAACTAATAACTAATAGAGAGAGCGTACAACTAATAAGTAATAGAGAGAGTGTAAAACAAATAACTAATAGAGTGATAAAACTAATAACCAATAGAAAGAGTGTAAAACTAATAACTAATAGAGAGAGAGAATGTGTACAACTAATAAACATTAGGGACCTCTCCTTCTCCCAGACAGACCCTTGCGGGAAGCACACATTTTAAGTCAGAAGCGTGGGTTAAAATGTGTAAAAATTGCTCAGCGGTCGACGCAAATAAATACAAGAAGAAGAACGGTTCTACCGTGTCGGGAAGAAGCTACTACAAAGTCTAGTCAAAGTGAGAGCCCATGAGAATCCTGTCTGGGGTTTATTGAAGCCGCTGCATGGACGAGTGCACTCGGTGCAAGAGAACGAGGGGTTAGGCTAACTATGACCCCATCACACATCTCGGTGTCAAACACAATGATATTTTTTCAACCGTTTGTTGGTGACAGTGAAAACCTAAAATGATGAATGTGTTGATGATATGGCTGTGTGACTGACCGGGCTTCCCCAGATTGTTCTTACCATCAGAAGGTCGATTTTTTCCAAGTACGACTCTTTGACGTCTGGAACAGTCAAGATCAGCGCATTGAAGGTATTGATGTCGGCTACGGAAAAGTACAAAAAGTAGATCAATATTATTGCTTTTTTCATTTTTAAATAAAGAGTAAGAGGGATGCCGCTCTTTAGCTAGCTCACTGGCAGGTTTGCTTTTTAATTGACTCTTTAACATCAATGGTGTAACGGTGTTCAATGGTGGATACGAGAACTGCATTCTCGGCATTTTCTTTTAAAAGGGACTACATGAAGGGTTTGTTACATGCATAAATCACTTTAAATTGGTTGTAATTTTACTTAAAAAAAATTGACTTTCCCAGACTGGTTGTGTAGAACAGCCTGTGAGCTGATTTATATTATATTTTAATAGGACGCGTTTGCAGGGATTAAGGAAGGAAGTGACATCTAATGCTGGATAATGCCAAACATGTCTATTATTTTATTTGTACAGAATTTCTCTATGATTATAACTAACAACAGTTTATGCTTGTTTTTGTCTCAACTACATAGCTCAATGCTATGGCCTGAATGCAGGAGCTCGAGGAGGGTCCCTTACCGGCCAAAGGGCTCAGTATTGAGGAGCAACACATTAGTACCTTTGAAGCAGTCCATAGGAAGACATAGAGCAGAGGTCTCTTACCACTCAGCCTGTTGTTCAGCATGTCTGTATACAAATCATACGCCTTCGCAGAGGCTCCATGCTGTGAACGAACGCACACACACACACACGCACACACGCACACACACACACACACACACACACACACACACACACACACACACACACACACACACACACACACACACACACACACACACACACACACACACACACACACACACACACACACACACACACACACACACACACACACACACACACACACACACACACACACACCCCTTTTGTGGTAAAAACGGTTGGCACAAAACTATTTAAAAAGCTTGTTAAATGATATTGTGGCAACAGCCCCTATTGTTATCCTGCGGTCTGCTTGAACATGATAAAGCCATCGCTGCATCCCTGCCTCCAAAGATGACACCGCATTATGAGAGATTCCAGTAACAGAATGTGGCGAGTTAGTTTATTCTGGATATGATTAAATATTAAAAGCATTCTATTATTGAACATTAACTGTATCGGTAAATGGCAGATGTAGCACAGGCTGAGATAAGTGCAGGGGTTCCTTCCTTTGCAGCGTAAAGGAATGTGGAGAAGTCATGTGTTTTCATTATGCTGACTCGGCTAGTAATGCTGCTATTGTCGGTGGATTACGAAAATACGAAAATACTACGAATTATTCTATTTATATATATATTCCAATATATGCACTTCTTATGCAACTCTATGTACCACTAGCCTCATGACACATGCCCAGATAATTAAGTTTACGTTTAGCAATAAATATGTTGCCTTGGCAATTGATTTCCAGCCAATCAGAAGAAATCACCAAGTGATGCTCATGTTCTCTTGCAGTCAAAATCCAATTGCTCTGTTGATTGAAAAACTGTCGATCGAAACTCCCTCTACCGAGCGCCGATCGGCCCTTTTTGGTTTTCAATTTCAGCGGCCCTTACTTTGACCATGCCTTTGATGAGGGCCGAGTAGCAGCGGGAGTCTCTCTCCGGCAGCAGGCCGAACAGCCTCTCCGCGTTGTTGTTCTTCTCCCGCCACACCGGCCGCTGGGGCTCGGCCCCCCGTTGGAACCGCCCTCTCTTCCTCCTCTGCTCCTCCACGGACGCATCCTGAGAGAACACGACACACACACACACACACACACACACACACACACACACACACACACACACACACACACACACACACACACACACACACACACACACACACACACACACACACACACACACACACACACACACACACACACACACACACACACACACACACAGTAAGCAAATTACCTTGTAAATGTCCTCACAAAAGTCCTACTTTTACAACGAGACGGTCCACAAAACTCACACAAAAAAAAAATGGTCACATACGGTACATACAGTGCTGCTCGAAAGTATGTGAACCCCTTGAACAGTTAAGAGTTTTCTGTTGTTTTACCATGATTTTCCTATTTTATCATCACAAGTTTTACATATATGAAATGTCAGGTTTATGTTTAACAGTTCCATGTACTTTTTTAGAGGGAATTGTGTGAGTAGCCAAAAAAATACATGAAACATGGAATTAGTGGATGTGCAAAAGTAAGTGAACCCCCAGCTGTATTGGTAAAGTCAAGGAGGTAACAGATTCAGGTGAAACACTTTTGGGTGCTTAATTAGTCAATTAAGCAAACCAATCAAATGAGACATCATTAGGAAAAGGGTTGGACAACACAGATTAAAAGAGAGAGAAAAACAACCAAACGACTGCAGTGCCAGGGTGTACCCATACGAATCAACCATGCCAAGAGGAAAGGAGATACCCGAGGAAATCAAGAAAATGGTACTGACAGCCCATCAGTCTAGAGAAGGCTACAAGACAATCTCCAAACGATTCCAGCTCCATCCATCCACGGTGAGGCAAATAATTTACAAATGGAGGGCGTCCAAGATGACCGCATCTTTGCCTAGAAGTGGACGCCCATTAAAACTAACATCAAGAAGCACCCGTAGAATAATAAATCAGGTAAAGGACAACCCACACATCACCTCTAAAGAGTTGCAGAGCTCTCTGGCAGCGTCAGGTGTAAATGTACATGCGTCTACAATTAGACGAAAATTGAACCAACACGACATTCATGGGAGGGTTGCTAGAAGGAAGCCTCTGCTCTCCAAAAAGAACAAAGCTGCCCGTTTAAACTTTGCCAGAGAGAACTTGGACAAACCAGAGGCCTTCTGGAAGTCCATTCTCTGGACAGATGAGTCCAAAATAGAATTATTTGGTCATAATCGTAAGCGCTTTGTTTGGAGAAAAACCAACACAGCACATGAAGAAAAGAACCTCATCCCAACAGTGAAGCATGGTGGTGGAAATGTTAAGGTATGGGGCTGCTTCTCTGCTTCTGGACCTGGACAACTCCATATCATCCAGGGAAACATGAATTCTGAAGTGTATCAGCAAATTCTTGATAAGAATCTCCAGCCATCAGTCAGGAAGTTGAAACTGGGCCGTAAATGGGTTTTTCAACAAGACAACGACCCAAAACATACCAGCAAATCTACCAAGGAATGGTTCAGAAAAAAGAGGATTCGTACTCTGGATTGGCCAAGTCAAAGTCCGGACCTCAATCCAATTGAAATGTTGTGGCTAGACCTGAAGCGGGGGGTACATGCCAGATGTCCCTCCAACCTTTCTCAACTGGCTGAGTTCTGCAAGGAAGAGTGGGCAAAAATCCCCCACAGCAGATGCGAGAGACTGGTCAGTGGCTATAGAAAACGTTTGATTGCAGTAATGGCTGCAAAAGGAGGTGCCACACGCTATTAACCAAAAGGGTTCACATACTTTTGCACAAGTCATATTTTCAGTTTTTGTGGGAGAAACCACTTTTTTTGAATAAATAATGAAAATACATCATTTTTCTTTGTTTGTGTCCATTATTTGGAAAGTCCTGCTTTACAAATTGGTGTTTGGATATACATTTAATAAGGTTATTTTACATTTTTGTACAATTACAATGACCATGTCTAGGGGGTTCACATACTTTCGAGCAGCACTGTATGTAAAGCACACAGTGAAATGTGTTTCTCCGCATTTAACCAATCCTAGTATTAGTAACAGAACCAGCATTTTTATATACAGCGTCCGGGGAGCAGTGTAGGGGTCTGGAACCTTGCTCAAGGGCACCTTGGCAGTGCCAAGGTGTTTCTGGGACTCAAACCGGCGACCTCTGGTTCCTAAGCCAAGTCCAAACAGACTAAGCTATCCTGCCGCCCTCACTACGATACAGAATGGTGGCATCACAGTTTTGTACGCTGACATCCGGCGACCTTCCGGTTTCTAAGCAAAGTCTTAACAGACTGAGCTACTGCCGCCCCCATTCACATTGGGCTGATTGTACATTGGGCTGATTAGGGGTGAAATGGTACATGTATAGAACCATACAGTACGGGGAAACACCTGAGGCACTGTCATGGTGCCCTTGAGCAAGGCACCAGTCCCCCTACACTGCTCCCCAGACGCTGTATATACACAATAGCTGCCCACTGCTCCCAATACTAGGATGTGTTAAATGCAGGAAAACCTATTTCCCTTATGAGAATTAAATCCTCCAAAATTAAGATTTATAATAGTTGAATTTACATACATCCCTAGATAGACAACCAAATAAAGTGTAGGCTACAAGTTTTGTTGTGCCCTTTATGAAATATAACAATTCTAATCCAAAATGATTTGCAGCTGGTACATAAAACAACAAAACTACCATGGCTCTAAACTTATTTGTTGCCAACACTAGCAATGCTAAAATTGAGCATTAATTGCACAGTTGAAAGAACACTTTATTTACTTAATTTTAGTTGGGTTTGTTGTGAAGTTATCTCACCGTTTGATCGGGCTCTGTCTCCCCCTCCTGGGCAGGCTCTCTGTCGCCGTAGAAACATATCAGGTCCAAGAGGTCATAGGTGCTTTGCATGGAGACCGCGGTGCCTGCCAGGTAGACGATGGATGCAGAGTCTCACAGACATGTCCTGGTACCTGACTACTGTCAGTGACTGTGTGTGTGTTTTGTCCTCACCGGCTTGCACTAGTTGATCGTACATGTCAACAGCAGCTCCGACTTTGCGCAGGCAGATTCTCTCCTTCAGCGCCTCCTCGCTCACCTCCTCGAGACTCAGTGACACCTTGTCTGGCATCAGACACTATAAGAAGAAAGAAGGATGCAGACTTTCACTACTTTGTAAGCCATTAATTGGTAAAGTATGTGTGTGTGAATCTAAGTACCATTTGGCTACAAATGGCTTGTCACATAATACGCCATCAGACAAATATGTAATACCACCGTCTGCATATCAAATTCAGACAGATTTAGCTCACCGGAATATGCGGCTCAGCAAAGTCCTTCGTGAAGTATTTGGGAAAATTGTCCACAAAGTACTTGGCCGCGGCTCTCCCCGACTCCTGGGACATCGAGTACAGCTTCTGTGGAGCGTAGAGAGACAGACATGTGCTGGTCAGCAGAGAGACAGACGTGTGCTGGTCAGCAGAGAGACAGACGTGTGCTGGTCAGCAGAGAGACAGACATGTGCTGGTCAGCAGAGAGACAGACGTGTGCTGGTCAGCAGAGAGACAGACGTGTGCTGGTCAGCAGAGAGACAGACATGTGCTGGTCAGCAGAGAGACAGACGCGTGCTGGTCAGCAGAGACAGACGTGTGCTGGTCCGCAGAGAGACAGACGTGTGCTGGTCAGCAGAGAGACAGACGTGTGCTGGTCAGGGCTCAAAGGGCCGAAATCAACTGTCAACTGTCAATCATCTGTACCTTTGCTCATAAGTAATCTAACCACCATGTTTTGTCTAATTCCGTACATAGCTCTTTGAGTTATCTTGGGAAAAGACAAACAAGGGTTTGACAAACAGGGGTGAAAACATAACCTCTAATCGATCTTGGACGGCAGAGGTAAAGGTGGAAGATTAGGTAAAAAAGGTTGTGTGTGAGACGTACAGACTCTGCAGAGGACTTCGGCGACAGATAAGGGTCATCCTGGAACTGGTAGTTGTATGCGGTAGAGTCCTACAGGGGAGATTGTTACACAGTCATACCGTGGTCATGTGTATTCTGCATGTACAAAACATCATAGGAGGTTAACCGTAGTGAACACCCACCCGGTTGGCAGTGGACGCCAGGGCCTGCAGTACAGCTTCCTTGCTCCTGTAGCAAAAAAGTAATTTGTGTGGGTGGTTAGACAAGACAGCATAGGAAAATCAAGTCTTGTGCAATGATATATTGTTATGTTCATGTCTTTTTCATGAAAATATAGATCATTTCATACCATGTTTTCTTCCTGGGGATGACAATATCCTCTGAAGAGTCTGGGATAGCGGAGGAAAATGTGTGCAGTTTAATATTTGTATATCTGCTTTACCTAAAACAAAAAACTTTGATATTCTAAATTGTGCTTCTGTGCACGGCCAGGTTTACCGTTTTGAATTCTGGCAGTTTGCTGTTGCAAAGCTGAACTCCAAGTAAAACTTCTGAAATCGAAGGAGAGAACCACATAATAAGTTTAGTGACCAAAGAGCTGCTGCACCAACCTATAAGCAGGGGTGGACCATAACGAAGTACAAGTACTTGAGTACTGTAGTACATTTTACAGTATCTGTACTTGTTTTTTTGGAAACGTGACTATTACTCAAGCCTTTTATTCTACGGGTTCTACAAGCAACACAGTAGGTTACGCATTCAGTAGGTTGTTTTATAGTCATTAGGTTCTATGAATGAAACAACACAGCAATGTGTTGACATTAAAATACTATATATATATATATATATATATATATATATATATATATATATATACATATATATATACATATATATATACGCATACATATACATACATACATACATACATATACACGTCCACTATATATATTTATCTTTTAAAAAAGCAAGTACTCCAGTACTTTAACTGAAGTTTCACTTTTATTACAGTAATATTTGACCAGGAGTATCTATACATTGACTCAAGTAATAGAGTTGTGTACTTTGTCCACTACTGCATATAGGATCCCAATCTCTCATATCTGAAAAATGAACAAGGCCATCTCCATCACAAAGGACCGCAAGCACCCTGGGCATCATCCCTTCTCATCACCCCCCCTGTGGTCGCAAGGAGACAGCCAGCCATGCAAGGAGACAGTCAGCCATGCAAGGAGACAGCCAGCCATGCAAGGAGACAGTCAGCCATGCAAGGAGACAGCCAGCACGTCGGGAGCAGTTATGCAGAGTTGGGGTCTCTTCCTCAAGGACACCTCGACACTTGGCTATAGGAGGAGGAGCCGGGGGGATCGAACTAGCAACTTTCCGGTTGTCAGACACTCTCCCTCCTGAGCTACTGCCGCCCCATAACGACTAGACTGAACGAGTATTTGATATCCGAAACGAGCCGATGAATGTGTGGTTCAGCCCAGTGATGATTAACCTCTGAACTCCAAAGAAGAGTAAGAACCACACCATAAGTCAAGTGACCAGAGCTTCTGGACCTCTGGGATCCCCTGACCTCTCACCGCTCATCCTTTCACCATGTACGTCAGACATGTATCATAATCGAATGAATTAAAAATACTTGGGTTGATAACACACGAGTATTTAATATCCAAACCGAGATGATTTAATGTGTGCGTTAGTGTCCAGTGGTGTGGTTGTTTGACCTCAGAACCTTTATTTATTTATCAGACTTCTCACAACACCACCACGTCTCTGAATACAATCATTGCTATAACCCCATGCATAATATACTCGTACACAAGTCCTCACCTGTGTCCCCCCCACAACAGATCCCAGTTATTGAGCAGAACTCTGCTGTTCTTGTTGATGTAACGTCCTACATGCCTCCCGGGCGCCGCCATGTTTCTGACTACTACCGCGGTTCATTGTGGGTGGGATAAACCATTTAGACCTAATAGAGGAGGGGAAGATACATTATGTTGTCTTTGTTTTGAACGACCCCCAATAATCAAAAACATACATACGCATATAGCCAATATATCGTTGGGGGTTTCATTTGAAAGAAAAACGTCAGTATTCATTTTAAATGTTTTACTAACCCAGTCCCAATTCCGGGCATGTGTCCCCCCCAGAACCTGAACCAAGTGGTCCATCCCAAGAGTCCCCACGTGTGTCACAGCAGAGCGACTGTTGACTGAGATGTGATTACTATTGCTATACTAATTTGAGATTAAACAATATAATCTCAAACTTTTTTTTTACTAATATGCTGTTGAGAAAAGACGTGCCATGGAGGCGGCTGGAGAGCCTGTCCTTTGGCATGTACAGCGCTGAGGAGATAAGGTGAGCTTTGGGTGACATGTAGCCAGTGAGCTAACTAACTGCTGTACACGAGTTAACAACAAAGTGTCATACAGTACATATCATTCAAAAATGGCAATACAACCAACAATAAGACAACAATAATAATAACACATCTGTCTTTGAGACTATGGATATTAGTAGTATCCTGGGATATATATATATATATATATATATATGTGTGTGTATCTTTATTGCGTAAATTAATAATAATAATGTGTGTGTGTGTGTGTACACACTGGTTGTGTCTGTACACTGATTGCCTACAACGTGAACTAGTTTCGAAGCCAATATTTTAATATTTTATAAGCAACACTGGACACGTCCTAACATGTTCAGAAGTCTGACATCTATGCCCACTAAGTAGCTGTGTGCATGCATGTGTCTAGCGAAAACAATTAGGCAATCTAACTAATGTAGTTAGATGCCGAATTATGTTCGCACTGTACTTGTGTTCTGTACTTATGTTCTGTACTTGTGTACTTGTATACTGTACTTGTGTTCTGTACTGTACTTGTGTACTGTACTTGTGTGCTGTGCAATGACAATTCGTTTGAATCGAATCTAACTGCTTTGTCTGGTCTCTCGGTCTGTCTCTTAGGAAGTTGAGTGTGAAGCCAATCACTAACATAATGTTCTTTGACAATATGGGAAATGTCTCTGTCAACGGCTTGTATGATCTGGCCCTGGGACCTTCAGACTCCAAAGAGGTGAATTTGCCAAATCTGTTAGATGTATTAATCTGGTCACTGTTGCACCTTGACAAAGAGAGTTGTGTTACATGTTTATTGATCAAGAATCAATACACTTGATCAAGAATCACACTTGGAAATTGGCCTTGACCCTGGAATCTGAGATGTAAAACAATTACAGATGTGTGATGTTCAAAGGGTACAAGCCACTTGATGTTGGAGCATCAATGCCAGTGATAGAACATGTTTTACATACCAAGGAGTTCACACCCATTTAAAAAATATAAATAATCGATCATACTTCATGCTGGACTGTTCTGTAATCATCCATCAGTCACTTTATTTTTTATTGTTAGTGCATAGTATTGTATATAGTGTTGTTTATTGTATATAGTATAGCATATCATAGCTAATATATGGTGTTTATAGTATTAGTATTAGTATATAGTATTGTTAAGTATAGTGTAGTAATGTTTAGTTTTGTTGTAGGAAATTCATACTGCGGGAGGGAATGGGGGGTAAGCGTTCCATGCTTACCCCCCATTGTTGCAAATGGCAATTCAAGTCATCTTGAAAAAAATGTATACAGAAGACATCAGGCATCAGATCATCGGATGAAGAGTCGTAATAGTTCAAAATGCAGCGAGAGTCTGTGCAGCTCCTACTTCAAACACAAAACTCTGATCCTGTGCCATACAACTTAATAGTTTGAATCTGTCCATCTATATTATGTTGTAATCATTCCGTAGAAGTGCTCTGTATGACTATTGTCTTTATTTTTAGGTCTGTGCCACCTGCTGTCAGAGCTTCAACAATTGTCCTGGACACTTTGGACACATTGATTTACCGCTGCCCGTGTACAACCCGTTGTTGTTCGATGTAAGTCACACAACACACACACACACACACACACACACACGTTAACACACACATCTAGTAATCCCACCTCTTTCGGTCTGAATAAGTCTGTCAGACAAACACATTTAGTTCAATGTTGTATTGGTTATTGTCTTTGGAAATTTGTACGTCTTCTGGGGATCACAAGATCGTGAAAACGTACATGTCCCACCACAGTCTCATGAGACCACCTCTCCTCCCTTCCTCCGTCTCCCCCCGACCCAAACCAGACCCTGTTCCTCCTGGTACGTGGCTCCTGCCTGCGCTGTCACACGCTCACCTGCCCCAGGAGTGCCATCCACCTGCTTCTCAACCAGCTCAAGTTACTAGACCACGGCTTTAGCCAGGAGATCTACGAGGTGGAACAAGCCCTCTATCAGGTATGTGTGTGTGTGTGCGTTTGCCCACAGTGAATTGTTCAGTTGTTTACCACCAGTTCTTATCTTAACCATCACTGTCTCACAGTGTCTCTGAATACTACTTTGTTTTTTTGAAGGTTTAAAAATGACTGAATCATCGTGTGTGTGTGTGTCTGTCTTTCTGTCCTTAGTTGCTTGAAAGGAATGTCACGGCCTCTGGGATTGACATCCAAGAGGCACTCGATGACTTCACAAAGACACTCATCGGGACGAAAGTCCAAGTTACGAGAAAGAGCCAACAGGTCAGCACGAACACATGCCCAGCTAATTGCAGCTTATGTTTGTGTGAGACTTTTAGAAATGTAGTGATTATCCATAAATCGGTTTCATGTGTGTCTGTGTTTCTTTTTTAAGATTAAACACGAGGTGGAAAGGAGACGCTGTCTAATAGACCGATTTTGGAAAGTCTTCATGAATGGTCGGAAATGTCCTTACTGCAAGTAAGATCATCCAGGATGTTGATGTCCTTCCATGTCGTAGTGAAGTCTGAATGTTTGCATATAGTAACGCCATATTCATTTCATTCTTAATTGCACAAGCCATGGTCAAGATGGTCTATAAAGGCCTTTCTATGGGTCAAAATTCTGGCAGAAACGAGGCAAAACAAACCTGCATGCAACCTGCTCATGTAGACTTGGATATCATGGGCCCTCGTGCACCATCCATTCCCCCTGGTTTGTTGTTGGATGATGGGTTATTGGAGCTAATGCATCCATGTTGTTGTGTAGCTGCGGTCGGGCTACGGTGCGGCGAGAGCACCACGTTAAGCTGACCGTGAAGATGCCTCCGATGGTGCCGGAAGAAGAAAATGCAGAAGGTGAAAGAAATTGTCCTTGTTACACATCGTAAAATGATCTATATGTATCTTATGTCGAGCATATCCACCATGTTTCTGAGAGCCCATCTAATGTGTACGATGGTGGTGTTCTGCCCCGTTAGAGGACCTGCTGGCTGGGAAGACGGCCTACCTAACCCCCGTTATTGCCAAAGAGCATCTGATCAAACTCTGGGAGAAGGAAGGTGAGCTGAAGTTCCCCATCAGTGCATATCTTTCACCTCTATTCCTTTTCTCTCCCGAGGTGGCTGAAGTGGACATGGAGACGTCAAGCATTTGGCCTTGTTCAAATTAGTATTTAACTAAGTATTTAAAAGTGCCAGAAGTGCAGCAGCAGCATCAGCATCATCATAAAGTACACTATGACTTATTGGTTCTCTAAGAACCAGTAAGTCAGGAAGGGAATGGGTCTCTCTCGTCCAGGGTTCTTCCTGAAGTATCTGTTCCTGGGAATGGACTATGGGCCTGAGTTGGAGCTGCAGCCGGAATTCAACCCTGACCTTTTCTTCCTGGACATGGTGGTCACTCCGCCGTGCAGGTGATGACTCCCTCTAGTGGTCATATCACGTATTACTGTAATGGCATCATAACTCAATGAGCTTGTTTGAACCCTACAGGTACCGTCCACTGAACCGCCTGGGTGACCGCCTGTTCACCAACGGGCAGACGGTCAACTTACAGCTGGTCCTCAAGCAGTGCAGGCTCATCCAGCAGGTCCTCACCCTCATGGCCGGAAAGAAGGATGAGATGGCAGAAAATGAGCAGGTTTGCTTTTGTCTCGTACTTCCTCCTGGAGACAGAAAATCACCCGACTTATGTTATCTATTACACCATGTTATAACCCTGTCATAACAACGTGTACTGTGTTGCTTCCTTCAAATAAGCTACTGGAGCAAATCCAGGCACCGGTGGTGGAAGAGAAAGACCGTGATGAGGCCTTTCTGACGCTCATCACGGGCCAGACCTTGACCGAGAAGCTCTACACCTCTTGGATCAAGCTGCAGTCGCATGTCAACATTGTGTTCGACAGTGAGCTGGACAAGGTCGTGCAAGATAAATTCCCCGGAATAAGACAGGTATTGAACACACATCAACTTCACACCTTTTTTTTTTTTTTTTTAAGGTCAAATGTGAACAGCTTACCTTTACAACAACACTACCAGCAACAACATAGCGCAGCCCAACACATCAACCAAAAAATTAAAAAGCTTTTTTCTCCTCCCTCTGCCACCTCATTCAGCTCCTGGAGAAAAAGGAGGGGATTTTCCGGAAGCACATGATGGGCAAGCGAGTGGATTTTGCGGCGCGGTCAGTCATCTGTCCCGACATGTACATCGGGACCAACGAGATCGGATTACCGATGGTACGTCAGTCCTTAGGCCTTCCTTACCCCATAATGTTGACATTGACAATCTATACAGCAGTGGTTCCCACACTTTGGTAAGGTCCTGTACCCCTTTTAAACATTGACCCTCCTGCTGTGTACCCCCTCTAACTCTCATCTGATGTTGCACATGAAGAAAAGACAGTGTTATTAACTGTTTTGCTATTTATTCACACCATTTTCACACAACACAATATCTTCTCTGGAATATAAAAAATAAATAAAAATTATTAATGTCATAAGCAGAAATGTAATTTTCTGTTCAACAACCAAATAAGTGACCGATTGAAGCCGAGTAGGGGCGGCAAGTGGGTTTATTTTTCACACAGAAAGGCAGATTGTTTTTGTTGACGTACCCCCAACATTAATGTGGTAACCCCAGGGGTACACGTACCCCACTTTTGGAATAGCGGAAATACAACAACGCACAAGGCTTAAAGCAATACTTCAGGCCATGCAACGCTCGTGCAGCGTTTCTTAAACTATGGCTCGATATTCAGACGGAGGTGGTTTGCCTTCTGACAATACACAGAACCCCTGTAGAAAAGGGATCCCTAATTTCCGGGTCCCACGGATCCCCCCCCCTGCATATCTTAACCCTTGCGTTGTGGCCGCAAGGTGTTCGCCAAGCGGCTCACCTACCCGCAGCCCGTCACGCCGTGGAACGTCAAGGAGCTGCGGCAGGCAGTCGTCAACGGGCCCGACATCCATCCCGGCGCCGTGGCGGTCGTCAACGAGGACGGCAGCAAGACCATCCTCTCTGTCACGGACGCCATGCAGCGCGAGGCCATCGCCAAGCAGCTGCTGACGCCCAGCCCCGGACTCAATCACAAGACACACATGAAGATAGTACGTTGTTCGCACGCAGACACAGCGAAGAGCAGCTATCAGTGATTCAATATGTACAATGGAATGCCTTCTCCCCATTCAATCCCGCAGTATGAATTTCCGCCAACAATACTATACTATACTAAACTATACAATTCTATACTATAAGCAATACAATACTATACAATGTACTATACTACATACTATAAACGGCACTATGTACTATAAACAACACTATATACTATAAACAATATTACTGTTATAAAATTAACAATAAAGTAACCGATAGATGATATATACTGTACTTATTTAGAATTGTGTAAAAAGCATTTTAAAGTGCCAGTAGTGCAGCAGCATAAATACATTGCAGAAAAGTGCAGTAACTGTAATGAGTCCAGAAAGTCCAACAAAAGTATAATAGTGTATGATAGTGTAATGTAATATGGGTGACAATGTTATGATAGTGGCAGTTCAGTAGGCGCACTGCCTGTGGATAAAAACTGAATCCTTGAACCTGGTAGTCCTTGAACGGATGCTGCGTAACTTGCGACCAGACCACAAGGGGGAAGAAGACCTGGTGCCAAACGCGGTTTGACGGTGAGGAAACGTGATGTCACGTTTTCTCATCTCCCTCACTCCCACTCTCTCCCCGTCTGCAGGTGCAGCGTCACATCAAGAACGGTGACGTCATGCTGCTCAACAGGCAGCCAACTCTCCATCGACCCTCCATACAGTCCCACCGCGCACGCATCCTGCCCGGGGAGAAGGCAAGACACATCACAACACACTGCTTCACACATGAGAGGTCTAAGCGCCTTGTGCGCTCGTCTTGTTTAGTCTTATTAATTCAGGGTTTTTTTTAAAGTGTGAGGCTGTGTGCCTCCCCTGGTCGGCCCCAGAGGAATTCAAAAGAGGTTCAGAGAAACTCATTTAACCAGAAAGAGATACTTATTTCCCAGAAAATGTATAAAATTTGATGAATCAAATGAGTGATCAATTGATAAATTAATAGCAAAATACAGCGGTTTCTCACACCAGCAGTGACAATCGTGCGTCTGTCACAGAGTTCTCTGAGGGAAGGCCCGCTGTCTTAGATTACTTACATTTAAAACTTCTGTGTCAACAGAATGTATCTACCAATCAAATAGGAGGACTTGCAGGACTACATTTATTTTTTATTTTGTGATTCCATGCGTCATGAATAATATGATCCTTTTGTTTGTTATCCTCATTTTTTAAATGTCAAAAATTGTCTCTGTTCTAGGTTCTACGGCTCCACTATGCTAACTGTAAAGCCTACAACGCCGACTTTGACGGAGACGAAATGAACGCCCACTTCCCCCAGAATGAGCTGGCCCGCGCAGAGGCCTACACACTGATCAGCACCGACAAGCAGTACCTGGTGCCAAAGGTACACACATACACACTCTTCAAAACTCTCAAACTTTGATATAATTGATATTCTCACATCCAAAACGTACACCTGGCTTCAAGATGGATACCAGTGTCTGTGCATCTCTGTGCTCACCACTGCATGCTCTCTCTCCCTCTCCCTCCCCCCCCAGGACGGTATGCCCTTGGCGGGCCTGATCCAGGACCACATGGTGTCCGGCACTAGGATGACGCTGCGGGGCTGCTTCTTCACCAAGGACCACTACACGGAGCTAGTGTACCGGGGCCTGACGGACCGCATGGGCCGGGTCAAGCTGCTGCCGCCCGCAATCCTCAAGCCCCAGCAGCTGTGGACAGGGAAGCAGGTATGCCGGCCACCGCCGTACCACCGCTGCCGCGCCCCAGCACCACCGTGTGTCTAGTGAGGTGTGCTGTCGGCAAGAACCTGCCGATTTGCGATGTAAACGCAACACCCGCCTTGGTTGTTGTTGCTGTGTTCAATCTGAATCAGAATACCTTTATTGTCGTTGCACAAGTACCTCACGGTCACTTTTTACACACATAACAGCAATTGAAATTAAATAAATAATAATAAATAAATACAAATTAGAATAAACTGATCTAAATTGCCAAATATGGGCAAAAATGTACATGGACATATTGCAGTGGGCCCTATAGGTACAGTAGTGCAAATTATATAAAATATGTATACCTACAAAGGTGGAATGACTCTTACGGCTCTGAGGTAAAAACTGTAGAAATTAGGTGTTGTGTCTCAAGAATCAAGAATCTGAACACACCTACCTGGGTTGTGAGGTTCCACTACAGGCGTGCTACAACATCCCCCGGCGACTTCTAGATTCATGGAAATATGAGGGTATCGTGTGTTTAGAAAAATACACAGAAGTCCTTGCTTCCTTTCACTCCGAAAACAATAATAGAAAGAAAAATGCGGGTATATTTATAGTCTCCTGACTTAAACACAATTTAAACAATATTTAAAAATATATTTTTTTTATGGTTATTGTTTTAATCTGATCCTGCCACAACCAAACAAAGAATATCTAGTGAGTGAGTGAGTTGTGAATCTGTTCCAGGTGGTGTCGACCCTGCTGCTGAACATCATACCAGAGAAAGCCCTGCCTCTGAATCTCACAGGGAACGCAAAGATCCCCAGTAAGGCCTGGATCCAAGTCCCACCCAGAGCGGTGCGCGGGTACAACCCCGAAAGCATGTGTGACTCAACGGTACCTATCAAATCATCTTCGTCATCTTCATTAGTTTCCCGATCGGTGCATCCTGGGGAACCGACATTAGATATCCATAAACATAGTCAGTCTTTATGGATGGCTAGTATGTAAACTACTAAATACTACCGTATTTTCCTGACTATAAGTCACGCTTTTTTTTAGCTGTTTGGCTGGTCCTGCGACTTATAGGAAGCAACTTATATATTGTTTTGTCTGACTGCGTTCAAACCATGACCAAGAGATGGCACTGTATACACTTGTGACAACTAAAAACTGTTGTAGCCTACCACCGAAAATTAATGAGAAAATAGAATGCGACTTATACACCAATAAGACTTTGATAAGAGAGACTAATACTCTGGTGCGACTTATAGCCCGGCAAATACGGTACGCTAGTAGTAAAGTAGTAAATTATAAAAGCAAGTATTAGTAGTATAGTAGTATAAGTAGTAAATTATAAGTACTCATAAGTAACTACGTCACTCATAATAAGTAACGTAAATGTTTGACTCAACGTTGGCTCTTCAGTCTGCTATAGTGTACTATATATAGTATAGTGTTGCATGTTTTATTGGGCCATAAATAGCATTTCTTTATTCCCATTCTTACAAATCCCAGTTTTAAGTTTTAAGACGCTAATTGTCTAACGCTGCTAGTGCTACTCATAAATTGTAATATGGACATGGCATCTGCCCTGCCCACCCAATCTCCATGGTTCTGACCCCCATCGCCGTGGTTCTGTCCTACATCTTCCCCCTCCCCAGGTGTTGATTCGCCAGGGCGAGCTGCTGATGGGCGTGCTGGACAAGGCCCACTACGGCTCGTCCATCTACAGCCTGGTCCACTGCTGCCACGAGCTGTACGGAGGGGAGACCGGCGGACGCCTCCTCAGCTGCCTGGCCCGCCTCTTCACTGCCTACCTGCAGCTCTACAAGGGCTTCACTCTGAGTACGACACCCCTTTCTGACTTACTCAATGGCATCAATTTGTGCTGTGGTGCACGTGCGCGTTCATAGATGTTGATGTGTGTTGTGAAGTCTGTTTCAAGTCGGTAAAGCACTCCTCTGTACGATTCAGAAAGTGGCAGTAGTTTGTCACATGTACAATGGGACGCTTACTACCCATTCCCTCTCGCAGTATGAATTTCCTACAACAATACTATACTATACTACAATACTATTCTATAAACAACACTACCTACCATATCCTATACTAATGTATATGCTTTACACATATGTGTATATATACGTATGTGACGTGAAATACAATCTCACAGACCCAAAGATGCTGACTGTACCCAATTGGGTTCACTGAAAACAGTTTGATTAGTTGTTCAGCTCAATGCTTGGGTCCAGCTCAAATGTGAAGCTTTAGTTTGTGTTTTTGTCAAACGTGTCTCTTCAAATATTTCCCTAATGCTTATTTGTAAGCATTATTTGGTTGTCATGGATCGGCGGTGATATTTGTGTCGTGTGCATTTAGGCGTGGAGGACATTTTGGTGAAGCCAGGGGCCAACAGACAGCGGAAGAAGCTCATCAAAGAGTCCCAGAAGTTGGGCACCAGGGTGAGTTCGGACCAAGCGCGCCAACATTTACCGTCTATACAAAAGGCTGGCACGTACTCTGAATTGGGAAGCGCCATAAATATTTTCACTTTGGTGCCAATAAAACTGCCATTCAAATGATGGTACTTTCTCTCGATTTGTCAAATCGAGGTATGTCCGGTGATTTACATCCACTTTGTGAAGGACCTATGGTGGGTCTATGACTCGGTGATGATATAACATAAACAAGCTCCATAACAACATGGTGAGCAGAAGCTCGGTCTGCTGGGATTTTTTCTGAGTGAAAAAAATTGGTTCTTGGAAAAAGGTCCCAGTTTGCCTCCTGGGTGCTGCCGAGGGGCCCTTTAGCAAGTCACCAGACCCCTACACTGCTCCCCAGGCGTTGTATATACAATAGCTGCCAACTGCTCCTAATACTAGAATGGGTTAAATGTATAGACACTAATTTCACTGTGTGTGTGTACCCACAAAAGTGGATGAAATCCTCCAGATTCTAGATGGTCACTTTGTGGTCACTTTGTGTCTTGAAATGCATCAAATCAGACAGGCGTTTAACAGTTTTGTATTGACGTATTGTTTCTGCTTGTTTCTGCACAGCCGTCTGTGCAATTTGAGAGCCTTTCTGAATTGGACACAAACAAAGTTGATGTCATTTAGTAAATTACGCTTGTTTCTGCAGAGCCGTCTGTGCAATTTGATAGCCTTTCTGAATTGGACATAAACAAAGTTGATGTTATTTAGTAAATTACTCTCTCGACACTGCAGGCCCTCCAGATGGCCTTCAACCTGCCCGAAAACGTGGACCCAGCGGAGGCCCGGAGCCGCTGGCAGGATGCCCACCTCAACCCCGACCAGAGGGACTTCAACCTGGCTGACATGAAGTTCAAGGAGGTGGCCAACCAAGTGAACAACGGCATCAACAAGGTAAAGCCGTCGCTCATCACCACCCATTACCGTGCTACTGTTCACAGCGTTCGGTTCAGTGTACCTGACCTCGGTCTGTCCGTCCTGTGTCCAGGTCTGCATGCCTGCCGGGCTCCACACGTCGTTTCCAGACAACAACCTCCAGCTGATGGTCCAGTCGGGAGCCAAGGGGTCCTCTGTCAACACCATGCAGGTACCCACTCACCCACCTTATCTCTTAGTGGAATCATTTGCCGGTTCTTGACAAGCTTTGTATCAAGGTGGGTAGTATATGTAAACTAGAAGGTACTCTGTATGTATTCTGCGCCTCCGCCACACCCAAAAGTCCCCATGATCCAGATTTGGCTCTGGATCTGGGCCAAAATTGAAAGAAGTGTTCCTTGGTCCATAAGTAATCTTACCACCAAGTTTCGTCCAATTCCAGTAATAACTTTTTTAATGATCTCACTAACAGACAGACAGACAAACAGGAGCACCTGTTACCTCCTCCCATCTTCGATGGTGGAGGTAATGAACAATGATCAATTCCCATTTTACCAGCCCTGGTTTATGAATAGTCCTACTTTCCAGCAGAAATGATGAGCTTTCGGGAAAGGGTGTTTACGCTACGCTAGGTTGAGCGTTCGGGATATAGCCAGCAGACACAAGACTTCAGTGGCAATAAGTGGATGTGAAATGTTGACATAGCAGTTTGGGATGGGGAGTAGGAGGAACAGAATACATAATAGGCTACAACTGAAATATATCATTCTTGTTTGTCTTAATGTCAAGTCAGGTCAAGTTTATTGTCACTTCACAGTTTACACAAGTATAAAGCAGTGGTGTGAAAATCTTATGCGCAATACCCGACGACAGACAGCAGTTATAAAAATAAGAAAAAAATAGAATAAAGTAAAAAAATAAAAATGCAATTTATTAAATGTAATAAACGGCACGGAAAAAAGCAATATGTATATATTAATCAATGTAATAAAATATCCATTGTTATATGCTATACGCCCTTGTTCAGCAGCCTGATGGCCTGTGGAAGCTATCTCGGAGTCTATTTGTACGGCACTTGATACTGCGGTATCGCCTGCCTGACGGTAAAAGTGAATACGGTTTGTGGCTGGGGTGGGCAATGTCTTTTATGATGCATTTGGCCTTGTCCACGCACCGCTGGTTGTATATATCCAGGAGGGAGGGGAGCTCACCTCCAACGATATATACTGGACCGTCCGCACCACCCTTTGAAGCGCTCTGTGCTCCAGTGCGGTGCAGTTCCCGCACCAGGCGGTGATACACCCTGTAAGAACACTCTCGATGGTGCCGTTATAGAATGTTCTCAGGATGCGGGGGCCCATGCTGAATTTCTTCAGACGCTTGAGGAAATACAGGCGTTGTTGGGCCCTTTTCACCACGTGTGTGGTGTGCGTGGACCATGTGAGGTCCTTGAAGCTGCTGACCCTCTCTACTGCAACACCGTCGATGGAGATAGGGCTCCCCTCTGCTTCCTGAAGTCCACGATCAGCTCCTTGGTCTTCTTGACGTTGAGGGCGAGGCTGTTCTCCTGGCACCACTGCTCCAGCGATCCGACCTCCTCCCTTTAGGCTGTCTCGTCGTCGCCGGCGATCAGGCCCATCACTGTCGTGTCGTCAGCAAACTTGATGATGACGTTGGAGTCGTGGGTGTAGAGGGAGTAGAGGAGAGGGCTCAGCACGCATCCCTGGGTGGCTCCTGTGTTGAGGGTCAGTGGCTCTGAGGTGGTGCTGCCCATCCTCACCACCTGGCGGCGGTCCGACAGGAGGTCCAGTATCCAGCTGCACGTGGATGGGGGCACGCCTAGACCTCTAACCTTGGTGTCGAGCTTGGCAGGAACTATCGTGTTGAACGCTGAGCTGTAGTCCACAAACAGCATTCGCACATAACAGTTCTTTCCCTCCAGGTGGGAAAGGGCAGTGTGGAGGGCCATGGCAATTGCGTCATCCGTGGATCTGTTTTGACGATATGCTAATGGGTCCAGCGGGGCAGGTAACACGGAGCAAATAAAGTCCTTGACCAACCTCTCGAAGCATTTGCTGACAATCGAGGTGAGGGCTACAGGTCTATAGTCATTCAGGCATGTTACCTTGGGTTGTTTAGGGACAGGCACGATGGTCAGGCACGAACATCGCCGTTAATCCACGGTTTCTGGTTGGGGTATATCCGAACCGACTTTGTCGGGAACAACGTCATCTATGCAGTTCTTGATGAACCCGGTGACCGACGACGCGTACTCGTTGATGTTATTGTCGGAGGCAACACGGAACATGTGCCAGTCAGCGCGATCAAAACAATCCTGCAGCATAGAGTCCGATTGGTCCGACCAGCATTGGACCTCCCTCACAGCGATCGGTTTCTGCTTCAGTCTCAGCCAATAGGCGGGGAGTAGCTGGATAGAGCAGTGGTCTGATTTGCCGAACGGTGGGCGGAGGAGGGCCTTGTAGCCATCACGGAAGGGGGTGTAGCAGTGGTCGAGGATCCGCTGGCCCCGTAATGTGAACTCGTGCAGGGTTTCCCAGAGCTGTCTATTGCCTCTACAAACACTAGTTTCACTAGTAGTCCCAAATTCTATGTCTAAAACCTAGTACTATATTATGGAAGATCATGAAGATCATTTGAGAATAAAAATGAATACATATTTTCATTTAATTTGTATATTCTTTGCACCTTGTCAAACAGTGACATGAATTGAACATTTAGATGTTCGACTGGTTGCTGCTGCACCAGAAATACTAGACGCTTAAGTGTTTTTTTTGCGTTTCGGAGAACAGTGATTCTCGCCAGTAATATAGCAATTCTCCATAGCCATGGATGTATGAAGGAGCTCCTTTTTCCCACTGAAGGGTGAATGGGGGAACAGGGGGCTTGGGGTTGCAGTTCGGTACTGTATTTCCCAAGTTAAAGGGAAACTCAATTATTTTTATTTTTATTAAAAAAAAATTCAAATTGGAAATTATTGGTAAAATCAATGGCGAAGCTGAAAGTGTGTGTGTGTGTGTGTGTGTGTGTGTGTGTGTGTGTGTGTGTGTGTGTGTGTGTGTGTGTGTGTGTGTGTGTGTGTGTGTGTGTGTGTGTGTGTGTGTGTGTGTGTGTGTGTGTGTGTGTGTGTGTGTGTGTGTGTGTGTGTGTGTGTGTGTGTGTGTGTGTGTGTGTCACTTCAGATCTCATGCCTCCTGGGCCAGATTGAGTTGGAGGGCCGTCGGCCGCCCCTGATGCCTTCGGGGAAGTCCTTGCCATGCTACCAGCCATACGAGCCGTCGCCAGCGGCTGGAGGCTTCATCTCTGGAAGGTTCCTCACGGGCATCAGACCACAGGTACAGGAGTGAGGGCAAAGCTCTTGTTATACACATCAGACCACAGATACAGTAGAGAGATAAACACTTGTCCATGTGACACACACACACATGTCCTGGTGTAGTTAATGGCACAGAGATGAACTCTACACTAAAGCTCTACAACCAGTTTGTTGATATCGTTGAGGTTCAGTTATTTGCTTTGGTTGGAGGATATTAAGCTGAAGTGGTTCGAGGTTGTTTACTCAATGCTGCCCCTGGTCTGTCTTTTGGTAACAATTCAAAAAAAGATATGTTACTGCTGTAATGCTGTTCTTTTCTAATACAGTGACCGCTTATGTTTTCCTTTAATTTCATCGGTCCCCAGGAGTTCTTCTTTCACTGCATGGCTGGCAGAGAGGGGCTTGTGGACACGGCTGTGAAAACATCTAGATCAGGATACCTGCAACGGTAATGGCCTATTAACTGTGTGTGTGTGTTACACTGCACTGTATGTCTGAAAGAGCATAATGTGCCTGTGTGTGTGTTAGTAACTTGTTTGCTTTCAGTGAATGCTGTCCCAACTGAAGACGCTGCTTTCACTGTCTTGTTGAACCTCAAACGGAAGGGGAAAAATACGGCTGCGTTCTCCTGCCTTGGTCTCTTGTCTGACGGGACGACCTGCCGTTCGATGTTTTCTCACACCCTCACACATGGCCTCTCTCCTCTCCGTGGTGCAGGTGCATCATCAAACACCTGGAGGGCTTGGTGGTCCAGTATGACCTCACGGTGAGGGACAGCGACGGCTCCGTGGTGCAGTTCCTGTACGGGGAGGATGGCCTGGACGTCCCCAAGATCCAGTTCCTCCAGTCCTCCCAGTTCCCCTTCATAGAGGACAACTACCAGGTGAGACCAGCTGGCCAGCATTGGGATCTGTGAATTTGGGAAAAACAACGGCATGAAATTTAAAGTGGTATGAAAGATGGTTTCACACTTATTGGACAAAAGAAGATGCATGCTGGTAGTCCGTGCTCTTGGATCTTTGTGTTTGTAACAAGTGTGGACTGGAACATGCAGCTTTGTCAAATTCGGCTCTGCTGTATCGGTGGGTAGTGCACAGTGTCTTGGTGTAGCTTCTGGGGGGGAAAGAGTTGAACTACATACTGAAGAACGTTTCCTACATATGTATTCAAATATGCACACGCGTGTTGCTTACCTTCAACAGTCCCGTGTCTATTGCGCAAGTGTCATCGGTTCAACGTTACAAAGTGACATCTGCAAAATATATATACGTCTTGAAAAATATATTTATACATATGAGACCTCCATTATATTAGATGTTTAAATTATGAATAATCAATCAACGTCCCTTTTGCTGTCAACACAACAGGTGATCAAGAAGTCTCAGGATCTGGATCAGGTCTTGTCCCGGTTCGACCCAAAGGAAGCTCGCCAACACTTCTCAGCTATCCAGCGGTGGAAAGCCAAGCATGATAGCTTGTGTCCACGTAGCGGTACGCTCTCTGCCTCCTCCAGCCTGTTAAGCAGAATATATCAACCCATCCTATTGTATATTCTTCACCAACATAATGGGGACCGCTTTGTCAAATTTGGTCCTGGGTGGTCCACAGTGTATCCTTGTGTAGTTAACGGGTGCTCCTGGGGACAGAGAGGAACTACATACAAAGGACTCATACGATCCATATTCTCTACCTTTTTTTAAATGTATTTATTTTTTAAATAATAAAATCTAAAGTTTTTCTCGGCCCATGAGTGATGTGTAGCGTGCCTCTCTATGCAGGAGGCTTCCTGCTGTTCTCCCAGAAGAAGCTGGCAAAGCTGAAGCAGTCGAAGGCAGGCCAGGGCAGTCAAATAGGCGGCAGGGAGGCTGCCTCGATCCAGGTACACACACACACAAAATATGTAATATTATATATAGTATGAGTATTCCCCAAATGCCGTGAAGCTCTGTGAATACTGCCACAGCCTCTAACCCTCCTCCTACCCCCTCAGCTGATGGACCGCTGGCACTCCCTGGAGGTGGCCAACCAGCTCAAGTACGTGCGCAAGTCTTCCCGCTGCCCAGAGCCCAGCCTGGGCACTTTCCGTCCGGACCTCTGCTTCGGCGCCGTGTCGGAGAGCTTCCACAACATCATGGAGCAGTACATCCAGGCCACACCCCGTCACAGCGGCCTGGACTCTGACAGGTTGGTTCCTGTCCCTTTTTACCTCCGCCATCGAAGATGGACCGGAGGTTACGTTTTTGCCCCTGTGCGAAATGTGGCAAAACTTGTTGGTTAGATTACCTATGGGCCAAGGAACGGTTGATTTAGATGTTGGTGCACATCCAGATCCAGGGGACATTTTGGTGTGGCGGAGGTCTGGCTCTGCTGAGTGTGCTCGGCATTCACCACTCACAAAATCGAATGACCGCCACAACAGCGGTCCCCCCAACCCCGAGATGTCTTTGTCAAACTCCTCCTCTTTGCTCTCCTCAAATGAAGAGCTGTGTTCACACACTGCCCTCCTGCTCCACAGCGGGAGGGGAGGGGCGTACATTTGGCTTGTTGGTTAAAGGGTGCAAACG
This sequence comes from Muraenolepis orangiensis, assembly GCA_027704905.1. NCBI lineage: Eukaryota > Metazoa > Chordata > Actinopteri > Gadiformes > Muraenolepididae > Muraenolepis > Muraenolepis orangiensis. The sequence continues at coordinate 10,748,772 of CM051001.1, forward strand.
GATACTCCATCCAATAGGTTCTCGTCAAGCAAACTATAAATGATTGCAAAAATGGTATACTCGCAAAATGGATGTGTTGCAGATGACCCTGCCACACGCCTGGCCATGGCTCTTTCAGGGCTCCTCCCAATGACAGTGACACAGGCTGATGAGGAAACCGGTTTATTGCAGATATTTGTTGTTGGACAGCTGAGCAGATGGTCCATGCTAGCGCTCCTCCTGAGTGTGTGTGGTGGTGGCTGGTTTAACCTGCGGTCCTAGATTACCAAGGATTCAAGAAAACTTTATTTTGTGTCATGGAATGCCTTCTCCCATTCACTCCCACCGTATAAATTATTCTCAACAATAACAGTGGAAGTAAAACTTCACAATAAATTAAAAGAAAAATAGTAATACATCTAACTTCCATGGCAGCAGAAATAATCACAATATAGAACAATAAAGAAGTGTAGAAGTAGGGATAATCGATAATGGGGTACAAATGGCGGTGACCGTCGTGCAGCACCTTAGTCCTTAGTCTTGCTGAAATTCAGTGCAAGGCTATTGTCCTTGCACCATCGTGTCAGCAGGGCTACCTCATCTCTGTACTCCATCTCGTTGTTGTTGCTTATCGGGCTGATGACTTGTGTCGACTGCAAACTGGATAATCCGGTTATTGCTGTGTGGCTGTATAGTCATGCGTGTAAAGAGAGTACAGCAGGGGCTGGGAGTTTACGTGTTCCGGTGTTGAGGACCCACAGGCAGGCAGCCTCACCAGCCCAGTCTGACTGGGGCCAGGTGAGGCTGCTTCCACCAGACTCTAATCTGTCTGACGGCGGCCAGGTGAGGCTGCTTCAACCAGACTCTAATCAGTCTCACTGGGGCCAGGTGAGGCTATTTCAACCAGACTCTTATCAGTCTGACTGGGGCCAGGTGAGGCTGCTTCAACCAGACTCTAATCAGTCTGACTGGGGCCAGGTGAGGCTGCTTCAACCAGACTCTAATCAGTCTCACTGGGGTCAGGTGAGGCTGCTTCAACCAGACTCTAATCAGTCTCACTGGGGCCAGGTGAGGCTATTACAATCAGACACTTACCACACGCACGGCACAGTATGTATGTCTGCCCAGGAGACAAGCTGTCTGGCAGCAGCGCTCTGCTCTAAAGAGCCATTGTTTGGTCTATAATAGGTGTATAATAGGTGAATTAAGTAGTACCCTGCCCTTAACATTAGCCTGCCTAAAACACATTTAAACCGGACACCGGATCAAACGGTTTCAAAGTTCAGAAGTGTATGCCGCCAGCTCTACAACCGTACAATGCAGGTAAAAAACGTGTATGGTGTATTATGACTATAATAATAGACTATAATAATAGTGTAGTCACAGCAAACCAAAAAGGGATGCCATTGGAGGTTATTCATGACGTGTTGCTTACTATTGTTGAATTATATATGAATAGTAAAATGGTTTTGTTTGTATCTAAAGTATATGATGATATAAGATGGAGCTATTAACAATATTAAGCATGATATGATTTGTCCTATTGATATGTAATTACTTAGTGCGTTACATTTAATTGTTTATAAGTGACTTTTATTTTGAATTCAAATATGTTGGTTGAACTACGTCCATATATGGAAGGACAAGTAATTTTGAGATCAAATTGCAGAGATCACACTATCCCCCTTGATCACATTATCTTCACCTTCATTGCCGACTGGGAGAGCCTTGAGGGCAGACTTCCAAAGACATCCATCCCTATCTGCTGCCAACGGCTCTTCCGTCTTCTCGACACTGTGGTTCAAGAGCTGCATTTAAACCTCTCCCTACAGTCCCCAGCTGTGGTGTGTTTGTGGTGTGTGTTGGCGTGTTTGTTTAAGGCTGCTGCTGCTGCTGGTTTGTCATGTTTTGTTTGTGTGTGTGTGTGTGTGTGTGTGTGTGTTTAACGTCCCCTAGCCTCCGCCACCTGCTGAACTACAAGTGGCAGCGGTCCCTGTGTGACCCCGGCGAGGCGGTCGGTCTGGTGGCGGCCCAGTCCATCGGCGAGCCCTCCACCCAGATGACCCTCAACACCTTCCACTTTGCCGGCAGAGGAGAGATGAACGTCACCCTGGGTATTCCCAGGTACAACTTCCCCCCCCCCCCCCCCCCCCCCCCCGTGTGTGCACGGAGCACCATCTCACACACGCACATGCACACACACGCACGCACGCACGCACACACACACACAGCGGCAGTAGCATAGTCTGTTGAGACTTGGCTTGGAGAACTGGAGGGTCCTCGAAACAGACCCAAGTACGGAGTGAGAACTGGTACTTGGAAAAGGGTGCCAGCTCGCCTCCTGGGCACTGCCAAGGTGCCCTTATGCAAGGCACCAGACCCCTACACTGCTCCCGAGCGCTGTATATATACAATAGCTGCCCACTGCTCCTAATACTAGGATGGGTTAAATGTAGAGAAACTTAATTTCACTTAATTTCACTGTGTTTGTATGTGACCAATAAAGAGGATTCAAAATCCTCCAGATTTATATTTATCCGTTGCTAAGCAAACAATCTTGTGAGATTTCCATAGTGCAATGTGCGGGGATGTTTATGATCTACTGTTTTTGCATGAATTCCTGTCTTTTTTGTTGTTGTCTGATCTGCCTTTTCCTCCTCTTACCTCCCTCCCACATCCACAAGTGTTGTTCCGTCCCTCCATTCTGTTTGTTTTGACACATGTCCACTCTGCCCTGCGTTCCCCACCGCCAGGCTCCGTGAGATCCTGCTGTTGGCCACGGCCAAGATCAAGACCCCCATGATGAGCATTCCCGTGCTCGGCCACATTGCGGCCCAGACCAGGGCCAACACCCTCCGCAAGAGGCTCACCAGAGTGTGTCTGGCCGAGGTGAGCCGCCGCTGCTGCCACCGGGCCTGGTGGTAACGTGCACTGATGGAAGGTCCAGAGTCCAATCTCCATGCCTGGGATTGAGACTTCAACCTCATTTTGAGGTTGATGTGTTCATGACAGGGTTACCACAGGAATGCATGTGTGTTTTACTGTCCTGTTTAGCCCAGTGCTTACCCGCTAGCCACCAACAACACCACCATGAACACAGCACTGGTCTGGGGGATCAAACCATCGTAATGGTCTTTCCTGTCTTTACCAAAATATCCGTTGCCAGTATAACAATTTTTTTATACCGATTCTGACGAAGAGCATTCAGTGTGAGCGTGCCAATGTAAACAATGGCAATATTGGTCTTTTGGAATCAATATGCGTCTGGTGCGCCGGGTTTGTGGATCAAGTAACGGTGCTTTACAAAGTGTCTTATCACAAAGACCAAAGTGCTATATTGCTTATGTTTACATTCGTAGCAGGTCATGTTCATGTTCAACAAGCTCTCGGGCAGAATCGGCACAACAGTCAAGTCATTTTGACCAATGATGGGTGCCGTTCATTGAAGGAGGGATCGGTCACCCTGTGTATTTCTTCCCATGGTTTCTTCCTTTTCCTTGCTCTTTGGAGGGCCAGGGTTAATGCGATGCCATACAATGGTGGCCCATGTAGCACTTTGAGTCTGTCATTGTGTTTAAGGGCTATACAAATACAATTGACTTGTGTGTGTGGGTGCCTAGAAAAATGTTCTAGTATATTTTTTTGTGTATAGTAAAAAAATGCAGGCTGAAGTTTAAACTGTGTGTGTGTGTGTGACGCAGGTTCTGCAGCGAGTGGAGGTAACCGAGAAACTGCGGATCAAGTGCAGCTCTGAGAAGCTTCAGACGTTCAACATCACCTTCCACTTCCTCCCCCCAGAGCGCTACCAAGATGATAAGATACTGTCCCCACAACAGATACTGCACTTCATGGAAACAAGGTGTGTGCATAGGGGGTTGGGTGTCAATGAGAGCCGATTTTACATTTGCAAGAACATAAAACAAAACATTTTGTGAGCAAACATAAAAATAGAGCAGTTCACAAGCATTCATATTAACAAGATGAATAACACAATTTCGTACTGCCAGGTCACCTGCTTAAGTAGCTGTGATAAGAGCATGTTATCAACATTAAGGTATATTCTAGCACTTGCTAGAATATACAACATGCTAAGAGCTATTAATGTCAGGACTTAAGCAAGTTAGGGGTTCACAAAGGAGAAGGAGGGTTCATGGAGAGTCCAGGTGGACTCTGAACAGGTGGGTCTTGAGTCTCTTGCAGAAGCTGGTGAGGGACTCTGCCGTCCTGAAATGAGACGGGAGTTCATTCCACCACTGTGGAGCCAGAGCCGTGAAGAGCTGGGTCTTGGGAGAGCGATGCTTGGTAGTTTTCAGTGAAGGTCGAACAAGTCGCCTGGCAGAAGTTGAGCGTAACATAACAATAATAACCAAATAAAACAGAATATAGAGGCAGTGAGCAGAAGAAAAACAAACAAAATAATAACACCTCTTTAATGTCTCTGCCATTGAGAAGAGTTGCATTCACTCATCTGTGGTGGAGCTTAGCTATGTGTAATAGACACAGATAAGATAGATTCCAATCATCAGATGCCCTGATTTGTCAAAAATACATACAGCATAGTCAACTAGAAACAGATACTCTCACAAATCACCTGACCTTTAACAAATGACATGATAGGTTTGAATAGATCATTAGGATCCACTTTTTAATAGGCCTACATCAATTCATTTAGGCTTGATTTAGGTTGATCTATTAAGAGATCTAATGCGTCACAAGGAGACTTTTTTTCATGTTGGATCTAATGAGAGATCTTCAACTAAACACTTGATGGGCCAACATTACAACGGTAAACAAACCAAAAAGCCTCTCTATTTACTATGTTCACACTCCGTCTTAAAGGGATATTTTGTGGGGAACGAATGGGACAAATCTTCTGCCTTCCACAGACTGTCCGATGGCGTCCAAACTGTAATTTCGTAGCATGAATATCTCTTGAATATCAAATATGTTTCCAACTTTTACTTACTGTCATTTGATGTTGTTGGGCTGTGCACAGCCCTATAGTGTAGGGTGAGGGACGGGTTCACATCAATCACACCGTAATGCATAGCAAGTCCCAAGGAGTGCGCAAAGAACAGCCGCGAAACACCAGCTGTGTTTGTGAACGTGCTTTTCTTCTTCCAACTGTTTCCACAGGTTTTTCAAACTCATGCTGGACGCCATTAAGAAGCGCTCGGCCAAGCTGGCCTCCATCGCCGTGGAGACCAGGAGAGCCACGTTCAGGGACCAGGATGGGCCTGTCGGGGTGGTGAGACCTCTCACTTGTCTTTTTTAATCCAATCCCCGTCTTTTGGAAATTACTGAGATATCTCCCACATGAAAGAAGTGATTAATATTAAGGGAAATGGTATATTACTATTGTCAACCCATTAATCGATGGATGGATAGATTCAGTGACTGATTGATTGTCCAGGCGGTGGGAGAGGATGGGGACGGGGACGGGGATGAGGTGGCCATCGTAGATGACCAGGAAAACGAAGGGGACACCGACGCAACCGACGTTAAACGGAGAGAGAAGCAGGAAGAAGAGGTCCGTTGCTGTGCACACTCACACACACAAGATTTACATTGCCAGTTGCAGCTGTTACTGCCTCGCAGGAAACAAAACTCAGCTCAAAGGCTTTTAAAATTTGAGAGATTATTAATACACACTTCAAATCTTCATCCTCATTCTCCAGGTGGACTATGACAGCGAGGAGGACGAGGAGGATGAGGATGACAAGCCAGTAGGGGAGGAGCAGCAGCAAGAGGAGGAGGAGAACAGTGTGGACGGCGCTGAAGGAGAAGAGCCGTCTGCCGATGGCGAATGGGAAAGTCCGGAGCAAAGTGGGCTCGAACCGACGCCCAAGAAGAAGAGTAAGCGGAGAGCGAGCGAGGCCATGGACGAGACTCTAGTCACCTCGGTGCTGAACGTCCACCAAGCCATCGAGAGCTACTCTTACGACACAGAGCACAGCCTCTGGTGCAAGGTACAGGACACAGATGTATTGTTACAATCATGGGGAAGAAAGTGATGAACGTGAGGAGGGGGAGGGCAAGGGGGGGTCAAGACATGAGGGGCCTTCAGCGTCAGTGTTGCCAGTGTGTTTTTGTTCAAACAATTTCAACTTTGACCCAGTTGACGCCGACCTCTCGAAGCGGATCCCGTCGGATCACAGCTTTGTTTGACGTTCCAATTCCAACGGGACTCTAAGCGACTTTTCGTCATTTCTAAACATAAATCTATTTAAACTTTAGTAAAAACAAAAACCATTGAACTTTCCCGCCTGAATTCTTAAGGCCGCAAAGATTTCAGGGGCCATATAAATACATTAAACACTTATACAATACATTTATAATTTGACCTCCCGATTGTGCAGGTGGCCATCGCCCTTCCGCTGACCAATGTGCACTTTGACCTGACGTCGGTGCTGTCCACACTGGCCCACAGCGCGGTCATCATGCAGACACAGGGCATCACACGCTGCCTCCTGGGCGAGACCACCAACCGGATGGGGCAGAAGGAGACCCTGTTCAACACGGAGGGTATCAACATGCACGAGCTGTTCAAGTACAGCGACGTACGTGCTACCGGGGTCCACACTATGATCATGGGGCCAGCTGTCTTGTGTTGTTGTTGTTTTTGTTATTAGGAGAACAAAGGTAGTTCAGAATCAGTATCATATTGCCTTTATTGTAAAAGTACACAATTTGTGTAGCAATCCTCACAGTTTTTATTTTTCAACAGCCATTGACAAATATAAATTGCCATATAAAATTGGATATATAGTTGTGTGACGTGAGCAAAACTAGATCTTTGTTCTGTTTAAAGGATTCTGTTTGTTCACCGAGTTTATGCTCCTTTAGTTCTCTTTAATAACTTGTGTTTTCGGGAACACTGGATTTCAGTAAAGTTTGCAGCATCATTTTGTGAAGGACCACAGCATGGCAACAGTGTAGCAGACGGTGATTTTGGGTCCTTCACTTGGACAGTAGAGTGGGATGCCAGCCTTTAACATGCAATCCTAAATGGTTCCTGTGTCTTCCAACATCCAGATCCTGGACCTCAACCGCCTGTATTCCAATGAGGTGCATGCCATGGCCAAAACATATGGTATCGAAGTGGCTCTGAGGGTCATTGAGAAGGAGATCAGAGACGTGTTCGCCGTCTACGGTAAATGGTCACACATACACACATAGAAACACACACACACGCAGACACATACAGCCGTGAAGAAATAAAAACCTGCCATGTCCCAATGGATCGCTGCTACATCTTATACAATCATCTCTCTGTGTTCACCAGGCATCGAGGTTGATCCCAGGCACTTGTCACTGGTGGCCGACTACATGTGTTTCGAGGGCGTCTACAAACCCTTTACCCGCTATGCCATGAGGTCCAACCCGTCCCCTCTGCAACAGATGACATTCGAAACCAGCTACAAGTTCCTTAAAGAGGCAACCCTGATGGGTGAGCGAGGAACATTATGAGTTATGATGTGATGACCTTGGGGACGTATATTGCTTTGACTAGATGACGCTACACACAGTGATGCACTATCCAGGCTGCATTCTACTTACACAAGTTGTACCGTTTAGAAAATCCAAGTTAGACCAGAGATGGTTTCTTAACTAAGGCTCAGCTCGCTGTACACCACTCCAGCCGTGGTGATTTGTGTTCTTGTGGTAACTGACACACACTCTTTCTTCCCCCCCCCCCCCCCGTCCGTCCCCCCCCCGTCCTGGTTCAAGGCGCTCACGATGAGCTGCAGTCTCCCTCAGCCTGTCTGATTGCAGGCAAAGTGGTGAAGGGAGGAACGGGGCTGTTTGAGCTCAAGCAACCCCTGCAGTGAGAAGATGAGCAACGGGGCCACACAACAGAGGCTGGGATACGTCGCAACTCTTCTAGTGCACCGCCTGGCTGGGGTTGTCCACAGTGAAATAACTCGGACTGAGACAGGCGACTGGTGATGCGGAGGTGTGCCCATGGCAACGTTGGTGTCCTGTGTGGTGACGCTGCCCGGCACAATCTCAACCCATTCAAAAGAGAACTTGGGAATTGTGTGTGTTTCACTAGACATGGCGCTATCCCTGAGTTTTATGGGTTGGATCACGGTTGAAAGACTTACCGTAGCTCTACTGTGACATTACAATACATGTAAAGTCCACTTTGGAGACTTTATTCGATTTAAAAAATTTCATTTGTGTATATTTAACTACCTGTATTGATTGTATTCATGTATGATTGACTTAAACAGCACAGCTGTTATATGGTGTTCATAGATTATCAATCAACATCATCAAAACTTTTATGTTTTCAGGGATTTTTACACAAGGTTTCCACTTCATAAATGTGTGCACATATCTCAACTCTAAAAATAAAGATATCTTATCTCAAAACGGGAAAGCATTATTACCTCCAGCAGTATTTATCCCCTTTCAGGACCGCCCACCAGATGAAATGTCTCTCTTCAAAGAAGGGCTGTCACAGGGTAACAATGGACAAAAGGAGTGGGGAGGAAGAGCGTGTGTCAATAGTCGACAAATTTCAGCACAATCTACTTAAGCCATCACCAACTAGATCAACAGGATGAAGACAACAAGAGTTGTTAGGATAAAGAGAAGAAGGGTGACTACAAAGGACAACACAAGAATCCTCAGGATAATAAACGGAGGGTGATTGAGAGGACACAACTTAAGTTTACACTACAAGGTGGACTGGATGTTGGTGTTTTCGCTCCAGTCATGTTTGTGGATGTTTGTCTTAAAGCAAGATAACTCAAAGTTATATACTGAATAGGAAAATACTTGGTGGTTAGATTACTTAAGGGCCATGGAACAGTTGATAGATATGGCGATGGGGTATGCGGTCTACTGAGGGTGTACCGCTAGTATTTTACACCCACGACTGCATGGCTATGCACAGCTCCAACGTCAAGTTTGCTGACGACACGACAGTGATGGGCCTGATCGACGAGGAGACAGCCTACAGGGAGGAGGTCGGATCGCTGGAGCAGTGGTGCCAGGAGAACAGCCTCGCCCTCAACGTCAAGAAGACCAAGGAGCTGATCGTGGACTACAGGAGCAGAGAGGAGAGCACGGCCCTATCTCCATCGACGGTGTTGCAGTAGAGAGGGTCAGCGGCTTCATGTTCCTCGGTGTGCACATCTCCGAGGACCTCACATGGTCCACGCACACCACACACGTGGTGAAAAGGGCCAAACAACGCCTGGATTTCCTCAGGCGTCTGAGGAAATTCAGCATGGGCCCCCGCATCCTGAGAACATTCTATACCGGCACCATGGAGTGGTCTTACAGGGTGTATTACCGCCCGGTACGGGAACTGCACCGCACTCGAGCCAGAGCGCTTCAAAGGGTGGTGCGGACGGCCCAGTATATCGTTGGAGGTGAGCTACCCTCCCTCCTGGATATATACAACCAGCGGTGCGTGGCCAAGGCCAAACGCATCATAAAAGACAATGTCCACCCCAGCCACCAACTGTATTCACTGTTACCGTCAGGCAGGCGATAAAGTGGTATCAAATAGACTCAGAGACAGCTTCCACAGTCAGGCCATCAGGCTGCTGAACAAGGGCGTATAGCATATAACAATGTATATTTTATTACATTGATTTATATATACATATTGCTCTTTTTCTGTGCTGATATATTGCATTTTCATAAATTGCAATTTATCATTTTTTTTACTGTTTTTTGCTTTTATTCTATTCTGTTTTTATTCTATCTTATTTTTATAACTGCTGTCTGTCGTCGGGTATTTCACATACGATTTTCACTCACTGTGAATTTTTGTTTTTGTTTTTACGAATCTTTATCTCTGTGACCAGTGGTCTAAAAGCTAAATGTTTTGTCGTGAACATTCAAAAAGGTTTATTTTTCCATACAATCAATCTTGCGGCTTTTATTGTGGCACCCGGGTAACGGAAGTTCTGCTGCTGCTGCGCAGAACTGCGGTATGGCGGCCGCTGATTGGCTCAGACGGAGGCTGGACGAATCCTAGACGAATCCTAAGTATAAAGAGAAGATACTTCGTGGAAATATTATTATTATTGCCATGACGAGACGGCGTTAATATCATCACACCGGTGAGACTAAAACAACTCCTGTACGGTCTAGGAATGATGTGTCGTAAGAAGTGACCCGGGTTATGATGAGCATCGGTAGTGAGTGGGTACCGCTAGGTAGGGCTTATGTTACATCGATGTGTGATTGAGCGTCTAATTACAAAGGTGGAGCCTTTAAACGCGAAATGCCGTCGTCTCATTTCAATATACTATATATATTTAAGAGACCAACCCATCCTCGTATTATATAACCGAGAGGATCCGATAATGATTAGTCTGTATTTGACTGCGGTGCAGCTAGACGGATTATCGTTTCTGCTAACGGACAGGCTGTCTCCTCTCATTATTCTGGATATTTACCGATGACAACACAGCTTTGTATTGTTGTTTAGCAATGGTGGTGGTGTGGACTTCTTCGCCTTTTGATACTCAAACTATGTGTTCTTCTTGTGTTCAAGAAGGGCTCAGCGTGTGAAGAAAGGTGGAGATGTTGTCGAGTCAACGCCGAGACACTGAACTCATTGTCCCGTGGAAATAATAGGACCGCGATGAGGCGGCCCAAGGTCTGTGGGTCACACAGGTAGGATATGATACACACACGCATGATACACACAAGATACACACATGACACACACAATATACACACATGATACACATATGATACACACAAGATACACACACAAGATACACGCATGACACACAAGATACACACATGATACACACATGATACACACAAGATACACACATGACACACACAAGATACACACATATGATACACACATGATACACACAAGATACACACATGATACACACAAGACACACACATGATTCACACACATGATTCACACACATGATACACACACATGACACACACAAGATACTCACATGACACACACATGACACACACAACATACACACATGACACACACACATGATACACACATGATACACACACATGAGACACACACATGATACACACATGACACACACATGATACCTACATGACACACACACATACACATGTGTTTTTCTCAGCTGTGTTTTGTGTGACTAATGTCTGAGGCTTGATTCAATGTGAACAGCTATACAACTGATGTATAGCGGATGAATGGCCGTATTTAACTTTCATCTCACCGTTGGTATTGTGTCCTATTTCGTATTGATCAGGATGCTATATGCACATACTCATTAGTCATGTATCAGTCAATTATACCTTCATCCCATCAAAAATGTTTGGTCACTCCACTTAGTTTAGATGAAATCATGGACATTTATATAGCACTTTTCTAACCAGTGGTTACTCAAAGCGTTTTACAAGTCATGCCTCACATTCACCCATTCATACACACATTCAACCACCAACGGAGGAGTCAGCCATGCAAGGAGACAGCCTTGCTTTATTATGATCCATGAGAAGAACCAGGAACTCTGCAGGAGAAATGCTGTTAGTGTGGGTTGGACTGCTGGGGTTATGTTGCGGTGTTCTACCCCTGAACAACAGGCTTTAGACAGCTAGCGAATTATGACGAGGTAGTACATTTAAAATACTGTAGTAGACCTATGTTTATATATCAACAACTTGTGTGCAATCTTCACACAATTATTCTACATGACCAACAATAAAATGTGCCTTTCCTGTTCATGGTGCTGGAATTTACAAAACATAAAATATAAATAAATAATCTATCTATATAATCATATCTATATAATCAATAGACAATGAAAATAGTCAACAGTTTCAGCCTTAGGATATACCCTTCGTCTGAATGTTTAATTGTTTGTATTGTTACGAGCTACGCCTGTGCCCCATTGTCCTACTGTGAAAAAGACCCGTAGCTTGCCAGCACCAAAATGGGCAAGCACAGTACTGTAGGTCGATTTAGTTAATGATCCAGGTCAGCCTGCTCCACCCAGGTCAAATTGCAGCCCTAGGCAGTGGCCTGTGTTGTGGGTATGCTATGCTATGCTATGCATTATTTATGTGAGGTTCATTAGCGAGGGAAACCAAACTAGACATTTGGATGTAATGTGTATAAATAATACCCACAGAAAGTATATGGTGAGGATTTAATCCTCACCATTTGTTTTGTTGTCTCTCTCTCTGCCCTTTCTCTCACACCGCTAGCTTCCTTCCTCTCTCTCTCTCTCTGCCCTTTCTCTCACACTGCTAGCTTCCTCTCTCTCTCTCTGCCCTTTATCTCTTTCTGCCCTTTCTCTCACTGCTATATCTCACTATCTCTCTCTCTCTCTCCCCTAAACCTTGTTGTTTTAGTCTTCCTGCTATGTGGGACAATACGTGGTAGTATTTCAAGTGATATCAGGCAGTTAGTGTGTAAAGTGCACACTGTTACTCGGGACGGTTTGAATTAAACGGGCCCATGCCGAAAGTCACTAAATATTTCAGGTAAGCCATTTTTACTAGAACATTCTTGGGGGGGTCTGAATCTCGAGCTGAGGGGTCCAGGCACTGGGATAAGTGTGTTGTCATTGGAACGGTTGTTCCGAGTTGACATTGAAACTATGCTGGTTTTACAACGATGCTACTTTCACAGCAGTTGCTCCGTGCTGGCGGCAGGATAGCTCAGTCTGTTAGGACTTGGCTTGGGAACCGGAAGTCGGTTCAAGTCCCCGAAACACCGGGGCACTGCCCAAGGTGACCTTGAGCAAGGCACCAGACGCTGTATATAAAATATGCCACAGCTCCTAATACTAGGATGGGTTGAATGCAGAGAAACAAATTTCACTTTGTGTGTACATGTATGTGACAAAGAGACAAAGAGTATTCAAGAAAAATACTAGTTCAGACTAGTTCTACGAGTTCATAATCTGGCTGTTGATCACTGTTGCGTTTTGGTTCCTCATTCATGATTGGGGTGTGTGTCCCTCTGTGTGGTCCAGGCGACTGTTGGTTCCTGCCCTGGTGTTGTGTTTGGTGAGTCTGGGTTTAGTCTCTCTGCCGCTGTTTGAGACGGAGACCCCCAGGCCTCCCCCCTTGCACGTGAACCCTGCACACCGACAGGTAAACAACACATGTTGGTGCTGGTCATGAACAGGCGGGAATAAGGATATCTGACATACAATACATACAATACCAAACAATGAAATAACCGTTTTTTTTTGTTTGTACGTACTACATTCATAAAACACGTGTTGTTGAGTGTAATTAATTAATTTATGTATTTTCTCTCCCCAAGTAACAAAAAAACCTTTAAAAAAAATAAATAATAATGTACTGAACTAACTTGACTCAGCTGAAATATTTGGAAATGTATTAGCAAACATAACATTGTGGTTAGTAGCATTAAATCAATATTGTATAAATTTGTATATTATGCATGTGGTTTTAATGGTAATCTGTGCCATGTCATGGGTTGCTTTTACTCTCAGCGGTCAATGTCAATGTAGTATTAACTCCACCACTCTCCATACACCCTGTGTTTTATTCATATTCCTCCAGCTGGTACACAAGCATGTGCACGGTGTCCTCCAGCAGAAGTGTCGTCCTGGCAACGCCAGGCAGAGCCTGTTGGAGAGACTTCCTGCGTACGGTCATGTGACCCAGCCATTCCTGGGCAACGATGCACGGTTACCCGATGACCTCTTCCGCTTCCCGCCGCCCTTTGGGTTCAGAGGTCTGCGGGACAAGCTGGAAGACGTGCTCACGCTGGTGAGGGAAATATTGATCTGTCTACTCTAATAATATCTATACCGTTGCTATCTTATTTCCTTTTACCTACTACTTAACTAGATCTTTGGGGTTGAGGCAGTTGTGGCCATATATATTTAGAAATAATAATAATAATTAGCAAGGTCCGGACCTCTGTGACCTCGTAGCTGGCTACGGATATGAATATATCTAAAGTTATAATATGGAAGTGAAATTAATTTCAATGAAGACTTTCCTGACAGAACTCCACCAACACAAAGCCGATGTGTGTAATCTTCTGTGGTCTGTAGCTCTTTACTCTCCCTGGGGCATCTTCAGTGTTTAATGAACCCGTTGTGATTCAGTTGAATAGAGAGCCCCAGACTGTGTTCCCCATTGTCCTTCTGGGACAGAAAGCCAGGCATTGTTCAGGCATTTAGTTTCACTGCTCGTCTTCTGTCCTTTTGCAGCTGCCGGACTCCGGGTCGTCCCAGCAGAAGGCGGGCCGGGAGGCCTGCCGCCGCTGTGTGGTCATGGGAAACGGAGGCATTCTGAGAGACCTTGAGCTGGGCCCGCTCATCGACCGCTTCGATACCGTCATCAGGTCGGCAAACCTTTTGTTTTGTCTGTTTATTGATCGAACAGACAAAAACGTGGCCAAAAACCAAATAATCATGTAACAACTGCATAGAAAATAATGAACTGTGGCAGACAAGGCTGCAACATGGCATTAAACTAGCTGGTTGGTGCTGGAAGGTGGCTGGTCCTGTTGGACGAGGTCCCTCTTCATGCACCACCATGTGACCAATAAAGAGGCTTTGCTGGCTGGGGGCTCCGTACAGCTGCCGAGAACTGGCCTCGTTTGGAAGAGGAAGCGGCCTGGGTCTGTTCTGTCAGCGGGGAGCCCAGATATGCCTATGTATGCGATATATCTAGGTTCTGTCGTGTTGTGTTGGACTGGACTGCTCCGGCAGCAAAATAGTCAGCTAATGGCACGCTCTTGCCCACAGCCTACATCCTGTCAGCCAGACTACGGCCTTAGTATTATTACAACATTACACCACCTGAGAGAGAGAAAGTATTTAACTACAGTAAGCTGTGTAGTAAAATAGAGCTTCAACTTTCTTCAAAAATGAATTGATTTTATAATAGTAATTCCTTGTTTTTATCACCATAGTAAAACTCTAGATTGATTCAACTTGTCTAGCAGAGCCTTTCCGTGGTGACATAGCGCAAATTATTTTCAATTTGAATCTAACCTAATCGAAATTAACCAATTTAGCTTCAGCACTGAAATAGCAATGCTATGAATGAAGGCTTGGGCATTCTCTGAGCGATCACATTTGCGGGGTGTGAGAGATGATGGCTTTAGAAGCATGTCACAAACGTGCGTTTTTCAGGTTCAACCTATCAGAGATGGAGTGAGCTTGTTCTGAAACCAAAAATCCCGACAGCCCAGGGAAGCTCTCACTTGACTCAGAGTTCTGGAACAAGCTTGAACAGATCCTAACCTGCTGCTTGAAGCGGGGCCCAGTAGAGAGAGCCAGATTTGAAAAAAAGGTCTCTGCCATTGCATTCACACACCTGTGATTGACAGGAAAGATGGATTCCCAGAAATGATCCAGGAGTTTGACATGAACCCAAACAAAAATGTTTTTATGCATTTCTTTCTCACAAACCATCAACAGATTAAACAGCGGGCCTCTGGGAGAGTTCAGCGGCGATGTAGGGAATCGAACCAGCATCAGGATGAGCTACCCAGAGGGCACGCCTCGCCTGTGGGCCGACCACGACCCACAGGCTCTGTTTGTGGCTGTGGTGTACAAGGGGGTGGACCTCAGCTGGCTGGCTGCTATGATCGACAAGCGTGCTGTGGTGAGTGTGAGTGAGTGAGTGAGTGAGTGAGTGAGTGAGTGAGTGAGTGAGTGAGTGAGTGAGTGAGTGAGTGAGTGAGTGAGTGAGTGAGTGAGTGAGTGAGTGAGTGAGTGAGTGAGTGAGTGAGTGAGTGAGTGAGTGAGTGAGTGAGTGAGTGAGTGAGTGAGTGAGTGAGTGAGTGAGTGAGTGAGTGAGTGAGTGAGTGAGTGAGTGAGTGTGTGTGTGTGTGTGTGTGAGATTCAAAATTCTTTCTTTTTCCCATTGGTTAAGCATTGATAAGTCAGAATAACTAAGTTTAGAGAAATATATATTTAAAAAATATATATATATATATATTAAGCATTGTGTTTGGTAAAGTGATGGCTGTATTAATATTGTTATCATCACAATTCAATCATTCTTTAGGATCTAGCTGCACACATACACGCACACAAACATCAACTTGTTGGTTGAGTCTGTAATAAGATCCCTTGGGGATCGTGCCAGTCTTTCCATGTCAACATTGCTCTGCCTGTCGAACCGATGCCCCAGCAAGGGTTTGTGACATAGACCTGTTTGTTTCTCCCATGTTGACAATTAGTCACTTGAAATCACTTCCGTTGTTTTGTAGGGCTAACAAACCGCTGCGGGCTAATTGTATGTCATTGAGTTCTACTTGAAAAGCCTTGAAGTGTGCGGTCACATGTGGTGCGCCTCCGATTTCAGAAATCCAAATTGTGAGCCTTGTAAATGTTAAGAAGATAGTATCATTGATCTATATTGCTCCTCTTATCTCCCATAGCCTCTGTGGGACTGGCTGTTCTTCTGGCAGAAAGTTCCGGATGGGATCCCACTGGAGCCACGGCGGTTCAGACTACTGAACCTGCAGGTCATCCGTGAGACGGCCATGGGCCTGCTGCAGTACCCTCCTCCGCAGCCCCGGGTTTGGGGCTGGGACCCGGTGAGAGAATGAGAGAGTGAGAGAGTGCGAGGGTGAGGGGGAGAGGGAGAGAGTGAGAGTGAGAGTGAGTGAGAGAGAGAGAGAGAGAGAGGGGGGAGGGAGGGAGAGATCGATCTCCACAGCTCTTGGGTCCTACTAGAGTGTGTGCCGACAACACCACCAGAGATTAGGAGATCTTGTGAATTCTGCTGAAGTATTAAAAATAATAATAATAATAATTTATTATTCTAATAATACATTTATTTTATAGAGCATTTAACAAGGAACTGAATGACACCTTTCATTATTAAAATCATTAGGAGTTTTAGTGAGTGATTTGAACATGGAGGGATCCGCACAGTCACGGTTGTGTTTGGGAAGAGAGTTCCAGGGGGGGGGGGGGTTAGCATCAGAGACCGGAGGTTAGCATCAGAGGACCAGAGGCTGTAGGAGGGAAAACTCTAGTAATAAGTAGGGTGGGAGGGAGACAATGAGAGGGAACACTGAGTTCCACAGTTCACTAATGCCACGTCTGCTTCGCCCAATATATTATAATAGTCGGTGAAGGTCATGTGGGCGTAAACAGAGAGAATTTAATTGGTTAAGTGTTTGTTTCCACAAACAAATCTCAAGCTGAAACACATTCTTTCCCGCAATGGTGTGTAAACTTCCATAGATTTGATTATATCAAATTCTAATGTATTGTCATTGCACAGCACAAGTACAGTACAGCGAAAATAATTGGGTATCTAATAGGGATGGGACGATCAGGTTTTTTGCCACCGATCACCGATCACAATGAGAAATATTTTTTTTTTGCAGCTATAGCGGTCTACAGTGTATTGCTGCTATAGCTGTCTATTATAGCAGGGGTTCCCAAACGCCGGGCCGCGGACCGGTACCGGGCCGTGGAGGTGTTACTGCCGGGCGGTGAAACAGCTGTGTGTTTATCATCATATTTGACTCAAATAATTTGAGTATAGGTGAACGGCGGGCGGTTTAATATATAGAGATGATATATATAGTATAATCTATATATAGAGATTATATAGCGGTATACTCTACATATATAGATTAAATATATATCGGCGGCATAACGAGAGACAGTTACACGCGCTACTAAAGAGACTACGCGCTAGTGACGTGTCGGTCGCGAACGTGCCGGGGTTTGTGTTACGGCGCTCCGCGTACATGCGCGTTTATACTGAAATCGAGCCCTGCCGTTTTGTTAGGGGTGTGTGTTGACACACACTTTGACAACCGGTCCACGATAATTGACAACCGGTCCGCGAGATTCTTTTCATGTAACTGCCGGTCCGTGGCACAACAAAGGGTGGGAACCCCTGTATTATAGAACAGTTTCATCCATCATGCATTCCTGGGGTTCTCGTTCTCCACGGTCAGTTTAACAAACTCGCCATGCTGCGCTGGGTGATGGGTTTTCAGGTGTCTTATTAAATGTGTCTTGTTGAAATGTTTTACCTTGCGTCCTCCACGAGATATTTTCTCTTTGCACACATTACAGATGGCAAATGTTACATCTGTATCACACACTTTGAAGAAACTCCACACTGCAGACACCGCTGACATGTTGAGGCAGGGCGAGTATCACTCTGTTTAGAAAAGAGGCGGGGCCCCACGTGTTTTACTCGCTGGTAAAGAGATGAGCTCACGTGTTTCTCACGTGCAGGATCGGCTATGAAATCGGCAACATTAAAGCAAGATCGGCATTCTCCGATTGCGCATTTTTCTTCAAAATCGGCCGATAATGATCGGAAGCCGATCGATCGTCCCACCTCTAGTATCTAACTCAAGTGCAAATGCTGCAGTTAAGTGCACGGTAATATATAATGTACTGTGGTTAAATAAGATAAAAGTTATAGAGTAGGTATTGGATATGTGCAGAATACAAGTATCAACAGGTAGTTAGCAGGAGTATGCAGTTATATCAACAAGATAAATATATATACGGTAAGTACAGTAAAAAAAAGCTATCATACAGGTATGCAAACAATAAATATGTAAACTATAGTACAATGTCCATACATTGGACATTTACAACCAGCGGTGCGTGGCCAAGGCCAAAAGAATTATAAAAGACATTGCCCACCCCAGCCACGAACTTTACTCACTATTACCGTCAGGCAGGCGATACCGCAGTATCAAGTGTCGTACAAATAGGCTTAGAGACAGCTTCCACAGTCAGGCCATCAGGCTGCTGAACAAGGGCGTATAACATATAACAATGTATATTTTATTACATTGATTTATATATATATATTGCTCTTTTCTGTGCTGATTTTTGCATTTTATAAATTGCATTTTTTACTTTTATTTTATATTCTTTATTCTATTTTTTATTCTATTTTTTATCTATTTTTATTTTATCTTATTTTATAACTGCTGTCTGTCGTCGGGTATTGCACACAAGAATTTCACATCACTGCTTTATACTAAACTGTAAACTGTGAAGTGACAATAAACTTGACTTGACTTGACTTGACTTGGTAGAGGTAGGGAGTTATGATGACAGTGCAAGGCAGTTGAAGACATTGATGGTGAAAGAGTATAGTCAGCATAGAAACACATAACATTTAGTTGTTTTTAAATGATTGCCAGATGTGGTTCTAATAGATTGCGGTTCCCCCTCCGACAGAACGTGCCGACCCTGGGCGTGTCGGCCCTCACCCTGGCCAGCCTGCTGTGCGACGAGGTCAGCCTGGCGGGCTTCGGCTACAACCTCACCCAGCAGGGGGCGCCGCTGCACTACTATGACCGGCTGCCCATGTCGGCCATGCTGCAGCAGAATATGCACAATGTGGAGCGGGAGCGGGAGCTCCTCGGGGAGCTGGTGAAGCGCGGGGCCATCAGCGATCTGACCGGGGGAGTGCACTGCTCTTTCTGCCCGGGCTGACAGCAGAGGGCTCTGGGCTGGGGTGACAGAGGGCTCTGGGGTGGGCTGACAGAGGGCTCTGGGCTGGGGTGACAGAGGGCTCTGGGGTGGGGTCCAGGAGAGGGGCCCCTTGGTACCTGTAATGAAGAAAGATCAATGAGGAGAAGGACCCAGATGAGTCTCACGTTTTTACACAATTGTATGGCACAAATAATCAAAGGTCTTAAGGATGGAATATTTATTTATCTTTTTTAAATGTGTTAAATGTACAAACTCTGTAACAACATGCAGGGAACGCAGATGCTAAAGTGTTTCAAAATGAAGAAGAAGAAGAAGGAGGAATGCTCTGAAACACAGAAGGTTTTCACAACAAGGAAAGGGACACGGCTGGCGTTTCCTCTCACCAATCTTATTGGGAACTGCACAATTAATACTGCACTGGCTGATACATGAGACTACTATCTACAGTATGTCACTTATTTGAATGTTTCTTTAAAAAAAATGTAATTCTTAATGTCATCTCACTGACCCTTGTACAGTTTTCCATCTCACTATGTATCTGGACATATGCATCGTTTATGATTAATTGTTTTAGGAAGCTAATGTGCTGCACACTTACATTGTGTTACTAATGAACTGGATATTCGGGGAAGCACTGCTTAATACGGTCATGCTCGCTGTACTAAAACTAAACTACCATGATATCCACTCTCTTCATTTGACCAGAGGACATGAGTCTATGTATCGCTGGTGGTAGCACTGGCAATACTGCTAGCGGTTAAGGTCACGTCTGCGTAGATTGTGACCTGAGAACATGATGTGAGTTATGAATATATGACTTCAGTAGTCCAGTTATACATTGCATTTACTCTATTTGTTTAGGCAATAACAGAATAGTTAACTTAATAAAAACAAGATTCACACCAAGTTAAATGCATGTGTATGATAATCTGTACACTTTTAATAGGAATATTGACATATATTTATATTTATATATGTATTTCTCTCAACTGAGTTATGACTTATTAATGCTTAACCAATGGGAAAGGTTCTTGCTATGCTAAACATCCCATCCTCTTAAAAGCCGCCCGCTGATTGGCTGACGTGGTTCTCTGCGTTTCCCCACCGTTGTACTAGAGGCGCGTGCTTCAGACTTAAGACGCCGAGACGAGCCAACAGGTGGGAAAAGCCGCTAGAACATAACTTTAATATTCTGCTTTATATTTTATTAGATCTATTATTTCGCCGAGGTGATTTTGCGCTAAATGTGGATTATGTATTATAAATCTTTACAATTCGGGCAAACGTAATGCACTGTTATGATTATATTGAATCAGTACTACTGTGTACTTACTATTACTGTTTACTACTGATCAATTATTTATACGAGATACAAACGCATGTATTTATCATTAACCCTAACCTAACCTAACAAAAACATGTTCATCTATGTCACGTGTATGTGTTATGTAATGAAGTCACATCGAGAAGAGACTTTCTAAAGCCACGTACCGTTGTGTAGCTCGTGACACTACTGTCACTACTGCCATATACGGTGTGACGGTAAAGCTGTTTAAATATAAATACAAAACTTCTGTTTTATAATTAAATCCCACATCATTGATCATGTTAATCCACTGATGTCGCCAAGCTCACTGTCTTGGACTGGTTCTTAAGATCTTTAAAAACATATATTAATGACAGTTGGGTTGCATGGTCTGCAGACTTGCCAGGGGTTGTAAAGTGATCTGCTTTGAACCGTGGTGGTGACTTGTGATGGGGTCAGAAGCCCTGCCAATACATGGCATATCCACACAAACGACAAGGGTGTCTATAATAGTCATCAACAACACAGATACACACAATGTTGTCTTATATATATATATATATATATATATATATATATATATATATATATATATATATATATATATGACCTCCTTCTCCCCTTTCTGGGTTAGATTTCCATCTAATCTAACCCCTTTCTGGGTCATTAATATGCCAACCCTACTTTCACTTTTATTTAGGGTTAGGGTTGTGTGAAAGTAGGGTGGGAATAGTATTGATGATATGATAGTGTTCTGAGTCCATTCCAAGTTGAGTCAGCTAATGAAAATACAAACAACCATCTGCAAAATATTCACACCACATGCAATGTAGCTCAAAATAAATTGTAAAGGTGATATTGACTATGAATGTGAAAGTGAGGGTTAGGGATATTATTGATCCAAAACTGTTTTGATGACAGTATAATTGGTTTTATTGGAAATATAATCTAGATGGGTTTAGAGTAGGAGTGAATCATGTATATATGTGTGGTATTGATTACTAATATATATATATATATAGACCATTGGGTGTCACAGGCTTTGAGGTTAAAGGTGACTCTTGTCTTATTGGCTGGTGGGAACTCACCGGCTACATTGGTTGCTTAAAGGAATTAATTTGCAGGGTTTAAATCAGCTTTTACAAAGTATTACAATGTGGCTATTATATACAAATGAGCAATGGTCAATTTACCCCCAATGTTACCAGCATTCCGTTTTTCAAATGTGTCACCCCAGTTGTATGAAAACAGGATTAATGATCAACAGACTTGGTCTGCCTTTAGTTAGTGACTATATTTTCACACGCAGGAATAATCATTTCATGTGCTATACACACAGAGCCATGGTGCTTGAGTCTAACAACACCTTAGAGGTCAAGGGATACTCAAGCTTTCCCTCAAAACGATGGGGGTGTAACACATTCAGACGGGTTAGAGATACTCCACACATACGCATACCACACATTTGTAGACCTACATAACGGGACTCCTTATCACTCGGACTATCTCCTCATCCCTCGTCTCGCAACGTTCTCTTTATCCCCTCGGATCGGTGACGGGCAATCCTCTCAGCCGGTAGGTGCCAGGGTCACCGGTCACTAGGATAAAGGTGAGCTGTGTGTGTGTACAGGGGGTTAACTCAGCTCCACACGACCCCGTCAATTAGTGGATTGTTCACCGTGATCCTTGTCCTGGTGATACCGGTGTAGGTTGCAGAGCACGGATTGAAGTTAGTTTATACAATGAAACATCCGCATTTTTAAAGCAAATTATATTCTCTATCCTTTGCAGAATGGCGAACCAGGATCTTTAAAATGTCCCAGCTCTAATTGCATCTGCAGAAATGTAATAGTCGTCATAGTAATGGTATGTTTGATAAACCAAATGGTTAGAACAAAAGTATGAATATTTATTTTCCCTTTCTGAAATTACATTTAGTTTGACTTCACTTGTTTGATTTAGATTTAAGTTTTGCATTTGGTGTGTATGAACTTCCTATTGTTAAATATGTGCCCATGCAAGCATACAGAACATTGTATGCCTATTTTCTAAAGGAAAATAACTTATATTCTATTATATATATTTTAAATGATATGTATACTTTTGAAAGATTATTTCCATTACCCATATTATATTATATATTATATATTTTGGTTGTTGCCTTCACTTAACATCTCACTTCATGGCTCGGTTTCTGCCTCCCCAGCTGCTTCTATCATTGTTCCATGGTTCCTTCAAAAGTCCAAAAATAAGGCCTTAATTGGTATTTAAATGTCTTCGCTCAATCTTTTAAAAAGGGAACAAAAATACTAAGACACGGGAAGTCGGATTTCCTTTTCAGTTGGTCTTGAATTGAAAGTCTTAAATCTTTCTTGCCTCAAGCTGTCAACCCATCCTCAAGCTGTCATCTCATCTGTAAACCAGTCAGGGAAAATCATTCTATCTAGTAAGACAAAAGCACACAATCCTCCTCGATGAGATTATCAGTCTATTCCTGCTCAAGGGACCAATCAGATCGCTTCTTGAGGACACGTCACATGTTGGATATATTACTTTGCGGTTTGACTTTTTAAATGTGTGTGTATTGGATTGGAACCTTGTGTGCTGTGAGTTCAGTCAGGACAGGCTGCTGCGGTTTTTATTGGCTACAAGGCTGGGGAGCTGAAACAAGCAGGCTGTAGTCTGGTTGTGGGTCCATTCAACAGGTGTGTATGTGTGCATCTTTGACGTTGAATCACAGCATTGCAGATCTAATAGGGGCCAAGCTCACTGATACTCAGGAGAGAATTGGATTTCTAATAGTTATTGAAAGCTGCGTTTTATGTTATGGTGGGCTATTCAATTCTAAATGTTCAAGGGAGGTGACCTTTTGTCTCAGTGTTTGACAATGCATACCTTCACAAAGCATGCAGTGTATTGCTTCAGTCTTGTTTCCTGCATTTCATAATGACTCTTCATTTTGTTTATGAGTAGTTCTCAAGCCTGAGCCTCGGATGTTTGGAATTTAATGAGTTTGTGTCGACAGGTACAGGCTTGTAGGGGTATGTTCTGGCATAGTTTTAAACTTCTATCTATTATCAAAACCTATAGCCTATTGATTCTGTCGCACAAGGATATAAAGTACGTAATCTGTAAATTACCTGAAACAATAACAGATTAAAAATACAGCAATGATCATGGAAATCATTCAGTCATTTGTTTAGATTTGTGTCATTTGAACTGTGACATCTCTAACCGTCTTTGAGTCAGCATGTAGTTCATGCTATTTATTTTTCACTCGCTTAGGATCTCAGTTGCTAGCTCATGTTCATATTATGTACTTTACGAGGTCCGGGTTGACAATTCTAAAAAGTGAAAAGAATGTTTGTGAGTTCATTCAGTCCTTGAGCTATAAGCTCGAGTCCTGCCTCAATGCACTGCTAACTATGTTAAAATACATCACCAGCCTGACAGTGGTCATGTGTAACCCAATGGCTGATAGACCACAAGGCTTATCTCTAGAATGAAGCTGCTATGTCTCGGGCCACTCAGTGTTATCTAGAAACGGGACCATTGTTTCAACACTAACTAGAGGGCCCTCAGTAGAGCACATACCTCTGCCCCACTAACATGCCCATTTCTGAGGCTTAACAATCCCAATGGCAACAGTTTCATTTTTGTTTTATCCTGTCCACGTGATTCATCATTTACCCTTGTTTTGCATGCACATTGAAGTACCCCCCAGATCTCGATTTCGGGGATCTGGATTCAAAACATTCCTAGATCCGGATGTGCGCCAAAATCGAATCAACTATTCCTTGACCCATTAGTAGCTTATGGGCCAAGTTGTCCAATTCCGTAGATAACTTTGTGAGTTATCTTGCTAACAGACAAACAAACAGACAGAACAGGGGTGAAACAAGCATAACCTTGGTAAGTAGTAGCCCCGGAGGAGGAGCCTAGTCTCTCTCTCAGAGCGGCCCTCAGCAACCCAGTGAGCACATACATCATGGGAACTTGACACCTGCCAACGAAAGCTGTGGAACAAAACGGCTATAACACAATACAAGCCCATTGAGTCACTGCAGAACAATGTATTCTTTAATCCCTGCCCCACTACAGGGTATCTCCAAACCATAGCACCAGTTGGCCTAGGGACTACACTTAGACTAGTTCAGTTCAGTTGGTTGCACATAAATAACAGAAAAGTGAACCTTTTAGTTTTGCATGTGTTTTCCAACACAGCGCTGTCTCCTTAAGAATACGGGCCTGGAATTAAAGTCAGGAATTTGAGTGGGATGGAATATTAACTACTTTAACAGAACATCGCCACACGGCATGAAGGTTGATTCCAGTTCATTCATGAATTGTGTGTAACCCCATTTATTTTCCAGATCCTCACCTGGATCAGTCCACCACACATCCTCACCCCACTCTTCTTAAACACACACACACACGCACACACACACTATGCATCGTAATCAGCTACATAGTCCTAGCTAGGCACACACAACACAACACGCAGACACACACACACACACGCACACCCACACACACATAGGTGCACGTGCTCCCTGACACTGTCCAATTCACAGTTGGCGCCATGCTGAGCCAGGAGCTGCTGCAGAGGCTGCGGTTGCCCGACATGGAGGACGTGGGCCAGTACCTCCGGAGCGTCTCTGTCCCCACGCTGGTCAGCGTGGGGGCGCTGGCCGCCATGACCACCTACTACCTAGCGACGCGGCCCAAGGCCCTGCCCCCACCCTGCGACCTCAGCATGCAGTCCCGGGAGATCCAGGTGAGTGGGAGCTGTCGACAACAACTCAATCGCTAATGTAAAAAACAGCCATGCTAAATAAACTGTTTCATATTTGCAGGGTTAAGGTCAGGGAGGGTTAGGGATAGGGCAAGGGAGGATAAGGGTAAGGGAGGGTTAGGGTTTGGGAGGGTTAAGGTTAGGAAGGGTTAGGGAGGGTAAGGGGTAAGGGAGGGTTAGGAAGGGGTTAGGGGTTAGGGGTAGAGGAAGGGTTAGGTTAGAACCACTAACTATTTATAGGCTTCGTCGATCTGTGTTGCCCTGTGTCTCTTCAAATACACAGCATGGCTCTGAGCACAGCCCCGGACTGCACATGCAAAACGTTCGTCTGGGTTGAGCTTCACATCCAAACTAGAATACCTGGTTTATTTTGGTCGCCTAGAAACCAAGTATGTACCAAGCATGCAACATGCTGGGCTCACAGCGCATGCTGGCTGACAGGATGGCTTGAAGACTTTGAAACTGAATATAATTGAAACACACCTAAGGGCATTTTGTGAGTGTATAGCTTAAATGTGTTTTGATATTGGCCATGCTACTCTAGTAGGATCTTGTTGTGTGTGTGTGTGTGTGTGTGTGTGTGTGTGTGTGTGTGTGTGTGTGGGTGTGTGGGCATGCTGCATCTCTATTTGAATGAACAATTGTCTCCCGTCCACTGACTCCCCCTTCTCTCCCCCAATCAGGGAGGAGGCTTCGTGAGGGAGTCGGTTCTTCTGAAGGGAGGCAGTCACATGACTCACTTCTACGACGACGCCAGGACCATGTACCAGTTCTTCCTGCGAGGGGTCAGAGTCTCCAGTAAGTCATTACTGCAAAGGGGGTTTACATTAAGCTAGTGAAGGATCAGCAGTCACCGAGGCTGCTAGCATCCTGACCCTTGTCCAGTCATTCATAATAAATAGTTAATATCATCCTCATGTCGTTCAATGAATAACAAAAAGAGGTCACTGGGTAGACCGCATACCTCCGCCACACAAAAATGTCCCCTGGATCTGGGCCAACTGTTCCTTGGCCCATAAGAAATCAATTTTGTCCAATTCCATACAAAGCTTTGTTAGTTATCTTGCTAGCAGACACAACACAAATGGCAAACATGACAGAAGATATTAGATCGAATATTTGTCGCTCGAGCCACTTTATTTATTTTTATTTTTAATAAATTTTATATATATTATATATTATTAACTTTTATACGTATCTATTCATTAATTCCTCAGATAACGGCCCCTGCCTTGGCTCCAGAAAGGCCAAGCAGCCGTACGAGTGGCTGACCTACAGACAGGTGTTGGAGCAAGCAGAGAACCTGGGCTCTGCGTTGCTCCACAGAGGACACTCCCACAACACAGACCCACACGTCGGCATCTTTTCTCAAAACAGACCCGAGGTGACCACAACGACAATCCACCGTTCCACTACGAAGCCCAGAGTCCCCTGATCTGGAGACTAGCCCAATTGTTCCCCCTGTAAAAAATTAAGCCAATAGTTAGTAGCCAAATAGTTATAGCCCAATTATTAGAAATGAATGTCAACATAATTGTGTGTGTGTGTTTGTTTGTGTGTGTCCGCCTGTTTAGTGGACAATGACTGAGCTTGCCTGCTACACATATTCTCTGGTGTCCGTCCCGCTATACGATACACTGGGGACAGAGGCAATCTCCTACATCATCGACAAAGGTAATCCTTATCTCCCACCAAGTCACTAGCCTCTGCCTGTACCTCCTGTGACCTTTGTGCGTTAATGCTTGCTGAACGCATGTCTTTGTGTGTCCGGCGTGCGGTCTTCAAGCTGTCCTCTCCACCATCGTGTGTGACGTGGTGGCCAAGGTGGACTTGGTGCTGGAGTGCTTGAGGGACAAGGAGCACACAGTGAAGACCCTCGTTCTGATGGAGCCCGTCAGCGGCCAGCTGGTCAGCAGGGGGCGCCAGGCGGGAATACAGATCCTCAGCCTGCAGGAGATGGAGGTACAGAGATGGGGTCCCATTTTTGTCCAAGGTGCTTTAGGTTATATTTAAGGGCATGGCGCAGTCATCCGTCATCTATTGGTTAGTGAGCTCTGTGAGAATATCTTATTTTGGGTTGACTGTGCCTGCTTCTGTACGAGACCATTTACATATTAGACCACATTAGACCACAGGCTCATTTCTGACATCAATCCTGAACCAATCAGGGCATCTCTTCCCTGATTGGTTCAGGGAATCCATCTTGCCTGTCAATCACAGGTGTGTGAAATGCAGCACTTAATAAGCAAAGACAAAATAACAAAGGGAGGGAGCAGAGAGGGAAGGGATGTTGGTTGGTTGTTTAGTTTCAAAGTTTTGCTCTTTTCTGCTCTCACTGTCTTTACAACTCTCAAATCGTACCTACAGCAGTTTTTTTGCGGTTTGGGTTATATTTAGTGTAGAGATAGAGGCTGTCAAGATGTCAAATCTAAAACATTTCTCAGGTTCTTCAATGAATCCCCTATTGAAATGATTCACAGAGTTCACTCTTTTTGTCTCTCAGGCGATCGGTGTGGCCAATCATCACCAGCCCATTGTAAGTAACCCTGTTGACCTATCGATATGATGGTGTTGTCTGTCTGTCTGTCTTTGTGTTTGTCTGTTTACATGTCCTCGTTGACCCTCCCCCTCTCAACCTTTATGTCCACCAGCCCCCATGCCCCGAGGACATGGCTATCATCTGCTTCACCAGTGGAACCACGGGTAAATACAGACACACACACACACACACACACACACACACACACACACACACACACACACACACACACACACACACACACACACACACACACACACACACACACACACACACTATACTCTACATAGCCTCTTAATATTCTATAACAACGTGTGTGTGTGTGTGTGTGTGTGTGTGTGTGTGTGTGTGTGTGTGTGTGTGTATCAGGCGACCCCAAGGGAGCCATGCTGACCCATGGGAACCTTGTGTCCAACTGCTCAGCCTTCATCAGTGTCACCAACGTAAGCTTGTCTCCCAGACTGACTCTGTGAAGAACATATTGAACGTTGTCCGCACATTGTCACTGCCATCTCCCTCCTCTCTGCGTGTCCCCTGTCCACAGTGAGCGATGGCTATATCGTACTGTATGCATGCATGCATCCTCATGCATGCATTCTGTGATCATATTGTGAAACTCAAGGACGCTAAACATAACAACTCAAGCACTTAATGAGAAAGCACACAGAAAAGGAAAACAAAATGTTCATAATAATGTTGGGTTTTAGTTCTCCATTGTGTTAGAATTTTCACAATGCAAGCCCTAAGTTTGACAAATGAATTACAGTGGAAGTGGCCATGCCAACTGTAGCAGTAGTAATGAGTTACATCTATGCTAAATGGTTAAGAAGAGTTCAAATGAACATGGCTAGTTATCCTATATAGACTATAGACAAGCTGAATGCCTGATACGTTGATGTTAATCGCTGGGCAACAGCAACGAGGCAGGGTAAAGCGCTACCCCTTGAGGATCAGCTGTAACCCTGGTACCCACTCCCCATGCCTCGAGAGAGGAAGAACAGCAGGCCACGTTCCCCATGAGCCTCTGGCCCTACTCTGCTGTACTGGGCTATAGGAGACTGTTTTGTGTCTACTGTGCTGTATAGACAGCTCTACTGTGCTCTAATCTTTTCTACTGTACTGTGATAACTTTGCCCCGGTCTCCAGTCATATTCCCAGACCTCATCTGAAGACGTGATGATGTCTTTTCTGCCTCTGGCCCACATGTTTGAGAGGATGGTGGAGGTACACATGTGAACATTGACACTCCCCTGGCTCCCACTTTACCTGTGTGTGTGTGTGTGTGTGTGTGTGTGTGTGTGTGTGGTGTGTGTGTGTGTGTAGGCTAGCTGTCCATTCACTCCCAGTGACGTCCACATGTCCTATCTACCCCTGGCTCACATGTTTGAGAGAGTAGTGGAGGTATGCTCTCATCGCCCACTCTACCGCTGCCTCTCTGTTTTTCCGCTATCTTGTTGTTCCTCCAATCACTGCCTGGCCTGGCGTCTCCTTCCCAGCTGCCAGTGTAATTATAGCCTGAGCTTCCCCTTTCTCTGTCTCTGCCACAAACCAAGTGCTTTGTGTTGTTGTATTTGTTATAGTTCCGGCAAGCCTATAACACATGAAAAACAAAAATCATAGCCTAATCATATGACTGTTTTATTATAAAGTCATCGTAAATTGTCTTTAACCTTAAACCCACTATTATTAGTTATAATTATGCAATGAATAATGCAATTAATTAAAAAAGGAATCTTGTGTAGTCTTGCTTGTTGTTACCTCCGTCATCAAAGATGGGAGGAGGTTATGTTTTCACCCCTGTCTGTCTGTCTGTTTGTCTGTCTGTCTGTTTGCAGTTAGTGGTTAGATTACTCATGGGCGAAGGAACAATTGATTTATTGATTCATTGATTTTGGCGCAGATCCGGATCCGAATCCGGATCCAGGGGACTTTCTGTTTCTGACTTTTGAATCCATCTTCTAATTCTAATCTAATCCACGCTGCCTCTACTTAGCTGCTTGCCCCCTGTAGTCACCTTGAAGTCACGTGTCCACAGGGCCTGATGCTAGTGCACGGCGGCAAGATCGGCTACTTCCAGGGAGACATCCGGCTGCTGATGGACGACCTGGTGACGCTGAAGCCCACCGTCTTCCCTGTGGTGCCCCGACTGCTCAACAGGATGTTTGACAAGGTTGGCCTGCAGACCCCCGCGCCTCCTTTCACCAGATGTCCTTGTGTCTACGACTAGCAGAGCAGTAGAGCATGGCTACATGGTTGCTGTGAATTAGGGCTGGGCGCTTTGGACAAAATCAAATATCAAAATATTGATATATATCGCTATTGCGCCAATATGTGCAGCAACGTTTGGTGCTTTCACTAAGAGGGTAAAGGAAATGATATTGATATATTGATACTGTGAATAATGCGCTCATGGAAATGATTGTGACTTGCCACTAATAGACTCTATAGTAGCCCATCTGTAAATATCCCCACATCAAAGTGACTCACTCCAGTCAGATTGTTGCTTTGCTGCCACCTTAAGGATTAATAGCAAATAGTCTCTGAAAACAAACATTTTGCTTTGCATTGCTTATGGCCCGATGTGTGCATGTGTCCATATGCTTCTCTTTCTGCGTGGGAAGGTGTTCTGAAGTGTGTGTGTGTGTGTGTGTGCTCTGGTGTGTGTGTGTGTTTGTAGATCCATGGCCAGGCCAACACCTCGCTGAAGCGCTGGATCCTGGGCTTCGCCTACCGGAGGAAGGAGGCGGAGCTGAAGAGAGGCATCATCCGGCGAGACAGCATCTGGGACAAGCTCATCTTCAGGAAGGTCCAGGTAGGTCGCTGTACGCCATGCTGCCTCGCAGCTCAGAGACGCTTAGCATTTACACATTTACACACACACACACACACACACACACACACACACACACACACACACACACACACACACACACTACGCTAAATTAAAAAGGACTACAATTGTAATACCTATTCTAGATAAATTGGTTTGATCATGTCTTGTCTTGCTCGCTAAAGATTTGAAAATGAGACAAGATTTTGATCTTGTCTCTAATCAGATGTATACTAGGGGGTGGAACTACTTAAATGTATCCAACCATCATCGTGTACTATCAGTACACAACTACGTCAGATCCAGAAGTTTGCCACTTTTCAACCTCAGAAATGTCAAATCTGCTGATTCATCCCTTTAAAACAGTACATATATATATATCAGTAGACATCTCTAGAACGTGTTTAGTGTTTCTTACACCTTTAACTCAAGCTGGCCCTCTAGCATGAACTAATGTAAATAAATAAATACACATCTGCCACTATAAAGAGACAGTGGTTTGTCATGTTTTGCCTTCGCAGTGTTAGTCGGACATTATGTATGAAGATCTTGCACTGCTCATTCCTTACCTACCAATAGTATGAAAGTTAAGTGTTGACTGTCAATTATGATATCAAATAATAACCTGTGTCCTAACTAAAGAAGAAGGATTATGATTGTTTCTCTTATTCTAGCCTGCTATGTTGTCCAGCGTGCTATGCTACTCTGATTGAAATACAGTTATCTAATGGATTTTGATTGATATTGTCTTTTTATGCATGAAATAATATTTATATATATTATAATACAAAATACCAATATTTCATATGTAAATTTCCCTGTATAATACATCTAATTACAATATTCCTATTTGTTAGCTCACAAAACAAATGAAAAGGATATGAAACTGGATATTCTGTTGCTTGTAAATAATGACACACTGCCTCCTACAGGACAGTCTTGGTGGTTGCGTGCGGCTCATGATAACCGGAGCAGCTCCAGTCTCTCCTACTGTGCTCACCTTCCTAAGAGCAGCGCTGGGCTGTCAGGTAACACACACACACACACACACACACACACACATACAGGGTTGCATACCGTCATAATGTGGTTGTTTTTGATAATTTAATGAATGATACTCTGGCTCCTGTTCTTGCAGTGTTCTTAAAATAGTCTTAAAAGGCATTAAATAAGTTAATTAATATATAATAAGGCCTTAATTGGTGTCAACATGAATCAATAAAACTTGAATCAATCTTTCAAACGTCTTTAACATGCTAAGACATGGGAAGT
The DNA here is from genome assembly GCA_027704905.1 of Muraenolepis orangiensis. Lineage (NCBI taxonomy): Eukaryota > Metazoa > Chordata > Actinopteri > Gadiformes > Muraenolepididae > Muraenolepis > Muraenolepis orangiensis. The sequence goes on from CM051001.1 coordinate 10,780,911, forward strand.
AGGATTGTTTTCAATCATGAATCACGCAGATCAGGACAGTGGAACTAACAACACTTACACTTTTTTCATAATTTGAAGTAGTTTTCACAGGACCAAAATCATGTTTTATGTTACAATAAACATTTGGGTAAAATTGTCCCTAACCTTAAGTAATTAATGTTATATATATATATATATATATATATATATATATATATATATATATATATATATATATATATATATATATATATATATAATTCTGAGTGGCATTAAAAAGTCTTCAAATGTAACTTGCCTTAAGCTGAATGACCCCTGTATTAGACTCATGTGGTCTGTAGTTAAGTGATGTCTCCTGTGTTCAGTTCTATGAAGGCTATGGGCAGACAGAGTGCACCGCTGGATGCACCTTATCAATGCCTGGTGACTTCAGTGCAGGTAGGATGAACAGGCACGCACAAACACACACGCACACAGCACACACACATAGGCTACAGTTGGCGTGTGTGTTTCTTATTGACTCCTCCTTACCAGGTCACGTTGGTGCTCCCTTGCCCTGTAACTCAATCAAACTGGTGGATGTTGCAGAGATGAACTACCTGGCCTCCAACGGGGAGGGAGAGGTAACCCCCCCCCCCCCCCCCCACACACACACACACACACACACACACACACACACACACACACACACACACACTCATGTGTGTGTGTGTGTGTGTGTGTGTGTAGGTATGTGTGAAGGGGCCCAACCTGTTCAAGGGTTACCTGAAGGACCCGGAGAAGACAGAGGAGGCCCTGGACGCAGACGGCTGGCTCCACACCGGGGACATTGGAAAATGGCTGCCGGTGAGTCACGAAATCGAACACACCTCCGCACGCCCATTCAATGACGTATGTACGTCCTCGTGAAAGATACACAAGTTCAGGGAAAATGAATTGCATTTATATACCCAAAGAGCTTTACAATTATTGCCTTACATTCATCCGTTCATACACGGACAGCGGTGTCAGCCATGCAACATGACAGGCTAGGAGGAGCCGGGGGGATGGAACCAGCAACCTTCTGTTTGACAACACGGTCTGCAGCCTGAGCTATTCCCCCCATTTCTGTTCCCAACAGCTTTATTTCTATATGTATGATTCATACTGTGACCTCTGACCTGTATGTGTGTGTGTGTGTGTGTGTGTGTGTGTGGGGGGGGGGGGGGGGGGGGTAGTGCGGTACGCTGAAGATCGTGGACAGGAAGAAGAACATCTTCAAGCTGGCGCAGGGCGAGTACATCGCGCCCGAGAAGATAGAAAACGTCTACATCCGCTGCGACGCCGTGTGTCAGGTCTTTGTGCACGGGGACAGCCTGCAGGTAGGGGTGTGTGTACGTGTGTGTGCGTGCAAGGGCTACAACATCAATGAGATGGCTGCCTCGTGTATCCTGCGTCCGTTTGGAGCGTCGGAAAGATGCAATACACACATGAAGGGTAGGGGGCGGCGTAGGGGCAGTACGGGGATGTGACAACATCACTGGAGGAATGCTTTGAACACAAGCTGCAGGCCTACGATATCTACGATGTGGCCGCTGTCGCTCTATCTGGTTCTCTGGCATTGTGCCTTCTGGGAGAGAATCCTCCAGTGACACGTATGACACGTATGACACGTATGACAAGTATGTGAACAATTGTGTTCACGATGCAGACAGACGATGTAGACAGTTACCTCAGGGTTTGAAATACATCTGTAATGACACGCCTCCGACTCCAAATGTACGCATTCCTCCAAGGCACAAACAATTCAAAGGAGGACAATAGGGATGTATGAGGTATTAAGGTTCATCACCCCCTCCTCCAGGCCTGTCTGGTTGCAGTGGTGGTCCCTGACCCTGACTTCCTGTGTGGCTGGGTGAAGAAGACCCTGGGTCTGGAGGGCAGCTACCTGGAGCTGTGTGGCCGACAGGTGAGGACAACATACACATACACATAAACACACACACACACACACAATGCATTATATGAAATACGTTTGATGTGATGGGGCTGGCCGATAATTCAGTGTGCTTTTTCACCATCTTTTATTAACAATAATAATAATAATAATAAACTAATAATACATTTATTTGATAGAGCACTTGGTAGAGCGATATGTACATGAATGCAGTAAATAGAAACAACAGCTTAAAAAACATATAATACATGTGAGTTGGCAGCTGTGTGTGTCAGATACTGTAAGTGTAGATATTGTGGACATCAAACTCATTGTACAAATACATAAATAGGTAATAGACGAGTAAACATCTGCACCAATATGAGTAATCTGAATGACATACTATGTGACATTGTGTCTTCCTAGGAGGTGAAGGCAGTCGTCTTCGACGACCTGCTGAAGATCGGCAAGGAGGGAGGCCTCAAGTCCTTTGAGCAGGTAGCCGTCAGTGATGTAGCCAGTCAACCTGGCAACGCAAATATTCTGTTCATCAAGTCAGTAGTAAATGGGGATGCCTTAATATCATAAATATCACCTTTTAAGAACAGGCCTGCTTTTGTGAGGTCATGTGATTCCACGTGCTTTGTTCCCCTCAATGTATAATCCACGTTCGGCAATGCGGTCACTTTGGTTAAAGTTGCCAATGACACAATAACCACACTCAATAAACAAAAGCTTTCTAGATACAAGATACTTTTATTGGCCAATTGCAACAGGTACATTGGAATGCTTACTCCCCATTCCGTCCTGTACCTTCTTCCCCTTTGTCTTGTTTTCATGTTTTTCCCTGGCTTATATTTCCACTATTACTGGTTGGAATAATCCACCAACATGGATAGGATATCACCCCCCCCCCCCCCCCCCCCCCGTTTTGCGTTACATTACGAAAAGCTGCATTATGAAAAAGTGTTACCAAAGTGTACCAACTCAACTTGATTTAAATTATTTAAGTACAATTTCATTTGATTGGATCTATTTGTGTGTGTGTGTGTGTGTGTGTGTTAATCAATGTCTCCCTGTTCCCCAGGTGAAGGCCATCTGTCTCCACACCCAGCTGTTCTCCGTGCAGAACGGGCTGCTCACCCCTACGCTGAAGACCAAGAGAGCCGAGGTGCAGCAGCACTTCAGGCCCCAGATAGACCAGCTGTACGCTGGGATAAAGATGTAGAGGACAGGCCTGGGACAGTGGGGGACCCCAGCACAATGATGCAGCTGGGAGAAAAGAGGGCCGAAACACACACACACACACACACAGTCTCACACACACACACACACACATACAGTCTCACACTTACACACACACACATACAGTCTTACACTTACACTCACACACACACACTAAGATGTAGACCATTGTAAATCATATTATCATAATACCATCCTCTTGTCTCCTGGTCCTCGTTTGTTTCCAGCCACAGTTTGTGAGTGTGTTTGATGTGTGATGTGTATGATGGTATTATTAATTATGGGCTACATTTTATGACCGCAACGTGGAGCGGGTCCTTGTGGGGGGTGAATGTCGATTGTACAGACGGAGAGGTGCCCTGTGATTTAAAACAAAACAAATGAAGCACTCTGATGTGGCCTATGCACACTGTGTTACGCGTTGATTTGAGAATCAGGCGTGACACAGAGGAACTGTGTGAGGGCATTCTGAAGGGAAAACACCGCTGGTCACTGCTGTGTTGGCGCAGGGACTCACTACATGCTGCTCAAACCGCAACCGAACGGATGCTGGATCGACACGCCGTGCGTGTTCAGAAGGGACACTCCCACACGGGAATGAAGTATACTTGTCTAGAATGAGAAATGGAACGATTTAATCGTGGGATTACAAGCCATATTGATCGCATTCTTCATCTACACATAAGCTAGATCCTCAAGTGTCATCTACACACAATGTGTTTAGCTTGGAGAGGCGTCTTGAAGTAGTGCTTTAGAGTGTGTTGTTTAGAGCAGAGACAATGAAGCGGTTGTTTCCACGCCTCATTTTGCGGTGGTGCTCCATATCAGGGACGTGACGGGGCAGAGACTACGCTGTATCCACGCACTCCTTCACTTGAGCCCACTGTGGTCATTTATTTATCATAGACAGCTTTTAATTGTCAGGAATGTCTAGGAACACTAAGGAGACTTTTTTTTGATCACATCTGATCTCACGTCTGTTTCCCATAGGAATCCAAATGTGGTCGTCGTGGTGATATTGTGTTTTGTTCACTGTGCACTCTCTCTGGGATTTTGTAAAAATAAATGACAATTTTAAATTGGATCTTATTCATGTATGGTGTATTTCATGTTATTTGTTCTTCCACATCCATGCGTGAAAACCTTTTAATTAGTTAACTAATTGCATTTTTAAATCAACAACAAGTGATTAAGGCTTATTTTGACAAGTGGAACAATGTGATTCTAAAGTAAATACATGTCAGAAGAGACCTACCGGTACTCATGTATGTATATATAATATACATATACGTATATACTTAATTAATTCTATATAATTAGGCTAGATATTATTATATCTACTGATTATTTATACCCTTTGATATCATACTGGATTATTGGTTCTGTATCGTTCATAGTGGACTTAAACTCAAACATCTTAGTTTTTTGAATGTCTTTGTATCATAAACATGTCGTGCACTGCTTGTTTACTACATTTTATGAATAAACATAAACTAATTCGGAAGGGATATTTAAAAAAGAATAATAAAAGGGATATTTATTTTCGTCCCCACCCAAAAATATAATTATTTTTTTATTACTTTATAAAAACTCTGGCCTTACATGTGTGACATATGGTGTAATGTCCCTCAATGTCCTGAGGGGGGCAGTGATGCGGCTCGGCCCATCTGATGTGCCGAAACGGAAGAAGAAGACATTAGCGGGAACTCCTCCGTCATATCGTGTTGTTGTTGTTGACTAGTATGTTTAGACACTGTTTGTCAAAAATAGTCATTATTCCTCAGAGAAATGATGCAGTTTTGAACGCTAAAAGCGGCTCCATTCATAGTAACGATGGGGTATGTGGTCTTTTCATATGTGCAATGATGTTAATGTTGAGACTTCACTAAACAACATACACATATAATATATAATAATAGAATGACCACAACACAACGCAGTGTGGAGCGTCCTCCACATGCTGGTCTACACAGCTTCTCGGTGCTCTTTATCTTATCATTTAACTGACTTAATAATCCGGTTTCTGATCACACAGAAAAACAACCAAGAATACCAAGACGCCTCAAGCTTCACAAAGTCAGGCTAAGGTGAGCTGAATGCTATATATATAGATATATATATCTATATATATAGAAAGAGAGATCTATCTTCCTCTGTGTGTATATCTGTCTATCTATCTATCTAGAGAGAGAGAGAGATCTATATATATCTATATCTATATAGATATGAGGTATGAGGCAGGACTGTCTTTGAAAATATATCCTTTGTTAACTAATCCTTGTATATGGTAAATAAACATCATTGGCCGTCAAGGTGGCTGTACCGTAGCATTAGCTTGTCAAAGAAGACCCATCTTGGTTTTTCTCTCAGGAAACTGTGCAGCGGGACAGCTGGGAGCTGTCGAGCATCGAGAGGCCCAGTGTCCTGGATGGAGAACACCAGAGCTACGGTGAGAGGGTTCACACAGGACCCATACACTTGGAAACAGCCCTGACCATGACACATGGTTCAAGATTAAGTACAATGGAATGCTTACCCTCATTCCCTCCTGCAGAATGAAACTCTGGAACACGATACTAATAAGAATACTAAACACAATAATATAAGAAATGAATGTAAAAAGAACAATACATTTATTGATGGATGATATGTACGTGTGTGTTATATTGACAAAAAGCATTTTAAAGTGCCAGTAGTGCAGCAGCATCATGATTACAGTGCAGTACATTGCAGTGCAGTTAATGTAATGAGTAATGAATATGAGTCCAGAAGGTCCAGCAAAGTATGACAGTGTAATGTTAATGACAATGTTATGATAGTGGCAGCACTTCTAGCAGGAGTGAAAACTGCTGTGTAATCCGCGACCGGATGGTAGGGGGAAGAAGAGATGGTGCTCAGGGTGGTTGCGGTCGTTTGTGGTGGACATGGCCTTCTTCCTGAATCTGGTCCTAAAGATATCCTTAATGCATGGAAGTGCACACCCGATGATCTTCTCTGCCGTCCTCACGACCCTCTGGATGTCTTTCTTGTCCCGTGCAGTGGTGTTGCCGTACCACACAGTGACGCCACTCATCAGGACGCTCTATAACGGTGCCACGGTAGAAGCTCACTAGACACCGTTGGCCTATTCCACTTTTCCTGAGACACTGCAGGGCATAGAGGCGCTGGTTTGCCTTCTTCAGTATGGGCTGAAATCCTTTCCTCATTTCTACTCCCTCTCTAGGGAGTTCAATGTAGAGGACTATATAGTGAACTCCTTCCCTCGTTCCCTACTCCCTCTCTAGTAGTTCAATTTAGAGGACAATAAAGTGAAATGCTTCACTCATACACCACTCCCTACTCTCTCTCTAGGAGGACTATGTAGTGAACTCATCTGCAAAATGAAAAAAACGCTTTGGGACACTACTGGAGTCTCCGTTAACGACGTCATTGCTGTCTCATAATTAAACGTCCCAGATCTATGCGGTCTGTTTTTCTTACAGCGCAATGATTGTCAATATGCCAGTTAGTGACCATCAGCTGTACACTGCTTTTCACGACGCATTGTGGAATACAATGAGTGCACTATATATATATATATATATATATATATAATAAACGGTAGAATAATTCTCACTATACATTCGGACAGCACTACAAAATAGCAAACTCACTATATAGTGCACTATATAGTGATTTTGTTCTCTAGAATTTAGCCATTTGTTTGAAAAAAATAAAAGCCGGTCTCGCACGCTTGACCTTACGATGCTGTGATCGGTTGCCCAGGTAACCCTCTCCACAGCACAGCTTTGGAGGAGGACTTGGCAACCCCGGATGTGGACGCCCAGGCCGGAGGGAAGGTGGAGAAGAAGAAGAAGAAGGAAGGGGCAGGAGGTCCCCAGATGGCTGCTCCCACTGCAGGGGCAAAGCAGAGTCCGCCCAGGAATAGCATGGATGCCGGGGGGGCGAGGATGATGGGGAGGAAAAGGAAAAGTGTCCACGAGACGAAGGCGGCCGGGTGAGGTCAATTTAAGCACTCTTATTTCATCCTGAAGCACTCTTATTTCATCCCGATAAAGCCTGAGTGTTGGGGAGTGAAGGGTCCCGTCCTATCTTACATTAATTGAATATTAAGATGGGTCAGACGGGGGAGAGGTGTGCGTTGCACACCTCACACCGGGGGGGCAGCGTACACACACTCCTGTCAACAAGTGTTATGGTGGTTGACAGGGGGCGTGGCCAAGGCCACACACACACACACCTGTCAGCTATTGCCGCGTCTAATTGTTAATCCCCTCACCTGGGGTATATAGACCCTGGCTTCCCGTTACCCCAGGGTTAGGTCGTACGTTGAACTGCACGTCATACGTTGTTCACGTTAAGTCGTACATTCTGGACGGAATCGCCACGCTGATGTCCCGGAGATCCAGATCCCGATCCTTTGCCTACCCCGCGTCACCCGCCTGTCTCGCGTTACTCCGGTCTATACGAGCTCCCCGGTCATTATAATTACCTGTCTGGTACCTGTCGCTACTCCGACCTCCCGGTACGCAGACTCCTCTCCCGTCCCGGACTACTCGCCGGTCTACTACCTGCCGGTACTCCGCGGATCGACCTCCCGGTACCCAGACCCCTGGACTGTCCCTGATCACTCTTGTGTTGTGTTTGAGTTGTGTTGTGCTTTAAATAAAGCTTTATGTTATAGCTCCACTGTCTTGGTCTGCGTTCTGGGTCCCACCGAACAATCCCACTCGTGACATATTTAATGAACAACAAAACGAACAAGAACGATTGAGCAAAACCTTGTTAGCCGCAAAAATCGAGGCTATTTCAAAACCCCTGTAACATCTGTAGTCCGTTTTAACATAGGCTACATGGCATCACATTTACCCTGTAGGCTACCAGGCAACTTTTTGCTTTCTCCTTCATTTCATTGCGGCAAAGTCCTCTGAGCCGAGCTGAAATCAAAGGTGTCTAATGTGTCTTTGCAGCTTGCAATCCGCATAAGATCATCACTCTCTCCTCCTCCAGACGACTCCGCAGTGATGTTTTCAAACCTTTCTGCAGGGAGAAGCCCCTCTCTGCTGGTCGCTTGACACGGGCAGAACACAGGCCATTGTAGCCCGTGTGGCCCAGTCGGGGTACAGCTCGCTGAATCACTTGGCAAGCTGTCGCAACATTAAGCCCCATAGCCGTGTAGCGCTAACATTAAAGCCCCATAGCCGTGGAGCGCTAACATTAAAGCCCCATAGCCGTGGAGCGCTAACATTAAAGCCCCATAGCCGTGGAGCGGCCATCACTGCACCTGCATCTCGTCGGGCGCGCGTGACGTCATGAGAGGAGCGGCAGCTGATTGGTCACTTCATGACCAAAACCCAACATTATTACCGGACATTTTGACCGGCAGGTTTTTAAATTACCGTTTTTTTATAATTTTTACCCGCTAAAAAAACGGTAAATACGGGCTAACGGAAACCCTGGTATGTATGTATATATATGTATTGCAGTGGCCCTATGTACAGTAGTGTACAGTAGGTGTGGTGGGATGTAAACTTGTAACTAGGTTTTTTGTATTGCTGTAATACAGTATTGTAGTTACACAGTAATGTAGTTAAACAGATTTTCATGACATGTTAGACATGTTATGGCCATGATTGGACTCTGCAGCTGCTCCCTTCTCTCCCTGTTGTTATTCTGTTTGTCTGTTCTCCTTTGACCAGACTAGAGAAGGACAGCCAGAGAGGAAGCACATCAGCAAACAGGAAGTCCAGCAGCTCTCAGACACCGGTACGTGAGTTGTTGTTGTTGAGACTGCTTGATTGCAAAGCTTGTCTTACAATGTCTGAACAATTTGTTCATAAAGTCCATAAACCAATCGGTTTATTACACATGGTCGGACAAGAATAGTGGAAGACGTTATGCAATGTAGACATTATTTTAAAGGGGCTCCTTCATCAACACGCTTTAGCAGGAAACTAGAGGTAAAGTACAATTATTTCAGAAGAAATGGATTCTTGATTAACGTCGAGAAGGAGTCGGGCACAGAGATTAAAAAGCCTAAATTAATCAGGACCATGTCCACAACGCAGGCAAATGGATACTGTGGATTGGGTTTTTTCTGTGTTTTTGTATGCTATATAAATATAATTCTCTCATTCATGTATTAAAGAGCCCTGGTCCCAAGAGGGCCCGGACCGGGAAGTCAGCTGACCGCCAGCAGAGGTTAGCCAGGAAGTCCTCCTCTTCAGGTTTGCTTCCTGGCCGTTTTGAAGTCGTCATCATTATGTATACCAATATATTTTACACAGTATCGGGGGAAAAGTCTTTTCCAGCCAAGATTAATGGATGTTAAAATATGTAGGAGGATGCAGGATTTGTCAATGTTCAAGAAACCTGCTCATAACTCACTTAACAGGCTTAATACACGCTTAGCGTGTTAAGTGAGTTATGAGCAAATCCTGCACCCTCTACATCTTTTAACATCCATTCATCTTGGCTGGATAAGACTTTTCCCCTAAAATAAATTGTCTAAATAGCACTGTATAGAAAGCAGTTCTGAGCCCAAACTGACCAACGGCTGGTATTCTAGATACCAACTAGTACAATGTACAATGGAATGCTTACTCCCCATTCCCTCCTGCAGTATGAATTTCCTACAATTTAACACTATATGCTATACTATGTACTACTATATAGTAGTATACTATACTATAACAATACTGTACACAATACAAATAACAAGAAACTGTGACTGATGGATGATCTATACGTATGTTGAATTGTGCAATAGCATTTAAAAAGCATTTTGAAGTGCCAGTAGTGCAGCAGCATCATGAATACAGTGCAGAACACTTAACTGTAATGAGTCCTGTTACAGACGAGGGTCAAAGAGGGAGCCCGCAGGCTCGTCGAGGGCCAGAGTCATCGTCGGTGCTGGACAGCTTCCTCTCCCTCTGCAATGCCTACAAGTGAGTGGCTGAGGGTTATCTGGGAGGAGTGGAGCACAACTCAACACAAAGGGAATAATGGTGATGGGATGGTGTGAGGGTGAGGGGATGGTGTGAGGGTGATGGGATGGTGTGAGGGTGAGGGGATGGTGTGAGGGTGATGGGATGGTGTGAGGGTGATGGGATGGTGTGAGGGTAAGGGGAGACCCTAGACTTAGTGGTGGGGTTTCTGTGGAATTTCATAGAAATTAACCATACTTTCCAAAAAAATAGGTAGTGGTTGCCGGATGATCTGAAAGATGATGTGAAAGTTGGCTGAATTACCAAACACTACGTAATGTAGTTGGTGATGACTAATCTGTAGTTTTTTGGTTTGACATGGGAAGAGAGTCTGTGGAGTCTAAAGGAGTGGGACGTGCCATCGATGCCTTCTACTCCAAGCTCGAGGAGCAACTCACCGAGATGGTGAGGGCGTTTGATCCTTTTCTTTTGTGGTTTACAGTCAGTTAAATTACGGATGTTTTGTCGTGTGTCAGAAGTATCACTCTTAAGGGGATACCAAATCATCAATATCTGTGGTATTTACTTGCTGCCAGGCCACCCACCCACACACACACACACACACACACGTGGACATACAAACTATTTTCACTTCACGCCATTGTTAACCTGACTGTCCTCCCCCCCCAGATCACCACGTCCAAGGAGCTCCGGGTTGTAAAGAGAGACAACGCCAGGGTAAACTAACTATGGTGGTAACCAGTGTATGTGGTATTGACGGGCGTGGTACTCTACTACAGTTGCGTACAATTCGCTTCACTGCTGTCCCTCAAGGCCTTGTGTCCTCTGCTTGGTAACAGGTGAACTTGCTCATCAAGAAGAAGAGACACAAACTGTTGGAGGCCAAGTATGAGCTGGTCAGGTGAGGAGTCTGAGATCTCACCGGTCCACCAGGTTAAAAACTAGGAGTTTCATTAGTAAATATTGGACGTGACATAGTGGGAACTTACTGAACATACGTACGTATGTTCATAAAAACAAAGCTATATTAGCATAAATTCAAGATGGTGTGTCAATGATTTATATAATAGTAATACCACAAAACGACCTAACGCAAAGACACAGCGCTAACCTTTGTTGTGGTCATATCATATGGTGTGGAAGCAGGCGGCTTGTCCCGTAACGTGTGTTGTGTGTACTACACATCCCTCCCATTGGACCAGGGCCAAGCAGCAGGTAGGAGCGCTGCAGAAGGAGGAACTGGAGACGGGGCGGCGATTGGCCGACCTCAGGAGAGGCCGGACCTTCCTCCACGGCATCCGAGATCTACACACGCAATACCTGGCCCACAGACGTGCACATCCCACAGAGATAGAGCAGGTCTGACTGACTGACTATCTCACTGACTGGCTGGCTGACTGACTGACTGGCTTCTAAGAAATAACTGAACGCAAAAAATAATAATGGTGAAGGATGGTTCCAAACACAAATATTTATAGGCTACGTTTCATAATTGTTTTCACGGTTGGCTTAGGTTCAAGATTCATGATTTTTATTTGCCATTTGCAACAAGTAAAATGGAATGTTTTCTCCCCATTCCCTCCCGCAGTATGCAGCACAACGTGTTTAAAAGCATTTTAAAGTGCCAGTAGAGCAGCAGCAGCATGAATACAGTACAGTGCAGTAACTGTAATGAGTACAGCAAAGTATGAAGGTGTAATGTTAATGACAATGTTATGATAGTGGCAGCCCTCCTAGCAGTTCAGTAGGCGCACTACCTGTCGATAAAAACTATCCTTGAACCTGGTTGTCCCTTGTATTAAACAAATCTCTGTCAAGCTAATACATGTAGTGAAGTTATGAATAGTTGTCTTTGTTTGTCTTTCGCTTCCTCTTTCAGTACGGGGCATCCAGCCTGCCGGCTCTGCTCCTGGAGACCAAGAGCGTCCTGAGAGCTGAGGACAACCTGCACAAAATCAACAAGCGGCTGGAAGACAACCTGCAATTCAGACATGGAGAACCTACTATCTAAGTGGTAGTGAACTGATGATCACTTACGCTATGTTAATGCTATGTTAATGGTATGTGAATGTTTTGTTACATAGGACAGTATATACTGTAGTTCTGCAAAAGTCTAATGTTCCAAAGTTTAAATGTTTTTTTTCATGGAATGAATTCTAACTGTTATGCCTTTTAATGTCTTAATCCTTCTTTGTGAGCAGGAAAGCGAGACGACTCCATTAATCATTATTGTACAATTTAGTTTGAAGCTTTAAATAAAATGTTTTCTAGAAGATCTGGGTTTGCGTGTCTTAAACTAGTAACTGGCTGGTTGAAGCAGCCCTACCTGGCCTGAGTTGGACTGATTGGCTAGTGAGGCTGCACACCTGTGGGTCATTGTTAATCAAGGCCCACAGGTTAAACCAGCCACCACCACACACACACTAGAGCAGAGCTCTAGCGTGTACCATCTGCTCTGTTCACCATGATTCAAAACTTTTGCAATAAACCAGATTCCTCATCCGCCTGTGTCCTTGTCATCTGGAGGAGCCCTTAAGAAGTGTCAAGGACCATGCCGACAAGGCACAGCCACCTCCCAGCACCAACCCTTTCCCCACCAGCAGAGGACAGGGTTGGTGGCGCAGCAACAGCTAGGAGCAACCGCCTGTGGTAAGCCACCCCTGGAGCCAGCCCGCAACAGCCCAGATCCGGTCCGCAACAGCCCAGATCCGGCCCGCAACAGCCCAGATCCTGCATATGAGCATGCAGGACATGGGCTATTCCTGTTTTGATGAACCCTCCCAGAAAATTGTTCCAGCATCCCTGAGCCACCATCATTATCAGATCCACACACACACGCATATGTGTATAACATACCTGTGCGGAAGGCACAAAGTATAGGTAAAACACCACATGTGGTCTACCTCACTATTTTCAGTGGGATGAGACAGTAATCTGGTGTATTACACTGTATGGGATCATTCCTTGTATGGAAACTAGTTTGATCACTGCAACCCCTACAAACCCCTACACTTACCAATGGATGAAAATACCATAGGGTTCTGGTGGCTTCTAATGTTTTGGATCCATACTATTAGTTTTATTATTATAAATATGGGCAAGTAGCCTATCCAGAAGTGAGGATCATTTGTTGTTATGCATGTTTTTGTTGTGCTACTGCCATTCTAAATGGATGTGGCCCCAGCATCTTATCTCTTGCTGTGGTTCAAAGGTGTGTAATGGAATTATCAATTATGCAATGTAATCGTGACTTTTGGTGTGCCGTATGGACGGCTCGTGTTAACGTGGAGAGCTCTTGTCTCTGCTTCCTTGGTGTCACTTAACTGTTCAGGGGCCCGTTCATTTAGCACACATTTGTCGGGAGAATTTAAGTTTGCAATTGCCTTTAATTGATCCTGCTGAACTACAGAGATGTCCCAATGCATTTCCTCTATGTTGAATTGGGTCCAGGCTCCACGTCACAGATGCAATGTGTAGGGGGAAAGGCCAGCATGAGTGTGCCTGATATCCCTAATGTGTGCCCTAATTCCTTCTCATTAGGTTAAAATAAATAAATATATGTATATATATATATATATATATATATATAAATATCCCCACAAGACACACGCTGCCCACCTTAATTACGTTTCACTGTACATTTTATTACTGGACCTGACAATGTACCAAATGGGAATCATCTGAACTCTTGTGAGTCACAAGGTCTGTGATTGGCTGGACACCTGTGCCTAGTCACGTGTCCGATGACGTGTCCTCGGTGTCGGCGGGCAGAAGCATTACACGCGCTCACCTGTGGTCCACAACGGTAGGCAAACTTATTCATTTGAACACTTATCCGGGTATCTGGTGTTATGTATTAATGGTTTTATCTTTTTTTAATGTCGAATATAGTTAAGTGTAATTAATATTGATGATCTATGTCAGTCCATATCCACAAACCGTGTGTGTTATGTGCTACTTGTGCTACTATGTTGAATGTAACACTTTGTTGCCCGACACGTTAGCAAGGTTGACCTTTGTTATCCCGATTACACTGGAATACAAGTGTGTATAAAAGGCTCTACTTTAGACATGGGAATATAATCATAATAATACTTTAGACGCGGACGTGGCCTACTAATGTTCTCTATTTGGAGGTGCTTTGAACTTTGTGGTTTCACTTTGCCGTTACTGTTAATGGTCGATGTTTTGAATGTAACGTGCTCAGTAACTTCATAATTCATCATGTCTGATGAATTATGAAGTTCATTATTATTCAGCTTTACTGAACTGTTGTTGTGACTTAAGCAGTGGTTCCGGTAAATAGCATAGAATAATAAAATACTAAAATAAATAAAGTTTCACTAAAAAGTAGATCAAAGTAGAAATAAGCCAAATAGCACTTTCAACACAAGGCATCAAGCAAGACGTCACCGCCCATTCCATAAGGATTAGTGGAGTCACGCGAGGGGACATGTCAGCCTTAAGCCATATGATGATGATGATGATGATTAGGAAGAAGAAGAAGGGTAGATGGATCAATATTTTTACAGATCAGCCTTCTGATGAAAGACAGATCAATATTATTATTTAGTGAAACGTCTACGAAGGGAAGGGGGGGGGGGGAGAACTGTTTAACAAGTTGGTAACTTGTGGGTGGACAACTTAAACGGAAGGAGTTATGTGTATGTAGTGCAGCTGGTATTGATGTGTAACTCCTCTTCATGGGCTCTTTAAACAGTACATGAGTCAATATATGACACATGAACAAGTTGTTTAGACTGTGTTAGTGTGACTAGTGATGGGCGGAACCGTTCTTTTCAAACTGAAACTGAGTTGAACCTTTCGTGAATCACATTATTGACAGTCAGTCAGCAACTGGCGCCTGTGTGAGCGTTGGGAAAGATGTGCTCGTTCTTTCTCCGCCCATCACTAACTAGGACGCCATACTATGCCCTGATGCATTTCAACAGCGGTGTTTATTTCTGTCGGTGAAGGTTATAAACAACCATGTCGGAGAATGATGCCGGAGACCATGTGGACGCCGGGATATTTAGTTGTAGAAGGTAACTGCTATACTCCATTGTATATCGATAGTTAGAAGATAAATTCCTTCCTAAAAGAACATGGACACAGTACACAAGATGTAAACACATGACTACATTAGGGATGTGTTTACTGACTACATTACCGACACATAAAACATCCCTACTGGTCACGCCATCCTTTAAGTAGAAAGACAACTATGCACTGGCATTTGTTTAACAAGGAACACCAGGTACACACTCTTGAGTCTTTCCTCGGTCCTCCCCTACCTTCAACCTGAACAACAAGTCTGTACCAGGTTAGCCACACTTTCTAGACAAGTACTGTTCATTATGATTGCTTATCTATGCGTTCAAATTCATTGTGGCATTCGGGGCTTCTTCAAGCCATTGATGCGGCGTGTGTCTTCACGTGTCGGCAGACATGTGTTAAAAATAACACAAATCGGCCTGTGTTTTTAGACCACCCCAATCCCCCGAGACTCCCGACGCCTCTGACAAGCGGGGGGCTCGAGCCGGGCCCGCGGACCCCTACCTCTACAGAATGGACTACCCCAGCATGGGAACCTGCGTCATCATCAACAACAAGAACTTCCATAAGAGCACGGGTAAAGTGCCCCCCCCCCCCCCCCCCCATTTATATATCCTTACACACATACACATACAGTGGGCTAACGCTTGGCCTTGGAAGGGCATCTTTGGGGATCAGATCATAGCCACACAGTTACGCAGACAGTTGGGTGCCGCCCGGAGCGCATGAGTCCACATTGTGAATGTATTTCCACCTTGTGTTGTGGGACATGTTCCCTCACGCTTAAATTGGGATGGAAAGCTGAGTCATCTTGGTGAAATGTGTTGCTATCGTGTATAAAAGGGGCCAAGTAACACTAGGTGTGTGTGTGTGTGTGTGTGTGTGTGTGTGTGTGTGTGTGTGTGTGTGTGTGTGTGTGTGTGTGTGTGTGTGTGTGTGTGTGTGTGTGTGTGTGTGTGTGTGTGTGTGTGTGTGTGTGTGTGTGTGTGTGTGTGTGTGTGTGTGTGTGTGTGTGTGTGTGTGTGTGTGTGTGTGTGTGTCCCTCCCTCCCTCCCTCCCCCCAGGCATGAACCTTCGTAACGGGACTGACCTGGACGCGGGGGCAGCTATGAAGACCTTCTCTAGTCTGGGCTACAAGATGAAGATGGCCAACGACCTGACAGTGAAAGAGATGCAAGACCTGCTCTACAATGGTACAGGAACACAGTATTATATGTAGCAGTAATGCAGATTTTTATACTAAAAAGAAGCAATGGGGCGACAGCTGCTCAGGACTTGCTTTCAACTGCTTCTGATAAAACGCTTTCCTGTTCCAATATTTTGCCATTGTTACTGTAAGTAACGGCGTGATACTTTAAACCCCAGTTTTGACTATTGAGTGAGACTGTTTAAAGGGGGATCCTTGAAAAACAAGCTGAAGTCAATCAATCAAGTTTTCTATCAGAATAATAATATTAGAGCTAGTCCACGCTATGCCACACAGGGTAATCAGCGTAGTACAGTGTAGTACTTTGACCCAAAGCAGATAGGCCCATTATCATATTATCGTAGTGGAGAAGTGAGGGAGATACACCTGGTCTGGCAACAACAATTAGAGGGCCCTCAGTAGACCACATAGCTCCGCCACACCAAAAAGTCCCCTGGATTCGGATCTGGGCCAAATTCGTATGTAACCACCAAGTTCCGTCCAATTCCGTACTTAACTTTTAGAGTTATCTTGCTAACAGACAAACAAACGGACAGGGGTAACCTCCCATCACCCCTGTTTGGCAGTTTGTTTGGCAGTTTGTTTGGCAGTTACACCAGCAATAGGATGATCACTAAAGCCACATCTGTAGATCTTCAGTGACCACATACTGTATATCAACCATGGTGTGTTCCAGATCAAGGTGGGGGGGGGCCGTTCAGACCCCTTCAGGGCTTAAAACACTAACACTAGACTCCATCTTGTCTCTCCCACCCACCCCTAAGTGTCCATTGAGGACCACAGTAACTCCGCCTCCTTTGTGTGCGTGTTGCTGAGTCACGGCGATGAGGGCATCTTCTACGGGACGGACGGCTGCGTGCAGCTAAAGGCACTGACCGGACTTTTCCGGGGCGACCGCTGCAGGACGCTGGTGGCTAAGCCCAAACTGTTTTTCATACAGGTGGGGTTTGAACGCCAGTTCAGTAGATATTATGTGTGCGTATTTATTTTATGTTTTTCCCTTTTTGTAATAAAGGGTACAATAGCCAGTGTGGTGGGAGAATACAGTTTTTCTTATTTTGGTGCATCTATCAATCTTTGACTGGGGTCATTGCAACATTTAGCATTTGGATCAAATCGTGCATCCCTGTCATTAAACCGTTTTGAAGACCAAGCTAAATTGGTTGTTTTACACACATTTATTACCCACCACTGACTTACTGTATCTCTGCTAGGCTTGCCGTGGCACCTGTTTGGACGATGGCATTGAGACGGACAGCGCAGGTGACCAATCATCTGAGAGGATTCCCGTAGAGGCGGACTTCTTGTACGCCTACTCGACAGCTCCAGGTAGGTCGCTGCTGTTGCAGTCTTGACGTTGTTGTTTTGTTGGTCCTATTGTCATTAACATGGCATATAGCCTACATTAAGATTAAAAGATTAAAAGATTAAAATTAGGACGGCCTTTTTATGTTAATATTAGTGTTCACTATTGTCAGTCATTTCAATTAGTTTGTTAGCTATATTTTCAAATTTGTAACACTTTTTTTTGCAATACAAATAAAATGCATTTTTTTATTTAGATTTATTTAAAAAAATGTAGGGCTTTCCCGAACTTATAATTTCAAGCTTCGGAAGGGGTTGGGGTTAGCGTTAAGAATATTAGAATATTATGATGTTTTTGGCAAGGTTTAGCAAAAAGCTAAACAAATTTCACATGTCAATGTCCTTCGAACCCCCTCATCGGTCCGAGTCTGACCCGGTTCTGAAGAAACACACGGCTTCCACAGTATGAGAGTAGGTGTGGAGGTGGTTTGAACAATGTGCAACATTTGTATGAAAGGACGAGCCCTATTCACCCCAAGATAAATCACAGGCGATAATGTGGGTAACAGATCGGCATAAAGGGAAAAACATTGCTCCCTGTTCTATTAATGTTTATTAAATGGCCCAAGTTTTAAGAAACATTATGCTTTGGCAGTGTAGCGAAATAGCTGCTAAAAATGTTTTAAATACTAAACAAAAATTTTAACCGTTCTAAAACCATTCACTATTTGAAATAAGAGGTTGTTTGCTCTTATTTCTATGGCCACATCTGTCTGTAGAACATTTAATACATATTATTAATATTATATTATTACACACGGTTAGTTTAAAGTCTGTCTCTGTGGGGGGCGATAATGTTAAAAACAATACAAGATCAGTGGTGAAACGTATTGGCCTCCTCATCTCTCTCTGCAGGCTACTACTCCTGGAGGAACACGTCCTGTGGCTCGTGGTTCATGCAGGCGCTGTGCGAGATGCTACTGAAATACGGCCGGCTGGAGCTGATGCAGATCATGACACGGGTCAACAACAAGGTGGCACTGGACTTCGAGTCGGCCTCCAGCACGCCGGGCTTCAGTGCCAAGAAGCAGATCCCCTGCATCGTGTCCATGTTGACCAAGGACTTCTACTTCCCGCACTAGGCGAGACAACGGCATGTAGTTAACCCTAACCCTTGTTGTTGTATGGTTCATATCATGTCAACACTTAATTTTGTCTGTTTTTTAAAAGCTGTTTCAAAGTGATTGTGTGGAATGTAAATTCCAACTACTGGTGCTGAGAAGAAGAATCTTTGCTGGGTTTTGTTTCCAATGATAATGATGAATATCTTTGCTGCCGGCGCTTGATGTGGATGGGAGATGATATCCATTTGATTGGAGGTTTCTTACGCTGTCGTTGATGTACTTTACATTGTAATGTGATGATGGATCCTGTACCAATGTTGTTAGTGGGATTTAGACGCTGGGTCCACATTTGGACCAGAAAAGGGATTATTATATATAGAGTATTTGCAAAAAAAAAGTGTTTTTTTAATTGGGATTTTTGATTTACTGATTCAATAGAGGCACTCCAAAGTTGTGTACTTTAATGTGCAAAATTTGTATTTCTTATTTTTTTTATGAAAACTTAATTAAAAGCGGCACAGAACGATGCATCACTCATCAGTCATTCACAAATGGAAATATGGGTTTTCAAGTATATCGTGTTAAAATCATAACTTTTAGTAGACCGACTAACAGGCAAAAACAGAACCTCCTCCCATCTTCTATGGTGGAGGTAAAATAACTATTTAATCACAGAGAGCATCGTGGTCTTTGACCCTCACTCGTTATCCATGATACTCATATTATACTACATATAATATACTACATATATATATAATTCATTCACATACATTAATACATAAAACATGTAATGTTTACTTGGCTTGGTCGTTTTGACAAGCGGCCACTAGGTGTCGCGCTCCTCCCTAATAAACCAGCAGTAGTGAGTCAGCAGAAACGGTGCTGGGGATATGTCGAAATGTTTTTTTAAAACGACCAACCTGCTTCTATATATAGATATATATAGAGATAGAGATATATAGATAGGGATATATAGATATATATGAACATGGCTCAAAAATTTGGGAGGAATCGAACCATGGCTCGTCAGCTTGTCTCACTTTTGTTGTATGTAGAGAATCACCAGTTTAACCTCAACTCTTGTTTCTAGTTTCGTTTCCAGCAGAACAGTAGAAGAGGTGTGTGTGTGTGTGTGTGTGTGTGTGTGTGTGTGTGTGTGTGTGTGTGTGTGTGTGTGTGTGTGTGTGTGTGTGTGTGTGTGTGTGTGTGTGTGTGTGTGGTGTGTGTGTGTGTGTGTGTGTGTGTGTGTGTGTGTGTGTGTGTGTGTGTGTGTGTGTGTGTGTGTGTGTGTGTGTGTGTGTGTGTGTGTGGGAGGGAGAATGTGTGTGTGGCAGAATTGAGGAAATGAAAATGAAATCGGTTGGGAGGGAGGGGGGGGGTGTTGTTTTCGTCTCCCCCGGCTCGCTTCGGCGCAGGCGCACTAGAGACTTCCGCCAAGCGGCGCGGCGCTCGCTCGAGACTGAGCGGGGGGTTTCCAGAAGAAGCCAGTTGTTTTGGTTTCGTTCTGGACAACCATGGGTCCGCTTTGCTTTTAGCGTTTTAATAAAACATTTAAACACTTACATGATTACAAATAGTAGCCGTTGTCGTCGGTAGTGTCTGTCTGTTAACAACGGGGAACATTGCGAAGTGTGTAATCCATACGGGGCCACAACAACTTAACTAAAGAGGTAAGCCGTTTGTTATTTCCGCATGTTTGATCCCGTCCGTCCGCCAGCCCTGGAGAGGAGACAACAGAAAGTGTGTCTCTGTGTTTGGACTACAGTTGAGACGCTATAGTGAAAGTGTGTGCAGGGTTCGAGTCTATAGTGAAAGTGTGTACTGGTGCGCAGGGTTTGAGTCTATAGCGAAAGCACCTTTTGGAAGGAGACAACTGAAAGTATGCTTCAGACTCTTATGGTGTTTTAGACCGTGAGGCAGTGAGTGATCTATTTATTATTTTCACGTTTGCAGGCCAACAGCGAAGGAGTACTTGTCGTCCAATTTAACTCTCTGATGATACATGTACGTACTGAATTTAAATCTACACTAAACTAACAATAAAAGCAATGCCCAGCATAATAGTTCATGTCCTGTGCTGCAGACTGCTGCGGCGATGACAGCCAGGCTATGTTGTGTACTCGCTTTGAAACGCCAATGAATATTTATAAACCGTGCACAATTTAAATAGTGTGTGTGTGTGTGTGTGTGTGTGTGTGTGTGTGTGTGTGTGTGTGTGTGTGTGTGTGTGTGTGTGTGTGTGTGTGTGTGTGTGTGTGTGTGTGTGTGTGTGTGTGTGTGTGTGTGTGTGTGTATATATTTATATATATGATGTGATATGCAGATCACAGATCAACATTATATTATATTGGTGTTTCACCGTGCTGGACAGAAACGTAAGGTGACTGAAACTGTAACGTCTTACCAAATAACCGTAACCCTGTATAATATGTGAACGGGTGAATACTACGGCATGTGGACATCACAGCACGGTGTATTGTGTGTTTAGTGTGTGTGCTGTGTACAGGGAGTGTCTAATTATAGGGTTCTGACGGACTTCGGTCACACAGGGACCATCCGGCCACCACAATGCAGCTCAGATTGGGACTTATTTTGAGAAAGCAAGTGCCGACGTACTGTGTGTGTGTGTGCATGTGTGTGCTGAATTATGATATACATATCAGGTGTGTGTGTGTGTGTGTGTGTGTGTGTGTGTGTGTGTGTGTGTGTGTGTGTGTGTGTGTGTGTGTGTGTGTGTGTGTGTGTGTGTGTGTGTGTGTGTGTGTGTGTGTGTGCTGAATTTAGATATACATATCAGGTGTGTGTTTGTGTGTGTGGCCCTGGGTTTATATTTAACAACACAAATTGCACTTTGATACGGTCTCTATGCACAATTCATGTATTCTGGCTGGCAGTGCATCAATCCCCCGAAGCCATCGGTTAGCCAAATGTGATTCTGGTACTTCATGTGTTACAGAGAGGCAAAGCCACTATTTGCAGGTGTAGTGCAGTACAATCACTGAACGCTGTAACCTTTTTGAGTGTATGTGTGTGTGTGAAAGTTAATTCTCCATTATTGCACTATTGACATGGGTGATTCATATAATGGTGGGTTGGTTAGTAGAACAGTGTGCAGCTGTCACACAGTATGTAGATGTCATGACACCTACACATTTTGTAACAAAACAAAAGTACAATGGAATGCCTACTCCCCATTCCCCCCCCCCGCAGTATGACTTTCTAAAACAATGCTATAAAAATACGATATACAATTAAAAATGAACAATAAGTGACTGACGGATGATATGTACATGAAACGTGAAATGTGCAAAAAGATACAAAATAATAAGCTAACAACACCCTAAGTGTTATGATACTGCTACACAGGACTGGATCACTCACAACACATGTGTTACGACCATCTGAAGAGTTACTGAGATTGCACTGTCAGTTAAAGCCTCACAATTCGAATGAGTTAGTATAAGAAGAAAACAGCCTCTCAAAAAGCAGTTATCAGGTAATGTGTAGATTAGGAAGTGCAATTAAACAAAACTGTTGAGACCAGTGACCAGTTTTTTTACATATTCTTTTCAACCAACTGCTCTCATAAAAAAAACACAGAATTTAGATTAGATTAGATTCAAATGTATTGTCAGTGCACAGCACAAGTACAGTACATCGAAAGGAATTTGGCATCTAACCAGAGTGCAAATGTTGCAGTAAAGTGCATGGTAATATATAATGTACAGTTGTTGAATAATATGTCAAATATGTAAAAACAGACTACTAAAAACATGTATAACATTTCTTATCGAGTATTGTTTTTAGTCTCTTCCCCTATAACCTTCATTATTGAAAGAGAAACCAAGCCTTGTGAGGTCCATGCAGATTGAAATCATCATGATTCTCATGATAACATGATGATGCCATTGATTTGCCATTAGTTGAGGAGGAGCTTGTGAATATAACAAGGTGGTAACGCCCTGTTTCGGCCAGCAGGACGTGGTACTCAGTTGAAAAGCGTCCGTGGTAATCGGCTAATCAACTTTTCTCTGGAAGTGGATATAACATGGGACAGGGAGTGTCTGTAACCCTGAAACTTCTAACAGGGAATTCTTTAATTCCTGCCCAGTAGGATTAAATCCTTTTTTTGTCGATATGACTAGTATAATTGATAACTTTGTGTGTGTATGTAAATGTATATATATGTTTGTATATTGAAACGCTATATATATATATATATATATATGTGTGTACGTGTGTGTGTGTGTGTGTGTGTGTGTGTGTGTGTGTGTGTGTGTGTGTGTGTGTGTGTGTGTGTGTGTGTGTGTGTGTGTGTGTGTGTGTGTGTGTGTGTGTGTGTGTGTGTGTGTGTGTGTGTGTGTGTGTGTGTGTGTGTGTGTAGGCCACCATGCCAGTGGAGAGGATGCGCATGAGGCCCTGGCTGGAGGAGCAGATAAACTCCTGTCTGATACCAGGACTCAAGTGGGTCAACAAGGTGAACACACGCACGCACGCACGCACGCACGAGCACGCACGCACACACTAAGTGGGTGTAAGTGCAAAATGTATGGAGGCCAATGCTCTCAGCAAGACTCATCCATTCACTATAATAATGGTTGTATTTTAGCTGTGCTGTTGTTTTGCACCAACTGAAGACATAGCAGGCACCTCACGCTGCTGAATGCTGTTATTATGTAGTCCTAGTTCTTTGTACGGAGGAATCTTTTTTCAATGAGAATATCAAAATGTGATGCAAAAATCTGCCTTCAAGCAGGTGTGTGCTGGAAGCATGGATGGGTGGGAGGTAAGCCAAGCCTCTCTTCAACTGTGTGTGTGTGTGTGTGTGTGTGTGTGTGTGTGTGTGTGTGTGTGTGTGTGTGTGTGTGTGTGTGTGTGTGTGTGTGTGTGTGTGTGTGTGTGTGTGTGTGTGTGTGTGTGTGTGTGTGTGTGTGTGTGTGTGTGTGTGTGTGTGTGTGTGATTCACTGATTTCAGGAGAAGAAGATCTTCCAGATCCCGTGGATGCACGCTGCGCGTCATGGTTGGGACTTGCAGAAGGACGCGCCACTCTTCATGAAGTGGGCCATACATACCGGTAAGTGTTCTGCATGGACGCTGGTCACTGTTTTATAAATAGCATCATCGAACTCTTTGAGAAAGGTTTATTTGCACAATAAGAAAGCATACAATGTGAATACAGAAATATATAGATGTAATGTACATATAGCACAAACTAATGTTAATGATCTACTCTGACCTTACACCGATCTGTTACATTACTTGAAATGGCATATTTTGAACGCTGACGTTATGTCAACACCACTTTCCAGCACAGAGTGATACGCTTGCCGTTAAGGGAAAGTACCCTAAATACTCGCACCCACAATGCTAGCACCCACACAGCTAGCACTGTGTGCCCACAGTGCTAGCTCCAATACCCACCTCGCTGGGCCCTAGCTATTCAACGTACATGTTACTGCATCGTCCAAAAGATCCAAAGAAAATGACAAAAAGACCTACAGTTCAAGAAATGCACTTTTGACTTCTGGTGACGAGTTGTTCTCTTGCCTACCTTTGTTGAACGCACTATTGTAAGTCGCTTTGGACACAAGCTTAATGAATGTAATGTAATGTAAGACGGGTGTTTTATTTAGTTGCTAACTAGGTTTTGGAGTTAATATCTAGGTGTTTGCTAAACTACCTGTACCATCTAGATATGCAATACCTAGGTCAGTGGTTCTCAAACTGGGGACAGTGCCCATAGCCAGGGGGTCTGCACATTTTTTTTCGTGTAAAATAAAAAAATGTCTATTTTATTTATTAAATTGTGCTGTATCATTAAAAAAAAAAAGGATATCTACAGACGGGGACCATTTTCGCCAATCAAACAAGCATAAAGTGCTCCTAAGGTCTTAAGTTTTTATGTTGAAAAGTGTTAAAATACAAAGAGTTCCAATGCCATCTAAGAGTACAAATGGTAGTAAGCGTATGTTTAATCGGTGTTACGATTTTGAGGGGGTCCTTGAAACAGTTTTCCCCGAAAGGGGTCCCTGGCCCCATAAAAACCTTTAGAACCCCTGATCTAGGTGTGTGACGAAAGAGATAAACCAATGCGTGTGTGGTTTGTGTTTGCGTGTGCACATTAGGTAAGTACCAGCCCGGCGCGGACCGCCCGGACCCCAAGACGTGGAAGGCCAACTTCCGGTGTGCGGTGAACAGCCTGCCCGACATGGAGGAGGTGAAGGACAAGAGCATGAAGAAGGGCACCAACGCCTACAGGGTCTACAAGATGCTCTCCTCCTCGGAGAGGAGCAACAAGAAAGGTCAGCCAGGCGTCTGCAGCTAGATTCTCTCACATTTCACTAGTGGCTTTTCTGTATTGCGCAGTGCTATCTGATTGGTTTGTGTGTGATTTCTGTAATGTGTGTGTGTGTGTGCATTTGTGTGTGTGTGTGTTTGTTGTGTATTTGACTACATAGGGAAGAAGAAGAATGGGAGACCCAAGGGAGGTAAAGGAGACTTGAAGGTAAGACTCGACATACCCTCCACTTTCTAACATAAGAGGACTGCTTCATACGTGCTCTCCAGTTTGTAATGTAAGAGAGTACTGCTTCAAACGTATGTTCAGAAAACATTGCGGTCTACAACAATATCAACGCCATTTCTGTGAAAAAATCTAGGAAAAGTTGGACCATTGACATCAATTATATACGTTATATGACAACCTTATAACTGTTTATATACCTAGTAGACTGTCTTTTAGCAACTGTAAACTGTAAATGATATTACCATGCACTTTACTGCAACATTTGCACAATAATGCCAAATTATTTTCGCTGTACTGTACATTGCTGTGCAATGACAATACATTTGAATCTAAATTGTCCTGATGAATGAATGGAGAATGCAAATCCTGGACCAATGACCTCAATAGTCCAACTTTTTCCGGATTGTTTCCACCGGGGAACTGAGACGATGTTGCCGACTGTGATGAAGCGGTACTCTCTTGTACCGCTGATCTCTTCTCTTCCAATAAACTCACGGTGATGTTGATTCCCTTCTGCCCAAGGAAGAGGAGGTGGAAGGAGAGGAAGCCCCCTTGCCGTTGGACATCAAGATGGAAGTCTTCGAGGACGAGGGCAGACTGTACAATACCCTGGGTGAGCTGTGGTCCAGAGAACCACAGGGTCGCCGTGGAAACATTTTCTAAACCAAAGAACGACAAGGGCCTGTCGCCATGAGTCATTTAGACTTTCCTTTTGGGGTCCAATGCCTTTTACTGCACTGCGCCTAAGAGTTTAACATGCAAGTGAGAAAATGCAACCTTTTTAGCCATCGTATGGGTTTGGCCAATGGGATGAAGGAAACAGAAGCTGTTGCATTTCTATGGTTGAATATGACAAGTGTATTGGTTTAGGCAGTGAGGGACTTGGCTTATGACCCTCGCCCACCAGGCAGCTAACCACGCAGAAGGGCATCACCTGCCTAATGCCTGATCAGCCATCAATAACTCACTTTGTGGTCCGCGTCTACCTGCAGGTACATTCAATCCAATAGATGACCACTTGATCAACAGTGAGCAACTGCCATTCGTCTGTCAGACCATCGAGGTGACCACTGAGAACGAAGAGCAGACGGTCAGCTCATCCCTCTCTTACCCCCTGCAGATCTCGCCGGTGACTTCATACTGTGGTGAGACACGTGCACACTCGCACACATCGCACACACACACACACACACGCGCGCGCGCGCACACACACACACACACACACACACACACACACACACACACACACACACACACACACACACACACACACACACACACACACACACACACACACACACACACACACACACACACACACACACACACTTCCATGGTTTTGAACAGACATATGTGCACACAGGACCAGGGGGCGGGTTCACAATATTAATTCACTCAAAGATATCGTATTGAAAAATACAATATTACTTCTTGATTTTATCCCTAACTTTAAGATAACAGTTTACTTGTCTCTATTTGTCACATTGGGAAGTCATGCCTTGCTTGTCATTTGTTATATACATTTTATAGTTTGAATTGCTTCTATTTTCATTTTATCTCATTGTAAGGTGAATTTGTAATGATTTCATTGATATTATACTATAGTGACTATAGTATACTATAAGACGTTGGCAACTACACTCTATCCTAACTATGCATTCACTTTTTCTTATCTAACTTACTGTAGAGATTAGAAGTGGTTGAATTATCCATATCCATACACAATGACTACTTTAAACAAAGGAATAAAGGTTTGTGTTATTGAGGCATTGCGGTTAGAATTTATTCTTAGAAAACCTTAGAAAAATAATGATCTCCTGATCCTTTTAGGAGTCTGGTCCCCTTGTTACATTCAGTCACATTTTTGGAAACAAACAATGTGACTGAATCTGTTTTGTAGTTGTTGTTGTTGTTGCTGTGTGGATGTTGGGCTGTGCGGGGTTCAAAGTCGACGGTTGTGTTTTACTGCTGGTTTATGGCCTCCGAACACGGAGTCATCGTTTGCGGTCATCCGCAATCATCCTATACCCTGTCCTCGTATCGTCCTGCATATCATGACATATCATGCTATCTTCTAGATGAACATATTTCACTCATTTCACAATGAGGACAGATCCGCCCTAACTTGTGATAGATGAGCAGATGGTGATACCTGAACCTGTGGTTTTCATTCTAAAGGTTCGGGAAAGTGTTACGCGTTTTAGTACGCAGTGCAACTCCACAAGCGACCACTACTGATAGACCATAGCCATGGGTTATAAAAAATCATGATGCGTTTCATTCGGCTGTGTTCATATCATTAGTCATTCAACCAAGGGTTTGCTTACCCACTGGGATTGTTTTGTTTTAATCTGTAGCTCATTGAACTGCAAATACAAATGTTGTACTCACTCAGACAACAATATGACACACACACATGAACATGTTGGTACCTCTCTGTCTCTCTTTTTCTCTCTTTCTCTCTCTCCCTCTCTCCGTACACTGTCCTCAAAACTGGTCTTTCCAGCTGGACCTGCTCTGGTGTGTTTTAATTCTACTGTTACACATGAAGCATGGAGGGCTTTTATCACGCACATCCACGGCCCTCTTTTTGGAGCAAAGTTGAATGCTGATTCTTATGTGTTAATTTATTATTATTTATTTATTTATTTCTTGTTCTCAATAACCGGTTCTCTTTTGTCTACAGACAGTGATACGGATAGCTTGAACAGTGAGACAGAAGACGCGGGAGAGGTGAGACTCACAAACACATGCACACACACACACACACACACAAACACACACATACACGGCTTTACACATGCTAGAGAGAGAGAGAGAGAGAGAGAGGGAGAGAGAGAGGGAGGGAGTGAATCATTAACCGTTCTGAGCCACAGATAAACAGGTTTCTACCTGCTGTACGTGTGGCTTGGCCCAGCCTGACTGTAGTGTGTGTGTGTGTGTCTCGCTCCCTCTCTCTGTCTCTGTCTCTGTCTTGCTCTCTTTCTCTGTGTGTGTGTGTGGGGGGGGGTGTAAGCGTGCATGTGGGAGTACATGGACACATACATGCGGGTATTTGCGAGACCAATGGGGGAGGGGTTCTACACAAACTGAAACTGTCAATCATTTACATTGGGAGCTGGAGATAGACATTTCTCTCTCTCTATCTTGCTATCTCTCGCTGTCTACCTCTCTCTCTCTTGCTCTCTCCCGCTGTCTGTCTCTCTCTCTCTCTCTCTTGCTCTCTCCCTCTCTCTTGCTCTCTCTCTCTCGCTGTCTATCTCTCTCTCTCTCTCTTGCTCTCTTTCACTCTCTCTGTCTCACACACACACTTGGAGACACACAACTCTTTAGCAATGTCACACTGTATATTTCATATCTCACAATGTTTAACCCCTCCCCCCATAAATTAATGAATGGATTTTATTTGAACAGCCGGGCCAAGTAAATAAGCCACAGCCAATGTTAAATAAAGATACATATCACCCTTATTTTGGACTGTATTGCATGCTACTATGCAAAATCACATACAGCTGTAAAGCACTGACGGTGTCTTGATCAAACGTGATGTGACGGGCAACACAATGACAATATCAAGTGTTTCAATATGTATCCCATAAGGCCATGTGGTGCAAGGAGAAACATACATTTGTCAAATAATCCCATGTAAAGACATCACGATTGGATACACATTTGGATGCATGGACTCTGATTCCC
The DNA here is from genome assembly GCA_027704905.1 of Muraenolepis orangiensis. Classification (NCBI taxonomy): domain Eukaryota; kingdom Metazoa; phylum Chordata; class Actinopteri; order Gadiformes; family Muraenolepididae; genus Muraenolepis; species Muraenolepis orangiensis. Next base: position 10,809,911 of record CM051001.1, read on the forward strand.
TTCGCTAGATTTAAGGATGTCGAATAGCATTATTTGGTATTCTGGCGATAGAGTAGAGTGCTGAAAATGTGCTAAATGGTGTACCAGTACAAAATAAATTGAATCCAGTAATCCAATTTGCTGATATGTTTGTTATGCTTATTACAATTGCCGTAAAATTACAGAAATAATTAAATACTTAACAAATTGCCCCCGCATCGTAAACATTGAAATGTGCAACGGTTAATTGTGATATACCTAAATAGGTATCCTATATAGATAGGTATCAAGGCTATAGGAAGCCTCCTCACGATTGTTTATCTCACGGCGCATTACAGAGCTTTGTTCACAGTCCACCACCAAGCTCATGTGCTCTGAGCATCAGAGCACCGGTTTAAGGCTCTCAGCGACAGCGGCTTTCTTGCATTTATTTTCTAAGAGCAAATGTGCCACACTGTCCAAAGTACTGAGTGTTCCCATTGTGACCCCCAGGGCGTCAGTGGAGGCTGGAGGAGGGGCGGCTTCGGCGCCTCCATCCTCAGGATGCCCTCCTGCCCCCTGCCCGGCATGGCCAGCTTCGTGGCCCCCGGCAAATCCAACATGCGCATCACGACCATCCAGGACCCCAACCCGCTCATCAGTTACAAAACCGACAAATGGACCACGCGCTACGTCAAGTCCAAGCCCGGCAGCACGGGCCACGAAGTGCGCGCCAGCGTCATCATGAAGACGTCCGAGGCCAACTCCTCCTGACCTCCTCTGACACCCCCAACCCCCCCGGTGGACCCCCCAGGGTCAAAACACTGCATAGGAAGGACAAGGACACGTCTGCTGACACATGGCGGGGGCCATGGAGGACTGAGGTTCCTCGAGGCCCCACCACCCCCCCCCTGGGGGCCGCCTTCACAAAGCGCTTGCTGCGGTCGGAACTCACGGTTCCACTCCTCTGGGGGTCCCCCCGGGTCACTCTGTCTCCCGTGACCTCCGGGCCAAAACCAAGGTGCGGGTTTCTCACAAGGGACTGAATGCAATATTCTACGTGAAATCAAATGTCGGCCGGCAAATCAGCTCTGCTGGCGGAGACATGCGTGAAATAATCCCAGGGATTGTTGATGTTTTTTTTTTTGTTGTTTTTTTCCAATGGGTAAATCTTTTTAGTTTTTGTTAGTTTTTAAAGGCCAAATATTTACCCAGGTAGTAGAAACGCCTCCTTCTGTCTGTCCTCCTGGTAGTCCCGTGTCAGTCCCACGGAGACGGATGGACGGACGGCACTTGGCAACCAGACAAGCAGGACTCGCTGACCTATTGGCTGTGATCCTGTGGTCGTTTATTTCTTCCCTCTTCTCCCTTCATGTTCTTACAATAGTACATAGAAAAATTATGTGTGTGTGTGTGTGTGTCTCAGACGCTTTTGCACGTTACGAACAGCACTTGTGTGTGTGTGTGTGTGTGTGTGTGTGTGTGTGTGTGCGCACGCAGAGGCAATAGACTAGACAAGCCTTAATGGATCATGTGTGCCTTCAAACATTGCTGTGCCTGCTTTCTTGATGCACGTTTATTGTGAGCCCTGCACGTCCTTATAGCTAGGTAGTAACAATATAAATCCTGAAGTTTGAACTGCAGAAAAAAAAAGGAATAATTTGATTGAATAAGAATTACTTTGTGTTGTTTGAATGCAGGACAGGTTGTGATGTTTTTTTGTATATATACAAAATAGCGTGGTTCACCACTGGTTCGCCAAGCCCATAGAACACTTTTTTTAACCGCCTCCACCCTCCGAAACGAGCCCAGAGATCGCTCGATGGCTCTGGTTGAGCCTATATGATGACGTCGTAACGTTACGTAACGTTTCACCGCGCTTCAAGTGCTTGGGAAATATTTTATTGGCCGCCTTGTGTTCCAGTACAGCCGGTGTATGTGAACACATGAATTCTCAGAGAGGTAATACAGGACAACGTGGTATTAATTACAAATTAACGCTTTTGTCTTTATTTTAGACCAGTTAATTGCGATGAACAACTGCTGCGTGTATTGTTTGTGTCTTTCTTTAAAAGCCTATTGTGTACTTTTTATTACGTGTTGGTGTCAGAACAGTTTTATACCGCTTTATATAAGTGGTCTATTTGGATGGACTGTCTCCTAGTTTTTTAAGTGTGTTCCAAATTTGACAATGGTTTCTAAATATATTTTCAATTGGATATATATGAATTCAATTGAAAAATATATATATTAAGCCCCCTTTATTTTAAATGAATATTCCCCTGCTCCTATGCTTGTCAATAACAAGTGTGTGAGTTTAGTGTGAGATCGGAATTAGGTATGTCACACAAATGACCAAAGTGCACTTAAACCCTGAGCCCTGACCTGCATAACTGTAATGTAGAGGGCAGCTCTCATTAACCTTCAAATGAACGGATAATGACCTTTAGTTTTTTTATGTTTAAAAAGAAAGAAAAGAAAGATTGAATGTTTTTTGATTAATTGGAAATGTATTTCCATAGATTAAGTGGTTATGTGTCTTGCCGGGCCTGCTTATGCTTCTGCTTTCCGTTGCTCTCAGATTAAGTGGTCATTCAGTCGTATACACTATGTGTGTTAGGTCGGTTTATGCCGGACCACTGATACATTTACATCTTTAATATGTCAACATGTCTCTGTGTTCACTTGCAGTTAGACGTATTGAGATCACACACACACACCCTCTCTGTACGTCACGGTGTGTTTCAGGAGAGTGGCTCTTAAACATCTTACTGGAAACCCGTTCATTCTTCTTTGTCGCCATCAACAGTAGCCTTTAGAAACCAAAAATACCCCCCTCCATACCCATGTTACCTTCCTCAAGGTTCCTTCCACCGCTGTGAGGCCTCAGTTTTGAATCAGTGCCATGATTAAATAATCACTTATATGGAAAGAAAGAGGTTTTGTCCACAAAGCACTGGCTGACTTGTTTATACTCCGCCCAACTGTGTGGTTTTCTATCGTACCTGTGGATCAACTACAAAATAAATGAAAATAAAGGACTTTTATTTAGTCTTTTGTTGGTTTGAATTAGATTAGATTAGATTGTAATTTATTGTCATTGCACAGCAGTGCAGTACAGTACATCGAAAGGAATGTGGCATCTAACCAGAGTGCAAATGTTGCAGTAAAGTGCATGGTAATATGTAATGTACAGTTGTTGAATAATATGTCAAATATGTAAAAAGTCTACAAAAAAAACGACAACTAAAAACAGGTATAACATTACTTATAGAGTAGGTATGAGATATGTGCAGCATTATATAACAGGGGGTCCATTTCATGTACAGTATGCACACAAAAGTATAAGCCTGTGTGGATGGTATGATCCTATGATGAAAAATTTAAGAAGCATGTGCCGAGCAAACGTCTATCGCGCCTTTTATAGAAACGCTTAATTTGATAATTAACCCGATAGCAGATCAATGCTAAAAAGGATGACATATTAATAAAGTCGTACACGTAAAACAAAAAGGTGTGTGTGTATTTCTCGAATACACACCATCCAGGAAAAGGTTGGCGGGCATTGAGTGACGCTCAGTCGGGCTGTGACTAGCAGTGTGGTTTGGGTCACACCTTCGCTTTCTTTGCTGTTTGTTGACCTGTTGTTCTTAAGCAACGGCTCGGCAGATGGCCTCATGTAGCAGTGAGTGCACACGGTTTGCTCAACAACCAAACCGAAAAAAATAAATAACCCTGACATGTTCTTGTTTCAGTTTCGGTTGCTGTTCTCAGTTCTGAGAACGTCTTCCTGTTTGTTGGTCTCCGCGGGCCCTGAAGCAAATAACGGACACTGGTTGCCGTGACAACTGGTTACCGCAGATGCCATTAGTCAGAGCCAACTATCTGTAGCCCTATGTGTGTGTGTGTGTGTGTGTGTGTGTGTGTGTGTGTGGTGGTGTGTGTGTGTGTGTGTGTGTGTGTGTGTGTGTGTGTGTGTGTGTGTGTGTGTGTGTGTGTGTGCGTGCGTGCGTGCGTGCGTGCGTGTGTGTGTGCGTGGTTGTTTTAGGGTTGTTGTTGGACTTTTCACTTCTCTTATCGGCTTTCGCCTTCCTTTCCCTTCCGAGCCCCCTTCAAATGAACGCATGCTTTTCTGTTGCACCAAACCATGTGACATGTGGGTCCCAACGTTTGGCCTATGCCTGTGGTAGAGGCACAGGCCTGATAAAGACACTTATTCATATAATAAATGTTTTTATTTTCATACTATGTATACCGTTTATCAAAAGAGATACACAACACATCAAATATGCATTCATGCATTTAAACTATTCATTCAAGATCCAAGATTTGTACAATGGAATGCTTACTCTCCATTCCCATCCACAGTATGAGTTACCTACAATTGAACACTATATACTATATTATGCACTATACTTATACTATACAATACTATACTACACTCAACTATAAAACTTATATGTCACTTTCTAACTTTTTTTAACTTAAAAGTTATTTAATAATTTGTATTATCAAGATCAAATGAAATCAGGTTTTCCACTTACTGACGTCACCTGTAAAGGTACAGTCTGTTTGGCGCGTGACCAGTCGTGCAGCACCACCTGGTGGACAAAGAGGCTCATTACCACCAGGTCAACAATATATATATATAATATTAGATCAAATGGGAACATTTATAATTGTTTCCATTTTCATCATTTAAGTGTAATTCACAAGACATATGGCAGTGCCAGCAACATATTACACTCATGTGTGTTGTCAATTTGGGCGGCAGTAGCTCAGTCTGTTAGATTAGATTAGATTCGATTAGATTCAAATGTATTGTCATTGCAAATCACAGTACAGGACAGTACAGCGAAAATAATTTGCCATCTAACCAGAGTGCACATGTTACAGTAAAGTGCATAGTAATATATATTGTACAGTGGTTAAATAATATGTAAAAACAGTCTACTAGGTATAAAAACTGGTATAACATAATTTATAGGGTAGGTATGAGATATGTGCAGACTTATAGGTATATATATATATATATATATACAGGTAAATAACAAGTATCAACAGGTAGTGAGCAGGGGTATGCAGTTATATCAACAGTTGAAGATTAATATATATATATACGGTAAGTACAGTAAAAAGGTACATGGCTATCATACAGGTATGTTATCTATAAATATGTAAACTATTGGTAGGGAGTTATGATTATATTGCAAGGCAGTTGAAGACATTGATGGTGAAAGGGGACTTGGCTTAGGAACCCGGAAGGTCGCCGGTTCAAGTCCCCCGAAACTGCCGAGGTGCCCTTGAGCAAGGTACCAGACCCCTAAACTGCTCCCCGGGCAGCCGTATATACAATAGCTGCCCACTGCTCCTAATACTAGGATGGGTTAAATGCAGAGAAACACATGTCACTGTGTGTGTGTGTGTGTGTACATGTATGTGATCAATATAGAGGATTCAATTCAAATGTGTGTTGTCATTCAGATTCAGATTCAAGATGATTATGGTTTAGTTTATTTGTCACATGTATATTAAGCTACAGTGTGCAATGTACAGTGGAATTGTATAGCCAGCTCCAAAGATGTGCTCAAAATTACAGGAATCTACAGGTTACAAAATATACAAATTACAAAGAATACAAAAATGTACATATTTGTATACTTGCAGTATACATATAACTATACCTGTATACACTAGAACAGTATACATCTAAAATGTCAATAGAAAATACTTTATTTTGTCCTGGGGGAGAAAATCCAATGTCAGAGCCAATGTCCTGCATTGCATGTGTTGGTTTAATGTGACATTATCTTTACAGATGGGCGGGGCATGTTCCTAATCCGCGGTGTGTTTTGACATTAGATTACAAACAAACAAACTCCCCCCTCTGCCCCGCCCTTTCGGGTAGTCGTGGTGCTACAAAACAGGCGCACCGTATATGCTGCAAGCGGCGCCGCTGATTGGCTGGCAGATTGTCTCGGTCGGCTGAAGGCTGACAGAAGAACGATGAAGGAGACAACAGCTTCTTAATGGTCGTGTTTCACTTATTCACTTATTATATAGAAACACAGGACGCCGTTGTGTTAAAACACGAAGAAGGGGAGGAAATTTGGGGTCATTTGAACCACGTTTAATGAGAGGTAAGTTGGTAAGTTAATATATTATTAGCCAAAGCCAATGATGGCTGTTTAGCGGCTCGCTCGGTAGCCGCTTCGTTTATTAAGTTTATTCCAGCCGACCAGAATTCCCACTAATTCCGAGTATTCTCACTAATGACTCATTATCTTCTGTTTTAATATATGTATATATATAGTTTTATATATCGACATATCGATTCACAAACTAATGCTAAACACATACGTTGGCTTTTCTGCTCCTCTTCAAGCTGGTTAGCAACGGTCGCTAAGTGACCCCTCCTCCGTGCGTCGGTCTCCAGGGTGACGGGGAGTCCAGGACTCATCCCCGGATACTACAGCCCTCCAGGGTGACGGGGGTCCAGGACTCATCCTCGGATACTACAGCCCTCCAGGGTGACGGGGGTCCAGGACTCAGTCCAGGACTCATCCCCGGATACTACAGCCCTCCAGGGTGACGGGGGTCCAGGACTCATCCCCGGATACTACAGCCCTCCAGGGTGACGGGGAGTCCAGGACTCATCCCCGGATACTACAGTCCTCCAGGGTGACGGGGGTCCAGGACTCATCCCCGGATACTACAGTCCTCCAAGGTGACGGGGAGTCCAGGACAGCCATCAGGGTGGATCAAGATACAACCCAGGCTACCTGCTGCTTCCGGAAGGTCTGGGGCCGTGTTTTAGGAACACGGTGTCTGTGTTGACGGGACGGACACAAGAGGAGCCGGGAGAGGAGATGTGTGAGCGGGGATGCCTCTCTCTCGGACCCGCTGTGTAGCCCAGGGTGTACTACACAGGTATACACGGTGTACCCCTTTCCTCGGACTAACGTACCTCACCACAGGTGACACATATATGGAAGGTGGCTACGCACTATGCCCACCTCCTCGGCAACCCGCGTACCGCTGGCCGGAGGGAGAAGCGGCACCGACAGCGGGTTAGCGGGGGAGCCCGTGTCTGCCGGCCCGTCGGCGACCTCGTCCGGGTCCACCGGCTCCTCCTCCGCTATCCGTTTGGTCCCGGCGGGCTGTGTGCTGGTCGCGGTGGCCGCCGTGGCTTTCCAGCTGGCCTGGGGAGGCCTGTCGCTCACCGCCTTCTTCCTGAAGCTCTTCGTCTACGTGTCTTTCGCCCTGCTGTGCTTCCTGGCCGGCGGCTTCGTCCTCCTGGTGAGGAAGAGTCCGCCGAAGGTCGTTAGCTGCTTCCACAGCAGGAGGCAGTCGGCCGCGCTGCTGGACTTCTTCGACAGGCTGATGGTAAGAGAGCTACCTCCTGGTGGTTTACCTCTTCACCCCAGACGATAGCAACAAGGGACTGTAAAGAGGGACCGTGAGGATGGCTGCACAATTGTGTTGTACTTGTGTGTACAACGACGATAAAGGCATTCTGATTCTGATCCACACAAGGTTGTTGAGAAGGGATAGTTATTGACGGCTCTTTGCTGCTGATGGGAGTTCCCACTACTAGACATTTAAACATCTGCACCAAACATCACCAGACAAGACCTTATTTAGTTGTTTTGTTAGTTGTTGTCCTCAAGTTGTCCATATCTATTATCTCTTTATGTTGATTTCCCTTTCTGTCCTTTCCACTCCTCCTCCTCCTCCCCCACTGACCTCAGGGCTCTGTGTTGTCTTGTATTATAGATGAGATTTAGTCATGCTGCTGGATTTAGAAACGCATGTGTTTATACATACACACACACATGCACATACATACCTGTACACGCACGCACGCACGCACGCACGCGCAGTGAAAATCCAATATTTAACCTTTTCAAGGATAGCCACGTTGTAATAATCTGTTTTGACATCGTGGTCGGTTGTAATGTTCTTCTTTGCCTGAGTAAGACATGGTTGACGCTGTATTGCTTTTGTTGTTTTAAGGCTCGCTTCTCCATGCCGGTGCAAGACTCGAGTCAGAACAGGAGGGTGGTTATCTCTCATAATGTGGACAAGGCCCTGAAAGAAGGTACACGAAACATCCTCTCAAATGATAACCGTACACCGTAAGGTGCCAGTTGGTACTTGGTACTAAAATGATGTCATCCAGTAGCCAAGTGTCGAGGGAGGATTATCCGTGGTAGATTCACAAATTGTATTTCGCTATTTAGTCTGTAGAAAGAACCATAGGTCCTTGCTTACAAGTAACATGGCGATTGTTGATGATTTAATTGTTCCGTCACCCACTCCCTGATGTATATCCAAAGGGCTCATTCATGAGATTATACATTGATTAAAACACACTGAATATTATATTCCATTCCTTCCCAGTCCGTTCCGCTACACGCCACTAAATTCCCCACGTTTCACTTTTAATTATGGAGTCGTTGAGGGAGACATTATTCTTTTCTGGTATGACGTTTTTATTACACGGATTTTCTGTTGAATGACAATGTATACGAGTGGTTCAAATGCTCGATCAAATACGTTACAGAGCTGCCAGTTGCTGTTCTTTAAAATCATTTCAGGAGCATTTCATTTCCCTATAACAGCCAAGACACACGGATTGCAAAAACCCTCCAATCTGTGTGCAGAGAGCTTTGTTTACTTCCTCTGCCGCTCTCCACACAGATGGGAACCACCCGTGTCGTTTTGTAAGTGCTTTTGCTGACTGGTGTCTATCTTGCAAATAAGACAGGCCTATTTCACTTGTCTCAGTTCTCTGAAGACGTTTAAAACAATTGTGAAACAATGTGTGTGTGTGGTTGCCAGTCAGCATAACACTATCCAAGCCAATGGCTCTGCTCTCTTGAATGGTTTATAGCCAGCAGTTCACCACTCATTGGAACAAGAGGACTCATGCTGCCAGATGGACTTTATTATTTGTGTGCTATTCAAAAGGGTTTTAATTAGCTCTCCATGTGATTATATGTTGTTGTCGGGGAGATGGTGATAGTAATGCCATTCGACTGTCGTGTCGATATTCTCAGATTCAATTAATTTAAAACCAGGGCTGCATGTGGAATGCCATACTTCAAACAAGACCAAGAAGACCACACCATCTCTTAATTTGTCCACAAGAAACTGTGATTGGTTGAATGTGTTATTTCATCATTAGACACATTTTGTATCCGGTAGCGTGAATACAACCTAAATTACCTATACTCATCAAACCTGAGTTATTGATGTACTCCTATCGTTGTCGAGTGTCGTTTTCCAACATGAACATGAAAAGAGTATTTTGAAGCGTGCATGGGGCAGCAGCCGAGGATATTGGCTCCTCTTACTTTATGCATAATCAAACAAGCAAACCATTCATTACAACCACGTGATGAGTTGGCTGGGCACACCGTTCAACCACGTAACCATGAGCATCCAACACAAAGCAAACTCGCGCAGGAGCCAGTCAGTGTTTTCATATACGAGTCCCTAACAACACGTGGGTGGGCTGTATCATCTGACCGCCACACTGACCTGCTCCTCGGTCATTGGCTAGCCTAGTTGGCGTCTCTTGCACCACCTTGATTCTTTAGCAGATACTTGTGTGAAGAAGAAATCATCCATTGAGCCAGTATTTATCTTAAATTATTTATATTACTATATTATATATTATTAAGTTATTTGGTTTTTCACCTGCTTTTGAGTTGGCAATCCTTGAATCACTTTTGGATCATGTGTATGCTGTACATGTATGTTCATAAAGAAACCCATCGGTTTATCAGATATTAACAGATATCCCAGAAAGCCAGATGCCATTGACCTAAATATATTGATATGCTATTCATATGGTGTAACAGGATATATAGAGGGTTATTCAGGTAGACTACTTTCCATACCAATGATAACCTCGGCATTAATAACTTGCTCCTGCATCATCTGATGATGATGATGATGATAAAAGGCAATAGACGTGGCCCACTTTGTTCAGCTCACACCAAAATGACCGGTGCCCATCAGAAAAGTAGGAGTGTGTATACTCCCAGTGCTACAGCAGGGGCCACCGGGGGGTTGTCCTGTCTGCATTGACTACCTCCAGGCAATGGTCAAGCCCTTCATCTGTGCCCGTCCTCTTTGGCTCTGCTACTTTGGGGCCTCTGCTTGCCCTGACGCTTGGGGGCCCTTGTGGCCGATCTATGAGGTCACGGCTCTTCACTGTCCTGGCCCCAAAGTGGTGGAATGAACTCTCCACTCTGACTGCAGAGTCACTGCCCATCTTCCACTGTAGGCTAAAAACTCAAATCTTCAGGAAACACTACCTATCCTTCCTCCTAGCGCGTCCTCTTATCACTTTTTACGAGCGTCTAACTTAGGAGATTGTTTGCTTGTTAGTTAGATATTGTTCTATTGTTTGCAGACTTATTGCACTGGTTCAGTTCTTGAAGATTTGTTTGAAATGAAATGCACTTTTGACTGGTGACTGGTTGTTCTCTTACCTTCCTTTTTTTTAAACACACTATTGTAAGTCGCTTTGGGCAAAAGCGTCTGCTAAATGACTGTAATGTAATTGACAGGAGATAAAGGCAGCGTATGCCAAATATCTTACCGAGGACCCTGGATAGAAATCTACAGCAAAGATTGAAGGGTTGTAAGCCCAAAGGCTTCTTGACTCTTTCTTCCATTCCCTCCCCCTTCATTCATCCCCCTCTTCTTCTTCTCCCTGTCGTTGTGTGTGCAGTGTTCGACTATTCGTACCGGGACTACATCCTGTCCTGGTATGTGCCGCTGAGCCGCGATGAGGGCCAGCTGCACTCCATGCTGTCTGAGGACTGGTGGCAGATGATCGGCTTGCTGAGGGCCAGGCTGGCACACATAGACCTGGTCAACGTGGTGTGCTACGACACCATCCGGGTGCTCCACACACATTTCACTGACCTCAAGGCTGCTTCTGCAAGGTACACACGCACACACCAAATTTGTACTAAGCCTGAATCACCATATAATATAATGTTGTTCAATGTTTGTTTGCATTTAAAGTCTACTTGTGCATTGAAGGAGCGTTTATGTGCAATGGGTTGGCATAATCTAGTTTATGCATAATATCATCCACTGAATATCCTATATTCACTTTTTCCCTGCTTTAGTTTATTTCATTAATTGCATAATGCCATCAACACGGCATTCTTTGATCAGCACATATATATATTCATAAATTGGGAGAGAATTGGGAAAAAAACATGTGTAAGTGTGTAACACTCATTCTTATCCTCTCTCTCTCTCTCTCTCTCTCTCTCTCTCTCTCTCTCTCTCTCTCTCTCTCTCTCTCTCTCTCTCTCTCTCTCTCTCTCTCTCTCTCTCTCTCTCTCTCTCTCTCTCTCTCTCTCTCTCTCTCTCTCTCTCTCTCTCCTCTCTCTCTCTCTCTCTCTCTCTCTCTCTCTCTCTCTCTCTCTCTCTCTCTCTCTCTCTCTCTCTCTCTCTCTCTCTCTCTCTCTCTCTCTCTCTCTCTCTCTCTCTCTCTCTCTCTCTCTCTCTCTCTCTCTCTCTCTCTCTCTCTCTCTCTCTCTCTCTCTCTCTCTCTCTCTCTCCAGACCCGAGGAGTGTGCTAAGCCCTTCCCGCTCCACCCCTGCCTGGTCAGCCCAGAGTCGGAGCTGGCCTTCCTCCGCTGCGTGGCCCGCATCCTACTGCTGTGTCTCCTGCCACGGCGAGACGCCAAGTCCCAGACGCTGCGCTGCTGCCTGACTGAGGTCATCACCACTAAAGGTTACTGGACCGCCCACGTTAAGCCAACCATAGGACTTCAGTGCCGAGCGTCTCCCGCAGAAGCACCTTCACACAACCATAGCATCATCCACTTACAGAGCACTTCTAAGCATTGCTAATATAGGCTTGATGTGTTTCCACCTATGGGTAGGCCTGGGTGCAGCCTTTGCCTGTTCACATTCACATTTGCATGTACCGAAAGCTGGTGCACGTATCGAAAACTGGTGCACGTATCGAAAGCTGGTGCACGTACCGAATGCTGGTGCACGTACCGAATGCTGGTGCACTTACCGAAAGCTAGTGCACGTACTGAAAGCTAGTGCACGTACCGTCAGCTAGTGCACGTACCGTAAGCTGGTGCACGTACCGTAAGCTGGTGCACGTATCGAAAGCTGGTGCACGTATCGAAAGCTGGTGCACGTACCGAAAGCTGGTGCACGTACCGAATGCTGGTGCACTTACCGAATGCTGGTGCACGTCCCGAAGCCGGTGCACGTATCGAAAGCTAGTGCACGTACTGAAAGCTGGTGCACGTACCGTCAGCTAGTGCACGTACCGTAAGCTGGTGCACGTACCGTAAGCTGGTGCACGTACCGAAAGCTGGTGCACGTACCGAAAGCTGGTGCACATACCGAAAGCTGGTGCACATACCGAAAGCTAGTGCACGTACTGAAAGCTAGTGCACGTACTGAAAGCTAGTGCACGTACTGTGGCATCAATAAAGGCCCTAGTGACCATGATGTGTCAAAAGTCTTTACACACATAATACCTATGATGCCATTCACCATTTTGACCTTTCGTTCATTCCTGGATAATTTATTATAGATCATTCTCCTTTTCGTTAAAGTGCTAGTGAACCCAAACTTGTGTTTTTTGTTGTTTTGTTTTAAATGTGTTTATGTCTTTTATGATGTCAAATATAGTAATGTCTGCTATTCTGTCACAGGTACTACAATAATAGCGTAATATATAAATGTTGTCAGGTGTAAATCAAGTGAAGCCGTAGCCAGAGTATATGCACTCACCACTGTGCCTGCGGAGGTCTGTCTGGGCGGTAAATGTCATACACATGAATCCCGTCGAAATCCAACCAACCCCTACGACGCCTGATGTCTCTCTTCCAGTGTTGAGGCCTCTGGTGGAGGTGCTCAGCGACCCCGACACCATTAACCGGATGCTGCTGTCCCAGCTGGAGCAGCGGGAGCAGCAGGCCGAGCAGCAGAAGAAGGCATACACCTACGCTGCCTCCTACGAGGACTTCATCAAGCTTATCTCCACCTCCGCCGACGTCGGCTTCCTCCAGCAACTCAGGTACCGGGTGACGCACACATCCTGCGTCTGACTTATTTCTATTGCATTGATATTTCAATTTTTCTTTAAATTTCTCAAAGCTATGTGAGAAGCTGTGTGATGAACGGGCTCATTAAAATGACTAAGCTATGTACATACCCTTGAGCAGCTCCTCAGGATATAGACACACTACCCAGTGCACACACACACACACACGCACGCCCACATTGGCCGACCAATTGTTGCCGTCTAACGGTCCATTTGCTGATGTGCCGTGTTACCATGGCAACAGACAATGTCTCCACGGCGATAGACAGACAGGGGGTCTAATTATGGAGCACGCGTGAGACCACATGACCTGCGGCATGCTTCTGGTTGGAGTATGAAAACTAATGGTCAACGCAGACACTGCAATAAATATCTCTCACGCTCAAGAGTCTGAAATCCCTGGAGGATTTGCTTGTGCTATGGCAAGGGCGGATTTTGAAGGGCCGTCTTTTCCCTGCTTGTCTCCAGGTATCAGATCGTGGTGGAGATCATCCACGCCACCACCATCAGCAGTCTGCCTCAGCTCAAGAAGCAGAAAGGTGCAGTGGACAAGGCAAATGTGCAACTGAAGCATCTCATTAAGAACTCCTGGCAATTATTTACAGGGTCAACACTCAAAGGAAGTTCAAAGAGTACATATGCCTATAGACTGGAAGGTTCTCATTAATATATGTGTCTGAAAGGCTGTATTGAAACATCGCAAACATTTTCAAGGCAGCGCTTCAAACTTTTAACTGCATCTCGGAGTCTTTTGTCTGTGTGAAGCAAGTCAATAGGGCTCATACTGCCATTATGTTATTGTGTTGTGGCTGAATGTGTCTCGTCTGGCGCTCTCCCGCGTACGCCTACAGACCGGAAGGGCAAAGAGTTGGCGGCTATGAAGGCAGACCTGCTGCGGGCCCGGGACATGAAGCGCTACATCAACCAGCTCACCGTGGCTAAGAAGCAGTGCGAGAAGCGCATCCGTCTGCTGGGCGGGCCCAACTACGACCACACCGAGGAGGGAGGAGGGGACGAGAGCGACGGGCCGCAGAGCCCCAAGGTGAGCAGGGCTTCTGAACCCAACGCCAATCTTGAAGAGCGGTTGCATGTTCGGCCCGAAAGCAAAGTACACTGAGCAGGAATGTAGCTGGGCTGTATCTGTTCCCCTTCCAATTACTATATTTCAGACTAAATTCAAAAACGATGTTATTATGTGGATTGTGATTGAGTGTCACGAGCACTAGAAGTCATGAACTAATCCATGTAAACTCAAGCGTGTTGGAAAGGGTTGAACAAGGACACAAGGTATGAACTCACCCATTGGACGTAGAGTCACTCTGTTTGCTGAGGTAACGTCTGTGCTGATCACAGACTTTGATAAGAAATACTGACCGCATAAAGTGTGCACCGTATCAATTGCACAGTGGTGGAAATAAGGTGGCGTTTGTGTTCATCTGGGTGGGGTCAGACTACAGGTTGGTATTGGTAAGAATCATCGGGTAGAAAGCAGTAGCGGGTTTCAATCAAGTGATCGTAACTATTGTTGCTAAGTCGCTTTGGACAAAAGCGTCTGCTAAATGATTGTAATGTAATGATCAGATGACACCCGCCATGTTGTCAAAGCCCTCTTTTTTTTCTTTATATATTTTTTTTTCTTTTACATTTTGTCTCTAGATCCTCCAGTTTGACGACATCATGGTGAACCCGGGCTACAGGGAGCACTTCAGGGTCTACATGGAGAGGGTGGATAAGAGGGCTCTGATCAGCTTCTGGGAGCTGGTGGAGACCCTGAAGACTGCCAACAAGGTGTGTGTGTGTGTGTGTGTGTGTGTGTGTGTGTGTGTGTGTGTGTGTGTGTGTGTGTGTGTGTGTGTGTGTGTGTGTGTGTGTGTGTGTGTGTGTGTGTGTGTGTGTGTGGTGTGTGTGTGTGTGTGTGTGTGTGTGTGTGTGTGTGTGTGTGTGTGTGTGTGTGTGTGTGTGTGTGTGTGTGTGTGTGTGTGTGTGTGTGTGTGTGTGTGTGTGTGTGTGTCCAAAACATTTTTTCATGGAAAGACTCTTCAAGGACTGGAAGGTTTTGGTCAAATGTGCTCCCGGTGTTGAATCAGTGAGACCTCAAAATATAATTGTGTTTATGTGAGTGAAAATAATTGTTTGGGTGCAACCTCTCTGTTTTTCACAGTAGTTGCTAGTTGGTACGCTCAGTATGTGCCTTGTTCAGATGAATTGACCTTTATTTGTATTACTTTTGTCGGTACATTACCAGTGCTTTACTAGAAACGTGAAAAGTGCTATATAAATGGTTAGAAAAGTGCTATACAAATGCAGTCCATTTACATTTAACCAAATATTGAGTGTTATTCGGACAAAGTTCATTTCAGCCCCTGTGCCGGTGCTATGAGGGAGCATGTAGGTTCACAAACACTCACTCCCGTGCTCAGCAGCTACTATTGTCATTCATTCATTATTGTCGGACGGCTGTCCACGTTGAGAGGGTAGGCCTTCATGTACACAATAATGTGACAAAACAAGTTTGACACAAACCAGGTCAAACAACCTTGTTTGTTCCTGGTAACGTTCGAGACCGTCGTCAAACTCCTCTTGTCCCCTTGTTGTGTACATTTTGCCCCCACCCCCCTCTCCCTGTTGTCAGACAATAATGACTTCAGGGTTGAATATCACTGATCAATATCAGTATATTTAACATGCTGAATGATATTCAGTATTACAGCACACTCTACAAGCGCCATTGATTTGCGAACAGTAAAAAGTAACGACGGATTATAATTAGTCAGAATCATTTATTTGGCTCCACAACAACATCAGTTAGTTCTGCAACTAGACTGGGCTGGACACATAAACATTTTCTTGCACACCAGCTCTCTACGTTGCGTGGCTTCCATAGGGTACTGCAGGCCAGCTACTCTGTATGGCGTACAATGTATCTATGTGTACGTTTATCGCCTATAACTTACAAATAGGAGTCTGTTATTGACAGTCTCTGTGGTGGCATCATGTGTGATTCAGAGGAGTTAATGGCTTGATCGGATGCTACGTTGCTCTATCGCTTACAACTTCTTTCCTCTCCCGACGACCCTTTTGTAATTCAACTCCAATGTAGTTTGTGGAAATATGTCATTCATCACTGCGGCACAAAGCTTGTTCCAATCTAAGATAGTTAACGTTGGTTAATGAACAGTTCTATATCGGGATTTAAATCCTCTTTATTTCACACACAGTGAAATGTGTTTCTCTGCATTTAACCCATCCTAGTATTAGGAGCAGTGGGCAGCTATTGTGTATATATATATACAGTGCCCGGGGAGCGTGTAGGGGTCTGGTGCCTTGCTCAAGGGCACCTCGGCAGTGCCCAGGTGTTACGGGGACTTGAACCGGAGACCTTCCGGTTCCAAAGCCAAGTCCCTGCTGACTGAGCTATCCTGCCGAGTTAAAAGTCTCAGGAACGCCTCTTGTCCAATCAAACGACTCAGTCGGAACTTACTGTTGTATATACTTGCACTGTCCTTTAATAATCTAAATAATACTACTTAAGGTTTGTGGTGGTGGTTGTTTTTGTTGTTGTGATGATCACAGTTTTTATCCTGCTGGCGTGTGTGTGTGACAGAATGAGGTGCCCCAGATCGTGGGGGAGATCTACCAGAAGTTCTTTGTGGAAAGCAGGGAGATCCCGGTGGAGAAGGTTCTCCTCAAGGAGGTCCAGCAGAGCCTGGTGGGGAACAGAGGAACGCAGGTCTTCATCAGGCTCCAGGACCAGGTTGCTCTCTTTATTTCACACGCTGGCACCTTTAGTGCATCCATAATGTCAGTGGCAATATAACCGACTTCTATTTGAACTGATTCTAGTGGACATCCCTGGTACTGCATGTGTATGACCGACTTCTACTGGAATTGATCCTAGTGGACATCACTGTTCTATTTCATATAGGCTACGCCGTCTACGCTTCGCCTTATGAGCTTGTCCCGAAAATTTCAGCAATGTACGTGGGCCCCGCCCCCATTCCCCACGGCAACGCGCATAAAAGGCCGCGCCGAGCGGCACTCACCCTCCCATTTCTTTCAGCAATGCGGAAGGTAAGTATGATGAATTATGAATGATGAGGTTCTTCGCACCAACGGTCTATTTAAACGACGGTCATGCTGGACATGACCAGGGGCTCTATCGGTCACTGTGTTGGAATCAGGGGCCATGCTCCCTGCTCCTTAGCGAGGGACAGGAATAGGTTTTTTGCTCAGAGCTGGCTGTTACAATGCGTAACATTGCTCCTAGCGCAAACCTATTCCTCCTTGTCACTCTGCAGTGTCTCCACGGCTCGTCGGGTTAAGAGTGACCGGTTATTCGTACTATGGTTACGGGTTGTAACCGACGTTGGAATATCCTGCCATCTCTTTATTGATGTGTGCTCCCTGCCCCGAGCGAGGGACAGGAATAAGGTTTTTTGCTCAGAGCTGTTACAATGCGTAACGTTGCTCCTCGCGTAAACCTATTCCTCTTTGTCACTCTGCAGTGTCTCGTCGAGTTAAAGAGTGACCGGGTATTCGTACTCTGGTTACGGTTTGTAACCGGCATTAGAATATCCCGCCAACTCTTTATTGATGATATGCATGTGTCTTTTGTACGCATTGCGTTCATAGACATGTTGCGTGCGATATGATGTGCTTGGTTGGCTTATAGTCTATTCGCGACTATGTCGCTGGCCGGCTTGTCACACTAGTTGAATAGTGTGCGCCGGCAAGCGTTTGATTGGTCGCTTTCTGGCAGGAAGCGGACGTATTTTGCATATTTGCAGCGCTGGCGACGCGGCTCTTTTTCTTCCTCCGCCTCACTCGTTGAGTGTGGATGTAGGAGGAGCCTTGGTGCTCGCTGCTGGTTGGCTGCTTATGATTCCTTTCCCGCCCTATTGGGGCGGATTTAGGAGGAATGTTGCTACTTGGCACCGCCCTTTTTCTATTAAGAAATTCAGGCGTGGGTCAAATAGTTTAGACTCGCCCTTTTCTCTGTTGTGTGTATTCACAGCTTTGCGTGTTTCATGGCAGAGTTGGGTTGTTATTGGGGATGTGGTGTTTACACTTCTTCACGTCTTCTTGAGTCTGGTGGGCCCCGGGACCTGGGTCCAGCAGGGGTACATTTATCGGGCTCCGCTCGCAGCTTCGCCTTAGCCCATAAGGTGAAGCCTGGACGGCGTAGCCTATATGAAATAGAACGATAGTTATGTTATCATAACTCTAGTTCTATGATTATAGGCGTAGCCGTCTAGTTTCCCACCTGCTGCACCCCCATTGCTGAAAGAAGTAGCGTGGAGGGTGAGTGCCGCTCGGCGCGGCCTTTTATGCACGTTGCCGTGGGGAATGTGGGCGGGGCCCACGTACATTGCTGATATTTTCAGGGACAAGCCCATAAGGCTAAGCCTAGACGGCTACACCTATAATCATAGAACTAGAGTTATGATAACATAACAATCGATACTGCTTCTGTTTAACCGGCTTCTAATGGAACTGATCCTAGTGGACATTACTGGTACTGCATGTGCATAACCGACTTCTACTGGAACGGATCCTAGTGGACATCACTGGTACTGCATGTGTATAACCGACTTCTAATATAACTGATCCTAGTGGACATCACTGGTACTGCATGTGCATAACCGACTTCTACTGGAACGGATCCTAGTGGACATCACTGGTACTGCATGTGTATAACCGACTTCTAATATAACTGATCCTAGTGGACATCACTGGTACTGCATGTGTATAACCGACTTCTAATGGAACTGATACTAGTGGACATTACTGGTACTGCATGTGTATAACAGACTTCTAATGGAACTGATCCTAGTGGACATCACTGGTACTGCATGTGTAGCAGAAGTACAGGGATTTTTTTTTCAATTCACACAAACATGATTTCATGAAATAATCATTATTGGTCATAGCAACATGGCTTAGTTGTAAAGTTGTATAGCTACTTCTCTCCCTTAGTTAGCATTTCTTTGACACATTTCTTTGACATTTGACATTCTTTGCCATATTTCATTTTATTCTGTCAAGCACTTGTTTACCACCGTTTTTAAACAATACCAGACCTGCACTTGGCCGCTTTGCTGCAAGATGAAGAATGTTCTTTCTGTCCTTCAGGTGGCTGAGACTATGAGGGAGAGGTACTACCCCTCCTTTCTGGTCTCTGACCTCTACGATAGGCTGATCAGGAGAGAGGAGCAGTGCAGCCAATCAGAGAGCAGTACCGAGGACAAGGAGGATGGGGTAAGAACCAAACACAAGCATCATCGTACACATTAAGGCCTGCACAGTTATGGCAACATTCGAATTGCGGTTATTATTTCCCTGGCATTGTTATTACAAAATCAGATGTATTTAGTCCTTTTTTATTTGAAACAATGTAATGGATTAATTGCATTGCAAAATTCGCGGTTTGATAAATATTCATTGAATAGTGCAGCCCTCATACACATTCACACAAACTCGCTACTTTCTGCTCATTTCCTTCAGTCTCTTCCTGTGTGTGTATGCCTTTTGTAATCTGTGTGTGTGTGTATGTGTGTCTCTCTCATCCAGTGCCATGGTCTAGATGCGGGGGAGGAGGTGTGCGACGAAGGCAGTAAAGGAATCAACGAGCAGGCCAGCTACGCTGCCACCAAGCTACGGCAGCTCTACGACAAACTGGAGTACAAGCGCCAAGCGCTGGGCTCCATCCAGAATGCACCCAAACCAGACAAGAAGGTACCAGGAACACCTGACCTGCCGGTCCCTTCCGACAACAAGAAATTGTGCGAGTGAATGTGAACCTTTCATGCCATGACCGTGGAAATGTAATTTACTATTTCACACTTATATATATGTGTCAAGGCTACACGTGGAGAAGCGACACTGTAGCTTGCCTACCGAAAACATGTTTACATTTTAATACAGCGCTTTTGTATGTGTGATGTGTGACTTTTTAAACTCACACACACGTAAATAAAATGCCAAGAAACTTGCAACACTGCCACATAGAAAGCAGATTCAGATCAGATTCAGATTTGGTTTATTTGTCACATGTATAAGTGTTACATGTATACAGTGTTCAATGCAGAGTGAAATGTAATCACCAGCTCAAAAGTTACAGAATTATGACGAATGGTATGACAAATAAAACATTTTTTAGTAAAATACTAAAGGAATACACAAAAGCACACAGCCGCATACAGCGTGGTGGTGAACGTAACGGAGGCCTCACGGCTGTGTCTTTCAGATTGTGGGCAAACTGAAGGAGGAGATCACGGCCATGGAGAAGGAGCACGGTGAGCTCCAGCAACACATCAGCAGGACAGACTGGTGGTGTGAGAACCTGGGCCACTGGAGGGCCACCATCACCACCGCGGAGGTAACCAACGACCGGCTCGGGAACCAACCTGACGCATACCGCTGACCTAGTTATAGCGTGCTCTCTCTCTCTCTCTTGAACCCAACACCTAAATGTAACTGTCCCGTCACGTCTTATCTTGGAGAAATGAGTCCCTCTTGGATAGAATGTCTCTGTAACCAAACAGGAAACCCACCTGTTCAGAGGTTCTGCTATAACATAGTAGGACCTGAATAATGTCAGTTTTGTCCCTGTAAAATCTCTGCCCGCCTACTGAACTACTGAGGTTTTACGCTGACGTAACTTCTAGACTCTGGCGCTACACCTGCTTAACGTCTGTGTGTGTGTGTGTGTGTGTGTGTGTTCAAAGGCTACGGAGGAGACTGGCGAGATGGCGGCCTCGTACAGTGTATGCGTCAGCCTGGCAGAAGGGGAGGAGGAGGAGGCTGCCAACAGCCGCTGGGCTGTCCAGAGGAAACTCACCGAGTTCCAGACTCTGCATCGGAAGCTCACAGAGGTAAGGCAGTCATGTTATCATTTTTTAATGTTGAGGGTATTGGGTATTTAATTGTATTGGGTGTTGTTCTGGACTTTCTGGACTCATTACAGCCACTGCACTGTTCTACACTGTATTCATGATGCTGCTGCACTACTGGCACTTTAAAATGCTTTTAAAAAGCTTTTTGCACAATTCAACACATGTTCATATCATCCACCAGTCACTATATTGTTATTTTTATTGTGTACAGTATTTTTATGGTCTAGTGTTTTATAAAATGCATACTGCGGGAGGAAATGGGGAGTAAGCATTCCATTGTACTGAATACAAATCTTGAATCTTGTATGTAGAATTTCCTGTCCCGGGATATATTAAGTAATGGAGTATCTTACTACACGGTAATGTCATTAATATACATACAATATAATATAACTGCCTCTTTGGTTTCTCATTCATCAGTGTTTTCCGTTGTTGAAGAAACTGCCGTTGCCATCCTTAAGTAAACTGCCCTTCAAATCCATCGACCAGAAGTTTCTAGAAAAGAGCAAAACGCAGCTCAACGCCTTCCTGCAGGTATGATGACTCCTCCTGTGACGTCTGTTAGGCTAATGGTCAAAGGTCTAAAGCTAAAGGTCACTAACTACAGCCTTCTTATTATAGAACACCACAGCATGGTACATGGTGATGCTGACTGACCCTGTGTGTGTGTGTGTGTGTGTGTGTGTGTGTGTGTGTGTGTGTGTGTGTGTGTGTGTGTGTGTGTGTGTGTGTGTGTGTGTGTGTGTGTGTGTGTGTGTGTGTGTGTGTGTGTGTGTGTGTGTGTGTGGTGTGTGTGTGTGTGTGTGTGTGTGTGTGTGTGTGTGTGTGTGTGTGTGTGTGTGTGTGTGTGTGTGTGTGTGTGTGTGTGTGCAGCGTCTGCTGACAGACGAGCGCTTGTGTCAGTCAGAGGCCCTTTATGCATTCCTCAGCCCCTCCCCAGAGCACCTCAAGGTAAGGCCGCATGTTAAACTCCGCTGATTCCTGGTTCCAAATTTGCCCTCAGTAATCTAAGCACCACGTCCGTACATAACTGTTTGTTTGTCTGTTAGCAAGATAACTCAAGCACCCTCCCGTCCATGTTCGATGGCGGAGGGTAATACGTGCATCGAATACATCCAACAAAATGCACACGTTGTCACAAGAAGGAGTCCTGTTTTGAAGGATGTGTGATCGAGACAATGACTGGGACTCCAGTATGTTCAGTACATCAGCTTGTAATGTGTGTAATCTATACCAATGCAGAAAACATAAGATGCAGCATTCGAATGGATCTAGAAATGTAATCAGCACTTTCACATCCGCTAACCAAGCCAAAGCCTATAAATGATATTATGATCTGATATATTTAACATTTTATCTGACACAGGCAGCCAAGAGGTTGAGAACCAATGCAGTATAGTATATCTATCTATCTCTCTATCTCTCTATCGAGAGAGATATCTATACATAACCAGATGTAACATTCAATACAAAGATATTCCCTTGTGTGCCTTGCCCTTGGTTACCAGACCCCTGTACATGCTATGCAGACGGTATGTATTAGTATGTCTGTTTACAGGTGATGTCCATCCAGAAGAAGTCGTCTTTCTCTCTCGCATCTTTCCTGGAGAGACTGCCTGGGGACTTCTTCTCCCATACAGAGGTACAATACACACACACGCACGCACGCACGCACGCACGCACGCACGCACGCACGCTGACTCATTCTGTGTGGGCTATTCATTATTAGGGTCAGATGATGAACACACAGCGTTGCTGTGGAGCTCTCCGTCTCAATTACACTTCAGAGGTTCAGCAGCGCTCTTATTTGCACCTGGGGTGACGACCTCGTTTACTGCTCATTACACGTTGGAATGATGACACTAATGAAATTAAAGAGTGCGTGTGTGTGTTCATGGCCCATTGTGTGTTTGTCGTGTGTGTGTGTGTGTGTTTGTGTGTGTGTGTGTCTGTGTGTGTGCGTGCTCTACCTAGGAGGAGGCGGAGGACGACAGTGATCTTTCAGACTACGGTGACGAGCCGGATGGCCGTAAGGACGCCCTGGCTGAGCCCTGCTTCACGCTCATAGGAGAGATCTTTGAGCTGCGAGGCAGTGAGTGCGCCTTTCTCTATAGATCTCTACAGTTCAACAGTGTGCCGTAGCTCGATGAATGCTGGACACACATGTCTACAATGCCGTCCGCTGGTGTTTATGTACTCACGTCGGTGCATGCCAGGTTGACGTCACCCTGTGCATGAAGTGTGTTATCAGCTTGTCATGATAACCTATGTGTCATCAGCTTTCTGCATGTATATCTGGAATCTACCCTGGGGGGGGGGGTGGGTGTGGGTGGGTGTGGGTGTGTGTGAAGGGAAAAATATGGTAATAGGCCGTGGACTTTGGACTTGAATTGTTTCAATATTATAATGATCTACTATTTCTGACCCTCCCCCATCTTCCTTCTGCTCCCCAGTGTTTAAGTGGGTGAGGAAGACTCTTATCGCGCTGGTCCAGGTGACATTTGGACGCACCATCAACAAGTGAGTCAGCCGCTGGCTCCCTCCTCTGTCACGTATACTTGTCAACTCCCAACACTAAGCTCTGTGTTTGTGACTGCATGTGGCCTACGCCCACTCACAATTAGTCAACCGCATGTCAGCAAAACCTATTGGCCGAGCCAGACTGTGTGTGACAGCCACTGGTCGTTGTAGCCAGGTGTAGGAGGACACCACCTCAAGAAGCACCAATAACGAAGAAGCTCCATCACTGATCTAGATGGAAGCAACCATATGGTATCTAGGTGAAACCAGAGTGAATACTGATCACTAAACTCATATTATTTTATTTATTTTTAGACAGATCCGGGACACTGTAAACTGGATCTTTAGTGAGCAGATGTTGGTGTGTTACATCAACATCTTCCGGGACGCCTTCTGGCCCAACGGGAGGCTGGCCCCTCACATGAAGACCCGGACGGAGAGGGAGCGCAGCGACACCCGGGACAGAGCCCAGCAGAAGCTCCTGGACAACATCCCTGGTAGAGACTTTTATACCTGGTCTTAGGGTTCAGGGATTCTTCTTTCTAGAAAATAAAACCATCTTTATATTGTACAGGGTGAATGTTATGATATAGGGTATGCAGGCAAAGTATGCATACAACTTAAGAGAAGCATTGAAGCCATAGTCTTCAAGCACACAGAGCGTGATGTACGTTCCAACACGGCCGTGTGCTTCGGACTTGAGGGTATGGACTTCATCGGAAATGGCAATTCATAGTATACTGATGACATGCCACACCCACCAGCCTATAATACTTTTTTTCAAGAAACATAAATTGCAATGAACTGTTCAGTATAGCTGTTGGAGAAGAGCACTTTCCTGTCAGTTCTGGAAGTGAATCACGTTTTTGTCTCCCTCTGCTCTGTCTGACCTGCTCTACACCAGAGGCCCTGGCCAACCTGGTCGGCCAGCAGAACGCCCGCTTCGGGGTCATCAAGATCTTCAACGCACTGCAGGAGACCAACGCTAACAAACACCTGCTCTACGTAAGAACAGGACACCACACAATGTATATTTACATTAAAGACCAATGCAGCAGTGCCGCTTCAAGCGTGGCGAGTTGACTCTGATTGCGTCTCTGTGTGTTTCTTCCAGGTACTGATGGAGATGTTATTGAAGGAACTGTGTCCCGAGCTCAGCACAGCGGGGGAACACATCTGAACACACTCAAACAAACCAATACACACACACGCATACGCATACGCACACATATACACACACACACACACACACACACACATACATGGACAGGGTTTATAGGTCGGAACTTTACTTCTGCTGGCTGGTCTTTTAAGACCTCTCGCTGCCCGAACAAATCATAAACTGCCAAGCGGAAACAGGGGAAACCAACCCTTTGCTTAAAGCTAAAATCCTGTCACTGGTTAAAAGAGGGCAGTCGTTGTGTTGTTTTGGGGGGGGGGGGGGGGGGTGGTTAATTGCAGTGAGGTGTTTTCAAAGCCGAGATTCACTCAACATCTGACATTAAAACTCACTGTAGCACAAAACCGATCCGATGGCTGTCCATGAAAAAGATGTCACACCTTTCTTGGTTACTATGCCAACTGCTCCGGTATGGATCACATCGACGGGTCAAAAGCTCCATGCTTTTGCACAATTTTATGGATTGATTGACTCCATGCCAGGACTCACGCCTGCCGCTTCTTCCACGGTGATCATTTGCGGTGATCATTTTCTTTCCGTGCATAGAAAGACTTGAAACCCCAAAACACACATTTCTTTCCCCACTGCCAGGTCTGTGGATCATCAGGTTTAGATTCCATCCTGAAGGTTAAACCAATATGAAACATATTATGCAGGTTTGGTGGTTGCTTCACTGTCATTGTCACACACACACACACACACGCTTGACCACAGTTGTAGTCAGGGAAACGTGTTAAGTCCGGAGTGTAGTCTGGCCCGGATAATAATGTATAGACCTTGTAATGTGTTGAAATGTAGCCAAAACACAGAGTGTACGTTCAGGTTTCTTCTCTCCCATGAAGGCAGTCCGGGGTGGGGCTGTCTTTGCACAGACCTCCCAACATTCCTCACAGTAACACTTTGTGTTTCTGTTATCATTGTTACAAAAAACAAAGGCTCATCATTGTGCAATATGTCATGTAAAAGTCATTGTGATGATTTGTTTGTGATTATTATTATTATTGATAGATTTTATTTTTACCAAAAAATGTTTAGAGAGCCTTTATATAAGCAATAAATTGCAAAAAGGAAAAAACAGTGGTGTGATTGTGTTATTGTAGTTTGTTAGACCAACTATATAAACCAGCAATATAGTCTACAGGTTTTACACCTTTGCAACTTAGTGTAGCTGAGCAAATGAGTGTATTCACTACATTAAGAGCATTGTATTCAAGATACAATATACAATATACATAATATACATACATAGGAATGCTTACTCCCCTTTCCCTCCTGCAGTCTTCAAAACAACACCATAAGAGTAAACATAATATATGCAATAAAAATAAACAAAAGACAAACGATGTGACAATGAGTTGAATGTGCATTTTAGTTTTTTTTCAAAAATCTTTAAAAACATTTAAAGTGCCAGTAGTGCAGCAGCATCATGACTACAGTGCAGAACAGTGCAGTAACTATGAGTCCAGAAAGTCCAGCAAAGTATGTAAGTGTAATGTTGATGACACGTTATGAAAGTGAAAGTGGCAGCACTCTGCCCACTGCCTGTGGATAACTATCCTTAAACCTGGTAGTACTTGCTGTACGGATGCTGAGCAACCAGCGACCGGACGGTATAGTCCATGGGTCAGATCATATTTTGGTACCTCTCAAAGTGACAAAATCTAGTTACATCTTTTGAAAATATACATGTCCATAGATTATATTTTGGTATGATAATGTTTTGTAAGTAGTAGCTTTGTATCAGTTATCCACACATGAAGTTAACTACCCCCTACAATAAATTGGCTTCTAGACGCTGATGCATATCCTAATTTAGGCTCATTTTCAGGACCTTTACTCATATTTTATGAGGACTTGTTTAGTATTATTTAAAGATGTGTAGCTTTCATTTAAGCTCACTTGGGAGTCTGTGTTAAATACAGAGGTCACAGGGGCTCTTCAAAGTGCCAACAACATACATTTTCCCACCATTTTCTCCTAAACTATTGTCTTTATTTGAGCATTGTGACATTTGTGTCTTCACTGACACAAATAAACAAAAACTCAAAAACAAAAAGTACTCACAGGACTGAAGGGATTCAGGAAATGTTCCCATATTATCCCACGATGAGGGCTGATTATGGGCCTTACAGTAGAACATGGGCCCAGACCAGGTACGACCCAAGGTGGCACATTCTAGTTTGATATTTGCAAATAATCATCACCACCATCAACAATATAACACAGTATTCATATTCTGTTTTATTCATCGTCATCATCATCATAGTCATCCAGGGTCACGGCAACTTCTCCTCATCCCTCTGATTGTAGGTTTTTGGGATTGAGGTTTGTATCTTGCACATTTCTGTGCACTTTAATATGTTTGCAAGGCAGGAGCAGTGTGGAAGCTTACAGGTCTGTATACACTTGCAGGCCATAAGTTCCAGGACAGCCATTGGTGCTGGACGTCCCCCCATCCAGTCTAATTTCAGCATACCTGTAACCGTAAGATTAAAGCTATAACCATTCTCGCTATTGCTTATCTATTTTAGTGGGAAACCCAAATCAAGTCAAGAAATGACCTATTTCTTATATTTTTATTATTATAACCTATATTAACTATTTAATGATTCAAGCAAGATGGTGAACATTTTTTATAGGATTTATTGTAAGCATACCTTTGTCATCAGTTTTCCATCCATGCCTGTTATGGTCTGGTATTTCTGGCTGCCTCTCCAGGCAGTGCCTCCAGACTGCTGCCTGGTAATTGGCTTGCTGTGTATGCAGCTGTAAACAGTCCTTGCAAAGGGGCAATAGGCTGGACTCTACTTCACTTGCAAAACAGCAGGTAGCAAAGATCATTGACATCACAGATTCCATATTTATGTATAGTACCTCTGATACATCCCAGGATGTTCCCAGTGATTTATAGAACTATTGGAATGTTTCCTTTGACAAGTTTAAGGGCACTGAGTTGTCCTCATCCTTCAAAGGCAGTTACACTATCACAACCCGTAAAGGCATGTACACCTACAAGAGCATCACATCAGCAAGGCTGGTTGATCTTGTCCGATTCCCACATTTCTGATACAGGGGGCTGTTTATCTTCTTACAGTATCCGATGCAAATAGTCATGACATCTGTATCCTCACTCACAATAACTGAGATTTGATAGCCATTCTGGCTGGCATGATTTGCATGTAGGAGCATACGGGTATCCACCTCCTCATGGGAAGAATTCAGCTCTTCAATAACGTTCCAATATTTTTTGTTGAGACAATAGCATGTCTCTCCACAGGTTGCAAATAGCTGCTTGTCCTGAAGCTTTACCTGGTTCTCTGGATGCTTCCACTAGTCCACAGTGAATGTAATCAAGGCAGTTTTGCTGTCTTGATTACTTAACAGCTTTCTCCACTGCACAACATTGTGTCCCGGAGCAATGTTCTTCCATTGAGTGCTACTTGCTGAACCACGACTGCAACTCTCAGCGTTCTTGATTGATGTATTCCAGTACACATCAAAGACCACATCTATTTGTTTACTCTGGTGTTTCCAAGTAATTTCAACAGCTTTGGCATACAATGCCTAGTTAAAAACAACAACAATGTTGTTGAGCTGCAGACTTCCTGATGCTTATCAACTGGTGAAGTACCTAATTTACTCTTGATAGCGGTGTTGCAGGAGCATTGATTGTCGGTAGATAGCCTACATTATCTTCTTGAACACTTGTGTCACTGTGGGTGAGAATGTTAAACCCAGTCCAGCTACAGTTTCTGTCTGTTGCATCTTGAAGAAATGTAGTGTGGTCAGTATCAACCATCTGTACAACTTGAGGATTGGCACGCTGTCCTGCATTGTAAATGGGAAATTCCTACTCCTAATACTCTACTGCTCCAATGCTTTTCCTCTTGGTTTTTGGGATGCAAGGCAAAGCTCTGGTCTCAGCAGGATGATCAACAATAGGCTTGGCTTGCCAAGCAATTCCATTCACTGTGTGATGTCCCTTCACCACAGATTTTTTTCTCTAGTATGTCTATATTGTCCCACGCCAATGTTGTGAACAGACCAAGCAGCACAGGGCAGCACAACGTGTTTTGTAGGCTTGACTCTGCCACAGGGAGCAGCATAAACAAGGTCTTGGCTGAATGAAGCGATGAACCTTCACACTTTTGGGATGGGTTACTTCCTTCTATGGATCTACCTGTTTGTGTCTGGAGAAACTCCACCAGAGATGTTGGAGCGCTGTTCTTCTTCTCAAGATCTGATGCATGTGGCGGCCATGCTTGAGTTATATCTTGGTTCCGTATATCAACTCTGATCTTCATTGCTTGTGATATGTCTTTGTCACTGCTTGATTTGTACATCACAGTTCATCTTTGAGTTTGCAGACGTTAACAAGCTCATCCATTGTCAAATTGTCTGGGTATACATTTTCATTTCCTGTGATACAATACTGATGGTATGCTACCTTCAGGCAGGTATTTTGCAAGACCAAGGATGGGGCTGAAGCCTCTTATTTTAGCCGCTCTCAGTAATGTTTTCCATGTATCTAAATTAGTAGGTGCCACAAGGCAAACAAAGAACATCTGACTAGCCTTTTTATGTTTAGATGACAACTGTAGAAAAATGAATGCTGCTGACACTAGAGCCCATGTGACCTCTATATTTACCAGACAGACTAACAACTGGGCTTAAGGTTAACTGTGACTAAGATACCACCTATAAAGGTTTATCAAATTGAAATATCATCTAAACATATAGTCTTTTTCAAAATACCAATCTAGAATTTGCCACCTTGGGTAGTACCAATTTGTGAAAATTCAGGCCCGGGCCCATGTTCAACTGTAAGGCCCATAATCAGTCCTCATCGTGGGATAATATGGGAACATTATACATTTCCTGAATCAATACAGTCTTGTGAGTACTTCAGTTTTTGTTATTTGTGTCAGTGATGTTCCTACATGTCACAATGCTCAAATAAAGACTATCGTTTAGGTGAAAATGGTGGGGAAGTGAATGTTGGCACTTTGAAGAGCCCCGTAGTCCTCTGTATTTATCAGACAGACTCACAACTGAACTTAAATGAAAGCTACAAATCTACCCTTTACAATTATACTAAACAAGCCCTCATAAACATGAGTAAAGTTCCTGAAAATGTGCCTAAATTAGGACATGAATCTGTGTCTACAATACAATTTATTGTAGGGGGTGGTTCACTTCATGGGCTGATAGCTGATACAAAGCTACCACAAAAGGTTATCATACCAAAATATAATCTATGGACATATAGACTTTTCAGTCTAAAATTAGAATTTGCCACCTTGAGTGGTACTGATATGTGAAATTGTGGGCTTTTGCCCATGGACTAGTAGGGGGAAGAAGAGATGGTGCCCAGGGTGGTTGCAGTCCTTTATGATGGACATGGCCTTCTTCCGACATCTGGTCATAAAGATCTCCTCAATGTATGGAAATGCACACCCGATGATCTTTTCTGCTGTCCTCACGACCCTCTGGATGTCTTTCTTGTCCCGTGCAGTGGTGTTGCCGTACCACACAGTGACGCCACCCGTCAGGACGCTCTCTACGTGCCACGGTAGAAGTTCACTCGCCACCTCTGGCCTGTACCGCTTTTTCTGGAGGCACCACAGAGCATAGAGGCGAAAATAATTTTGCATCTAACCAGGTTTAAATGTTGCAGTAAAGTGCATGGTAATATATAATGTACAGTGGTTAAATAATGTAAAAACAGTATACAAAAAAACTACTACTAATAACCGGTATAAAATAATTAGGTAATTAGGTAAGAGTAGGTATAAGATATGTGCAGAAATATAGGTATATATAATATATATATATATATATATATTATACAAGGTAAACAGGTAGTGAGCAGGGGTATGCAGTTATATCAACAAGATAAATATATCAGTGGCGGGCCGTGCATTTCACACCTAGGCCTTCAGTGATGTCCTACACAGTCCTACCTGAATTATTCCACCTCCTAATACCATCATTATGACGCCATATGGCTCTAGAAACTATACATTTAGACAGTAACGCAGTATAACCGGGCGTTGCATCACCTTGAACATAGTCAAGTACAACAGAGTTATATTAATATTTCTGAAGCATTTATAATCAATAAATCCGCATTTACAATTAAGAGTGTTAAACTACCAGCTTTAAGATTGCTTGGATACTGTCAAAACTTAAAAATAAAAGGCGCTTTTAAGGGATTAGTCTACAAAGTTTTATTAAGTCCACCAAAAGCATGTGAGCTTTAACAAGTTTGTTCACTAAACAGCGCATTGTCGCACCCAAAGCAGTTTCATTTAAGAAATGTGACGATAAAGACACACAAACTATTCACTGAAAATAAAAAGAACAACAAACAAATAATTTGCATTTGTTCATGAGGATATATTTGCGACAGTGGTGAAAGTATATTCCTAGCCTTGAATGTCCACTTTGATAAAGGTTCAACCAAAACAATTCAACAAGTCTCCTTGAGTACTTTTACTGCACAGCTGAGCCAGTGCGCCACACACATCTCTTGCAGAAGCATCAAACATTAATTTTTTATATATTTGTCATTTTAATTACAGATATATGAATTCGTTAATATTGATTCAATATTAACGAAATATGACAAAAATATATTAAAAATAAATAAATAAATAAAATGCTTTGTACTCACCAAAACAACAGATTATTTGAACACAAAATCCATCCTCCTTTCTTTCCTCAAAAAGACTTCAATGACTCTGTTGTACAGTTGATCTGGGCGTTTCAGTTCCAAAAAAACTGCTTGTAGAAATCTACACTAATAGGCCTATGTCACATTTCCTGCTTCCGGAGCCTTAAAAATCGCAGAGCAGTGTACTCTTACTTCCGGTAGTTACCCCAGATACGTGACAAACTGTGTCCGCCTCCTCTCCTCTCTGTTATTGTAGTGAACCGGCTGCTCAACGTCTAAACACAGACAGCCCTACCTCAGTTTACACCATTACCCAAAGACAAACTCCTCCGCAAGTCTCATGTGAGGCTGATGAGGAGGATGAAGGTCCCTGGTTTCATGTTCTCAGGGGTAGCGTGTATGTCTGCAGTTTGTACTTTGACAAGGAGAGCATATACATCTCGAAAAGTGGACGGAATAGGCTAATAATGTCGGGTAAGTGAGTGATTAAAAGCACTGGTCCTGACCCCCACACACACTCCATCTCTCATCCGAATAGAGCCACATAATGTCGGGTAAGTGTGTGATTAAAAGCACTGGTCCTGACCCCCACACACACTCCATCTCTCATCCGAATAGAGCCACATAATGTCGGGTAAGTGTGTGATTAAAAGCACTGGTCCCAAGTAGGGCTGGGCGATACGGACTAAAACCCGGTATTTTTAGGCTGCATCGCGATATACGATATATATCGGTATTTTATACAAATTCCGTTTTAACTCAATGCCACAAGTATGTCACAAGCACTTTTATTTGAAGACAACTCATATTCAAAAGAATAACAGGCATTCCCTTTTAGAAAATATACAACTGCACACTACATATTAACACGTAAATGAAAAGGTACATTGAAATAATCAAAATCCATCAAATAAATAGCCTATATTAAATACATAGGCATACCTCTGCTCCTACACAAAATCGCCTTCGTTATATGGCGATATATCCAGATAGAGCCACAAGACACAATGTCGGGGAATTGTATGATTCTGATTTAGACTTCTTCACTGTAGTGTTCATTCACTAGTTGAACCACATCGTCTGGACCGACTTTTGGAAGGTTATGCAGCGATGTTGTCCAGCGATAACTGTCCTCCATGGTGAATGCCAAGGTGAACGCATTAACCGGAACTTGGGATACACTGCTTCAGAGATTTTTAACGGGTACTTCCGGCTTTCAAATCTAACGTGATATAGGCCTATTAACTCGTTCAAATTCAGTTTGCTAGCTCTGCATAGCTCCGCCTCTCAATAGCGCGTATCCAATCAAAAGACGTACACGTGCTGACGTTATCGTACGCATGCTAGCTGGCCCCGGTGTCGCCAACTCGAAATCTGATTGGTTAACGCCACAGTTTGGTTTCCGTTCACATTAAGCTCCAGGCGCCCGCACTGTTGATTCTGAAAGCCTAAGGGCAGATTTATTGGACCCCACATTATGGCTGAAAAATGATTGGATAAAAGCTCTAACATAAAGGCCAGCCCTCCAAACCTCGATCTGAGGCTGGAAGCAGCGTAACCAAGAGGAAAGCTATGAAATGAAGATAATAGACTATGGGGAATAATTTAATACATTTTTGTGCAAAAAATATATCAAAATGAAATTTATATTCTGATGATGTTTAGGCCAGCAGAGAAGGCCTTGCTGGCCTTGACAGCCCACCACTGATATATATCTATATATAGATATATATAAATATATATCTATATATATATACAAATAAATAAATAAATATATACAGCAGGTAGTAAGCAGGGGTTTGTAGTTATATCAGCAGTTGACGATAAATAATATATATATATATATATATATATATATATATATATATATATATATATATATATACAGTAGGTACAGTAAACATGTAAATGACTATCATACAGGTATGTCAACTATAAATATGTAAACTATAGGTAGAGGTAGGGAGTTATGATGACAGTGCAAGGCCGATATGTGACCATTGTGGACGTGTATGACTTTGGAGGACATGACCTCCTGTGACAATCTAGAGGTAACAGCACAGGAGGGGTCTAAATAAGCATGGATAAGGCATTCATCCGTTAAATCCTCCAAGGAGGGTGGGACATCCGCCCTGGAGGGTAGGACATCCGCCCTGGAGGGTGGAACCTGCGCCGTGGTGGGTGGAACCTGCTCTTTTAATACATCCATGAACTTGCGTTGTGGTGGGTGGATGGATCCGTGATGGTGAAGGTTGGAGCATCCGCCGTGGAGGGCGGGACATCCGCAGCGGAGGGCGGGTATTAGTAGCCTAGCAGCGCGGTAACAGCTGAGCCAGCAGCAGTAGCGGACAGCAAGCAACAGTTGGGAAGCTAGCAGAAGTCAACACGGCTACATCCTTGGAATTTAAGGCTCAAAATCAATGGTACGGTTAATATGCTTTATATTTCTTAATGCTGACATAGAGTGGACTGGATTCACATTCATACTATAGGCGTCACATACTAGTTTGTAGCTTCTCTTGTCAAAAAAACTCATAAAAAGGCGCTGTGTGGGTTCAGTTGAAGGTGCACATCACTCACTTGTGATTTCAATCCTAAATATCCTCGATATCCTAAATAATATGTCAATATCAAGCGCCTATTAAGTAAGCGTGTTACTGAGTGAACCTGCTTACTAACCACTTGGTGCGGTACAGTATTGTAGTTACACAGAACGGTGTCTGACGGTGTTCCGTTGTCGTATAGAACTCTCTTCTATCGCCATAGAATGCAAATATTGACGTCTCCATCATCCTTTTAATGGAGATGACACATACGTCATAGCCACATCGACTCACTTTTGCGACGGTGTCGTATGAACATAACGAGTGTGTCACTGTTTTTGATTGTTCCCAGTGAGTTGGTGTCATGGAGTTAGATGATGAGCTGGAAACGTTCATCAGGGAACACAAGGCCAGGGTGGTACAGGACAAAGCCAGTTTGGACCAAGACCCTCCTTACATGGAAATGAGGGTAAGCTGTCTGTGTGTGGGGGGGGGGGGGGGGAGTATTATTGTTAAATATCCCATATGCCTTCAAAAGTGCCTGTTGGCAAGGTAACTCATTTAGTTATGTGCGGAGTTGGACGACACTTGGTGGTTCGATTACTTATGGGCCAACAAAACGTTGATTTGATTTGGGTGCAGATCTGTATTCAGGGGGGGACTTCTTGGTGTGTTCAATAATGATTCCTCATTCAACCTGTGTCTTCGGGAGGTAGTCAAGTAGCCATTTGAATGGCTGGTGGCAGTGTTGTCTGCTACACTGGTGCCTGAAGAGGGACCTTGCCGACAAGGCACAGCCACCTCCCAACACCAACCCTTTCCCTGATGGCCACTAGTGGGGCCCAGCAGTGGACAGGGGTGGTGTTGCAGCAACAGCTAGGAGCAACCGCCTGGATCCAGCCCACAACAGTTGAGGTCCTGCCGTAACTCCAGCAGCCCAAGGCTCCAGGTGGGGGGGAAGATTCCTCATTGCCCTGGTGGAGGGTAGCATTACCGGCTGTTGCGGGCCCTTGAAGGAACTACCACCGGGGCTTAGCTGTCCAGCCTCCCAGCCCATCCAGACAACCCAGCAACAGCCAGTCCGGGGACACTTTGCTGACCAAGACAGCAGATTCAGGCCTCCAGGCTCAAAGATGAAGGAGAGGGAGGGTGGGTTCACAATGGGGAGGTGTGTGGACAATGTGGTTGGGGGTGGCCTGGCCTGAGTTGGACTGATTACTCTATGGCTGGCGAGGCTGCACACCTGTAGGTTATTGTTAATCAAGGCCCACAGGTTAAAACGGCGACCAGCACACACTCAAGGAATAGCTCTAGCATGTACCATCTGCTCTGTTCTCCATGATTCAATCCTCATCACCCTTTGTCCTTGTCTTTGGGAGGGTTGCCCTCAAGCAGTAATTTTAATGGCTTGTGGCAGTGTCGACTGCTACACACGATCCATCAAGACAAAGAGTATTAGATTCATTAGAATTCATTAGATTATTTGTACCTGTGCTTCTCTGTTGGTGTGATTGTATGACATACCAAGTTGAGAGTATTAATCTAAGTGAACATCTGTGTGTTTTTGGTTTATAGAGCAGTGTCCTCGGAGCCCATGATTCTGCATTTAAGGAAAACATGCCACCCTCTAGTAGAACTGCAGCTCCGGGAAAAGGTATGGTCTCGGTCTTGCTGGTGGTTTAAAAAAACACTCTCCTGTTTCTCCTGCTCTTTGCCTTTTTTTCATGTTATAGTAGTTATAATTGACTTGTGTCAATAATATGACTTTTGCTGGGCACCTTGGCTAGCTCTACATGAAGTGTAATGTTTCTGTGGATGTCTGGCTGTTGTGTTTCTTCAGAGGAAGGCTTCTGCCTGGGTCTGGGAGTGGACTACGCCAAGAAGAAATACAAGCTCCAGCAGGAGCTGCGCATGGACTACCGCCGCTACATGACGGAGGTGTCCTATTATTTACACACTGCTGGTGTAGTCCAGTCACCAGTGCCCAGTCAATCGAGTACAATTTTGTTGTACAGCTAAATTTGTGTAGCAATCCTCACGGTCACTCTTTACTCTCATCACGGCAATTGAAAATATAATTGATTTAAAAACTGAACTGAACTGCACTAAACTAAACTTCATTATGCTTAACGAGAAGTTGTTGTCTTTTATATGGCAGAAAAATCGCCTTGACACTGGACAGCCCAGAGCATCTGTGAAGGTAAATGTCTTTTCTCTGATCATTTTTCTTCCTTCATGTATTCATTAGGTGTATATAAGCTGTAAATAATCACCTGAAACCAAATACCCTCCAATACTTGGGAGACCTATCTCGATTTATTAATATTCAAGTTGAAGATCATTTAGATTTTTATATTGTGTAATTGTCGAGAACAAAATGATGTAAGAAAAGTCTGAATAGAAAACGAAATAATTTATCCATTGAAGGCTGGTTTCAAATTGACACCGAACATCTAATTAAAACATTTAGATCACAGGCTGGTCGAACTGGCCTGAATTTCATCACGACAATTCCTTAAATGGCTCAGTAGTGTGTATGCACATCCATGTATGCACTTCCGACACCGTCGGGGCATGCTCCTGATAAGACAACGGATGGTGTCCTGGGGGGGGGGGGATCAGGTCATCACTTTGGATGCACTGCTTCATAAGGTCCCAGATGTGCTCAATTGGATTCCGGTCTAGGGAGCGAGAGGGCCCATCAATGGCATCAATGCCATCAATGCCTTCAGCTTCCAGGAACTGCCGACATACTCTAGCCATATGAGGACAGGCATTGTCCTGCACCAGGAGGGACCCAGGGCCCACTGCACCAGCATTGGGTCTTACAATGGGCCTGAGGATTACATCCCGTTGGCTAGTGTAACTGCGAGTGTCCCGCACAGGTTTTGAACTCACGGTTCCCGGCATGAGAGGCGACACTCTAATGTGAAAAGCTAAAACCCACGAGCTCTAGCTTCATTGCAAGAACGTTTTTTATGTGTCCGAGTGAGGTTTACTTCACTGCACAGCACCACCGGCTGGCGTCCGTTACACTACCACATAGAGGTTTGTGCAAACCTCCAAGGATATGCCTTTCCCAGACCATCACTGACCCACCACCAAACCAGTCATACTGGATGATGTTGCAGGCAGCATTACGTTCGCCACGGCGTCTCCAGACTCTTTCACGTCTGTAAAAGAGTCTGATCACTGAACCTGCTCAGGGGAAATGGATTCACAATCGTTTAAGCTTCTCAACTAGATGGATCAATATCCCAGAAGTTTAATTGACTTGGTGTTATACTGTGAATAAGTGTTCCCTTCATTCATTTGGAGCAGTGTATGATCTCCAACACTTGAACCACAGTATGCCATTATTTTTTTTTTTTAAGGACCATCCGGTACCACACCTCCCTTCCCTCTCCCAGGGCCCCCGCCACCCCAAGCGGGGTGTGGCCTCCAGCAGGGACGCTGCTGCCCTGACCGAGGCCCGGAGGACCACGCAGGGGGCAAGCAGACCGCTCCACCGCCGGACCTCCCACCGAGAGTCTGGGGAGGATGATCATGATAATGAGGGTGGTGGTGAGGAAGGGAGGCTGGAGTCTGTCGAGGGAAGGCGTCAGCAGCAGAGACACATGGGGGTCCAGGCTGGCTTCTGGAGCAGCGGTCCACACAGGGCTATTGGGTAGGTGTCACCATCCGACTCTAGGGAAATAACTAGGAGGGAGACGAGTCATGAGTTGGGTTTAACCCAAAAAAATGTATTCACAACAAAGACACACGCAAAATAACCATGGGATTTGATGGTCAGAATAATCAGTGGTGTAGGGAGTGGATGTGTGTTCAGTGTATGTGTGGAGTGTTTGGTGTGACCAAACGATGAATGTGTGCTAGCAGAAACAGAGAGAGGACAATAGAGAGGCCCGGCTCATATAGCCCCCGCCCCTCCGATCCATAGCATGTAATTAGGGCCTCCTGCCATCCTGCAACAGAAACAAAGGAACAGCAGACGGGGAGAGGAAGCCATATCGGTGAGCATTTGAAGGAACTAATGGGTGTTTTGTGTGCATCAAGCAGTGCTTGAGGAGTACTGTCACGGTCAAGAGAAATGAGGCACCATGGAATTTTCCTCCTGCCTTCATCTGTCGATTAGCACTGAAAGGTTCAGCTTTATGTTTGTGTGGCCAATTTGTGTTTGTCTCAGCTGCTCATTACTGTAAAAATAGCCGGGATGCATGATATATGAAGCATAGTAATGCATCATAACGCCGGGGGAGCGTGTAGGGGTCTGGTGCCTTGCTCAAGGGCACCTCGGCAGTGCCCATGTGTTTCGGAGACTTGAACCGGCGACCTTCCGGTTCCCAAGCCAACTCCTAACATACTGAGCTACTGCCCCCCCCCCTCCTTACGTTCATGTTGAATACATTCAACATTCGGTGCCAAGCGTCAAATACATCAAATTTAATTTTAATATAAAGAAACCAACTTGACCCCAGTACACCTGCATAAGGTTTGAAACAAAATGAAAAATAACAAAAGGCTTCCTATTTTGTACTGCGTTCTGATCCTGTGTAGAAAAACAAAAATAGAGTATTTTTCCGAATTTTTAAGCTGTACCTGAGACCTTGTACATGTCACCACTAACTTAACCTTGCCTATGGTTCTCATTTCTTTGGGGTCCATTCAGGGAGAAAATTGAAAATCCAGCAGCGGGTGCCAGAGCAGACAGGAGACCCAAGCTACCGACCAATAGAGACCAGACCGAGTTTGCAACTGGACTTCTAATTGGTAAGGAGATGTATATTCTTCCACCACGGGCCAATACTGTTTCTTGCATCGAGTCAAGCACCAGAATGTCTTTACAAAAATGTGCCGAAACAGAATGCCTTTTATTGTCCAGTACAACATAATTGCATAGGAATCCTCAAGACAATCTTAAGAACCATTGTTTGAATAATGATAAATAAATAAAAAACAAAGCTTTACTAAATATACAGGTAAGAAAATGTCCATATTAAATATATGTATATATTTAGACATTTATTGCATTGGCCCTTCTCATGATAAAATAAATGTATACATGTATTGCATTGGCCCTTCTCATGATAAATGAGAGAAGATGCATGCTATTTCATTTTGAGATGTGTTTCTTTTAAAATAAAACATTTTTTCTCTTGAATAAGTGTCTTCTAAGACACTTATTCAGTCTGAGCATCAGTTATGATGTAAGACCCTATAATAAAAGAGGAATCATCACCATAATTGACCATGAGACGCGACCCACCCTATATATATATTATTTATTGGGATCCTTATTTTATCCAAATGGTGCAAGGTTAAAAGAAGTGGAATTAATTTCACCAGCAACAGTTTGTATGGAGATCTCCTACTCCTCATATTTGGATGAGCGATGACTTGGTTCTGTCTCGTAACCGGTCTCTCTCTCCTCCTCTTGTCTCTCTCTCTCTTGTCAGGTGCGGCGGATGCAGAGGAGGCTCTCCGGAAGAGGCAGGTGCGCTACAGACAGGAGCTGGAGGAGCAGATAGCTGAGCAGCAGCAGCAGAGGAGGAGGTGGGGGAACTGACCTGCAATGTCGTTGTCCCCCATGGAGGATACACATTACCTTGAGTACCGCTGTATGTGTGTGTGTGTCTCACGGTTTAGATCTAACTTTACACCCTGCCGTTCAGCTCTCATGAGATTCATAGGATTCTGGAGCATATCTCTGGAGTACGCTCGAGTAGATCTTGTGGCGAAGCTGGCGTTTGACGGAAAGCTATATTGCTAAAGTTGATATTCATTGTGTTTTTAGGTATTGGTTCAGAGATGGATAGGGATAAATGTAGGGATTATCTGGGAGAGGTTTACATTTAGGTATGTCTAGTTATGAATGGTTGAAAGCGTCTTTAGTGGTTCTCTACTATGCAGGGTAATAAGTAAATAATGAATCAATATCCCACTGGTGTTTGCGGTTATCCTGAATATCAGCAAGGCTAACAGCAGGACCTCTAGTATGATATTGCTTTTATACGACCGTGTTCTACAAGCGCGGTTTATTAGTGAACTGTTGCAAGCGGCAACACATTATGATTTGTTTGTTTTAGTCATTTATTTGGCTACGCAACTGGACTGTGACCGTGACTTTGGACTGTGGCCAAGCAACTCGTAAACACTTTCCAGCACACTAGCTTCCACTCATGATGGCTGACCATTCATCATTTAACTTTAATGTCTTTTGTGGAAATATGTGCATTCATCATTGCGGTCCAAAGTCTGTTCCCGATCCAAGATGGGTTATCCAACGATTGTTAATGAAATTAACGGTTATTATAACGCTTGTAAAGCAGAGTGATTGACTGGGTCGGAATTAACTGTTGATCTACTGTTGGAAATGGAAGGAAATGTAATTTTAATTTTGCACTAAATCAAATTATTTACTAAAGACAAAATATAAAGAAATACATGGATGGTATTTTCTTAGAACAGCGCCTTGTGTTTTGTGTGCTGGTTTCAGGCAGAAGGAGCTGCAGCTGAGGGTAACCGCAACAGGAGCCAAGGACCCAGAGCAGAAGCAGGTCAGTCTAGAGCAGTGGTAACTAACCTTTTCAAGCCCAAGATCACTTTTTCACACCCTCTAGTCCCCCTTTTTGAACAGGGGTACCAACAACCCCCCGTTTGCCACTCCTCAGGCACTGTCCCAGACTTCCACACAATGTTGAAAATACGTGTCATCCATGACAGCCCCTCAACACCCAGAGCCTTTAGCATTTCTGGACGGATCTCCTCAACCCCTGGGGCTTTGCTACTGTGGAGATGTTTGACTACCGCAGTGACTTCCTCCAGGGAGATTGCTGTTTGCCGTCCTTCATCCTC
The DNA here is from genome assembly GCA_027704905.1 of Muraenolepis orangiensis. NCBI lineage: Eukaryota > Metazoa > Chordata > Actinopteri > Gadiformes > Muraenolepididae > Muraenolepis > Muraenolepis orangiensis. Next base: position 10,850,646 of record CM051001.1, read on the forward strand.
CAGCTCTGTCTCTACCGTTGAGGGTGGGTTAGTTGGGTTAAGAAGTTCCTCAAAGTTCTCTTTCTACCCCCGATCACCTCCTCAGTTGAGGTCAGCAATGTCCCTCCCTTACTGTACACAGCTTGGATGGATCCATGCTTCCCCCTCCTGAGGTGCCGGATTGTTTGCCAGAAACACTTTGGTGCCGACTGAAAGTCAGCTCTGCCCCTCTCTTCACCCGAGTGTCCAAAACATGCGGCCTCAGGTCAGATCACACGATAACAAAATCGATCATTGACCTTCGGCCTAAGGTACTCTGGTACCATGTACACTTATGAGCATCCTTATATTTGAACATGGTGTTTGTTATGGCCAATCCATGACTAGCCCAGAAATCCAAAAACAAAACCCCAAGTCAAGTCAAGTTTATTGTCACTTTACAGTTTAGTATAAAGCAGTGATGTGAAAATCTTGTGTGCAATACCCGACGACAGACAGCAGTTATAAAATAAGATAAAAATAGAATAAAGAATATAAAATAAAAATAAAAAATGCAATTTATAAAATGCAAAAATCAGCACAGAAAAGAGCAATATGTATATATAAATCAATGTAATAAAATATACATTGTTATATGTTATACGCCCTTGTTCAGCAGACTGATGGCCTGACTGTGGAAGCTATCTCTAAGCCTATTTGTACGACACTTGATACTGCGGTATCGCCTGCCTGACGGTAATAGTGAGTACAGTTCGTGGCTGGGGTGGGCAATGTCTTTTATAATTCGTTTGGCCTTGGCCACGCACCGCTGGTTGTAAATGTCCAGGAGGGAGGGGAGCTCACCTCCAACGATATACTGGGCCGTCCGCACCACCCTTTGAAGCGCTCTGCGCTCGAGTGCAGTGCAGTTCCCGTACCAGGCGGTGATACACCCTGTAAGAACACTCTCGATGGTGCCGTTGTAGAATGTTCTCAGGATGCGGGGGCCCATGCTGAATTTCTTCAGACGCCTGAGAAAATACAGGCGTTGTTGGGCCCTTTTCACCACGTGTGTGGTGTGCGTGGACCATGTGAGGTCCTCGGAGATGTGCACGCCGAGGAACTTGAAGCTGCTGACCCGCTCTACTGCAACGCCGTCGATGGAGATAGGGCTGTGCTCTCCCCTCTGCCTCCTGAAGTCCACGATCAGCTCCTTGGTCTTCTTGACGTTGAGGGCGAGGCTGTTCTCTTGGCACCACTGCTCCAGCGATCCGACCTCCTCCCTGTAGGCTGTCTCGTCGTCGCCGGCGATCAGGCCCATCACTGTCGTGTCGTCAGCAAACTTGACGATGACGTTGGAGCTGTGCATAGCCATGCAGTCGTGGGTGTAGAGGGAGTAGAGGAGAGGGCTCAGCACGCATCCCTGGGGGGCTCCCGTGTTGAGGGTCAGTGGCTCTGATGTGGTGCTGCCCATCCTCACCACCTGGCGGCGGTCCGACAGGAGGTCCAGTATCCAGCTGCACGTGGATGGGGGTACGCCTAGACCTCTCAGCTTGGTGTCGAGCTTGGCAGGAACTATTGTGTTGAATGCTGAGCTGTAGTCCACAAACAGCATTCGCACATAACAGTTCTTTCCCTCCAGGTGGGAAAGGGCAGTGTGGAGGGCCATGGCAATTGCGTCGTCCGTGGATCTATTTTGACGATATGCAAATTGCCATGGGTCCAGCGTGGTAGGTAACACGGAGCAAATAAAGTCCTTGACCAACCTCTCGAAGCATTTGCTAACGATCGAGGTGAGGGCCACAGGTCTGTAGTCATTCAGGCATGTTACCTTGGTTTGTTTAGGGACAGGCACGATGGTGGATATCTTGAAGACCGCGGGGACAACAGCCTGGGACAGGGAGAGGTTGAAGATGTCTGCAAAGACTCCTGCCAACTGGTCTGCGCATGCTCTGAGGACGCGGCCCGGGATGTCGTCGGGGCCTGCCGCCTTACGGATGTTCAGCCGCTTAAAGGTGCGGCGCACATCCGCCTCCGAGATGCGCAGCTGGCTGGTCTCCTCAGTCGGTGCTGGCTTCGGCGGGCTGCCGTTTACGTCGAACCGAGCAAAAAATGTATTTAGCTCTCCTGGGAGAGAGGTAGAGGAGTTCTCTACACAACTGGTTCTCCCTCTGAAGTTCGTTATCGTCTGCAGCCCCTGCCACATACCCCTCGCATCGTGGTTCTTGAATTTATCTTCCACTCTGTCCTTATACTCCCGCTTGGCAGTGACGATGGTCTTACGGAGGTCGTAACGGGCTCTCGTATATTCCTCCGTATTCCCGGAACCAAAGGCGGCGTTACGCGCATGTAGGGCAGCGCGAACATCGCCGTTAATCCACGGTTTCTGGTTGGGATATATCCGAACCGACTTGGTCGGGAACAACGTCATCTATGCACTTCTTGATGAACCCGGTGACCGACGACGCGTACTCGTTGATGTTATTGTCCGAGGCAACGCGGAACATGTGCCAGTCAGCGTGATCAAAACAATCCTGCAGCGTAGAGTCTGATTGGTCCGACCAGCATTGGACCTCCCTCACAGCGATCGGTTGCTGCTTCAGTCTCTGCCTATAGGCGGGGAGTAGCTGGATAGAGCGGTCATCTGATTTGCCGAACGGTGGGCGGAGGAGGGCCTTGTAGCCATCACGGAAGGGAGTGTAGCAGTGGTCGAGGATCCGCTCGCCCCGTGTGTTGCTCTTTATGTGTTGGTAGAACTTCGGGAGAACCTTCTTCAGGTTCGCCTTGTTGAAGTCCCCCGCCACGATGAGAGCAGCCTCGGGGTGTGCCGACTGGCTTGTGGGGGAATGTAAACAGCGGTCACGGTTACCGCTGTAAACTCCCGAGGTAGCCAGTGTGGACGGCACATAAGCATCAGGTACTCCAGGTCCGGGGAACAGAAAGACTTGAGGGGATGTACATGACTTTGGTTGCACCAAGATCTGTTTATCATGAGACATACCCCCCCTCCGCGATCTTTACCAGAGAGAGCCTTTGTTCTGTCCGCCCGGTGTACGGAAAATCCCGTCGGCTCGATAGCTGCGTCGGTTACCCCCTCCGACATCCATGTCTCCGTAAGGCAGATGATACAGTTGTCCTTAGTTTCCCGGTGGAATTGAATACAAGCCTGTAGTTCGCTTAACTTATTGTCCAGAGACTGTACATTAGCCAGTAGAATGGTGGGTAGTGGGGGGCGATCGGATCGACGTCTCAGCCTGACTAGCTCGCTTCCCTCGCTTCCTCCGGCGACGCTTGCGTGTAATCGTGCCCAAGATGGTCGGAGATAATCCAGCTGTGACTTTGGGCGGGACGTCCGAGTCGAAAGAATGAAAAAACTCCGGTAGGCGGCGAGCGACTGTCGATCTGATCTCCCGAAGTGTGCAAAAGTTATAAGTGAACTTGCTGCTAACTTCCTGAACTAAAATAGTTGCGATAAAAAGAATAAATAACAAAAAACTGCGTCGCCGTGCGGGAGCTCGCGACACGGCAGCCATCTCGTACGGCTCCATACTCCTACCGGTTCAGATCAGGTAGGCCGTTCATCCCCATCACACCCCTCCCAGTTTCCCCATTGTTGCCCAAGTGTGCGTTGACGTCTCCCAGGAGGACTATGGAGTCCCTTTAGGAGCCCCATGCAGGACTCCATCCAGGGTGTTTGGCGCATAGGCACAATCAGTCAGAGTTTTCCCCCCCATGACCCTCTCGTCCACCGGGGTAAACTCCAACAAAGCGGCACTCAGCCAGGGACTTGTGAGTCATACCCACCCGGCGCCTCACACCCTGAGCAACTCCAGAGAAGGAAAGAGTCCAACCCCTATCCAGGAGTTTAGTTCCAGAGCCAATGCTGTGCGTAGAGGTAAGCCCCACCAGATCGAACTGGTAGCGCTCCACCTCCCGCACAAGCTCATGCTCCTTCCCCCCCCAGGGAGGTGACATTCCACGTCCCCAAAACCAGTCTGTTAGCTGGGTTTGGTCCATCGAGGGCCCCCTGCCTTCACTGCCACCTAACTGGCAGTGCACCCGACCCCAGCGGTTCTTCCCGTAGATGGTGGGTCCACGGGGAGAAGTGGCCACGTTACTTTTTCGGGCTAGGCCCGATCAGGCGCTCGCTGACGGGCCCTCTTTCCGGGCCTGGCTCCGGAAAGGGGCCCCGGGCTTCCTCTGGGCAGGGTATCCTCACTTCTTCTTGTTTATTTGTCCATTAGGGTCTTTGAACCATCCTTAGTCTGGCCCCTCCCCTGAGACCAATCTACCATGGGAGACCCTACCAGGACAACACAGCTCTCAGGTTCACAGGGACATCCAAACCTCTCCACCACGATAAGGTGATGGTTCACGGAGAGGCCTACAGTTCAATGTAATCCATATTACGTTTCTCTGTTCAATGCACAATATATTTTCAACGCTCAAGTTGCTCTATCTAGCTTTTATGAGACTGCTATGACTGTACATTATCTGTACGTCTTTTGAAATCTGGCTGATAGTAAGTGATTGCCAGCCTGAGACAGTCAGTAAGATGTGCGTTAGTCATACCAGTTCTATACTTGGATTTTTTTATTTTCTTTTGTGAAAAGGCCATTTCACGTAAGTATGTGGAGCTAAAGTAAGCCTTCAGTTTAAGCGCACATGACACAATCAGTGGATACCTCTCTCTACTCACGAGTGACAAAGTCCTGGTCTCTTGCTCTGGCCTTCAATTCAATATCGTTGGATTTCAATATTCTCCATGTCAATGCACGTAGGTAATGTAAACACCTCCTGCATTTTTACTGGCAGCTGTTCAATGTCGATGCTGAGGAGAGGGTTTGCTACAAAACCAACTACTTGCCCCATATCTTGTACCTGCATAAATCGGGCGCCAAATTCAGATGTCAGTTTGTTCAAATGGGTGCAGAATTGTTCAGGATGAAAAGCATTTTGTCTGAGGTTTTGACACCTTTTCAAGATTAGGGATGTTTGTCAGCCTCGCATGTCTTAACTGAGTAGTCCACAAACTGAGCTTCACTTTGAATGCCTCCACTGCGCTAATCATGTGACCAAGCTCTCGTCTTTCCCTTGCAATTCTCGGTTAAGGTCATTGAGTTTTGCGGTCCGATCGGTAAGGAACCCCATGTCCAATAACCAAGTATCGTCTGACAGCTGCTCATACTCAATCCTTGACTTAAAAAAAATAAAATATTATCTCTGGCAGCAAATCCACTAGAGCACCTTGCCCCGACTGAGCCACCTTAACATCTGCATGAAGGATCAAATCTCCATATACAGAGTCGAGTTCATCCAATAAAGTCTTAAATAGCCAGTGCTGGAGCGCTTTTGTGCGAATTTAATTGACTATTTTAACAACAACATTCATTACTTGTGACATGTCGATTGCTTTGGCTGCCTATGCCTGTTGCCATGTATCACAGTGATAGTTTACAAATGGTGGAAAGTCTGGGTCTTTTCTGCACATCGGACGAATCCTGAACGTACACTGAGCATCGCCTGTGCCCCATCGGTTGTGAAGGACACTATTTTATGAATGGGAATCTTGTACTCACGCAAAGTCCTTGAATGCCTTGTACACATCCTCACCCCTGGTTCTTTCTTTCAATGGGATAAGGGCCAGAAATGCCTCCCTGACAATAAAATCTGTGAAAACCATTCGGACAAACGCACCTAGCTGGGCTGTGCCTGTGCCGTCGGTAGACTTGTCAAATTGAACTTTTAGTATTCCGAGAAAGAAAAGTCTTTTAATACTTGCTGGAATATATCTTCGGACAATGACTCTACTCTTCTGGCTTCAGTAGGTGCACCTGCAAGACCTCAGCTGTAGCGCTCATTGCTTCTTTGATCAGCTCACCATCCGTAAATGGCTTTTTGTGCTTGGCCAGAATATCTCGGAAGGCCATTTCTGTAGCTGCCTTGCTCTTTGTTGTAGGCGTGATGAAAAGCGACTGCTGTGCTTTTAGTCCTCTTTTTAGTTCATCAATTAATGCACTTAATGCACATCAATGCGATCTTAATGCACTGTTGAGTGGATATGAGTCTTTGAATTTAGCATGGGTGCTAGCATGATGGCGCTCCAGGTTGCCCCGTTTTGGCAAGGCATATAGTGTTCTCTTTTGCTGATTTGAAAATAAATTCATGCTCTCATTCCGGGTGGAAATTATAAACGTTTTTGATAAATATTTCGCTGGACCCTCCGCCATATCGATGTTAGTTAAGGTTGGCCGAACTTGGCACAGTTTAAAGTTACTACTTTATCAAGATGACCGTTAAGATCTGATTTTTAAAGACATATTTTTTTATTGTTTTACCCCACCCACAATTACATGCAGCCATTCAAATAACCAATTGGAGTTTGTAAAATGACCTATGGGTGAATCAAATCTACAAGCCAGAGCTTGGTCTAAAAAGCTTGTTAAAACAACCAACCAACAAGCACATGAACATTTATGGATCGACAGTGAAGGCTTTGAAGAAGGCGTTGATCGCCCTGAAGAGAGAACCAAACCCCAACAGCACATTGCATGCATTGATTTCCATTTGATGTCCCTCTCCCCGTTAAACTCTAGCTATTGCTTGAATTACCTCTTAATGGCTGTTTAGGTTACCTGGTCACCTGCTGATTGAGTGTCCAAGCGACTCATGTCCTCCGCTTGTTGAAACCGAATACTTTTTTTACAGTTTCCCTTTTAACAGTGGTGACGTGTGTTGGGTGCGCTTATGTGCGTAGTGCAATGGTTTGTCAATGTATGCGACGGAACTAACCACCAAGCACCACTAGGTGCACACGGCATCCCACAAAAGTAACGAGGCTACGGTGGGTACCGCATGAACGTCTACTCGGTACGGACGACATGGACTGGAAAAGGGTCATTTTAAGGGGATTCTACAGGGGAGCCGGCAGCCCTGCTCCAGAATGACCAAAAGACAACCTGAAGGCATTTTTGTTTGAAGGTGGGGTCAGGGGGTCTGGCTCTCCTTTTTTTGTTCATCCGATGTTCTGTCAGCAGGAGCACATCAAATACGTTGATCTGAACCGGAGAAGGGAGGGGGAGGTGCCCGGTCCATACCCCGGTCGCTCCGGCGGAGAGAACCCTCCCCCAGAGCCCATCCACGGGGCCTTCCAGTCCCCGCTTCTGGAGTACAGCGCCGCCCTGCGAGAGGGGCTGCTGTCCTCCTACGGCCAGCCGGGCCCACCGCCGCTACACAGGGCCCTGGACATAGCCACGGGCACACACACCCCGGCGCACACACAGGGGTACACACACACACACACACACGGACACACACAAATGCATACATGTACACACTCAGGAACACACACGGACACACACACAGGCGCGCACACGGGCACATCACACACACACACACACGCACACACACTCAGGCACACACACGGGCAGGCACACACACACGGGCAGGCACTCTCAGACACACACACATGGGAAGGCACTCTCAGACACACAGACGGGAAGGCACTCTCAGAAGTGTAACTTAATCTACACACTTGACTTGTTTACCAGCCATGTCGAAGAGAGGAGACATTTCTGCTTCTGGAAGGATATTGGATTTCATATTTTTTTTTCTTCTCATAATGTATATTTTATCTCTAACATAGCGGTGGAAAATACATTGTCAGGCAAACTCATTTCAGGAAATGTGTAACGGAAGCACTGTTCTGTTTTATTTTCTCTTAACATGGAAAAGTTAAAAAATAAACGATTGTGTCCAGGATCCCAGCCTACCTGCCACACCCACCACTAGTGGCTCCCGAGGCCGTGTACCGGAGCCAGTGTCACGATGCGTGTCGCTGCTACAGCACCAGGCCCACCCTGGACCTCCAGTACCACCACCCGCCCTGCTGTAAGAATCAAACAAATTCGTTGACATGGCATTCGGAGCACATGGTGCCACGTTTTCCAACTGATCTGCACGTAACAAAACATGGGAGGCGGTTGTTCACAACAGAACTTTTAGACACAACAGAATCCTATCAGGATTCTGTTGTCTCATGTTGCCAGTGCCAGTGATAATACTTGAATTGAATAAATGATTTATTAATGACTAACCAGAAGCAATGTCTTTCAACAACAAAGCATGATGCTATGTACCTCGAATTGTGTGTATATAAAGTATTGTGTATAAACCTATCAAATCTTGCCCCCTCCTGTCCCTCAGGCGGTCAGCAGCTGCCCATGACCAGCGGTGGCTTCCCCGCGTCCTACTGGGCTCTGCCACCGGGGGGCAGCGTTTCCCAGTTTGGACACCACAGCCAGTACAGCGGGAGCCACGCCCCAGACCCTCTTCCTCCTCCTCCTCCTCCTCCTCCTCCTCCTCTTCCTCCTCCTGCTGCTGCTACACGGTATGTCGGACACCCCACCACACCACCACCCACCACCACCATAGCTGTTCTTTTGATGTAGGATAAATGTTCTGTCTGGATGAAGACCCAGGCCAGCTGCCGTCTCGTAGTGGAGAGTGGATGCGGGTGTCACTGTCTTGTGTTTACAAGGTCAACAAACAGAGGATTATGTTTCAACGTGGGAGGTAGACCAGAGGGATAGAAAGCTGGAATGCTGATCCATTAATTCATTTTAAACTAGAGGGGCCCTCAGCAGAGCACATATACCTCCACCACACCAAAACCTCCCCTGGATCCGGTCCGGATCTGGATCTGCGCCAGCATCAAATCAACTATTTATTGGTCCATAAGTAATCTAACCACCAAGTTTTGTCCAATTCCGTACATGACTTTTTGAGTTATCTTGCTAACGGACCAAAACAAAACCTCCGGTCCATCTTCGATGGCGGAGGCAAATATCTTAATATCCTAATTTAAACAATTTTTTCACTGGTTTGACAGGAGCCCCATGAGGGTCGGTGTAGGGGCCTTGTCCATGGACTCTGTGGCAGGGGCCCTCCCCGGAGACGGAGGCCGCACCACCACCACCAAGGAGAAGATGCTAAGTTACAAAGAGGCCCTGAAACAGCAGGTAGTTCAGCCAACATCCACCGCTCAGGCCTGTCAAACGGAACATCCCCGAGTCACATCTCTACTGGGCCCGTAATACCACAGAAAGTCTGGTGCCCAAAGCCCACTGCTGTGTGGGTATAGATGTGGAAAAGTGTTTTTGAGTTTTCATGTCCAAAAGACAGGTGTCTGTGGTACACCAACAAAACATCTGTAACAGCCTCTGTCAAAAATAAACCCACTTTTACACAGCTGCTCATACTCTGCTTTAATTGCTCTGCTTTTTAATTGATGCAAGAACAGAATAGGACATTTCTTCTCATGTCTTCTGATGTGATCACTTGTTTGAAATATGAGAGGGCTTTCTATGAGGCTGAATAAAGTAAAAGCTAAATTGTTAATAACACTGTCTTGTCTTCATATGTAACATCAGATCAGAGTATGGTTATGGTGTCTTGTAGGGGTAGGGTGTCCTGTAGGGGTAGGGTGTCCCGTAGGGTGTTCTGTAGGGGTAGGGTGTCCCATAGGGTGTCCTGTAGGGGTAGGGTGTCCCATAGGGTGTCCTGTAGGGGGAGGGTGTCCCATAGGGTGTCCTGTAGGGTGTCCTGTAGGGGTAGGGTGTCCCGTAGGGTGTTCTGTAGGGGTAGGGTGTCCCATAGGGTGTCCCGTAGGGTGTTCTGTAGGGTGTCCCATAGGGTGTCCTGTAGGGGTAGGGTGTCCTGTAGGGTGTTCTGTAGGGGTAGGGTGTCCCATAGGGTGTCCTGTAGGGGTAGGGTGTCCCATAGGGTGTCCTGTAGGGTGTTCTGTAGGGGTAGGGTGTCCCATAGGGTGTCCTGTAGGGTTAGGGTGTCCCATAGGGTGTCCTGTAGGGGTAGGGTGTCCCATAGGGTGTCCTGTAGGGGTAGGGTGTCCCATAGGGTGTCCTGTAGGGGTAGGGTGTCCCATAGGGTGTCCTGTAGGGGTACGGTCTCCTGTAGGGTGTCCTGTAGGGGTAGGGTGTCCCATAGGGCAGTGGTTCTCAAATGGGGGTACGCGGACCCCTAGGGGTACGTTGGAGTACTGCAGGGGGTACGTGAGATTTTTTTTTTTAATGTTAATTAAAAAAAAGTCGTGCATAATTCCGAAAATAATGATACTACAATACATTAAATTAAAATGTAAATTAAAATTCGGTAAAAAACATTTGATATTCAATAATTCTGTTTTTAATGGAATCGTTACTGCCGTAAACTGTGCTAACAACATAAGGTTAGGTTACACAATCACGTTCAATTGTGAGCGGGAAGAAAGTTTTGAAAATGGATTAATGGTTGAAAAAACGTAGCAGCGATACAGCTGAGAACACTGAGAAAAAAGTAAAAAAGAAAGCGAAAACAGATCCAACAAAATACCGTCAGTATCAGGATGAATGTGTTTAATGGGATTTACCTCAACTAGCTGCAACCCTCCCAAGGCACTGTGCTTGTTTTGCGGGGATAAATTAGTCAACAGTTCCATGAAGCCAGCGCACCTTCAACGACATCTCGGCACAAAACATCCATGTCATGTTGGTAAGCCACCAGAGTTTTTTAAAAGAAAATTTTCGGACTTCAGATCATCTCAAGAAACGATCCGAAAAGTCTCCACAACATCAGCCAAAGCACTCCAGGCGTCTTATGCGGTGTCTTTGCTCATAGCTAAAGCCATTCACCATAGCTGAAGACCTTTTACTTCCAGTCGCTGTTGTATTGGCCGAGACTATGCTGGACAAAAACGCGGCGGATAAGTTAAAAACTGTGCCTTTGTCAAATGACACCGTTTGTCGCAGAATAGATACCATGGGAACAGACATTGTTGATCAGGTTGTGGGAAAACTCGGCGAATCCTTTTCCCTCCAGCTTGATGAATCGACAGATGTCAGTGGAAACGCACAGCTTGTTGCGTTTGTGAGATACGTTGATACTGACGACATTCGCAAACACATACTTTTCTGCAAGAGTTTGGAGGGGAAAACAACTGGGGAGGACATTTTTAATGTTGTTAATGCGTTTTTTGGTAAAAACGGTCTGAACTGGAAATCCTGCACCAGTGTCTGTACTGATGCAGCTGCGTCTATGACAGGCCGCGTGAAGGCTCATGGCGCGGATTCTAAATGAAAACCCTGAAGTGCAGTGGGCTCACTGTGTCATACACAGGGAAGCACTGGCCTCCAAGAAAATGAGTCCTGTGTTGCATGACGTTCTGAACGACAGTGTAAAAGTAATCAACTTTATTATGTCAAGGCCACTTTAATGCGCGACTGTTTCGCCGCCTGTGTGAAAACATGGGAGCGGAACACACACAACTGCTATTACACACAGAAGTGCGCTGGCTCTCTCAGGGAGAATACTCAACAGGCTGTTGGAATTACGATCTGAAGTGCGCACCTTTCTGTCAGAGCACGGATCTCCCCATGCCATCTTGTTTGAGGACACAGACTGGCTTGCAAAGCTTAGCTATCTGGCAGATATATTCAGCAAACTTAACAAACTGAATGTGTGTCTGCAGGGCAAGGACACCAACATTCTGAACCTGTATGACAAGGTGGGCGGTTTTCTGAAGAAATTAGAGCTGTGGAAAAGGGCATGTGCAGAGGGGGATTTCACCTGCTTTCCTCAGGTGGATGCTTTCCTTTCCAGTGAGGATGTGGAGATAGCTCCAGTGAAGTTAATCATAGAAGGACATTTGACCAACTTGATTGCACCAATTCTTACTTCCCTGACATGGAGGACAAATCTTCACAGTTGGATTGGGTGAGAAACCCATTTCTCTTGTCTGATGCAAATAGCAGAAAGCTTTCTGTCAGTCATCAGGAAACTCTCTTGGATGTGTCATCTGACCGTGGCCTACAGATGAAGTTTGACACATCTACTCTCATACAGTTTTGGGTGTGTGTGAAGAAGGAGCACCCTGAGCTGGGAAAGAAAGCTTTGGAGCTGCTTTTACCATTTGGTTCCACATATTTATGTGAGGCCTCCTTTTCCGCAATGACATTGATAAAAAACAAGAAAAGAAACAGACTGTGCCTGGAAAAAAGTTTAATAACTGCAGTTGCCTCCCTGTCACCGAGAATGACAAAGATCCTCAGTGAAGCACAAGCCCATGTTTCTCACTAAATTACTTAAATTAAATTACTTATTAAAAGGATCAGTTAAATTCAACGGTCATCTTAGTGTTATTGCATGATGTCAAAATTGGTTTTCCATGAATATAGTGATTAGATTTAAAACATTTGAAATGTAGCATTAAAGTGTTTCTCAGTTACAAGGTTGTTTTTTTTCCCCTACCAAATTGTTTTTGCGCTGATCAGGGGGTACTTGGCTGACATTTTTTTTCAAAGGGGGTACATTATTGAAAATAGTTTGAGAACCACTGCCATAGGGTGTCCTGTAGGGGTAGGGTGTCCTGTAGGGTGTCCCATAGGGTCTCCTGTAGGGGTAGGGTGTCCCATAGGGTGTCCTGTAGGAGTAGGGTGTCCCATAGGGTGTCCTGTAGGGGTAGGGTGTCCCATAGGGTGTCCTGTAGCATGAGGGTGTCATTACATTACATTAATCATTTAGCATATCAGCACTCTTTTCAGTCTCCAAGAACTGAGTCAGTGCTCAGGTACAATAAGTTGGCAAACAATAGAACAATATCTAACTTACTAACAATCAAACAAACTACTTAGTAAGACACTAGTAAAAAGTGTTAAGAGGACACGCTAGGTGTTCTATAGCGGTAGGGTGTCCGTGTCCTGTAGCATTAGGGTGTCCTGTAGGGGGCGCTTTCATAGCCCCACGAAATGACCCCCTAGGATGTTCTTCACACCTCTTAACAGTTCCCGAGAGAGAGTGTATGAATGCCCAGCCTGTGGTTATCTACTTGACAGGAAGACTCGGGGAGAGCAAGGAGTGAGCTTGACCAGCAGGTAAATGGATGTCATATAACAACCCCTCCTCCCATACCCTCCACCTCTCCCCTGATAGTGTCAAACCCTCCCAGTGCGGTTGCTTCCCCCCCGATCCTCAGTGAGATGTGTGACTCTCTACCCGGCCCTCAATAGTCTCCTGTAGTCCTCGTGAATGAAACTTGATTTAGATGCGAGTTATTGTCGTAGTCCACTAGCCACTTGGAGGCTGTGACGCAAAGGGCTGCTGTTTGCCATCCGATCTGAAAAAGCAGTTTGGCACACTATTTTACAAGCACAACGGCTGCTTTTATTGTTACTGCTTGTTGGTGCTGCCATATATTTGTCTAAATGTAAAGTGGCGTATGGTTTTGTGTGTAACGCCATTGAAGTCCATTCATTACAAACAAGTCAGCTGTGCGTGTGTGTGTATGCGTGTGCCGTGGCTGCTTCAGTGAACCGGTCCTTGGTGATGGTTTGGATGTCTAGTCGCTGAACCCCTCTACCTGATATCGTGGGCCATTGGCTTTGTGTTCCTTTTGATTGACTATTGATTTGCTGCTTGTTTTTTGTTGTTCTTGCCTTTTCATTTTATTGATGTACATGACATTTGCTTTCATACACAAATATCGTAAAATGGTGATTTTTCTTTTAATGTCAAGCACATTCCAAGCTGCCATCTTGGTACTTTTTCAACCTGGTAATTTGAAGAATAACTGATTGCTTGGTTATTCTTGCATTTATCGGCTGCTTGAAATGTGCTTTTTGATCACATGATGGAAACCCTCCTGTGTGTCCAAGTCAGCTTGGACACACACACGTAAAATCTGCAAAGTGGAGAGCGTTCTCCCCCTCCCACTGCACTTTGAAACTCCGCCATTTCCTCCTCCAGATCCTGGAGCGGCAGGAGCGGCGGCGTGTGGAGCAGGAGGAGCGGGAGATATACGAGGCCCAGCTGGAGGCCGACATGAGGGACCACCAGCCCTGGGGCCGCGGGGGGGCGGGGGCCCCGCTCAGGGACAGCACCGGCAACCTCATCAGTAAGGCTCCCGACCGCTTGGCTCCCTGATCATGATGGGTTTTAATGGATAATAATAATAAAGATTACGGCTTCATGCAAGATTCAAGATGTTTTTTATTTTCCATTTGCAACAAGTACAATGGAACGCTTCCTCGTCATTCCCTCACGCACAATGAATTGAAACAATTCTATACTATATATAACTGCAATACTCTGCTATACAATACTAAACTGCTATACAATACTATAAACAAAACTATACACTACATATACTGTACACAATATCATCCGTCACTTTATTGTTATTTTTTATTGCATATAGTATTTTTATAGTATTGTATTATTGTTTTAGAAATTCATACTGCGGTAGGGAATGGGGAGTAAGCATTCCATTGTACTTGTTGCAAATGGCCAATAAAAATCTTGTATCAATAAAAATAACGAATTGACTGATAGTGTATACATATTGCGAATAATATAATAGAATACAATCGTGTAAGAAAATTACCATTTGCAACGTCAACTGGGTAAAAATAATAGAAGGCTGATGGCTGACTTTTAAGGGAATAGTCATTGGCTAAGATTCGTTGTTACCAAAAGCATAGCGTGAGCTGTGTTGTGGCGTCTCTGTAGATTGTCATTAACGTACTATATTTTTATTAACGTACCATTCAAATATATATATTTTTATTAACGTACCATTCAAATATATATATTTTTATTAACGTACCATTCAAATCTGTGATTTTATGTTTAAATATGCAAATTATCAACGGGTTCACTCTTCATAAGTCCAGTAGTTGCAATCAGATCACAAAGAAACACACACAGTGTTCCTGGTCTGTGGGGTTAATGTAAATTCCTTATACCAATATAAAAATGGTTCCATTTCGGGTTCAAAATTGAAGATGTTCGTATTTGCCATGTGCAACAAGTACAATGGAATGCTTACTTGCCCCATTCCCTCCCACAGTATGAATTTCAGCAATACTAAACTAGAAACGACACTATATACTACCTAGAATATACTATACTATGAACACTATACTATAACATTACCATATACAATAAAGTGAATAATGGATGATGCACTGGTACATATGTCGAATGGTGCAAAAAAAAAGCATTTGAAAGTGACTGTATTTAAACGGGTGGCCACTGCTGCCGCCTGCTGAGACGGTGGATGTTTTTATATATATTTTTTTTTCCTGCGGTCCAGCCGACCTGCACCGGATGCACAAGCAGAACGAGGAGGCGTCCGCCAACCCAGAGCAGCGGGCAAGGAGAGCCCCCGGAACCACCAACACCACCACCACCACCACCACTGCCATCCCCGCCGCCACGCTACCCGTCCACCGGGCAGACCAGCCCAGAGTCTCCGGTACCGGCACAAAGTATTCAGTGTTAATGATGGATGATGATGAGCAGGTGCAGGGGGGGGGGGGGGGGGGCGGGGGTGTGTTTCCTCCATGCAACACACCGCGGACCGTAGCAACACACCGTGTCCCTCCCCGGAGAATAGAAACACTTCTAATGGCTTGGTACTTGATTGGACTGGATTTGAAAGTATTGATAACTCTAATCTGAATGCTTTTGTTTATGGTTCACGTACAACAAAATTGTCGCGCAATCCTCAAGACACTCATACAAACAATACAAAATATAAGCTATGTAAAAATAAACAAGTTTTAAAATTGCCATAAAGTAGGTGGCCCTAATAAATGGTACTGCAACTTACAAATGTAGTGCAAATGTACTACAATATATATCTTTTTATGTGGTGAGGTCCCCGCATTCATAAACTAGCCTTTGATTTATGTACGTGTATTGATTGAGATGCACTGAAGTGGCGGTCGTTCGGAGCAGAGGGTTGGTGCAGTGTTCCTCTTTGACTCTTCCTCCTCCCCCCCCCTGATAGGTTTTGCCCGTGTGCAGACGCCGCAGTTTGCCAGAGGCAACGTGTTTCCCAGCGAGCCCTCGGCCCTGCAGCTCCACGAGCAGGACAAGTACAAAGGCTACCTCAAAGAGCAGGTGAACCTCCAGGGGGGGAGAGGGTTAGGGCTCCTGCTGGGCCTCACCCATCGGTGGAGGAGCTTGGACCTAAGGCACTTCAGCAGTGTTCCAGTTAGACTGGTGTAGGTCGGCTCAGAACCTATAGCCAAGAATCAGACGTTGGTATTTTAAGTGAAGAGCTTATTGATATGATCAGCATTCATGGGTAGAATTGTTGAGGAAATTGCTTCGATACCTTTTTGATTGCTTTACTTTACTAAATAAAATGTCCCATTTTATACCCTTGGAGCCAATGCGTATAGTGAAACCTTCTTACATAGTGTAGCAAAGGGATAAGGGCTGAACGATTTCGGAAAATAATCTAATTGCATTTAATTTATTATATATTTTTTTACCCAATATTGCGATTTAATGTGCGATTTTTATTTTTAAGATGTTTATCTTCTGTATTATTCAAATAAACGGCAAATCATTCTGTAGTATGACCAACACATGCCTATAAACGCCTATATTACATATATTAAACATGAACTGTTCTTCCCTGTAGGCCAGGACTACATGTTATGATGAAATGAGCTGCATGAACTGATTATGAATTCAATATTTATTTAGCTACTTCAATAAAAACATGTAATAATTATCAAAACATAACAAGGCACTGACAAATAAGCCTGGTGTAAACATTCATCTGAAAATCAGAATAAATAAAGTGTGCAGTGCAAAACAAGTCACAAAAATTTAAAGTGCATATTATAGAAAAATTATATATATATTTTTATTTTATGTATATTATTTATGTAGATATATATATTGCAGGAGAATATACATAAAACAAAATCTTTACGACTCAGTGTTTACACTTTTTTGTCTTTTTAATAAATAATCAGTAAATACAAATCTATCTCACGATTATAATCTCCAGTCAGCAGTAACATGGTGCACAAAGTGCAGAAAAATATAACAAATGTCTGCTTGTACCTCTTTGAAAATACACATACATAATATAAACATGAACTTCACTTCTTAACTAATGCACCAAGAGCAGTGCGCCTGGCATTTTTCACCAAAACGCGTCCTGTGTGATCTGCAATTAGACTCTGATCTGGTTCCGCTCTGTGGCTTGACCAAAAGTCGGTTGTTGCGGCGAAAAACTTTTTTCAGCTTCGCTTCGACCTTCTGTTTGTACTTTTTTAAGGTAGCTCCGTTATGGACATGGCTAAAATATGTGCGGGATGGAATGCTCTACCGCTTATCCAATGCATTGATCAAAGCCGTGAACCCAGGCTCGGTCGCCTTACTGAGATGCGTCATATTTTTCGCGATGTTAACTGTGTTGATGCTTGAGTACTTTCCACGCGCCACTTTGAAGTACGTTCAGATTAAGTTATTTTTTCCAAGATTTCAGGTCAGTGATCCCTGTCGGGCAGTATTTGTCTTACTTAACACACTGGTGTTTGCTGCCGTGTCAAGTATATCCAGAGTTATTCGCAACTGTTGCTGTTTGAACATTACGTTAGTCATATCGCGATTTAATCACAAATGCATTTAATCGTTCAGCCATAAAAGGGATTGTGGTTAATGTCAAGCCATTCCGTGTGTGTGTGTGTGTGTGTGTGTGTGTGTGTTTGTGTGTGTGTGCAGATAGAAGAGAAGCGTCGGCAGAAGGCGGAGGAGCGGGAGCAGAGCCGGCTGGAGGAGGAGAAGGTGGAGCGGAGGCTGGCAGATCAGCGGGCGCACATCCAGCGGGAGTACCAGGAGGAGCAGGACAGTAGGAAACGCAAGGAGATGGAGGTGAGCCCCGATCCTCCAATCAGCAGCCGGCGCCCATGTGGTGTGACCTCTGAAGGACGAGGTTTGACCCCACCAGTGGTACCAGTAGCACGAGATACAGGGGTGGAGCAGTCTCGGGCGTGGTTGGCGGACGAGGTGTTTTGCTTTTTTTTTTATGGGACCAATAGTGTTCCTGGGGGCGGGGCTCTGGAGGCACACGTTAGACTGAATGGGTCTGGCCAGGAAACAACCTGACCATCCATCGGGATGGTCGAAGGGACTAAAAATGTGTCCGTGTACAGTAGGTCTGTGGATTATGTTGCCATGATCTTTCAAAAGAGAAAAGGCACATATTACTACTCTGCACTCCAACACTCCAAACGCGTGAAACCAGTGTTCCCATTAGAAATCTCCCGATCAGCTTCATCGTCATGTCACCATGACCCCGACGTCCTGAGACAAAGTGTCTGTAAAAGTTTTAAAAAGTCAAACCTGTGTCGTAGACGGGACACTGTAGAAACATTACATTAGTTAAATACTCTTCCCGAAACCTCCACCTTGCACTCGCAAATGACTGTGCAGGAGATGTGTAGTCTCCTCCCAGAAGTTTAGCTGTAGCGCAGTCTTACTTCTGGATCCCCAGATTAGGGCTGGTCGATGAAGACTCTTATTGTGGTATGCTACTGCAGTAATGACACGGATGGATTTCGGATTTTCATGCTTTTGGTCTTTCATCTAAAAAATAATGTAATCAATTTAAAAGCATTATACTGTTTTTCTGAAACCAAATGACAAAGGTGTCATTTGGTTTCATTAAAACTCTAAAATGCTTTAAAATTTATTATGATGACTATGAAATTGATTTGATTATAAGTTATTACAATGTCATCTTCTCAACAAAAAAATGTTATCAATTCTAAAGCATTTTACAGTTTTAATGAAACCAAATGACAAAGGTGTCAATTGGTTTCATTAAAACTGTAAAATTGATTACATTTTTTGAGAAGATGACATTGTAATAACTTAGTCATCATAGACTATTATAGTTGATTGATTAAAAATATATATATATTTAAATTCCATTTGATTCTCCCCGTTTCCCACGAGTTGAGTTTCCCTTCCCTCCTTATCGGCCGTATCTCCCCCAGCAAAAGGCGAAGAATGAGGAGCTGGTCAGGCTCGCCGAGGAGCGCAAGAAGGAGGAGCAGCGGGCCAAGAAGGAGGTGGAGGAGAAGGAGAACGCTGAGATGAGACGGCAGTCCGAGAGGGAGCGGCAGGAGCGCCTGGAGGAGGTGACACAAGCGCTTGTTGCCCAGACAACACACCGCTTATACACTAAACCTGCCGCTAGTGCACCGTTAAAGCGCCACTAGCACGCCTCTAACACACCACTAGTGTGTGTGTGTGTGTGTGTGTGTGTGTGTGTGTGTGTGTGTGTGTGTGTGTGTGTGGGTGTGTGTGTGTGTGGTGTGTGTGTGTGTGTGTGTGTGTGTGTGTGTGTGTGTGTGTGTGGTGTGTGGTGTGTGTGTGTGTGTGTGTGTGTGTGTTCAAGATAACTTTATTTATCCCGAGGGAAATTAAGGTGCAACAGTTGAGACGGGGAATAAATGCACACAAAATATAATAATACCTAAAAACGAAATAACAAGCTAAACTAATATAAACAAAATATAACTAAATGAACTCTAAATTAAATCTAAATGTATTGATAGATGAATTGCACAATTTACAGTATTATTACAGTAATACGTAGGTATATAAAATACACAACAATACGTTTAGTGCAAATTGTCAGTAATAAAATACTAATAAATAACTCGGATGAATACTGAAATGTGACAAGTGAAATTGAATTTACAGTGCAAAAATTACAGTGAAAGGATTTACAGGTCGTTGACCAAAATAATAATAACAGTGCGTTGACCTCAGGTCACTGAGTCAGTCCTCCACCCGAGGTAGATGAATTATAGAGTCTGATGGCCACAGGAAGAAAGGACTTCCTGTGGCGTTCTGTGGTACACCTGGGTGGAATGAGTCTGTTGCTGAAGGTGCTTCTGTATGAGGTCAGCACCTGATGGAGAGGGTGAGAGTTGTTGTCAAGGATACTACGCAGCTTGCGCAGCATCCTCCTCTGACACCACCAACAAGGAGTCCAGCTGGACCCCAGGACAGCGCCAGCCTTCCTGACGATCCTGCTGATCTTGTTGGCGTCTGCTGACCTCAACCTGCTTCCCCAGCACACGACACCGGAGAAGATGGCACTGGCTACCACCGACTGGTAGAACATGTTCAGCATCGTGTTACAAACGTTGAAGGACCGGAGCCTCCGCAGGAAGTAGAGACGGCTCTGGCCCTTCTTGTACACAGCCTCAGAGTTCTTGGCCCAGACCAGTTTGTTGTCCAGGTGAACTCCCGGGTATTTATATTCATGAACAACTTCTGCGCCCTTGATGGAAATGGGTGTGGGGGTAGATTTCCTCCTGCGAAAGTCCACCACCATCTCCTTCGTCTTGTCTGTGTTGAGCTGCATGTGGTTCAGCTCACACCACTCAACGAAGGAGTCCATGACGCCCCTGTACTCCATCATCGTTTCCCTCGCTGACACAACCAACAACTGCAGAGTCGTCCGAGAACTTCTGCAGATGGCAGGACTCTGAGTTGAACTGGAAGTCTGAGGTGTATAGGGTGAACAGGAATGGGGAAAGAACCATTCCCAGTGGAGCACCAGTGGTGCTGACCACAGTGTCAGACACACAGTCCTGCAGTCTGACAAACTGTGGACGACCCGTCAAATAGTCTGTGATCCAGGAAACCAGGGAAGAGTCCACCTTCATTGCCGTCAGCTTACTCCCCAGCAGGACAGGCCGGATGGTGTTGAACGCACTGGAGAAGTCAAAAAACATGATTCTCACAGTGCTCCCGGGTCTGTCCAAGTGGGCGTAGGCACGATGAAGCAGGAAGATGATGGCGTCCTCCACTCCCAGTTTCGGCTGGTAGGCAAACTGAAGAGGGTCCAGCTATGATCTGACCAGGGGCCGAAGAAGCGACAGGACCAGCCTCTCAAAGGATTTCGACACGTGGGACGTCAGCGCCACCGGTCTGTAGTCATTAGAGGTGCTGGGATGTGCCTTCTTCGGAACCGGCACCAGGCAGGATGTCTTCCACAGCACAGGGACCCTCTCCAGTCTCATGCTCAGGTTGAAGATGTACTGCAGGACTCCACTCAGCTGAGCAGCACATGTTTTGAGGACCCTCGGGCTGACGCCGTCAGGACCTGCAGCCTTGCCTGGGTGGAGCTTTCCTCACCTGCTCAGCTGTGAAGGTCTGTGTGCCGTGTGTGGGGGCAGGAAGAGTCTCTGTTGTGTTGATGGGGGAGGGATGAGGTAGTGGTAGTGGTGGGGGAGAGAGAACATGTTGTCGCTGGAGAGGGACGGTGGGGGAGGGGGGACAGCAGGGCTGGGGGGCTGGAGGGGAATGGTTGTAGAGGAGCTGGGGGAGGGGGGGTAGACCGGAGCCCACTCATTGAAAAAAAACGAATTCAACTCGTTGGCCCGGTCAGGACCCCCCCCTATTGTCTGGCTACCAGGTTGTTTGTAGCCAGTGATGCTCCGCATGCCACTCCACACATCCTTCAGGTTGTTCTGCTGAAGTTTGTGCTCCAGCTTCCTCCTGTAGTTGTCTTTGCCCTGCTGGATCCTCTCCTTCAGCTCCCTCTGAACCCGCCTCATCTGCTCCCTGTCCCCTCTCTGAAGGCCCTCTTCTTCTCATTGAGCAGGACCTTGATGTCTCGGGTGACCCACGGCTTGTTGTTGGGGAAACAGCGTACAGTCTCTGTGGGAACAACACTGTCCACACAGAAGTTGATGTATCCTGTTATACATTCCGTGAGATCATCGAGGTCCTCTCCATGCAAATCACAGAGGAAATCTCAGTCTGTTGATTCAAAGCAGCCCCGCAAGTCCTCATCGGCCTCCTGTGACCATCTCCTCACAGTCCTTATGGTCACAGGCAGCCGCTGGACTAGAGGCCTATACAGGGGCTGAAGGTGGATGAGGCTGTATGCCTCCTTAACATTGGCATACAGCAGGTCCAGTGTCTTGTTTTCCCTGGTGGGACAGTCCACAAACTGCTTGAAGGTGGGCAGTGTTGCAGCCAGAGTCACGTGGTTGAAGTCCCCAGATATCGCGATGAATGCTTCTGGGTGCTGTCTGAAGTCTCGCGACGACGGAGTGGGTGACATCAGACGCGAGTGCCGCGTTTGCCGACGGTGGAATGTAAACAAGGAGAAGCACGTGGGAGAACTCTCGCGGCAGATAGTATGGCCGCAGACTCACGGCCAGCAGTTCAATGTCCGGGCTACACACACGTTCCTTCACAGTAACATGTCCAGGGTTACACCACTTG
The DNA here is from genome assembly GCA_027704905.1 of Muraenolepis orangiensis. Taxonomy (NCBI): domain Eukaryota; kingdom Metazoa; phylum Chordata; class Actinopteri; order Gadiformes; family Muraenolepididae; genus Muraenolepis; species Muraenolepis orangiensis. Next base: position 10,872,717 of record CM051001.1, read on the forward strand.
TTGTTAACGAGAATAGCAAGTCCCCCACCTTTCCTCTTGCCACTCTCCCGGTGCGTCCTGTCTGCCCGGACGGTCAGAAAGCCGTCCGCACTAACATTGGAGTCCGGGGTGTCCTCGTGGAGCCACGTCTCCGTGAAACAAAGCACGCTGCTCTCCCGGTACACCCGCTGGGTCCTCACCAGGCCCGCTAGCTCGTCCATCTTGTTCGCTAGCGACCTTCCCCATGGTGATGGAAGGGAGATATGGTTTTTATCTCCGCTTCCTCTCCCGCTGTTTACGTCCAGCCTTGCGTCCCCTGTACGTCCTCCTCAGCTCCCTGGGGAGGTCGGGGATGTCGGGCCTCTCCCGTAGCAGTGATGTAGACAATGGCTCCGCCGTAATGTTGAGCCGCGACGGAGACGTGGTTCAATAACAGTGTCCCCAGAATGAGAAACGGCAAAAATGAAAAACTATACTAAAAACAATAATATAAGAATAAATAACTAAAAAGTAAGAGGGGAGGGGGAGCAACTGTTGCTGGCTGCCGCTCGCGAGCGGAGAGAGAGAGAGAGAGAGAGAGAGAGAGAGAGAGAGAGAGAGAGAGAGAGAGAGAGAGAGAGAGAGAGAGAGAGAGAGAGAGAGAGAGAGAGGAGAGAGAGAGAGAGAGAGAGAGAGAGAGAGAGAGAGAGAGAGAGAGAGAGAGAGAGAGAGAGAGAGAGAGAGAGAGAGAGAGAGAGAGAGAGAGAGAGAGAGAGAGAGAGAGAGAGAGAGAGTGTTGCTTTTTAACGTAATAAAACACACCAGGACAGGAAGTGAACTCCCTCCAGATCACAGAGGCCTTGGCGTTGTTTCCTGCCGACAAGGAGGGGCTTGTGTGTGTTGTGATCCCGCCTCTGTGTCTCTCTCTCAGCATGTCCACAGGGAGCCATCCCCTCCTATCCCCACGCTGCAGAGGAGACCGGGGCCCCCGCGCTACACCCCCAGACCCCCCACCTTCAACAGTCAGAGATCCACAGCCCCCATGTCGGTGAGTGTAGATGCACACACACACACACACACACACACACAGAGGCAGGTAGACACACATGCTCATACAAGCGCTCATATACATAGACACACACACAGGCACCTAGACGCACACACACACACACATAGACACATGCATGTTACGGCTGCGGGTTCTGTGTGTGTGTGTGTTATGTATATGAGCTGTGCCGTTGCCCAGACGTCATTGGATGCCGGCGTCCTGTCCCTCCCCCGGTAGGCGGGACCGAAGATCCGAAGGTCTGGATTGGAGGATGTCAGGCTCGACTCTCCAATCTCCGCGCCGCCTGTCCGGCGACAGCTGTTAAGACCGTGTGCATCGTGTTAGTCGGGAGAGGTCTGAATCTGTGTCAGACGTCTCAATAACTCCTCCGAGATACTAACGAACGTGTTGTTAGCAGGTGTGTTGATGTGTGTGATCTTGACGACTGTTGTGTTGGGGAGCCCCGTGCGCCGTGGTTGCCTTGCTTCCCCGGCGGTGTCTTGTAGCCGCATATTCTTTTGTTAGCCCTGTTCGTTTTCCCCTGGTAGAAGGGAGGTTTCGTTTGTGTGTTTGTTTGTTTGGTTTGGGCAACTTATAATACCACTCTTATGTAAGGAGTTCCATCGGTTCCTTTGGTGTTCCTGTAACGTGCTGCCTTAGTGGCTTTTGTTTTGATTGTGGCTGTTTTTGCCAACGTTATTGTATGTTCATTTATTAAAACAACTTCTTATTTACCAAGTACAACTGGTTAAATGTTCTTTCCCACTCTCCCCGAGCTGGGACGTAACACACACACACACACACACACAGAGGCAGGTAGACACACATGCTCATACAAGCGCTCATATACATAGACACACACACAGGCACCTAGACGCACACACACACACTTGCATACAGACACATGCACGTAGACGCACACTTGCAAGTAAGCGCACGCACACACACACATGCAGGTAGACACACATGCACGTAGACACACACACACACACACGTACGTGCATGCTCAGTGTCCACATCGCCATGATGATGAACATTATTCGTCAGCTGGTGGATGTCCTGGAATTTATTCCATAGCATTTTTTTTTTAATGCTTAGTTGCGGCAGCTGGGAGTACAAGCAGATTAGAGGATGAGAGGGTTGATGTTCTCTCACTCTCTCTCTCCTCATGAAGGAGCGCTCCCTGTCTGGCCTGCAGTCTCCCCCCGTGCCCGCCTGCAAGAACCACCTCCGTGCCACAGGTGTACACACACACACACACACACACACACACACACACACACACACACACACACACACACACACACACACACACACACACACACACACACACACACACACACACACACACACACACACTATATATACAACAGAAAGTTCATTAAAGCGCCTCAATGCAAATTCAATCCTAGCAGTAACAGTTGTGCGTGTCCTCCCAGCAGAGGACCAGCGTGACGTATTCAGCGAGCTGTCGGTTCTGCGGAGGCAGCTCCGTAGCGATCAGCGGCGGCTGGAGGACGACATGCTCCAGGGAGATTGGGAGGAACTGGAGTCTCCGCTGAGTGACAGGTCAGCCCCCTCCCCTTAATTTGGATTCATCATAATGGGTCATCATTACTCACGTGATGGCCCCTAGAGGGCCCTCAGTAGGGCACATACCTCCGCCACACCAAAATGTCCCCTGGAACTGGATTCAGATCCCCCGCCAAATGAACTGTTCCTTGGCCCATAAGTAATCTAACCACCACGTTTGGTCCAATTCCGTTCATAGCTTTTTGAGTTATCTTGCTAACAGACAAACAAACAAACGGAAGCAATTACATAACCTATCTCCTCCATCTTTGATGCTGGAGGTAATAAAAACAACACAAAATAAACACCGCTTCAAAAAAAAAAAGATTACTTTATTATGGTCTCTAAAAGGCTGATCTGAAACTGTGTGTGTGTGTAGGCTGCGTGAGCGCCCCCCCGTGGACGTGTTTGACATGGCACGTCTGCGCCTGCAGGCGGCGGTCCGCAGGCCGCGCTCCAGGAACCCCGAGCCCAGCAACCTGCAGCGCATCCACGACTCCCTGCAGCTCAGACCCAGCGGTAAGGGAGGCACGGGCCTCTGGAACCTCACGCCTGCTTTCACAGGGAGAGGGAGGCACAGGCCTCTGGAACCTCACGCCTGCTTTCACAGGGAGAGGGAGGCACGGGCCTCTGGAACCTCACGCCTGCTCTCACAGGGGGAGGGAGGCATTGAACCTCTGGAACCTCACGCCTGCTCTCACAGGGAGGGAGGCACGGGCCTCTGGAACCTCACGCCTGCTCTCACAGGGAGGGAGGCACGGGCCTCTGGAACCTCACGCCTGCTCTCACAGGGAGGGAGGCAGAGGCCCAAATGGGTATTTTTTTTTATCCATATTGAGATCCCATCTCTGAAACCACAAGTGGTCTCGTCAGACCACATTCTTAATGCAAACTAAGTGTGAACTCGCCTACTACTGCCGTCCACTTGCGATCTTAACTCTCAAACCACATGTGGAACCACATGTTAATGCCAAGTGTGAACAGGGCCAGAGAGACTTCTAGACTCGTGCCTGCTCTCACGGGGAGGAAGGCAGAAACCTCCAGACCCAGGGTATAGGGGGTACTTTGCCCTATCGAGCTCACCCGACACCTAGTGTTCTGCTCAAACAGAGATATATTTGGACTACTAGGCACAGTACATGGCGACTATTATTATTATTACTATATATTAGTAATATTATTATTATTATTATTATTCGTGAATCCTGCCACCTCTTTTTGTTGACTAATTGCAGCTAGTGGGGTATCGGTGGGGTGTGTGTTTGGAAGCCCAATGCAGTGCTATGTTTGGGTCACAAACTTGCCATTCAGTCTGAGCAAACAACAGACCATTTTCAATTGTAAGTTTCAATTGTTTCAAAGTACATGGGGGCCTTAATGGGTTGTGAGGTGTACTCCCAGAGGGCGTTAGATGGGTTGGGCTACATGCCTCAGAGTGCGTAACAGAGCTTCTATTCATGTCAGGCTCCCAGGTCTCATTGCATCAGCGAGCTAACATTAGCATTAGAACATTAGCGTTGTGAGGTTGTCGGTGGGCCAATTAACTGTCGTATAATGTCGTATAATAATTGACTAAAAGACGATGAAGACATTATTAGGTTTGTTTTTAAATTCATGCCACATTTGTCATCTTAATGGAGGGTTGAGCTGCAGTGGAGATGGTTTTCATTACATACATGTGTGTGTGTTTCCCCTCAGATGGCGAGTTTAGGGCATTCTCCAGTGAGTTTCCCAGGGTCAGCGATGAAGGGGGCGTGCCCAGCCGGAGGAGGCGGGGCTACATGGACCAGCGTCATCACATGACCGGCAGCCAGAGAACTGCCCGGGACGGTCAGTCTCATGTTCTGCTCCTCTGTAATCTGACGGAATTAACTTTAATGGCACCAAAAGTTGATTTAAAAACCGAATGGCTACAGAACCATAGGAATGAGGGTGAATAATAGGTTGGTAATAAAGTAGGGACCTGTCAAATCATGGAGTGAAATGGTGTGTCTGCTTCCTTGACTCCAAATCAAATACTGATGTGAGTGATGCCATTCAGACCGGATATTTCTCGATGCAAGATACGTCTCGCTAACGTGTGTGTGTGTGTGTGTGTGTGACACAGACAGACAGACTTCTTTAGTTCCTCAGAAATATGACCTGTTCCCCCCCCCCCCTCTTCCTCATGTCCCAGATGACCTGGACCTGCCCCAGCAGAGGCACTACCAGGTGAGCAGGGCATCGCCAACACTTACGGTAACACTTCCATCGCAAGTCCTAGCCGTCGTATACTTTCGTCGTATACGTTTGTTCTGAATGTGTACCACCGGGGTACCAACGAGAGCACATTATGGGACAGGATGCCCTGGGTCCAACGGGGAGAGAACCATCCATTCTCCACAAGTACATAGGCCAACCCTACGGCCTTATGTTAACACCACAGAACCAGGTCACTTCAGTGAGAGTCTGTAGCCCGGGGGGGACGGGGACGGGGACGAGGAAAAGGTTTATTGCGGCATTAAAATAACCATAATCCCGGCCAAAGAAATTCCCTGGTATATCAAGGGGCTATAGGTAGCAGATGTATTCATCTGGCTGCATCAGTAAGAGCTGCTAAAGGGATGAAGGGATTAGCTTTATACTCTCCTTTATCCCACCTGGACCCTCCAATTTAAGGTCATACTTCTGTACCCTGTGTGTGTGTGTGTGTGTGTGTGTGTGTGTGTGTGTGTGTGTGTGTGTGTGTGTGTGTGTGTGTGTGTGTGTGTGTGTGTGTGTGTGTGTGTGTGTGTGTGTGTGTGTGTGTGTGTGTGTGTGTGTGTGTGTGTGTGTGTGTGTGTGTGTGTCATCCAGAGGGCGACCGTGGGGGCCTCTGCCAGGGGCTCTCTGTTGGAGTCGGACAGCGCTTTCATAGGTAAGAACGCCACTCATTTGATTTATGGAGGTTGGTTTCATTCTGCTTTTGTTTCATCATTAGTTTCTTCTCGTGCCGCTGGTGAAAGTGTCCCAGTCAATTTTAGATTGAATGTTGCTGTTCCAAAGTGTTAGAGATGTCGCCAAAATAACATTTCTAAAAATATACATACCGTGTTGCCTGTATTGTCTTCTCAATTAATTCCCTTGTATTATTCATTTTTTAAATGTCATTGCGACACTTTGTAACATGAGACGTTTAAAACGAGCAGCACAATAAGCGTAACAATTCACATGTTGCGATGACAAAGTACTTTGTCTTTACTTTATTTGTCTTTATCCCAGATGTAATGGTCATGGTAACGGATGCTTTTATATAGCGCTTCTTTCCAAAGCGCTTTACAAGTCATGCCTCACATTCACCCATTCATACACACATTATAGCTATACTGCCATATGTGTCACAGCAGAGAAAACAGCACATTAAAGACGGAAGAAATGAAAACGTGAAGGAAACGAAACCATTACAAATAAAATGTCTCATGAGAAATGTTGTTGTAGCTGTAAATCGAACACTTTTGTGCGTGCGTGCGTGTGCGTGTGCGTGTGTGTGTGTGTGTGTGTGTGTGTGTGTGTGTGTGTGTGTGTGTGTGTGTGTGTGTGTGTGTGTGTGTGTGTGTGTGTGTGTGTGTGTGTGTGTGTGTGTGTGTGTGTGTGTGTGTGTGTGTGTGTGTGTGTGTGTGTGTGTTCAGACCCCCTGGGCGAGGCGTACCCCGTTCCCCCCACCCCAGAGCAGAGGGAGACCCCCCAGCTGTCAGCCAGGGAGAGACGACGGGTGACCAGGAAAACACAACCCTCTCAGGTACACACACACACACGCACACACACACACACACTCAATGTCATTGAGGTTGTGTGAGTGTGGCATATTTTCATTGTTAATTGTAATATAATTTTCATTGCGGTTCATGGTGTTATAGCTACTGTTATAGCTGTGTGTGACATCGCAATGCCTCTACTCAAAAGACACACACACACGGCAACACACACACACACACACGGCAGCACACCCAGTTGATTTGATGGAGCAGTCAAATGGTAGAGACATCTGATCTCAGCCACAGCCCCATCATCACCCCAGGGTGCCGGGCTCCGTCCTCCATCCATCCATCCATCCATCCTCTCACACACACGTACGCACGCACGCACACGCGCAGAGCCACCCCGGGTATGAAGGCCTCCTCCGGCGCTTCTTGCTGTTTTCCCAAGCTGTTAAACGGTGTTTAATGGAAGCTCCGGCTGTTCTCCACAAATCATCTCCACAAATCAATTTTTTTATTTTTATTATTATTAATAAACTTTTTTTTTGCTCAAAACCTCGACCCCCTGCTGAGGGCGTGTTATCATTCACACTGGCCAATCTTCAAGTGGAATATTATATTTCCTTGTGTTGCCTCAGACGGCAAGTAAGCGTAAGCTGGCTTCATACATTACAATGGATATGTCTTTTTAACAGAAGAAGGTTGTTGTTTTTTGTTTTGCTTACCGCAAACATAACTCAGTCTTATTTTGGAAGCCAAAATATAATATAAAACTACATATAAAAAAATTCTCCTGTCTGTCCCAACATGGCCGTGTGCTTCGGGTTCCAAAGACGAACCTTTGGTACACTGAATGAAACCTCGGGGACATTGCAATCCCTCTGTTGGGCTGAACGGGTTAAAGGGCCCCTGGTTCACCACCAGCTGTGAGGGTGATTGACCCTTTAAAGAGCCCTTTAAAGGGCTGTGTCCAACCGGATGGATAGATGGGCCTACTGGGTTGGTACGTTCCACCAGGTTGGTACGGCCCATCGGGTTGGTACGGCCCATCGGTTGGTACGGCCCATCGGTTGGTACGGCCCATCGGTTGGTACGTTCCACCGGGTTGGTACGGCCCACCGGGTTGGCTAAATCACAACCACACTCACTTGGCGGTGAACCAGGGTCCCTCTATGGCTCTGCTCGGTACTGTTCGGTGCCACGGCTGATAGTTTTTGCTCTTTCATTTTCATCTGTTGTCTTCTTGGCTGTGGCTTCAGGTTGCGTCCAGGGATCCGGTTGGCCAGCCGGCCGGCTACTCCAGCCAATCGCAAAGTAGTCTTCAGGAGCCGGAGCCGTCTGGAAAGAGGGCCCACGATAAGATGGGGACGGCTTCTAGTGTGACTTCTAGTCACCATGACAACAAAATTGGTAAGCTTTTTGTTTTTATTTTTAAATCCAAATAAATAAATAAAAGAAAAAAGAGACATCTTAAGTGGCAGTTTGCTGTGGGCCAGAGAGAGACACGACGAACACGCCACATTCATACGTAGCGTTTAGATCAGGGGTTCCCAACCGCCGGGCCGCGGACCGGTACCGGGCCGCGGAGGTGTTACTGCCGGGCCGCCAAACAGCTGTGTGTTGATGATGTCAGTCGCGAACGAGCCGGCTCAAAGAGTCGGCTCTTTTAAGTGAACGACGGGAGCCGGCTCGCACCCGCGAACGAGCCGGTTTTTGTTACGGGTGCTCCGCGTACATGCGCATTTATACTGAAATCGAGCCCTGCCGTTTTGTTAGGGGTGTGTGTTGATAACACACTTTGACAACCAGTCCGCGATAATTGACAACCGGTCCGCGAGATTTTTTTCATGTATCTGCCGGTCCGTGGCACAAAAAAGGTTGGGAACCCCTGGTTTAGAGGATTAGAGTGGCACCAATATCGGTTCATCAAGAGAGCGCCTCTTCAAATGTGGCTGACTCTAAATGCAAACCTTTGCATGGCGTGCTGTGCCCTGCAGCCAAGCTCACCTCCTACCAAATCACAGTGATTAGGTTCTGGGAGCCGAGAGGGACATCAGGTTGCAGAAAGCATTTCTCTTCCCAGGCGTGGAGTGCTGCTTGTTTTATCATCAGCGGTGTGGAGAGCGTTGCCCAGAGGGAGCTACCAAGATATGAACTCAAAACATTGTGTGCGCTTTGGTTTGCCAAAGGTTCCGCTGTTGGTTCCGCCGTCGAAGATGGGAGGAGGTTATGTTTTCATGTTTTTGTCTGTTAGTTGGCAAGATAACTCAAAAACGTATGTACGGAATTGGATAAAACTTGGTTCGATTACTTATGGACCAAGGAACAGTTTGATTCGATTTTGAAGCAGATCGGTATATAAAATTGTTCTTAAAAAGCTTAAAAAAAACACTGGCGAGGTTCGGCTGGATCGGGATTCTGATCCAGGAGTCTTTTAAAAAAAATAAAAATAAAATAAAAGAGAATTGATGTCATGAGTTTGCATATTAAAGTGTTTTTTTATTGACACCGTCTGAATCATTAAGTTCCTCATCCTCAACCTTTGACAAACCGTTTCTCCCCTTCAGGCCCAGCTGACCTCCCCCCCTCCTCCTCCTCCTCCTCCTCCTCTGATGAAGACTATGAGGAAGATCAGCGATACCACGCCTCATCCTGGGAGTCGGTGGACCTGTGGGCGCGGCCCCAGGCGGCGAACACTCGGCAGCAAATCACCGACCACCGCCTGCTCAAGAGGGAGTGGCCTGCTGCCCACGGCTCCGCCCCCTAAGAGGAAGCCCCGCCCCCTGACTCCACAGAGTACCACCACATCTATTGTATCTATTTTAATAAATTTTATTTTAATGAATATTTGTGTGTGTCTGAAACTTGTGGATGTGACAACATCCAACTCTTGCCTACTTTGAGATCCAATACTGTCTCCTAATGCTTCTATTTGGAGAGCAGAACAATACTGGAAGGAGGAGGAGGGCTGGGCTTGGTCAGCTGGAAGTCTAACAATGGGAGTCTGTGGCGCCGTCCCAGAGGATGTGTTGGCTGTTTCTCTCTCTGTTCTCTCTTCCTCTTCCTCTTTCCCAAACTTTCACTACTCTCTTCCCATTGTCTTGCGTGTACATTCTCTCTCTCGCTCTCGCTCTCGCTCTCGCTCTCGCTCTCTCTCTCTCTCTCTCTCTTAGCTGTTTTAATTTACCATGAGTATGTCTTGTGTTGCTCAAGCATGTTTCAGGCTAACGCTTTCCCATTATATGTGTCCGTTTATTGTGACCAAACTACATTTGAGATAACGGTAGGACGGGTACACACATATATATATATATACATATATATATGTATATTATAATATATATATATATATTTTTAAATGTGTTACATATATATATATATATTTTTAAATGTGTTACATATATATATATATATATATATGTAACACATTTAAAAATATATATATATATATTATAATATACATATATATATGTATATATATATATATGTGTGTACCCGTCCTACCGTTATCTCAAATGTAGTTTGGTCACAATAAACGGACACATATAATGGGAAAGCGGATTGAGAGAAAAAGCGAGTAAACGATTACATGACCACTGGGGGGCAGTAGTGAGTCACAGAACACTGTTGATAGTGTGGAATATCAAACACTTAGGACTGTAGGGATAATAAAATAGCCACAAGTGAAAGTGTATATTCGTATTCCTACTCCAAATAAACGACTATATCACTCTTGTGCTTTCCGTATTCCCTCCAATATGATTTTTTTCAGTCCCTTCTTTTCACAATGTTTTTCACACAATGTCTGAGAGTGTTGGTCTCCCGTTTCCTTCCCTCGTACCACTTTCGCACACAATACCAAAATGGCTTTTTTTTTTTTGTATCAGTCACTCGTCAGTCACACGTTTTTGGCCAAAGCCACTTACAATAGTGTGTTCAACACCTACCTCTCACTGAATTGTTTCCTGAAGAGGTGAGTTTTTAGCCTGCGACAGAAGATGGGCAATGACTCTGCAGTCCTGAGTGGGGAGTTCATTCTACCACTTCTGGGGCCAGGACAGAGAAGAGCCGTGACCGCCTAGAGCAGCCGCAGGGGCCCCTAAGCGAGGGGGCAAGCAGACGCCCCAAAGTAGCAGAGCGAAAGCGGACGGGCACGGATGTAGGGCTTGACCATTGCCTGGAGGTAGGATGGAAATGTTCCTTTTACTGCCTTGTAGGCTAGCACCAAGGTCTTGAACTGGATGCGAGCAGCTACAGGGAGCCAGTGTAGAGACCGGAGAAGGGTAGATGTGAGGGAGAACTTTGGTCGGTTGAACACCAGACGAGCTGCAGCTTTCTGAATGAGCTCCAGATGTCTGATGGCAGACGCCGGGGCGCCAGCAAGGAGGGAGTTGCAGTAGTCCAGCCGGGAGATGACAAGAGCCTGGATGAGCACCTGCGCAGCCTTTTCAGTAAGAAAAGGCCCTCTGTCTCTGTCTGTCTCGATACACACACGCACACGCACAAAACAAATTGATTTTCTAATATACATATATATATATATATATATCTACATATACTCTATATATATATATATATCTACATATACTCTATATATATATGTTTATCTAACATTTTGCTAAACCATATCTAAGTAATTGAATAATGATTAAAGGGAATAAAGTACAAATGATGATTTGATCTAATGTGGGATCCCCACCATCATCTGTATAGAAGTGACCATGAGGTTTTGTTTGTTTAGTTGTAATACTGTTCAGGATGTCTTACAATACTGTTGTCACGACAGGTCAAGTTTCATCCGTCAGTCCATCCATCCTTGTCTTGGGTTTTGACGTGACAACCTCAGCTCAGCTGCTGTGTGAGTAACACGACGTCAACACTGCTTGATGTGTGTGTGTGTGTGTGTGTGCTTGTGTTTGTGTGCACGTGAGTCAGATGAGTATGAGTATGTTACAGTGATCCATCGGTGTGACAGCTCACTACATTACTGTATGTGTGTGTATGCATGTGTGTGTTTGTGTGTGTGTCACTCTCTCTCTCTCTCTCTCTCTCCTCTCTCTCTCTCTCTCTCTCTATGAACCCTAATGAGAGAGAGTGAGCGAGGGAAAGCGGTAGGTACTGTCGATAAACCCTCCAAAAACACCAGAATCCATATCAGGGCTGAAGCGAATGAGGATGCCTGTTGTCTTATCAATCATTTAGTAGTCAGTGATAAGAATGTCAGGCATAATATACCAATACCCGTTACATTCTCCTGCTACTAGATCGATGTGAAGGGTTTTCCTGTATATTGATAGTTTCAGCCCTGTAGTCCAGAGGAGTGAACCACAGCCTTTTCCTGTCATGAAACTAGCATCTCCCTCACCTGCACCCCCCTGTTCTGTTTAGATGGGAATCATTCATGTCTGGCATCGATTGACAACGTTTGGTATGCTGGTCTAACGCAAAGGCCTGTGCTCTCTGTACAGCATCGACAAATAAAAACAAATACACAATCCTTTAGGAATGTCGAACTTAAACATAAAGCATAAACGTGAAAAATGAAGTCGCAATCTTTGGCCTGGGTCGGACCAAATCTGCTGAACTGTAGGTACGAAAGAGCCCTATAGACACACGCACACAAGCACGCACACACAGACACACACACACACACACACCACGCACACACACACGCACCACGCACACACGCACACACACCTATGCACAAACACACCCACTGCTCCTGCTCATACTAGAATGGGTTTAATGCAGAGAAACAAATGTCACTGTGTGCACATACTGTATGTATGTGACCACTAAAGAGGATTGAAATCCTCCAGATTTAGATTTAGACACAGACACACACACACTTTAGGTATTATAGTTTTAGTTTTATACCTACATTAGGTATTTATAACAAAACATATCCTTGAGTATAACTTAATGCTCTCTCCAAACCTTTTATTTACACATAGACACACCCATCGTCCGACAGGAGATGGATCTGTGTGCCCGCTGTAGTGAACACAAAACTATTCTCCGCACATCTCATCCCAAATACCAGCCCTGTCTCCCAGCAGCACGTCGGCATGACGCAAACCCTCTCTTCTGGGGGAACCGCTCGGCTTCTCCTGCCATCGTCCTCCAGAGGTGGCATCGCTGAGACGAGTCTCCTTGCACCACAGAATCTAACCGTATTACTGTGTGTGTGTGTGTGTGTGTGTGTCTGTGTGTGTGTTGTGTCTGTGGTGCATGGAGCAAAAAGGTGGGGGGGGGGGGGGGAATGCGTAATTCTCTTTGTCAAAAGTGGCTGTACAGCCGGCGCCGCCGCCGCCTCACAACGGAACAGAGGCGAAGAGTGGAGAGAACTCCCAGCCCTCCTACAGGGACGGCCGTGGGGCATTTTGAGGCTTCCAGATCATCCATTGTCTGGGTACCACGGAACCTGCACAGCACCGTGGCGTTGTCTTGATGGCCCTCTGAGGACGGCCTGGGAAGCCTCAACCTTGCGTAGGAGCTAGAGGTTCCCCCAGAGCAGTGGTAACCCACACGCTGCCAGCGAACGCCTGGTCGCCCGCAGGCAGCCAATGAGTCGCCCGCGGGGGACATTCTAAAAATAGCGTGAGCCAGCACTAAATAAATACATTTATTTTAATAAACGGTTTCGCGCCAGGTTCGAAGTTTACCTCATGCCGTTGCTCATGACAACTGATGCTAGAGCGCACGCCGCCACTTGAACGAGCGAAAACAATGGCAGCAGAGTGGAAAAAGTACTACTTTGACTAAGATTGAGAAGAAGAGTTTTTCACATCTTTAACGCTGTGAAGCAGTATTTCACGGAGAAAAAGGTACCGTTGGAAAAGCTTGTATCAGTGACGACAGCCAGCTATGACGGGCCGTCACACAGGCTTCATCAGGTGATGGGCTTTGATCATGTGATGACTCCTGTTGTGAAGATCATAAACAGCATCCGCTCCAAAGCTAAACAACACAGGTCATTTAAGGTGCTGTTGGAGGAGCTGTCAGCTGAGTATGGTGACCAGCAGATTTCACTGCTTCAGGACACTGAGTGGATACTGGACTTTGCCTTTCTGACTGACGTCACTGGGAAACTGAACAATTTGAACCGTGAACGGCAAGGCAAAGGTAAGACTGTCTCTGATATGATCAGTGCTGTAAACGCCTTTAAAGCCAAGATGAACCTTTTTTTTGTGCATTTACAGAGAAGGAAATTGCTGCAAAGTGCTGCAAAATTGCTGCAAAGTGACATTAACCTTAAAGCCCACCAGGGTGAACCAAACTTTTGGTGCCTTGTGGATCCAGATAAATACAAAGGTGTGTGCACAGCAACTATGAAAGTTGCCTGTCTTTTTGGTTCAACCTATCTGTGTGAGTCAGCGTTTTTCTTTATTAAAAACAAACAAAGAACACTTGCAGATGTGCACACTGATGCACATCTGCAAGACTCAATCAGAGTTGCGGTGTGAAGTTATATCCCTGATTACACACTGTGCACTTGTGAGTAGCGTACAATGCCAAGCCTCCCACTAAAAGACTGATCAGGAGTTTACATATTTGAAACGTCAAAAAAGCTATTTGCAAACTCAAATGGTATTGTACAAAAGTTCGAACGATGCAATAATTTTCAAAAGTTTCAAAAAAATGTAGCAGATGTTATTTAAACATATGACAAAAATATGACAGATGGGATTATTTGTGACATGTGATGTGGACAGAATGTGATTTGTACAACTATGTTGAAGAAGATTAATTGATGAGGTCAACAGAAATAATTAAAGTTGCATGTTGAAATGTACCTGTGTTTTCCTATGATTGATCAATAATTATTAATAATGATGGTGAGGAATCATTAACAGTTATAAGTGAACATATTGTCTTATATGTAGCCATTATAAATGCATAATATTCATTATTTAAAAGGCAAACTGTGCAAATGTATGTTCAGAAATTCAGAAATATTATACACAGTAGCCCTCCATATTACTCGTTATCCTTCAGGTAGCTCTCAGTCTAAAAAAGGTTGGTGACCCCTGCCCCACACACCCCATTCTCTGATCAACTTCTCAACAAACCCTAACCTGTACTCAACAACAGCACCACCACCCCCCACCACCCCCACCCCTCCTCCACCCCAGAGGAAACCCATCTCGACCTGGGATGGGGTCCGTCTAAGACCAGCTTCTGGACTGGGAACCAACGTGTGTTCTCTGGGTCTGTGATGATGCATCCTCACAACACCACTGTGCAACTCCTCTGCCCCACGGTCCTCCTTGCATAGGGGACTGGGCAGCAGAAACCAGTGGATGGGTCCATCGTGTCTATCCGTATATACAGTATATCTATAGATCTCTAGATCTATAGATCTACATGTGAGAGGAAGGAAGGGCCAGTGCTAGGAGGGAACCCAGAAAGTCTTTGACAGCGTGGGGAGTAAGCCATACGTCAGAGTGAGGAACGGCCAGTTTGAACCCCTGTCATCTTTTGGGGACCAAGTAGTGTCACATCACTTCTGAAACCTAAGGTGTCCCTGTGCTCGACACACACACACACACACACACACACGCACACACACACACGCACACACGCACACACACGCACACATGCACACGCACACACGCACACGCACACACACACACAGGAAGAGACACATTTACACCTTGGTCCCCGGTCCCATCTGTTGCATAGCCCTCGTCAACCTAATGTCAACTGGTGACATCACAGGCCTGTCAACCTTTCCCCCTTGTCACACAGATGAAGCACACACACACACACACACACACACACACACACACACACACACACACACACACACACACACACACAGCATCCTTAAACCCAGCTGACTTTGTCCTGCCTTGTCCTCTCTCCTGTTGTTTGTTTATTTCCTCAGCCATCAGTCTGTCTTTCCCAATGTACCTTTCATTTTTACTTGTCCACCTCTCAACCTGAGGTACAACACTTTCCCAACTTTCTCTTGACCGTTCTCTCCATACCATCATCGAGGATTTGTCTCATACCGCCTGTGTTGCCTTTCTTTGAAGGTAATATTAGTTTTCAGATTAAAACCGTTGATATAGTTAATTTAGGTTGATTTGCATTGTGTGTACTGCCACCTGGTGTTTGTTTCGGTACCCAGGATATACGTGCACGTAAACAGGGAATTTCAGTTGACGGCAAGACATGCAGCTGACTCACGGTGTTGCAATGTTCATTTATTGTTGCGCTTTTGCTTTGGATACTATTTATCTGTAAGTACGAACATATAATGCATAACTTGTGTAGCATTCATATGTTTTAGAAAATGTGAGTTACATTTTCTCTGTATGTATAGAGTTCGTTAGTTTCATTTGGTTAGCAGTTAGTAGCTATCTCTACATCAAGTTTGCTAGTCGTAGCGGTATTGTCAATGCACTATGTATAGATTTATTGTATTTAAATGTCTTGCATTTAACTATAGTAAGTAGTTTTCATGTGCCTTTGATGGTAAAATGGCGAATTGTATTTTGTATGGTTAATTGGTTTAATTAGTGGCATTGCATACAGATGCTGTGTACATGTATGTGTGACACGTGGACTAATTGTGTTAATGTTTATGTTTCTGTATTGTAATTGTAGTTTCACAATGAGAATCTTACATTAAAGATCAAGAAAAGTCAAGCCTTGTCATTATTGGAGGATTCAAGTGTTAGCTACCTGTCTAGCTTTGCATAGAAACGCGCTGCAAGGGCAGTACACCGCCATGAATATTTGTCTTCCCTGTGTCTGTGTGATAATCCCGTGGCTCAAAGTGATCCAGTTGAATGGAGTCAGTGTGAGTTCTCACCCCGCTAAGCCCCGTGTCCGTGACCAGCTCCATAGGAGCACCATGTTGCCCTGCCATCCCCACGGGCCGCAACCTACCCATCCACACTCAGCTGAGTAAGCGAGCTGGGAAGGAACAGCACTTTCTCTCCGCCTCTCTCTCTCTCTCTCTCTCTCTCTCTCTCTCTCTCTCTCTGGTGACAAAGGCTGCATCCTTTTTTTCCTCCGTTATTATTTTCTCTCTTTCGTTCCGATGTAGTAGTAGCGATGTTCTCTAAGGCTACCTTTACACTGCAAGCCCTGGTGCTCAATTGAGATGTATTGCTCAGGTCTGACTGAGTGTGTTGTTTGACTGTTGTTGGCCAATAGCAAATTCCAGTGGAACTGATCACAGTCCTTAAGTGACCCTGGTGTGTAAGAACAACAACAAAGGTCCCACTCAGCACGCTGTCGTATGGAAGAAACCACAGAGGAGACTGAAGTTGATAAAGAGGACTAGGATGAGGTGAAAGAGGGACATGTTTTGAATGTGCCTATCTATAATAGTATAATATAATAAATATAATATATAGTAATATATTATATTAAACAATATGGCTTTCTGTGTCGCAATGGCTGCTACTTCTGTACACAGGTGTGTACGGAGGTGTGTGGATGTATGTGTAGATATGTCTGTACCAGTAGAGGCTTGTCCATTAAGGAAAGGGAGGACCATCCTCTTAAAATACACTGAAATTGAACAGATTCAACTGAAAATACTGATAATACTATTTTAACACTTCAAAGGCACAACAATCATGTCCCCGTGTCACCAAAGTACCAACAGTGCCCCCTTTTGCAATTGAAAATGACTGTACGGAGGTCCGTCCTCCCAAAGCTCCCCATTGAAGTCTATTATAAAATTGCCCGACCCGAGTGGCTGGTGAGTCCAGGTTTATTAAGATTAAATTAGATTTTTATTTGCCACAATGGACATACAATGGAATGCTTACTCCCCATTCCCTCCCACTGTATGAATTTCTAAAACACAATACTTATAAAATACTATACACATTAAAATGAACATAACAATAAAGTGACTGATGGATGATATGTACATGTGTTGAAAAAGTGTGCAAAAAGCATTTTAGATTCAAATGTATTGTCAGTGTACAGCGAAAGGAATTTCTCAGCATTTTACCCATCCTAGTATTAGGAGCAGTGGGCAGTTATTTATACAGTGCCCGTGGAGCAGCCTTGGGCGTGCCTTGCTCAAGGGCACTTGGGCAGTAACCTGGTGTTTCGGGGACTTGAACCGGCGACCTTGCGGCTCCCATGCCAAGTCTTTACCCTCTGAGCTACTGGCACATTGATGTGCATTACCCACCAGCAGGGGGGCGCACTCAGCAGTGAACGACGCGCACCTCTTCCTCATCACAATCTCCATTCAACTCCCTACAAAAGCCTGGTCTACACTTCGGTTCATCTCTTCACACCCGCACCCGTGAACTCCTTCCACTGTTATGCGAAGATAGAAGAGGTGAAAAAGACCGCATAGAGATCCCTGATCTGGGTCCATTGTGAATCCGAGGATAACCAACGTGTCACAGGAAACATATAGTCACTGCCAAGAGGGGAGGAGGGAGCATGGAAGATACAGCCTCCAGTAAGGACCACATGCTGATTCCATGATCAACTCTCCTTTTTCCCCTCTCACTTCATCCCGCCATTACCCAAATGTTCTCTCTCTCTCTCCATCTCCCTCTCTCTCTTTTATGTCACCCCGCCTGTCTGTCCTCCCAGCAAGGTGGCTGAACCACGGTGCGAGGCATACATAATTATAGCAGAAGAGAGAAGAGGGAAGATGGGGGGAGGAAAGAAACAGAGAGAAGGACATGAAGTGCATAGCCACAGGGAGGAGAGAAGCAGTCATTCCTTAAACATTTCTTGATTGTTCGAGGTACTTTCTAACGAGGCATTGTCAGGCTGTCACCTCTTACTTATGTCTATAGCGTAACTACACAGTGGAATACTTCCATTGTTTTTTTGCCATCTAAAAGGTCTGAAAACACACTCTGCTCAATGTTGAATTTGAAGTTATTCAAGATCAGTCAAAAGTCATAAGATGAATGATGCAACACGATGTAACCACAAACAAAACAGTGAAAAACATGACGACAGCGATGCTGTAACCGAAGCAGCCACTCGAGCAGACGACAGCTAGTTAGCGGCGGTGGAGGCGGTGATACCGCAGCTGAATGGGCGTCAGCAGCTTGTCTCCCCAGCAGAGCAGGGCTAGCAGCAGCAGGACTCTGGGAATCAACCCAGGGAGCTAGCACTACCTCTGCCAACATTAGCGCTGGTGGGCATGAGAAGGCCTCGGCTTAACCTTCCTGGAGCAAACAAGCGCTCAGGAAACGGCGATGGCCTCATGACAAAAAAAAACACTTGAAAAAAAAAGCTTGCATGAGATATCAGACCTGCTTTTACATTCATTCTGTGTTAGCTAAGGTTACTCAATGCTATGCTGTCAGCAATAACAGCTAGGAATGATCAAAAATAATGATGCCAGCTTGTTGGCATTTTTATTTAAACTCCTGGGCAAAGACAAATTGCCACTCAGATGGCACAGCTCTGTTGATGCTGTACATTGGCAGGTTATATGAGACAGAATGCACTCCGGAAGCTTCTAAAAAAAATAGATTTTTACATTTCCCAGATCAGCCGAGGGCACAGCATTAGTCACGAGTGCAAATTGATCTGCTGACGGACTGCAGAATCCTCCAAGAACACATTAATGGATCTATCAGTGACTGGAGTGGGAGGAGCCTGTCTGATCTGAACACAAGGTGGATGCTCTGTAGTCACCGAGTCACCTGAGGAAACTCAGGTGAAGGTGAGGAGCACAACCGCCTCCCTGCAGCATCTGGTAGCGAGTTGAATCAGACGTTGGGAAGAACCGCTGGAAACGTCTGCTAAGCCTGAGCACATGATTACAATGATGATGATGATGATGATGATGGTTGTCTGGAAGTGGCTGGCGGGGGACTCTTTTCAGACAAATTTGAAGGAATGGGGAGAAAGCATTCCATTGTACTTGTTGCACATGGCAAATAAAACATCTTGAATCTTGAACTTGAACGTCTCCTAACAGACAGTTGACAGACTTTGTGCAACGCAGACGATTGCTGATCTGGAAGCTTCAAAATGCCTCACGGCGATCTCTGTAGGAGGGCTGGGAAATCTTTCCCGTCTTCGCCTCTATTTCGTTGTGAGGAGGCGCCGGCTGAATTACCCACAGCCAGCAATACATATGGAACTGCCACTTTGACAAAGGAATATGCATTTTTCCCCTCACCTCCAGCCCACCACCTTTTTCCTCCATGCACCACAGGCACATCCCTCCACACAGACACACAGATACACACAGACAGATAGACCGACACACAGTGATTTGGTTAGATTCTGTGGTGCAAGAAGACTCGTCTCAGCGCTGCCACCTCTGGAGGACGATGGCAGGAGAAGCCGAGCGGTTCCCCCAGAAGAGAGGGTTTGCGTCATGCCGACGTGCTGCTGGGAGACAGGGCTGGTATTTGGGATGAGATGTGCGGCGAATAGTTCGAATAGTGTTCACTACAGCAGGCACACAGATCCATCTCCTGTCTGACTATGGGTGTGTCTCGTTCGGAGAGAGCATTACGTTATACTCAAGGATTTGTTTTGTTATTAATACCTAATGTAGGATAAATAAAGTGTGTGTGTGTGTGTCTGTGTCTCAATCTAAATCTTTATTGGTCACATATGTACATGTACAAACACAGTGAAATGTGTTTCTCTGCATTTAACCCATCCTAGTATGAGCAGGAGCAGTGGGTGTGTGTGTGCATGTGTGTGTGTGTGCATTTGGGTGCGTGTGCGTGTCTGTGTGTCTCTGTGTGTTGGTAGGTGTGTGTGTGTGTGTGTGTATGTCTGTGTGTGTGCGTGCGTGCGTGTATGTGTGTCTATAGGGCTCTTTCGCATCTACAGTTCAGCAGATTTTGTCTGGCCCAGGCCAACAATTGGGTCTTCTGTTTAAGTTTGACATTCCTAAATAATTGTGTATTCGTTTATTTGTCGATGCTGTACAGAGAGCACAGGCCTTTGCGTTAGACCAGCATACCAAATGTTGTAAATCGATGCCAGACATGAATGATTCCCATCTAAACAGAACAGGGGGGTGCAGGTGACGGAGATACTAGTTTCATGACAGGAAAAGGCTGTGGTTCACTCCTCTGGACTACAGGGCTGAAACAATCAATATACAGGAAAACCCTTCACATAGATCTAGTAGCAGGAGAATGTAACGGGTATTGGTCTATTAGGCCTGACATTCTTATCACTGACTACTAAATGATTGATAAGAAAACCGTCATCATCAATCGCTTCAGCTCTGATATGGATTCTGGTGTTTTTCAAGATTCAAGAGACTTTATTTATCCCGAGGGAAATTAAGAAAGGGTTTGGAGGGTTTACCGACAGTACCTACCGCTTTCCCCCTCTCTCTCTCTGAATCATTAGGAATTCATAGAGAGAGAGAGTTCATACATAGAGGGTTGCGGTTATGGTTGCGGATGCGGTCAATTACGGTAGCGCTGCTGCCTGGTTGCTCTCTCAGCGTCACACCCCGTACCTCCAACTTTAAACTTAAGCCCCACCCTCCCCACCTGAGGAAGGCTCTTGCTGAAATAGAGAAAAGGCATGAATAAAACTTGCAAATAGATCGACAACAGAAACAAAAATAAACTTAAATGCGGCTCCTACACACCGGCCCCTAATTGTTCTCCAGAATCAATTACTCAAATTAGCCTAAAGGGAGCCGTAAAAATGACCAATAATTATTGATTGATTGATTATTTAGAAATAAAGTATATACATTACATCCCTTTAGAGATGTCAAAGGAAGACCTATCGTTCTTCAGTCTCCAGGAGGCGGCACAGCTTAGCTATGGGCCTTTCTATAACAGAGGTTTTTGTCTGGAGCTTCTCTGTATGGGTCAGACCTCTGTGATCAGGCTTGGTCTCCAGTACTCTGCCTAATGGCCACAACCCCCTTGGAGCAGTGGGGTCAACTACCAGGACGACATCTCCAATGTTAAAGTTCTTTCTTACTTTTGTCCATTTCTGTCTCTCTTGGAGCAGCAGAAGGTATTCCTGTGTCCATCTATGCAAGAACAGATCCGCCATGTACTGGACCTGCTTCCAGCGGTGCCTGGCATAGAGGTCCGATTTTTTAAAGGTTCTTTATGTCACAAGGTACCATGCCACTGCTTTTAACAGCCTCATCCAATCTGAGAAGAATGAAATAAGATGGTGTGTGGGAGTTTCAATGCTTCTCACTGTTTAAATACAGCAGCGTTTTTCCTGACCTCTGGGTCATCTTGCAACGCTGGCTAGGATGTCAATGATTTTTCCACGGGCCAACTTCCCTCCGGCTTTCATAGGAACTCTGGGGCATGTATCCACCTTCTTTGCTGCATGAATTTGACTGCAGTCATTCCTCTTGAGGCGGCATCAGCAGGATTTTCCTTGCTGCTTACATATCTCCATTGAGACCGTTCATTGTTGTCACAAATCAGTGACACTCGGTTGGCAACATAGGTTTTAAACCTAGTGTGGTCATTTCCAATGTACTTGATTACCATTTGGCTATCTGTCCAGAAAACTGAGGAGTTTAAGTCAAGGTGTAGTTCTTTCCTCGGCATTTTGTCCACCTTCACTGACAGTGCTGCAGCTGCCAACTCCAGTCGCGGTATGTGCTTTAAAGGAAGGACTCTTTTCCTCTTTTCCTTTTTCTAGAACAAAGGTAACATGAACACCATCCTAAATGTTAACCTGCCTAATGTAGCTTACAGAGCCACAGCCGTTTTCACTGGCGTCCGCAAAGTGATGCAGCTGTGCACACTTTTGTTCTCCAAAGCTCTTTGGTTTTATGCAGCGAGGCACTTGAAAGCTTTTGATTCTCTCCAAACTGGCAATCCATTCGATCCATCTGTCTGATATAGTGTGGGGCAAAGGTTCGTCCCATCCAAAACCTCTCCGGCAGAGCTCTTGTAGCAACTACTTGGCTGGGAGAATCAGAGGAGCTGAGTGGATCAAAGTTGAGCTTACAACTCAAGTATTCGTCTTCGTGTATGTGACTTCTGGATTAGATGGATATCAAACTGAAAGTGGTCAGAGTGCACACCCCACTTTAAGCCCAATGTTCTTTCAATGGGAAGACTATCTTTGTCAAGATCCAAAGTCCTAACATCTTTTGCCCTTTCCTCTGGGGGGGATGGAGGCTAGAACTGCTCTACTGTTACTAACCCACTGTCTGAGCTGAAACCCGACTTTGCTGCCTAATGCAGTGAGCTATTTTACCAGCTGGATGGCTTCAGTTTATTGTGCGACTGACTTTACACAATCAACATAATAGTTGCATTGGACAGTTTGAGCTACCTGAGGTGGGAAAGAACTTTCATTAACATCAGCCGTTTTCTGAAATGCAAAGTTTGCGCAGCTTGGAGAGGACATGGCACCAAAAATGTGCACCAGCATGCGGTATTCTTTGGGGGGCTTACTGGTGTCACCTTGTGGCCACCACAGGAACCGCAAGTAGTCCACATGAGATTTATCGATTCTGACCTGATGAAACATTAACTTAATGTCGGCCATAAATCCAATTGGCTCTTTGCGAAACCTCGAAAGGTCTCCTACATGAGAGTTATTAAGATCAGGTCCCTGCAGTAACTCTGTGTTAAAGGACGTGCCTTGGTAAGAGGCTGCACAGTCAAAAACAACTACGTTTTTTCTATTTTGGATGGTATACAACATAGTGTTGTATGTACCAAATCTGTCCTGGTGACAATCTAAAATCTTCCTGCGGGACCCCCTCTGCATAATTTCAAAGATGTCGTTGAGGAATGCAACATACTCCTGCTTGTAGTGCTGGTCCCCTTCCAGCTTCCTTTTAGTCCCTGCAGGCGTTGTTCGGCAATTTGCCTGTTGTTAGGCTGGATTGGCTTTCCTGAAAGGCAACTTGAGATTGTAGTGTCCATCTTGAAGGATAGCCTCGCCGGCTATTTTCAAAAATATTTTATCCTCAACTGACATGTCATTCCTTTCTTCAGATGCTACCTTGTTGAAGTCCTGATCGTACTGTGACTTAAGAAGCTCTTCTAAACTTGTGGCTGATATCCTATTCACAGTCACTCCCACTGTACTGCCATCATTGCCTTTTCTGAGTGGCCCATTTACAACCCACCCCAGTAGACTTCGTACTGCGTAGGGGCCCTCACCGTGGCTATTAATAACCTCCCATGGCTCTAATAGTTTTGGAGCATTTGTGCCTACTAATAATTCGACTTTAGCACTGATACTGGGAAGTTTGACATTGTTCAGGTACGCCCTCTGCGTTAAGTCATTCTGATTGGGAATGCTACTTGGGGTGACTGGCATTTCTTTCTAGGTGAAAACATCAGGAAGAGGTAAGAAGTTGTCACTGTCCAGTGCTGACATATGACGTGAGATGGAACAAGTTTTGTCAGATTCATTGTGCTTAACAGAATATGTGTTTTTCTGCCTTTCACTTTGAGTTTAGACATCAGCGCTTCGGAGCAGAAGGTAGCGTTGGAACCAGGGTCCAGGAGTGCATAGACTTGACTGCCTTTTGCTGCCTTAACCTGAACTGGGACAGTGGACAGCACGTTATTTTGTTCTCCGGCCCCTATGTGGCCACATAACTCTGCTGACGCTCTACCTACTACACCAGAGGGCCTTTCAGTCTCTTTAGTTGTACCATCTTTAAAATGAATGTGCAGGACACTTGGGTGGGCTTGTTTGGGTGCCCACCCAAACAAGCGTGGGTGTGTCGTTATTTACAGTCTCTACTAATGTGGCCTGTGGAGAGACACCCAAAGCATATGCCCTTGGTCTTTACTAAGTTAATCTTGTTTCTATGCGTTTCCTCTAAGAATTGTTTGCACTGTTCCAATGTGTGCTTACCTCAACAGAAGGGACAGGGGGGGGTTCAGGCTCTTTTTCTTTTGGGGAAATAGTGACACCTGTGGCAAAACTGCTGCCAGATGACTTTGAAATATGTGACTTAACAGGAAATCTAGTCTTTACAGCCACCTTTCCTTTAACAGCTGGCTGGTCTTGAAGGTCACCAAAAACTGGGTTGGCTGCTATGCAAGCTTGCCTTTCAATGAAATAGACAAGATCTAACATCCTAACTCTGTGACTGCGCTCCTCTTGCAGTGCATACGCTTTGCTGCGCCATCTCTCCCTGAGCTTATATAGTAGCTTAAGCACAATGCTTCTCATGTTGGACGCGTGTCTAATTCCTCCAAGTATTCCATTTCCTCCATGGCATTTCAGCAGCTCCTAAGAAACATGGCGTAATCCTGCAGCGACTTTGAATCTTCAGACTTAACTTGTGGCCAGGATAGAGCCTTTTCCAGGTAAGATTGGATCCAGGAGATTTTGTATTAGTTTCCAAAGTTTCCTCCTTGCTTTCTGATAGCCTCTGTCTGGAGACATGTATTTACAGCTATTGACTAGCCTTTGAGCTCGGCCTTGTGTAAATTGTATAAGGAACAATTCCTTATAATTTGTATAAGGAACTTGTATAAGGAACTGCAACCTGTCTCTGTTGTTGTTCATTTTGTTTAATCATGTGTTCAAAGGAGGAATAAAGGACTTGTACTCCAGAATGTGTCCATCAAAGAGTGGAATACTTCCTTGCGGCAGCGTAGACAGAATTTGTTGTTCCACCAGGATCCTCGTCAAGCTGCTTTGGTTCTACAGTATTTTTATCATGTGGTCATCATGTGCTGAGCTGGACGTAGGGGGGTTTTGTCCTTGTGACAGAGTTGGCTGTGTGTTTTGCGCCTCACCCAATCTCTGGATAGCTGACGCTGAGAGAGCAACCAGGCAGCAGCACTACCATAATTGACTTGTTGTAGTGGCCTAAACTCCTATTTCTTATAACTCCTTTTGTTGATCACATATGACAGCTTAGGGCTGGGAAGCAGTGTTTGACTTGCAGTTTGTTTAGGTAAAACAAAATCCAATGGTCGTTGTGAGTTCCTGATCTCAAAGTTGATTGCAAAAAAACAAAAGAATATACTGCCAATGAACTGTGGCAGCAGATTCCAATAATCTCTCCACGCTGAGGCTGAGGCTGCGGTTGCGGCTGCGTCTGCGGCTGCGTCAATTACAGTAGCGCTGCTGCCTGGTTGCTCTCGCCCCGTCACACCCCGTACCTCTACTAAAAACTTAAGCTCCACCCTCCCCACCTGAGCATTATTTTTATAACTGCTGTCTGTCGTCGGGTATTGCACATACGATTTTCACACCACTGCTTTATACTTGTGTAAACTGTGAAGTGACAATCCTGTATAACAATTCAACTAAAAAAACCTCATGATCGCTTCTATACAGATGATGGTGAACTGTGGGGATTCCACATTAGATCAAATCATCATTTGTACTTTATTCCCATTCATCATTATTCAATTACTTGGCTAGTTATGGTTAAGCTAAATGTTAGATAAACATATATATATACTGTGTATATATATGTGTGTGTGTATTAGAAGAATCACCAAGCTGTAGTGGTCAAATATTTAAATTATTTATTGCAGTTGCAGCAAAACGTGGGTCAAACAAGTGTGTGTTTTTGTGTGTGTGTCTGTGCTGCTGTGATGAATAGACCCTTCGTAAGGGACAAGCTTTACCTTCCATTATCGCCACCCTCAAGACAACAGGAAACAGGAAGGACACGACTATGGAGGGTTGGGTAGTAGGGCCAACATTAAATATATACAGAAATACATGGTTGTATCATGAAATGATAAAATCAATGATTACATAGTTGAATGCTATATAACGCCAGACAATCTTGAGCTGAATCAAGTTGTTAAATCAGGCTATGTTTGCCGTTTTCCGGCTAGCAACTGGGAAAGATACCCGTGGCTAACGAGTATCTTTCCAGGAGAATGGATTTTGTCTTCAAGTGATCATCATTGGTGAGTGGGACTCATTTGTCTTTGCTGGTTTTGTCTCAGTGTTGCATCTCGTTGAGCTGGTTGTTGCATTTTGTTTCCACACACTTGTTAAATGATTAGTTAATCTTGAGTTTGTTAAGCATTGTTGTGTATTTAAATTGAGAGTTTTGACATGATCTTTCTTTGCATCGCTTAACGTGAAAAGACTTAACGTAACTTAGAGTTACAAAACCGCGATCAATAATCACCCAATTTCTCTGGCATATGTCTGGCATATAGCACTCACCTGTCAAAATATCTCAACTTAAATCCTCCCATTATGGACATTATGTGACATTAAGTGTTTTCCTCTCTATTGAGCCAGTAAGGGAAAAGTCTAAACGCAGCTTTATGAGAGGAAAACACTTAATGTAACAATACTTCCGTATTTAGGTTTTGATATTGTGACAGGTGAAAGTGCTAATGACAAGACATATGCCAGAGACATTTGGTGATTATTGATCGCTGTTTTGGAACTTTAAGTTACGTTAAGCCTTTTCACGTATAGTTTTAGACCGTCCCTTTCATCGATAGCCAGTGTGGTGGTGCTGTGTTGGTCTGTTACTTCACTACATGGACACTGCTTTGACAACTATGGTACACTTGGAAATTGGCTGCGACAATCTGATCTTCCTAAATGAGATAACGCATAAAGTGACTTCCTCCGTGATGTCCGTCTGACTAGAAAAACTGACAGAAGGTCCAGTTGTGATAGACACGCTTTGCCACTGGTATAGAGAGAGACAGACAGAGACAGAGACAGAGAGAGAGAGTTTTTTGTGTGTGTGTGTGTGTGTGTGTGTGTGTGTGTGTGTGTGTGTGTGTGTGTGTGTGTCTGCAAACATTGCATCAGTGACACTCAGATTCCTCCTTTACAAGATCAGGAGGATTCTGCCTTTACTCACTGAAAAGGCTTCACAGGTGCTCATCCAGGCTCTTGTCATCTCCATTCTGGACTACTGCAACTCCCTGCTTGCTGGCTACCCGACGTCTGCCATCAGGAGCTCATTCAGAAAGCTGCAGCTCGTCTGGTGTTCAACTGACCCAAGTTCAAGTTCTCCCACACACTCCCACTTCGTCTCTACACTGGCTCCCTGTAGCTACTGGCATCCAGTTCAAGGCCCTGGTGCTATAGCCTACAGGGCAGTGAAAGGAACAGCTCCTTCCTACCTCCAGGCAATGGTCAAGCCCTACATCTACACTGCTAATCTAATCTTGAATTACTGACTATCAAGTGTCGCCCTTTTTACTTGCCGAGGGAAATCTCTGCTGTTCTCATGTCGGCGGTTTACCTCCAACCACAGGCTGATGCGAACATCGCATTGGACAAACTTTACATTGAAGTGAGCAATCTTCAGAATCGCTACCCAGAGGCAGTCCCCATTGTAGCGGGGGACTTTAACCACTGCAATTAAAAATATATATTACCAAAATACCATCAACACATCTCATGTCCGACAGAACAAGACTCTTTATCACTGTTATACCACCATTAAGCACGCTTATCGCTCTTTTGCGCGGCCAGCTTTCAGCAAATCAGACCACGCCTCCGTGCTTCTACTTCCCGCTTACAAGCAGAAGTTGAAGTCCACACCCACAGTTGTAAAGAACGTGCGTCGCTGGACAGACGATGCCGTACTACACCGGAGTGGACTGGAGTGTATTCAAGACCACTGACCTTTTGATGTGTATGCAGATCATGTCACAGCATACATTAACAGGCTAGTGGAAGAATGGATCCCGACCAGGTCTGTTTGCTCATTTCCGAACAGCAATCCATGGATGAATGCTGATATATGGAAAAAACTTAAGGAACGGAGTACCGCTTTCACAACAGGCGACTCCGATCTCTACAAGAAGGCCAAGTACGAACTAGGAAAAAACGCCATCAAGAAGGGTAAATCGGATTACAAAAACAAATTGTAAATACAGTTTGGGGGCTCTGACACCAGATGTATGTGGCAAGGTCTGAGGGTCCTCTCCAACTACAAGGGGAGCTCAGGGGCAGTCACCAACAACGACCCTGCTCTACCAGACGAGTTAAACAAGTTTTTCGCTCACTTTGAAAGGGACATGAGCCGACCAACAACTTCAACATCAGCCCAGATGACTACGTTCTACAACTGTCCGAGGTCCGCATAATCTTCAGGAGGGTGAAGGCAGGGAAGGAAACCGGCCCAGACGGAGTTCCATCCCGCATCTTCACCTGGTCAGACCTGCGCTGACCAGCTTGCTCCTGTGTTCACCGACATATACAATGCATCACTGCAACAGTCTGTCATCCCAGCATGCTTCAAAGCGACAACCATTGTGCCGCTACCCAAAAAGACCAAGGTAACATGCCTCAATGATTATCGTCCAGTGGCTTTAACACCCATAGCCATGAAGTGCCTGGAGAAACTTGTCATGTCGCATATAAACTTGTCCATCCCTGAGTCCCTAGACCCACTCCAGTTTGCATACAGATCAAACAGGTCTGTAGACCAGCACCTAGACAGGAGGGACACCTACGTCAGACTGCTGTTCATTGACTACAGCTCGGTGTTCAACACCATTGTTCCCTCCAAGTTGGTCCTGAAACTGAGGGACCTAGGTCTGGGCGCCCCCATCTGTAACTGGATTATGGACTTCCTGACAGGCAGGCCTCAAGTGGTGAAGATTGGGAACAACATCTCATCCACTCTGGTCCTCAACACCGGAGCACCCCAAGGCTGCTGCCTCAGTCCCGGCTGTACTCGCTGTACACACATGGCTGTACTGCCACGCACAGCAATAATTGGATTATTAAGTTTGCAGACGACACCACAGTCATCGGCTTGATAAGAGAGGGCGATGAAACGGAGTACAGAGATGAGGTGGTCCGGCTGATGCGATGGTGTGAGAACAACAGCCTCGCACTGAATGTCAGCAAGACCAAGGAGCTCATCGTGGACTTCAGGAGCCACCGGGGCACCCACTCCACCATCAGCCTGGATGGGTGGAAGTCGTCAGCTGCTTCCATTTCCTGGGACTACAGATTTCCGACGACCTCGCGTGGACACACAACACGGAGGTCATGCTGAAGAAGGCACACCAGCACCTCTATGCTCTGCTTTTTTTGGCTAATTTTATTGTATATATCATTTTTATTTTTATGGTATTGTTTTAAAGATTTTTACTGCGAGAGGGAATGGGGAGAAAGCGTTCCTATGTACTATGTTACAAATGGCAAATACAAATCTTGTATCTTGTATCTTTACATCCCTGCCCGTCCACTTCACTCTGCTACATCGGGGCGTCTGCTTGCCCTGTCGCTTAGGGGCCGATCTACCGTGGTCACGGTTCTTCTATGTCCTGTGGCCCCAAAGTGGTGGAATGAAGTTCCTATGGATGTCAGGACTACAAGGCCCATAATCCACCGCAGGCCGAAACCTCACCTATTAAGGACACACTACCTGGATCCTTTCACCTAGTGCATTATCTTATAATGTATTACTAGTGTACTAGCGTCTTACTAAGTCGACATAGCCCGGAAGGCGCTAACATAGCTTGGAAGGCCTCCTTCTTCAGTCGGACGGCTTCCCTGACCACCTGTGTCCACCACAAAGTCTGACCAACGACCTTGAGGCCACAGCTATCAGCCACAGCTATCAGCCACAGCTTCAGTAATAGAAGCTTTGAACAATGACGACTCTGGTCCCCAGCCTCCACAGAGATGCCGGAAAATATATATAATATATTATATATATATATATATAACATATATATTTTATATAA
The DNA here is from genome assembly GCA_027704905.1 of Muraenolepis orangiensis. Classification (NCBI taxonomy): domain Eukaryota; kingdom Metazoa; phylum Chordata; class Actinopteri; order Gadiformes; family Muraenolepididae; genus Muraenolepis; species Muraenolepis orangiensis. Next base: position 10,902,614 of record CM051001.1, read on the forward strand.
AGTAATTATATCTAGATATATATTAAATATTATATTATGTAATACATATATACAGTATACATATACAGTTTATATATATATATATATTCACATTGAGTAATATATATACGTTTTGCTGTATTATGTAGCAGTTGTGTATGCAATAACAATACAACAAATCTAATGTAATCTGTACAGCATTATATTTGTACAATTGATAAATTCAATCTTTTGATTTATTTTGGTATTTTAGTTTGAACATGCTTAAGCAACACAATACTTATACATAGTCTTTAGGAATTTAGGAACTTTAAACTTCAAACATACACAATATTTAAATTTGCTCAAATGAATCACATGAACTAGTAGCTCACTGGCTCTCATACTGATACAGACCATTAGCTCTTCATAACAATGATGTATTCAATAAGTGTGGGAGAGAGGGACAAAGAGAAACCCAGAGACAGAGACAAGGACAGACGAGAGGGAGGGAGAGAGAGACACAGAGAGACAGGGACAGAGAGAGAGAAAGACTGAGCAAGAGCGAGACAGAGAGAACCACTGGGACAGAGAGAGAGAGAGAGCGAGAGAGAGAGAGCGAGAGAGAGAGAGCGAGAGAGAGAGAGAGAGAGAGAGAGAGAGAGAGAGAGAGAGAGAGAGAGAGAGAGAGAGAGAGAGAGAGAGAGACACAGACAGACAGACAGACAGACAGACAGACAGACAGACAGACAGACAGACAGGAACAGAGAAAGACAGAGCGAGAGTGAGACAGAGCGAGAGTGAGACAGAGAGAGAGACACACACACACAGGGACAGAGAGAGAGACGGGGACAGAGAGAGAGACAGGGACTGAGACAAAGACAGAGAGAGAGACAGGAACAGAAAAAGAGACGGTAAAAGAGAGAGACGGGGACAGAGAGAGACAGGGACCGAGAGAGAGTGTGAGTGCGAGACAATGGGAAGAGAGTAGTAAAGGTTTGGGAAAGAGGGAGAGAGAGACGGGGACAGAGAGAGAGAGACGGGGACAGAGAGAGAGAGACAGGGACAGAGAGTGAGAGACGGGGAGAGAGAGAGAGACAGGGACAGAGAGAGAGAGAGACGGGGACAGAGAGAGAGAGACAGGGACAGAGAGAGAGAGACAGGGACAGAGAGTGAGAGACGGGGACAGAGAGAGAGACAGGGACAGAGAGAGAGAGACAGGGACAGAGAGAGAGACAGGGACAGAGAGTGAGAGAGAGCGTGTGTAAGTGGGTGCATGCAAGACAATGGGAAGAGAGTAGTGAAGGTTTGGGAAAGAGGAAGAGAGAGACAGAGAAAGAGAGAGAGATAGTGTGAGTGAGTTTGAGGGTGAGACAATGGGAAGCGTAGTGAAAGTTTGGGAAAGAGGAAGAGGAAGAGAGAACAGAGAGAGAAACAGCCAACACATCCTCTGGGACGGCGCCACAGACTCCCATTGTTAGACTTCCAGCTGACCAAGCCCAGCCCTCCTCCTCCTTCCAGTATTGTTCTGCTCTCCAAGTAGAAGCATTAAGAGACAGTATTGGATCTCAAAGCAGGCAAGAGTTGGATGTTGTCACAAGTTTCTGACACATACACACACACACACACAAATATTTAATAAAATATAATTTATTAAAATTGATACACATTTTGGACAAACTCATTCCACGAATAGTGTGTTTTAAACCAGAGAGGGTGGTACTCTGTGGTGGTACTCTGTGGAGGCAGGGGGCGGGGCTTCCTCTTAGGGGGCAGAGCCGTGGGCAGCAGGCCACTCCCTCTTGAGCAGGCGGTGGTCGGTGATTTGCCGCCGAGTGTTCGCCGCCTGGGGCCGCGCCCACAGGTCCACCGACTCCCAGGATGAGGCGTGGTAGTGCTGATCTTCCTCATAGTCTCCATCAGAGGAGGAGGAGGAGGAGGAGGAGGGGGGGAGGTAAGCTGGGCCTGAAGGGGAGAAATGGTTTGTCAAAGGTTGAGGATGAGGAACTTGATGAGCAGCATTTTTATTCTTTTACAACACCAAAAACAGCTCTGAGCTGAACCTCTTCAGTGCTTTTTAAGCTTTTTAGAACCAATTTTATATACCGATGTGCTTCAAAATCGAATTAAACTGTTCCTTGGTCCATAAGTAATCTAACCAAGTTTTATCCAATTCCGTACATAACTTTTTGAGTTATCTTGCCAATTAACAGACAAAAACATGAAAACATAACCTCCTCCCATCTTCGGCGGAACCAAACCAAACCTTTGGCAAACCAAAGCGCACACAATGTTTTGAGTTCATATCTTGGTAGCTCCCTCTGGGCAACACTCTCCACACCGCTGATGATAAAACAAGCAGCACTCCACGCCTGGGAAGAGAAATGCTTTCTGCAACCTGATGTCCCTCTCGGCCCCCAGAACCTAATCACTGTGATTTGGTAGGAGGTGTGCTTGGCGGCAGGACACAGCACGCCATGCAAAGGTTTGCATTTAGCATCAGCCACATTTGAAGAAGAGCTCTCTTGATGAACCAATATAGGTGGCACTGTAATCCTCTAAATGCTACGTATGAATGTGGCGTGTTTGTCGTGTCTCTCTGGCCCACAGCAAACTGCCACTTAAGATGTCTCAGATTTTCTCACTTTTTTTATTCAGTGGATTTAAAAAGAAAAAGCTTACCAATTTAGTTTTCATGGCAAGTCGCCGTCCCCATCTTATCGTGGGCCGGCTGGCCAACCAGATCCCTGGAGGCGGCCTGAAGCCACAGCAACCAAGAAGACAACAGATTAGACACAGAGACACAGTGATGATTTTTTAAGAGCAAAAACCATCAACCGTGGCACCGAGCAGTACAGAGCAGAGCCAGAGGGACCCTGGTTCACCACCGGGTGTGAGTGTGATTTAGCCTACCCGGTGGAGCGTACCAACCTGGTGGACCATACCAACCAGGACGGCTCATCTATCCATCATGCATGGTTCGCAGGACGATTTTGAAACGGCTCATGAAAAAGAGCCAATCCCACTAACAGCTGGTGATAAACCAGGGGCCCTTTAACCTGTTCAGAGCGATTGTGATGTCCCAGAGGTTTCATTTAGTGTACGAAAGGTTTGTCTTTGAAGCCTGAAGCACATATCCGTGTTGGGGCCGAATTCAATTAATTCCAAAATAACACACTCCTGTACGCAGTGAGTGAAACACAAAACAACAACCTGCTTCTGTTAAAACAATAGGATAATATTGCTTTTTTTAGGGGTGGCCTGACAAATTTGAACTGAAATTGATATGAACCAAAAACCTTGCTTTGAGGCATAAGACTATAATGACACTTTATTTTCTACAGACTTGAAGAAAACGTATTATAATAGACCTATCTATTGTATTGTATGAAGCCTGCTTAAGCTTACTTGCTGTCTGAGGCAACGCAAGGTGAGAGGCACAGAAATATAATATTCCACTTGAAGATTGGCCAGTGTGAATGATAACACTCCCTCAGCAGGGGGTCGAGATTTAGAGCACAAAAAGATTAAGAAAATAAATGTGATTTGTGGAGAACAGCCGGGGCTTCCATTAAACACCGTTTAACAGCTTGGGAAAACGGCAAGAAGCGCCGGAGGAGGCTTCATACCTGGGGTGGCGAGTTAGAGAGAGGAGAACGATGAGAGAGAGAAAGAGGATGGATGGGAGGAGGAGAGGACAGAGCCCGGCACCCTGGGGCTTTGGCTGAGATCAGATGTCTCCGCCATCTGACCGCTCCATCAAACCAACTATGTGTGTGTTGCTCAGTGTGCATGTGTTGCCGTGTATGTGTGTGTTGCTGTGTATGTGTGTGTGTGTGTGTGTGTTGCCGCTTGTGTGTTGCGCCCATGCACGTGTTTGTGTCAGTGGCGAGCGGTGACTTTTGACTAGAGGCATAACGATGTCACACACACACGTGTGTGCGGCTATAACCATGAAACGCAATGAAAATGGTATTACAATTATCAATGAAAATATGCCACACAATCACACAACCCATGACATTGAGTGTGTGTGTGTGTGTGCGTGTGCGTGTACCTGAAGGGGTTGTGTTTTCCTGGTGACCCGTCGTCTCTCCCTGGCTGACAGCTGGGGGGTCTCCCTCTGCTCTAGGGTGGGGGACACGGGGTACACCTCGCCCAGGGGGTCTGAGCACACACACACACACACACACACACACACACACACACACACACACACACACACACATACACGAGAGTGGGTGATGTATTCGATTTACAGTTACAGCTTCAAGAACATTTCTCATTTGACATTTTATTTGTAATAGTTTCGTTACCTTCGTGTTTTAATTTCTTATGCCTTTAATGGGCTGTGCTTTCCTGCTGTGACATATCTGGGATAAATAAAGACAAAGTAAAGAAGAAGTCCCTATGACTGCCCCATAGACCTCCTCCCTGGTGCCCCCCTTCCCTCTGGGCGGCTGTACAACCTCTCGGTTCCTGAAAAGACTGTCATGCAGAGTTACATCACTGAATCCCTGGCATCTGAAATCATCCCCCCTTCTTCTTCCCCGGTGGCAGCAGGTATTTTTTTTGTGAAGAAGAAGGGCGGTGACCTCCGCCCTTGCATAGACCTTCGGGCCATGAATGACATCACGGTAAAGAATCGGTACCCCTTACCGCTGATGTTGCCATGTTGGAACCCTTGACCCACACCACCATTTTCACTAAACTGGACCGCCGCCTACCACCTTGTCCGCATCAGGGAGGGGAAGACGGCGTTCAATACCCACCTCGGACACTTTAGGCAACATTTTGATTTCTTCCCGGTCAGAGCAGGAGCACGTTGGTTCTCCAACGTCTCCTGGAGAACAAGCTGTTCGTCAAGGCAGAGAAGTGCCTGTCTCCTCCTCATCTGTGGAGTTCCTCGGCCGCATCGTGGAAAGATCCAGGCCGTGGAGGAGTGGCCCCGACCCGAACAGAAAGCAACTGTGCCACAAATTTCTACCGCCGTTTCATTCGGGGATTCAGCCGTGTGGCCGCCCCTCTCACGGCCCTCACTTCCACTCTCCGCTCCTTCTCCTGGTCCTCAGAGGCTGAATCCGCCTTCTCTGCCTTGAAGAGCCTGCTCACCGCAGCCCCGGTACCAGCCCACCCGATCCTTCTCGACAATACTTTAAATTGTCGAGAAACAATAAAGACGCCTACGGGTTTTGAACTCCATTTAGCCTCCGACTCTGTCTGTTCCACTAGCAACAATCTGTGTGTGGCATAACAGAAACATTGGCACACACACAGACACTTTAAAATGCGTTTTGCACAACTCTACCAGTGGCGAACCGTGTCTATCACAGCTGGACCTTCTGTAAAGTAGTAGTAATAGTAGGATTTAAGTTGACATATTTTGACAGGTGAGTGCTAATGACAAGACATATGCCAGAGAAATTTGGTGATTATTGATCGCGGTTTTGTAACTCTTAGTTACGTTAAGCCTTTTCACGTTAAGCGAGGAAAGCAAAGAAAGCCAAAACTCTCAATTGAAATGCACACACACAATGCTTAACAAACCCAAGACAGCCATTAACTAATCATTCAACAAGTGTGTGGAAACAAAATGCAACAACCAGCTCAACGAGACGCAACACTGAGACAAAACCAGCAAAGACAAATGAGTCTCACTCACCAATGATGTTCACTTAAAGACCAAATCCATTCTCCTGTCCTTCTGGATGGATCGATAACTCGGTCATAAAGCTGATCACTGCTTTTCAGATCCAATATAAGTTGCCTTTCAATAGCTATGGAAGCTAATGCAGTCGGGATTGTCCTGTTCTGTTCCTCCATATGTTTTTAATTAAATTATTATATATTATATATAATATATTATTATTAAATGTCCTTTCCGCAGATGCAGTGGGGAAGGGGAGCGTTACCACTTTTTTATAATGTCCATCTTTTCACTGAATGGTCGTCTTGAAAAGGAACTTGAACTTGAACAACAATTCCGCAACAACATCATCTTCACCTGTTGCCATTTTGACAAAATCTACGTAGAAAAAAAACAACGTAGCACTACGCTAGGTCTCGAGTCAGTGAACCTTCTAGCGCACTTGTTTTTCCAACACAAAACCACTCAAATGCGTAGTGCATGGACCGAGAAAGACAAACAAATCAACGTAACACTGTAATATAACAGATAACAACACAGATCCGATTCTCATTTATTCATTTTATTTAAATTTGATAAAATTGCATTAAATTGTATTACATTTTAATAATACAATTAATTCGATTTGTTTTTGTTTCATCTGAGAGTTCCAGGGTTTTCTCTGAATACCTTTATGTTTATTTTTATTGTGTACAGTAGTTTTTGAAATTCATACTGTGGAAGGGATTGGAGAGTAAGCATTCCTTTGTACTTGTTGCAAATGGCAAATAACAATCTTGAATCTTGAACATAAACAAAATGTAAGGTACTCTATGTTAGCGAGACGTATCTTGCATCAAGAAATATCCGGTCTGAATGGCATCACTCAGAATCATTTTTTTATTGGGTGTCAAGGGAAGCAGAAAAAACGTTTCACTCCACGATTTGACAGGTCCCTACTTTATAGCAAACTTTTGGTGCCATTTAAGTTTATTCCATGCCTTGTCAAAAAGTGGATTTGCTTGGCCTGCTTGCCAAGGTGGCTCAGATGCAGATTACGGAGGAGCAGAATATGAGACTGACCGTCCCGGGCAGTTCTCTGGCTGCCGGTCATGTGATGACGCTGGTCCCTGTAGTCCCACCTCCTCCGGCTGGCCACACCCCTTTCATCGCTGACCCTGGGATACTCACTGGAGAATGCCCTAAACTAGCCATCTGAGGGAGGGAGACAGGGCAGGCGGGCGGGTGCACACAAGCACATGCACACGCACTGTGTGCATGTGCACACAGTGCGTGTTTTAAAAACAAACATAATCATTTATTCATCGTCTCTTTTAGTAAATGATACGCCCCGCTCTCCGCACGTTAACAACATTTTGCGATGTTATTACCATGTAAATTTATTCGTGCCCAAAAAAACACTCCCGGCCAACCCGATTTTTCAAGAAGAAGCACACATAAAACACAACAAAAACAAGGCTCCCAAAAAAATGATGTTAGCCACACCGGTCGGTCACACCGCGATCACCTTATCACCGGCCGCTGAGAAAAAGGTATACTTTTTAAATTGGAAACTCAAGATGAATTTACATAGTTAAGATAGCGTGTGCAACTCAAACGCAACTCGGAAATTCTGCACGCAACTCACACGCAACTCACACGCAACCCATAGGTCGAATAGGTTACAAATTGACAAAATTGTTGATTTTGGTTGCGTTTGGTGCGTATACAAATATTTTTTACACACAACTCATAGGTTTCAGCATACGCTATGGTGTGAGGCCACCATAAGCAGGGACTACAAGGACATCAAAACAAAATCACCCACACATGGCAGTGACCATATTGCAGCGCTTCAACAGCCAATGCGAACACACAGTAAGTATATTGGGGCGTTTAGGTTGGCTACAGTCACACACACATACTCAGATTGAGAGCGTGGTCCCTCATCTACCATTTGTCCATCATCGTGCGACAAGTGGTAACATTATGCCGGTTAATAGTTATAATAATAGTCACCATGTACTGTCCCTAGTAAATATATCTCTGTTTGAGCAGAACGCTGGGTGTTGCGTGAGCTCGATAGGGCAAAGTACCCCCTATTCCCTTAACCTCCTGGGTCTGGAGGTTTCCGCCTTCCTCCCTGTGAGAGCTGGTGTGCGTCTGGAGGTCTCTCTGGCCCTGTTCACACTTGGCATTAACATGTGGTTTACATGTGGTTTGAGAGTTAAGATCGCAAGTGGACAGTGTTAGTAGGCGAGTTCACACTAAGTTTGCATTAAGTTTTACAGTGGGCATTAAGCCAAAGCGACAGCACTCACGACAGTGATATATATCTCAATATTGCATTTAGTCTAAACGCCATTTTAGACACCTTTAATGAGTTAACCTTGGAAAATGTCCCAGAGTAAAGACTATGTAACCCATGAGCTCTATGGAATCCTAGTCAGAGAGAGCTAACTTTGCCTCACAGGTGTCATGCATGTTTATTATAGAGGAAAGATGAATGATGGAAACTGATATTTATTTATATTCATTATTTAGGGGGAAATGTTTCTGCAAATGGATTCATATAATTGTGGATAAAACCATTGTGTTAGAAATGTAGGACTTTGATTTTACTAACTAGTCCATTAATGACAATTAGAGACAATTCTGTAGTCAGGTGAGGGAGCTAGAGAGACTATTCTGTAGCCTCAGGTGAGGAGCTAGAGAGACTATTCTAAAGTCAGATGAGGAGCTAGAGAGACTTTTCTGTCGTCTCAGGTGAGGAGCTAGAGAGACTATTCTGTATTCTGTTGAGGGAGCTAGAGAGACTATTCTGTAGTCAGGTGAGGAAGCTAGAGAGACTATTCTGTAGTCAGTTGAGGGAGCTAGAGAAACAATTCTGTAGTCAGTTGAGGGAGCTAGAGAGTATATTCTGTAGTCAGTTGAGGGAGCTAGAGAGACTATTCTATAGTCAAGTGAGGGAGTTAGAGAGACAATTCTGTAGTCAGGTGAGGGGGCTACAGAGACTATTCTGTAGTCTCAGGTGAGGGAGCTAGAGACTGTTCTGAAGTCAGGTGAGGAGCTAGAGAGACTATTATGTAGTCTCAGGTGAGGGAGCTAGAGACTATTCTGTAGTCAGGTGAGGAACTACAGAGACTATTATGTAGTCTCAGGTGAGGGAGCTAGAGACTATTCTGTAGTCAGGTGAGGAAGCTAGAGAGACTATTCTGTAGTCAGTTGAGGGAGCTAGAGAGACTATTCTGTAGTCAGGTGAGGAGCTAGAGAGACTATTCTGTAGTCAGTTGAGGGAGCTAGAGAGACAATTCTGTAGTCTCAGGTGAGGAGCTAAAGAGACTATTCTGTAGTCTCAGGTGAGGGAGCTAGAGACTATTCTGAAGTCAGGTGAGGAGCTAGAGAGACTATTATGTAGTGTCAGGTGAGGGAGCTAGAGACTATTCTGTAGTCAGGTGAGGAGCTAGAGAGACTATTTTGTAGTCTCAGGTGAGGGAGCTAGAGACTATTCTGTAGTCAGGTGAGGAAACTAGAGAGACTATTCTGAAGTCAGTTGAGGGAGCTAGAGACTATTCTGTAGTCAGGTGAGGAGCTAGAAAGACTATTCTGTAGTCAGTTGAGGGAGCTGGAGAGACAATTCTGTGGTCAGGTGAGGGGGCTAGAGAGACTATTCTGTAGTGTCAGGTGAAGAGCTAGAGAGACTATTCTGTAGTCTCAGGTGAGGGAGCTAGAGACTATTCTGTGGTCAGGTGAGGGGGCTAGAGAGACTATTCTGTAGTGTCAGGTGAGGAGCTAGAGAGACTATTGTGTAGTCTCAGGTGAGGGAGCTAGAGAGACTATTCTGTAGTCAGGTGAGGAGCTAGAGAGAATATTCTGTAGTCTCAGGTGAGGGAGCCAGAGACTATTCTGTAGTCAGGTGAGGAAGCTAGAGAGAATATTCTGTAGTCCCCCCCCAGTGAATTTATTCTTTAATGGTGTCGCCTGTAGGGGATTTGGCAAGTCTGTCTGTCACTTGTGATATCTGGGGTGTTGTGCCACACACAGAGCGTAGCTGGCGAAACCCCTAGGTAGTACAGACAGAGTCAGAGGCAAAAAGGAGTTTAAAATCCGTAGGCGTCTTTATTGTCTCGGGTAGAAAACTGTGTGTATGGGTGCACCAAGGAATAAACTGATATGAGGTGTGAACCATCAACTATGTGTGTGAAAATTACGGAAGTAATAATACCATGTAAAGCGACTTACATGTGTGTGAAATGGAAATCCAACAAGGATGTGTTGTATAATGTGCTGTGGGAAAAAGGTTGAAGTCCAAAACAAACATCCAGGGCGAAATCCAACAAAAGTAACAAACAAGAAATATAGAGTCCAACGGAGAAGAGAGAAGAGTTTGCGGAGATTGACAAAAAGGTATTCACGGGAGATTGCAAAAAGGATATTCCCATGAGGAATCGGCTAGAGTCTCGTGTTGTATAAAACGGGAAAGTTCTGGCAATGAGTGAACAGGAGAGCGGAGTATAAGTAGGGAGGTCATTGATGAGGCGCTGATTATAAACATAGGGAACAGGCAGGGGCGTCGCAACGGGGTAGGCAAAGTAGGCAATTGCCTGGGGCCCCGAGCTAGAAGGGGGCCCCCGAGAACGGCAGATTATATTTATCCACTGCGACAACCCCACCCCCCCGTGCGCTTCATGATGTTTGATTACCCCCCGTCCGTCCGTCCGTCCGTCCGTCCGCTCTGTAATTTAGAAGCTCTGTAGTAAACGCTCTGAAATTTCGAAGCCCCATCCCCCAAAAAAAATAGGGCCATCTTGCCTAGGGCCGCCAGAGTCCCTAGAAATGCTCCTGGGAACAGGTGGGGCAGAAGTGTGGTCATGGTCTACTGTGACGGTGTGTCCTCCTGGGTGTAGTAACCCGAGGTGGACTCCAGGTGGAAGCAGAGGAGTGTGGCTGGAGAGGGGAGTGGTGTGATGCCGGCATCACAACATGCCCCGCTCTCCCTTTCTAAAAGCACGCTCTCTCTCTCTCTCTCTGTCCACACACCTGTCCGTTCAGCAGCGTCATGGGGATGTTGCAGTAGACGTGGCACCCCCCGGGGCCCAGGGTGGAGAACTGCACGTTGGAGGGCGGCGGCAGCGGCGGGGACATGGAGGACGGGGGAGGGGGCGGCAGCTGGAACTCGTAGCTGCGGCAGAAGTGCCTCATCTGGCCCCCGGCCAGCGGCAAGGTCATCTGGTTGTAGTTGGGGATCTCCGTTGCCAGGGCAACCTCAAACAAAATGAAAAGAAAATATGCTTTGAATGCTATGTTTTTGGAGTGCTTATACGCGACGGCTGTGTCCGAAATCACTCACTACTCGCCAGCAATGATGTCATTAACGGAGACTCCAGTAGTGTTCGAAAGATTCAAGATTCAAGATTCATGAAACTTTATTAATCCCGAGGGAAATTAAGGAAGAAAGTGTTTTTAGTTTTAACAGGTAATGATGTTGTTTTGTAATACTGTCGTATGTGAGAACTGAAAGCAGAGAAGATCCTAAAGAATACTGTGCTGCATGTTCAAGATTCAAGATTCAAATTGTTATTTGCCATATGCAACAAGTACAATGGAATGCTTACTCCCCATTCCCTCCCGCAGTGTGAATTAATTAAACACAATACTATAAAAACTCTATACACAATAAAAACGACAATAAAAAAAAGAACATTAAAGTGACTGATGGATGACATGTCGATGTGTCGGGGTGCACACTGCAAGAGCACGAAAACCACACTTTGGAGAGGAGGAGAAGTCATATTTGTCATACAAGCCTTTTAAAAACCTTTCAAAACACTCTCTCATGCACATGCCCCAGACCACCTTAGCAAACATTGAAGCAAATCCTATTTTACTTCTGAAGAATAATTTAAGACTTTGCTGAACCCAATTAACAATTTATTTTCTAGCAATAAAATGAGAGTGAGAGAAAAAAATACAAATAGATGGAGTTGGAGAGAGAGAGAGAGAGAGAGAGAGAGAGAGAGAGAGAGAGAGAGAGAGAGAGAGAGAGAGAGAGAGAGAGAGAGAGAGAGAGAGAGAGAGAGAGAGAGAGAGAGAGAGAGAGAGAGAGAGAGAGAGAGAGAGAAAGAGAAAGGGAGAGGTGGACATAGCAACACATGAATGCTTACTTGATGGTGTCCGTGGCGATTGTCGCAAGGGGGTGCCAGAGATGATGAGGTGGTTGTCATGGCAATGGTAGACACGCTGGTCTGTAGGTCACCAAAGAGGCCTTGCTCACCTGATTCCATCACCTGTTGCCATAGACATCACATCATCATTCACCTGCATTTTACACAAGTGTTATCTTCATAGTTGGTTATGTTGTGGTTAGTAAGTTGTTATGCTTGAATCAATCCGAGTGTATCTGTTCTCAACACATGCAGACACGGCCCTATAGACATATGCATTGGTTTCCAGAGGCTGCAGTACAAGGTCAGCTCAGGTTTCTGTCTGGTGCCTTGTCCAGATACACAGTGACACACATTCACGGTTTTAGCAATTGTATTTGAAATGACTCACACAGCATGTACATGAAAAGACTAAGTTCTGGGACTTTAAAAAGTGTTAACATCACATAGTGTATATTGTGTCTGTATTTGCCTGATGTACGATTGTTTGTTATGTGCTTTGGTAGTAGCTGTGTTTTCATCTGCATTACATCTCAGCGGTCCTTTTACTCGGTTTGCAAATCCACAGGAACCAAATAGACCAGCGGTTGGTCTGGTTAATGGAGAGTATGCAGTCTTATATTCAAGAACTCTCCTTCCATCTGGACTGTATCTTATTTGGTGTTTCCCAAGTATTCTGCATGAAACGCTGTTATACTCAAATCAATGATTGATTTTCAAGAGGCTACTTTGAAAAAAGACGTGAGTTGAAATTAAATATTAAATACATTAACTCCTTCACTTGATTCCTGTTACAAAAACCAAGAAGGAAGCATATAGAGAATATTATTTCTTTCACACACTGAAATCCAACAACTTGATTTCTGATAAAATGACAGATGTGTTGTTGTTGCTTCGGTTTGAATACTAAACTCCATGGAGACAGGGAAATCTGAATTGGGGATTGCAGGCAATAAAATATAATATACAAGATACAAGATATTTATTGGCCATTTGCAACAAGTACATTGGAATGCTTCCTCCCCATTCCCTCCCACAGTATACATCTCCAAAACAATTCCATAAAAATAATTGTGCAAAAATATTTAAATGCATTTCAAGTGCCAGTAGTGCAGCAGCATCATGAATACAGTACAGTAACAGTAAGACACAGTGAAGTGAGTCCAGAAAGTCCAGCAAAGTATGAAAGTATAATGTAAATGACAATGTTATGATAGTGGCAGCACTCCTAGCAGTTCAGTAGTCGCACTGCCTGGGGAGAAAATATGGTGCCCAGGGTGGTTGCAGTCCTTTATTATGGACATGGCCTTCTTCCGACATATGGTCCTACAGATCTCCTCAATGCATGGAAGTGCACACCCAATGATCTTCTCTGCCGTCCTCATGACCCTCTGGATGGCTTTCTTGTCCTGTGCAGTGGTGTTGCCGTACCACACAGTGATGCCACTCGTCAGGACGCTCTATAACGGTGCCACTGTAGAAGTTCACAAGCCACCTCTGCTTTTCCTGAGGCACCGCAGGGCATAGAGGCTGGTGTGCCTTCTTCAGCATGACCTCCGTGTTGCGGGCCCACGCCAGGTTGTCGGAAATATCAGTGAAGTCAAGTCAAGTTTTCAAGTATAAAGCAGTGAGTGAAAATCTTATGTGCAATACCCGACGACAGACAGCAGTTATAAAAATAAGATAAAAATAGAATAAAACAGAATAGGATAAAAGAAGTTAAAAAATAAAAATAAAAATACAATTTATAAAACGCAATATATCGGCACAGAAAAAGAGCAATATGTATATATAAATCAATGTAATCAAATATACATTGTTATACAGTATGCTATACGCCCTTGTTCAGCAGCCTGATGGCCTGACTGTGGAAGCTATCTCTTGCCCCGTTTCCACCAAGCTGTTTTGAGAGCCGTTTCGGAGCCCGCGCGTCATCGCGAACCAGTTCTTTGGGTTTCCACCGCAATGGAGCCGCTTTCTGGCTCCGTTAAGTGGTTCGTTTGCGGCTCCACTTCGAAGCTGAGCTGGCCAGCCGGCTCCACTACGTCAGGGGCTGGGGGCGGGGCTTATCGGGGCTGGGGGCGGGGCTTATCGGACAAACTCAAAACAAACTCAAAGTTTTTTTCCGCCATCTTTAAAATCAGTAAAATTCTCCGTGGACGTGAAGGTGACAGTGGTCCGTGGACGAGACAAACTGCGTTTGTTTGCGTTGTTGTCCTCGGCAGAAGGTCACAATAAACTAGAGGAGCTTCTAGAACAAACTGCTATTAGAAAAACTACAGCGTGAGATGTCTTCAGCGGGGGACAGGACCGAGGAGCTAATCGATAACAAACTGGACGATACGAGGGGCTAATCGATAACAAACTGGACGATACGAGGGGCTAATCGATAACAAACTGATGATCCGCTGCTGTCACTCTGGTCCTGGTAAGTTTTACTTTATAAATCTTTCCCGTGTTGCCAACCAGCTTTGTATTTATAATCTGTTTAGCGAGCTGCTCATTATCACATCAATGTTATGTTCCTATCATCACAAATGAGGAGCTATGATTGCTAGACTTCTGTTAGCCGATATTAACCTTGATAACGTCAGGATGCTACTTTCTAAAAACAGTAAAGTGTAATGGAGTCATGTTTTAATGCACTTTTCTCTTGTTTTAGTTGTTTATGGAGTCGTCTTCCCTGGACGATGCGATGCGGAGCTACCGCCCCACTGGGCTGCAGCTCACAGGAACCCCTCAGCCCATCGGAGCTTTATTAACATGGACTTATTACACTGCACTCTATACTTTTACATTTTGTGATTACTGTATATTGTGTATTTAATGTTTTTTGTTTTTTTTAAATAAAACATTTCTATTTTTCATACAATGTCCGCTTCATTATGCTTTATCAACCGAGAAACATAATACAAGATGACAGTTTTGAAGAAGAAAAGGCAAATGGTCCCTTCTGTTTAAGTACTCTATTAATGCAACTCTAACGTCAAGTCCATTTTATTAGTATAGTCCTTTATCACAGTTAGGGGCTTCAACGTAATCGCGTCCATAGCACTAAAGACGAGCAGCTGTTTGTAGCCTCAAAGCCAGGCGCAACACTTTTACATCCATCATGTAATATACTGTTGTGGAAGTTGGCGCGAGCTGCTGGGACAGCAGAGACGTTAACAGTGACGTCATGACGTGGCTCTCGGCGAAAAAGGCAGTGGAAACGCAAACTAGTTTTTTGCCGGCTCCCCAATTGAACTAACTGCGAACCGGCTCCATTGACACGCGAGAGCCCGAACTGGGCTTTCTTTGGTGGAAACGAGGCATCTGAGTCTATTTGTACGGCACTTAATACTGCGGTATCGCCTGGCTGACGGTAAAAGTGAATACAGTTCGTGGCTGGGGTGGGCAATGTCTTTTAAATATGTAGCCCAAGTAAACGAAAGCAGCTGACAACTTCCACCCCCTGTCCAGGCTGAAGGTGGAGTGGGAGCCCGGTGGCTGCTGTAGTTCACAATGAGCTCCTTAGTCTTGCTGATATTCAGTGTGAGGCTGTTGTCCTCGCACCATCGCGTCAGCCGGACCACCTCATCTCTGTACTCCGTTTTGTCGCCCTCGCTTATCAGGCCGATGACTGTGGTGTCGTCCGCAAACTTGATAATCCGATTATTGCTGTGCGTGGCAGTTCAGTCATGTTTGTACAGCGAGTACAGCCGGGGACTGAGGCAGCAGCCTTGGGGTGCCTTGGGGACCAGAGTCGATGAGATATTCTTCCGAATCTTCACAACTTGAGGCCCCGTCAGAAAGTCCATAATACAGTTACAGATGAGGGCGCTCAGACCTAGGTCCCTCAGTTTCAGGACCAGCTTGGAGGGAACGATGGTGTTGAACGCCAAGCTGCCTGCCTTGGATTTCTGACCAATCGCACACAATGTTCGCATTGCTGTCATCTGTGGATATTTCAGCGCAAGTTACACAATCTTGGAGGTGCAAGAAGTGCTGAAAAATAACTATGGTTGAGGAATGTGTCTTCACATAATATATCACATCATTTTCTGCTTACGACCTCGCCAAACTTCACTTTCATAGTATTCCTTCTCTTAACACTTCTAAATGTTGATTGAATGTCTTATATTACACACTGTGTTGCACTGAACTCTCACCTTTATATAAAGTACAGCAGTACGATTGTAGATACAACGATATTGTGTGTATCTGTAGATAAAGATACACACAGTATCATTGTATCTACAGATACAGATACAACGTTACAACGTCAAGTCAGTGTGAGCGAAGCAAGCGATTTAGCATACACATGCACAAGCGTGTACAGAAGCAGTACAGCCAGGTTCAGTTCCACACCGATCATCTGGATGTTGTCTCTTAAGCGGAGGCTCTGCGACCTGTTCACACACACCGGAGCTCATCACAGTGATAAGGTGTTTCGGTTGTTACCTGCCGTCTGGACAGCATTTCCCTGCGCTTGGCGGGCATCTCGTAGACCACCTGTTTCCAGAACTTGGAAGACAGCTTGTTGCTCTTAGGCCCCCGCCACTTAATGATGGAAAGAAACTTGGAGCCCATAAAGGAGAGAGAAGAACAGAACAAAAAAAGCTGATTCTCTCTCTGTTCTATTTTTTCCAGCTGCACTGGTGAACGGCTGAGATCTAACTGGAATAGCGATGTAACTTGGACATTATTTCAGCTGGATGGTATTTCATCTTTCAGCATGTGAGGGCCCTATTTCATAGTTATATACAGACAAGGGCCCTTCTCTTCCAGTCTGCCCGCCTACCTGTCTGCCTACCTAGTTTGTCTGTTTGTCTGTCTGTCTGTCTACATGCTTGTTCATCCTTCCAGATATCCATCAGTGTGTATGTGTGTGTGTGTGTGTGTGTGTGTGTGTTTCTTTGTGTGTGTTTGTATTTGTGTGTGTATTTATGTGTGTGTGTGTGTGTGTGTGTGTGTGTGTGTGTGTGTGTGTGTGTGTCTGTCTGTGTGCGTGTGTGTCCACACTGTACCTTGATGGTGTTTTTAAGTGCCTCAACCTCTTGGTAGTTGATTACACTCTTGAGGTCAGCACACTCTATCATGATCACCTGGCCACAGAGAGAGAGAGAGAGAGAGAGAGAGAGAGAGAGAGAGAGAGAGAGAGAGAGAGAGAGAGAGAGAGAGAGAGAGAGAGAGAGAGAGAGAGAGAGAGAGAGAGCAGAGAGAGCAGAGAGAGAGAGAGCAGAGACAGCAGAGATGGACACAGACACAAGCAGAAAAGCAGAAAAGCAGAAAAGCAGAAAAAAGTTCACACTTTAATGTTTTACACAGACTCAAAACCGTGGGCTTGCCTTGAAGTTTTCTATGTGGCTGCGCTACGAGGAGGAGAAGGAAAGACTTCAATTCAGGAGTTATGCATTAGAATGATGTCAGCTATACAGCATCAAAATTTGTACATGAATCTTGAATACGCTGCCAAACGGAGTGTTAAAACAGCCTCTGGCAGGAGCTTGGAAACAGTGTTTGATCAAGACAGACTCAGTCCAATGAAGCAGAACCTTTTGTCTGGTACCTGGAGAATGAGATTTGTCTGGTCTGGAATTCAACAAGACCATGTTGGATATCATTTTGCAAAGATTCAGGAATTAACAAAAATTACGAATGTGGCATCCAGTCGTGAACCGTCAGGGCCTTCAAGGTATTCAGAGAAGACCCTGAAACCCTCAGATGAAAAAAAAATCGAATTAATTAAATGAATACAATTTTATTAAATTTAAATAAAATTAAAAATTGAGAATTGTATCTGTGTTGTTGATCTGTAATATTACAGTGTTACGTTGATTTGTTTGTCTTTCTCGGTCTATGCACTACACATTTGAGTGGTTTTGTGTTAGAAAAAAAATGCAACCAATATAGATTTTTTTCTGGGTTGCTGGGAAGAATATCCTTCAACCAAGGTATTCTCTGTTCTTGAGCGAATGCCTTGGCCCTTAAACTGAATGAGAGCGTACGTTTGGATTGACAATTTGATCAACCAATCATTTATGATTTGTAGCCAATGGGCGTATTCTTTCAGATTTCCCCACGGTTCCATGGTACGTTAGAAGGTCCCCTTAGTTCACTGGCTCGAGACAGAGGATCTAGCTTAGTGCTACATAGCAATTAATTTGAAGTTGTATTGGTTTATTAGAATTATATTGTGTATCGATCTAAGTATAGTAGAGAGTCAGCGTATGGAAGTCGGGCAAATCAGCAGTACATCGCTCTAGCTCATGGGTCTCAAACTCGCGGTCCCGCGGGCCAATCGAGGCCCGCTGGACGACATTTTGAGGCCCCCTACTTGACATCAAAGTTTAGTGTTTGTGCGGCCCACGCGTTTTTCTCACACGCACCTTTTTGCCGAGTCGAATTGGCTAGCATTTAGTATCTAGCTCTATATTAAGCTAACAGCTTTGTTGTAACGGCATTTTCAATGTACTATGTATGTATAGGCTTATTACAATTGAATGTCGTATTGAAAATACTTTTACACTAAGGTGGTAAGATGGTAAACTGTATGTCACGATAGGGATAGTTCGGTGGGACCCAGAACGCAGACTAAGACACAGTGGAGCTATAACATAAAGCTTTATTTAAAGCACACAGACAACAGAGAGTGATCAGGGACAGGCAAGGGGTTTGGATAACGGGAGGTCGATCCGCGGAGTACCGGCAGGTAGTAGACCGGCGAGTAGTCCGGGAGGTCGAGTAGCGACAGGTACCAGACAGGCGGATGGTCAGGGACGAGCGAGAAGTCTACATACCGGGAGGTCGGAGTAGCGACAGGTACTGGACAGGTAATTATAATGACCGGGGAGCTCGTATAGACCGGAGTAACGCGAGACAGGCGGGTGACGCGGGATAGGCAAAGAATCTGGATTTCCGGGACATCAGCGTGGCGATTCCTTCCAGAATGTACTAATGCACAAAGTAGCAACCATGAAGTACGACCTAACCCCGGGGTAACGGGGAGCCAGGGTCTATATACCCCAGGTGAGGGGATTAGCAATCAGCCACGGCAATTGTTGACAGATGTGTGTGTGTGCCGCCAGCGCACGTGGCTTGGCCACGCCCCCTGCCAACCACCGTAACCGTGACACTGTATTTCGTTTTGATAAAAGGGTTAAATTAGTAGCATAACCTACAAATGCTGTACGAGTGTATGTATGACACGTAGACTAATTGAATTAATGTATGTATATCAGTTACGTGTGTACTAATGTATGCCTTTATTTCTGTATTGTATTTATAGTTTAACAACGACAATCTATCAGTAAATCTATTATGAACTTTTTTTCTATTATTATTAAATGCGTTTTTTTTGTCACCCAGCCCCAGTCATGTCTTTCGTGAAGAGAAAGGTTGGCGATGAGCACAGACAATTTCAGGAAAAGTGGGAGACGGAATATCTTTTTGTTGAGCACAGGGGAACCCCGACGTGTCTCACATGCACAGAGAAAGTTGCGGTGCACAAGGAATACAACATCAACGTCATTACTCAACTAGACATGCTGAGAAGTATGCTAAACACCAGGGAGATGAGAGAGAGGACCGGGTCGCCAATCTTAAAACATGTCTACTGAGGCAACAAGTTTTTTTCAAGAAAGCAAGCAAAGAGAGTGATGCGGCAGCCGAAGCTAGCTACGTGGTGAGTGAGATGATTGCTAAGGCGAAAGGGAAAGCCATTCAAAGACGGCGAGTTCATCAAAAAGTGCATGTTACAGGCTGCAAGTATAGTCTGTCCGGAAAATAAGGGTCAGTTAAGCAACATCAGCCTTTCAGCCAACACAGTGCATGTGTGACCTGTCAGGTAACATATACCATCAACTGCGTGAGAAAGCCAAACATTTCTGTGCATACTCAGTCATTCTTGATGAGAGCACAGACATCACTGACACTGCGCAGCTCGCAATGTATGTCCGGCGGTGTTGACGACAATTTTGAAGTGATGGAGGAGTTGCTCACAGTGATTCCAATGCATGGCCAGACCACCGCTCAGGAAATATTCCGCCAGCTGTGTGATGCCATTTGCTGGAATAACAACCGATGGAGCGCCATCAATGACAGGGAGGAGAAATGGACTGGTGGCACTTGTTCAAAGAAAACTGGGAGAGGAGGGTGTGGAGGAGGCCATTGCTCTGCACTGCATTATCCATCAGCAGGCCCTTTGCAGCAAATGCTTGAAGTTTGACAATGTGATGTCTGTCGTTGTGAAATGCATCAACCATATCAGATCCAGGGGCATAAAGCACCGCCAGTTCCGCGCCTTTTTGGAGGAAATTGAGTCAGCATATGAGGATGTGCTCTACTTCACCGAGGTACATTGGCCCAGCAGGGGAAACGTCTTGAAGAGGTTTTTTGAGTTGAGAGCAGAAGTGAAAGCCTTCATGGAGATGGATGGGATGGCTGTTCCTGTGCTAAGTGATCCCAAATGGCTCATGGACTTAGCTTTTCTTGTTGACATCACACAGGAGCTGAATGTACTGAACAAGAAATTACAAGGCCAGGGGCAGCTTGTCAGTGCTGCCTATGACAACATCAGAGCATTCTCCACAAAACTTGTGTTATGGAAAGCCCAGCTCTCTCAGACAAACCTCTGCCATTTCCCAGCATGCAAGACACTCATGGATGTGGGCATGCTGATGCCATTGTAAAGCTACAGGAGGAATTTGATCACAGGTTTGCAGACTTCAGGACACACAGAGCCAATTTTCTAATTTTTGCTGTTAATTGTTTTACCCCTTCTCCTTCGATGTGCAAGATGCCCCTCCTGTGCTTCAAATGGAGCTCATTGACCTGCAGTGCAATTCTGAACTCAAAGCTAAGTTCAGGGAGGTGAGTGGAAAAGCAGACAAGCTTGGACAATTTTTGAGAGAATTGCCCCACACCTTCCCTGAGCTTTCCAGGATGTTCAAATGGACCATGTGCCTTTTTGGGAGCACATATCTGTGGGAAAAGCTCTTCGCCACCATGAACTTTAATAAGTCAAAGTACAGATCCAAACTTACTGATGAGCATCTTCAAGCCATACTGAGGGTCTCAATTGCTTCCTCCCTCAAGCCAAATGTGGCTCAGCTGTGTAAGAGGAAGCGCTGCCAGGTCTCTGGCAGCAAGGAGTAGGTAAGAGAAGCCTATGTTCCTGAGAACCATTCATGTTCTGAACTGTTGTTACTAAAGATTGAGAAGATTGGATCAGCCTCACCCATACTCTACCTCCAGCGGCCCCCAGGTAAATAGAGTTTGAGACCCCTAGCTAGTCTGACGGGGGTGACCCATGTCGGACACATTCAGGGCAAAGTCCTGGTCAATCTCGGTGCCAACGAGTCCGACGAGGGGGCCCCGTATCGGACTCGACTCAGCAACGTCCCGGTGCCTCTCTGGAGCCCTGGAGATCCCGCAACAATAAACCCAATTGTTTTTGTTTTATTGGCCTCTTTAAGTGAACATGATTGGTGAGTGAGACTAATTTGTCTTTGCTGGTTTTGCCACAGTGTTGCATCTCGTTGAGCTGGTTGTTGCATTTTGTTTCCACACACTTGTTGAATGATTAGGTAATGGCTGTCTGAGTTTGTTAAGCATTGTTGTGCATTTAAATTGAAAGTTTTGACTTGTTGTTGCGAAGGTGTGGTTGTGTGGCAGCCATTTGTCTATGAAACCTAATAGTCCTAGCTGAGTGGAGAACGCCCTAATGGTGTGTGATGATGTAGTGAGCTACAGTACAGAACCAGTACAGTCATTAATCGAAAGCCTGTGTGGTGTTGCTGTGTTGTGCTGTTACTTCACTACATGGATAGTGCTTTGCGAACTATGGTCAACTTGTAAATTGGCTGCGACAATCTTATCTGCCTAAATGAGATAACGGGGGGGGCGGGGGGGGGGGTCTACAGAAGGTCCAGTTGTGATAGACACGTTTAGCCACTTGCGGCATCCCTTCCACCCGCCCTACGCTGCAGCCCTACCTTGATCTCCCCGGTAACCAGCATGGCGTGGAGGCGGGGCTCGATCTGGAAGATGCTCCACCCCCTCTTGGAGACAAACTCGGGGGTCAGGATGATGATAAGGCGCCGGCTCTGCTTTACGCTGCGGGCCAGGTCCTCGATGTAGACTGGTAGGAGGAGAGGGCGCGGGGTTAGGGTCAGGGAAGCATATGGGGCACACAAACACTGACACAACCACACGCACAAACACACACATATACACTCACATACACACACACAGAGCCACATACACACACACAAACAAACACACACACACACACACATAAACAGTATGTCTTTTCAATATCGCCCGACATAGTAGTCTGTTCACGCTCCAACCCCGAAAAAAAACTAGGTTTGCATCGCTATGCATCCTCTCCAGTGATCGTATGGGGGAAATTGGTTAGAGAGGAGGCAATGTCAGACCAAAGATGGAAGAGAAGTGTAACGACTTGTGAATTCTGTCTTATAGCAGTCTAGGATTTCTGTATACCAAGTAAAACATCCACAATCCCATTTGCTATTCAAAGAGCTTCACCACACATTCCGTATTTTTCAGCTTTTTTAAGTCTGATTTCCAGAGTTGTCGATTTGGCAGTTCCTAAACGGAAGTGAAATATTGATTTGGGAGTAATTATTTAACTCAGGACCTGACTGGATGCTATGCTATGCACTGGAGCCACTGCTGCAATCGCCACTGGCCTCCTTCTAAGTCTCCGGCTGGTCTCCTCCTTCTCCATTGTACCCACTGTTCTGTTTTCAGTTGTGAAATGCATGACAATAAGCTAAACTGGCCACCAAATCACGTCTGGATACAACGGTGTATTCTAACATGAAACGTTTTAGCCATTCTTCACCTAGGTCATCAGATGTTAACATATCATGCCATTTAGTGGACAAATACAACTTGAATAAGCTACTAAAGTATTGAAATGGACCATATGGCTCCGTTGTGAAAATTGTTCCTAAAGTTTGAGCTAAGGCTTGATCACACAAGCTTTGAGTAGTCATGGAGCTTCGAGGAAAAGAACAGTAGTTATGGAGCATGAGGAAAGGAGCAATAGTCATGGATCTTCGAGGTAAGGTGCAGTAGTCATGGCGCTTCAAGGTAAGGAGCAGTAGTCATTCGATTCAAGATAAGATTAGATTCAAATGTATTGTCATTGTACAGCACAAGTACAGTACAGCGAAAATAATTTTGCATCTAACCAGAGTGGAAATGTTGCAATAAAGTGCATGGTAATATATAATGTACAGTGGTTAAATCATCAATCATGGAGCATGAGCATCAGTAGTAGTAGAGGTAAGTCGCAGTAGTCATGGAGCTTCGAGGTAAGGAGCAGTAGTCATGGAGAATGAGGAAAGGATCAGTAGTTATGGAGCTTCGAGGTAAGGAGCAGTAGTCATGTAAATGTAGTCATGGAGCATGAGGAAAGGATCAGTAGTCATGGAGCATGAGGAAAGGAGCAGTAGTCATGGAGCATGAAGAAAAGGAGCGGTAGTCATGGAGCATGAGGTAAGGAGCAGTAGTCATGGAGCATGAGGAAAGAGCAGTAGTCATGGAGCATGAGGTAAGGAGCCATGTGCCATTAGAACAGCTGAGCCTGAGATGAGCTGCTTTAGCGTCATGAAAGGTGACGGCGACCGTTGATGATCTGGGCCAATCAAACCCTTTGTAGCATATCATGTTTCTTAAAGGTGGTCGTATGCTGGTGTGATCAAGATAAAAGATACAAAAAAAGTTCCAGCCTTATAGGTGTATATCTGATGATGCAATGGAACAATCTCTTTAAGACTTGACCTGTCAGGATACACTGATGTAGCTTCGGTCCCCAAGGCCGGTTTAGTCTACTGGTCTTCCTTTTGTCGCTCAGAACACAAATGATGGGTCTACTACTTTTATGTACCAGGGAACAGGGTCCATGGTCAACATGTGATATCTTCACTAGTTTTGTTCCACTTCCTGCGGTAGTGTCTATTGGAACAGCAGCTAAAAAGACAAATGGAGGAAAACACCTGGATATTTAGCGCAGGGAGCGTGAGTCAAATGGCAGACTGTTGGAACCCTGCTCTGTAGCTTCATGCACACATGACCCACCAACCTCCTCCGTGGCCTCACTGACCTCAACCACCGGCTACATGGTCACTCCTCAGCTCTGTCCTTCAGCTCCGGAAAATAGGAAGCTGTTAGCTGCTATTGGGAGGATTTTTTCAAACCCTCTCCATTATTAATGTCAGACTAGAGACCAGCCTTTCCCTGGGGTCCTCACATTTTTACATTTTTTAATCTAAATCTAAATCTGGAGAATTTAATCCTCTTTATTGGTCACATACATGTACACACTCAGTGACATTTGTTTCTCTGCATTTAACCAATCCCAGAATTAGTTCAGGTGCCTTGCTCAAGGGCACCTCGACAGTGCCCAGGTGTTTCAGGGACTTTCGGTTCCAAAGCCCAAAGCCCTACTGACTGAGCTATCCGGCCGCCCTATTTTATAAGAGTTTGCATTGCAAAAATTCCTAATCTTAGAGGCGATGCAGCCTATGATCTCGGAAGGAGAGTATAGGAAGAGTGAATAGGATATGAATCATTCTAAAAAGAAGAAGAGACAGGGGGGGCATTTGGGAGTAAGTACAGCCACTAAAGGGAAATGCAGGGGTCTGCTCCTCTTTGACATGTGCAGCAGTGCAGTCCACACCATCTCAGTGTCTCTGCCGGGGTCCATGGGATACATAAAGGGAACTGGCCCCTTAATTAGTACCTAAAGTACTTACAGCTGTGTGCAGCACCAAGGACAAACGGTTCTGCGCTCAGCCTAACACAGACAGTGGCCTCTATTTCCAGTCTCTCTTGTGACACATTTGTTGAACAAGAGAGACTGGAGGAAACTAGTATTCACATAACACGTTCCAAACACGATGGAAGGTTTGTCGGGGGTCCACGGCCATTGTTGGGTGACCTCCCCGGGGCTCCACCCATTCCTTGTAGGGTGTCATTGGACTCAGCTCAGAACAGCCAATTGATTGGTTAGACCAGACTTACTCAACAGGCGGCCCGCGGGCCGCATCCGGCCCGCAGACGCTTATTTTGTGGCCCCCAACATGCCTGGTTATGAAAAAAAATTAAATGAATTCAATTAAAAATATATATATATCCTGACCTGCTTTGGATCTACTTATGTGTGTGAAAGCTCCTTCTCTTCCATGGGAATAATAAAATCAAGGCAGCGTTCCGTCTAATTGACAGACGTTTGGCAGACTATCTCAGAGCAGCTACAACTGAGCAACAACCAGATCTGAAAGTACTACTTGAAATGCCAACTCAGAGCTCTCAATAGGAGAAAGTAAAAAGTTGTTTTAAAGTAGTTTTTACTTTATCAATGTCATCAATGCAAAGCTCCAGTGTTAATAAAACATCAGCTTGACCAACACTTGACACTACATTTGTTACTCAAATTGAGAATATTTGTTAAATATTCCATGATGCTTTGGAATGCATAAAAATGACAAGCAAGACAGCATATTAAACAGCAGTCGTAAATACAGCGAATAAAATGGTACAAATATATGTTAATAATAATTTGTGGCCCTTTGCACCTGTTGTGGTTTAAATGAAGTTGAAGTACCCCTGGGTTAGACTATAGTTCTGTTTCTTTACAGTGTATGATCTACTGTCAGAATGTTCTAGTACTAGACTTCAATAGTTCTGTTAATTTACAGTATATGACCTACTGTCAGAAATGTATAACATTTTTTTAAAACTTCAAGGACAAACTGCTAACTCGTCTGTGCTCCACTGAGAACATGTTCTAGTCCTCTGTGTCTGTGTAGTTGTTCTTCTTGTCATGCTCTTATTCTCCTCTCTCCGGGGGACTGTTTACTTGTGTTCACGGCTCATAGGAAGAAAGAGAACAGAAACTGTGTCGTGGTCG
>CM051001.1:10938288-10948288 GCA_027704905.1 Muraenolepis orangiensis
GTGCCCCCTGCCTTTCTTCTGCAGTATGGCGTTCCCACTGCGCTTGCCGATATGGTTCTCCACGTGACAGGAGTAGTTCCCCAGGTCCGCCTCCTCCACCGCGTCGAAGGTCAGGGAGAGCTGCACCTCCTTCTCCCCCAGGTACTCCTTCAGGAGGCTGCAGGGAGGGGGAGGAGACACAGAAGAGAGGGACGTTAAGTGGATCAGTGGATCCATTATTAAGACACCATCACATCTGGGACCAGTACTTGTTAGTTCTACTGGTTGCTCGATTGTTTGAAGGAAATTTACTTCTGGTGACTTATAGTGCTCTTCCCTACCTGTTGTGGAATGCTGCTTAATGTGTGTGTGTGTGCGCCTGTGTGCCTCTGTGCGTGAGTGCCTGTGTGTGTGTGTATGCGTGTGTGTGTGTGTGTGTATGTGCATGTGCGCTTGTGTGTGTGTGTGTTTGTGTGTGTGTGTATGTGCCTGTGTGTGTGTGTGTGTGTGGGGGGGGGTGTAAGTGTGTCCAGGGTCTAGATTGATCCAGTCCTTTTTTTTAAAAGGCCAAATGGTCAAATCTATCCACCGTTGGCTGGTGGCAGGTGCTTATTCTGGACCCTGTGTGTGTGTGTGTGTGTGTGTGTGTGCCTGGTGGCGTCTGCATTGCTAAGTGGCCCCCATGTCACGGTGAAAATACACACCTCTAAACCTTAAGGCTCCTGCCACCAGTTCCTCCCCCACAAACACGCTCTCCTCAAGGTCAATCTAACCACTGGTATGAAGCCACCTTACGCTGACACCTAAATGCTGGTTCCATTCAAACCAAACCAAGCCTCCTACTTCCTTCCTCTCACCGCAGATTTAGTGGAACGCCGGAGCCATCGCTCTGAGAAACACTGGCACATTTTTAATTTGTGTTTCGAGACTGCAAATTAATTGTTTTACCTTTGGGTTCTCTGTGTGACTTTTTTATTTTTGTTTTTGTTTTTGTCTCCAATGACCTTTGAAATAATGAATTCCTGCGAGTCCTATTTATTCCTCTGTAGCCGATAATAACAACGCTCAGTGTCCTGATCTACAGTCCTATTGCTGCTGTTCCTTCGTTATTCTACTGCCGCCCTATTTCCACATATATCTCAGGAATAACCATAGTATCACAGCTGCTCTATGGTTTTATTCACGGTGGTCCCACCTGCCACCAGCTTAATGCCCTGTGCATTTTAATTTAGAGCCAGTGCCTTGTTCTCCTGGCTCTTTATTAGCTCCCTTAGTTTCTTTGAGAAAGAAGCATGAGTGGTTTTAATTAGACATGAGTACATACTATTTTCTCTTGTGTGTGTGTGTGTGGTGTGTGTGTGTGTGTGTGTGTGTGTGTGGTGGTGTGTGTGTGTGTGTGTGTGTGTGTGTGTGTGTGTGTGTGTGTACATGTGTGTGTGTGTGTGCATGTGTGTGTACGTGTGCAAGAGCATGAGAACGTGAGCTCCCGGCACTGGGAAAGACTAGATCGAATTGACACGAGGATCTTAATAATCTCTAATGAATTTAGTTAAATCAGGTGGATTAGAAGGCAAGACACGCACACCAACTATGATTAGAAGCGGCTAAATGTTGATTATCTATGTATATATATATATATATATATATATATACACACAAATATATAAATATATATATGTGTGTGTGTGTGTGTGTGTGTGTACTGTGTGTATATACGAGACTAGATCAAATTGACACGAGGAACTTGTAGTCTTGTGTGTGTTTGTGTCAGGGCTGGGTGTAGGTGGGACCCAAAAGCAGAGTGGCAGAAGCCAGGAAGCCAGGAACTTTATGGGGCTACCAGCGAACAGGAGTCGGCACACCCTGAGGCTGCTCTCATCGAGGCGGGGGACTTCAACAAGGCGAACCTGAAGAAGGTTCTCCCGAAGTTCTACCAACACATAACGAGCAACACACGGGGTGAGCGGATCCACTGCTACACTCCCTTCCGTGATGGCTACAAGGCCCTCCTCCGCCCACCGTTCGGCAAATCAGACCACCGCTCTATCCAGCTACTCCCCGCCTATAGGCAGAGTCTGAAGCAGCAACCAATCGTTGTGAGGGAGGTCCAATGCTGGTCGGACAATCGGACTCTATGCTGCAGGATTGTTTTGATCGCGCTGACTGGGACATGTTCCGGGTTGCCTCAGACAATAACATCAACGAGTATGCGTCCTCGGTCACTGGTTTCATCAAGAAGTGCATAGATGACGTTGTTCCGACCAAGTCTGTTCGGATACATCCCAACCAGAACGGCAGCCCGCAGAAGCCAGCGCTGCCTGAGGAGACCAGCCTGCTGAACAACTCGGAGGCGGATGTGAGCCGCACCTTCAAGCGGTTGAACATCCGTAAGGCGGCAGGCCCCGACGACATCCCGGGCCGCGTCCTCAGAGCATGCGCGGACCAGTTGGCAGGAGTCTTTGCAGACATCTTCAACCTCTCCCTGTCCCAGGCTGTTGTTCCCGCGGTCTTCAAGATGTCCACCATCGTGCCTGTCCCTAAACAACCCAAGGTAACATGCCTGAATGACTATAGACCTGTAGCCCTCACCTCAATTGTCAGCAAATGCTTCGAGAGGTTGGTCAAGGACTTTATTTTCTCCGTGTTACCTGCCACCCTGGACCTATGGCAATTTGCATATCGTCAAAACAGATCCACGGACGACGCAATTGCCATGGCCCTCCACACTGCCCTTTCCCACCTGGAGGGAAATAACTGTTATGTGCGAATGCTGTTTGTGGACTACAGCTCAGCGTTCAACACGATAGTTCCTGCCAAGCTCGACACCAAGCTTAGAGCTCTAGGCGTACCCCCATCCATGTGCAGCTGGATACTGGACCTCCTGTCGGACCGCCGCCAGGTGGTGAGGATGGGCAGCACCACCTCAGAGCCACTGACCCTCAACACGGGAGCCCCCCAGGGATGCGTGCTGAGCCCTCTCCTCCCTCTACGACTGCATGGCTATGCACAGCTCCAACGTCATCATCAAGTTTGCTGACGACACGACAGTGCATGATCACCGGCGACGACGAGACAGCCTACAGGGAGGAGGTTGGATCGCTGGAGCAGTGGTGCCAGGAGAACAGCTTCGCCCTCAACGTCAAGAAGACCAAGGAGCTGATCATGGACTACAGGAAGCAGAAAGGAGAGCACGGCCCTATCTCCATCGACGGTGTTGCAATAGAGAGGGTCAGCAGCTTCAAGTTCCTCGACGTGCACATCTCCGAGGACCTCACATGGTCCACGCACACCACACACGTGGTGAAAAGGGCCCAACAACGCCTGTATTTCCTCAGGCGTCTGAGGAAATTCAGCATGAGCCCCCGCATCCTGAGAACATTCTATACCTGCACCATCGAGAGTGTTCTTACAGGGTGTATCACCGCCTGGTACGGGAACTGCACCGCACTCGAGCGCAGAGCGCTTCAAAGGGTGGTGTGGACGGCCCAGTATATCATTGGAGGTGAGCTCCTCTCCCTCCTGGATATATACAACCAGTGGTGCGTGGCTAAGGCCAAACGCATCATAAAAGACATTGCCCACCCCAGCCACCAACTGTACTCACTTTTACCGTCAGGCAGGCGATACCGCAGTATCAAGTGCCGCACAAATAGACTTAGAGACAGCTTCCACAGTCAGGCCATCAGGCTGGTGAACAAGGGTGTATAGCATATAACAATGTATATTTTATTACATTGATTTATATATATATATATATATATTGCTCTTTTTTGTGCTAATATATTGCATTTCATATATGCACTTTTATATTTTTAGATATTTAACTTTATACAGTTTGTACTTTTTACTTCTTTTTTTTATTCTATTATTTTTATTTTTATAACTGCTGTCTGTCGTCGGGTATTGCACATAAGATTTTCACCCATTGCTTGTAAATGAGGTGTGATTGAGAACAGGTGAGTCCAGTATAACACGGCCGACAGGGAAAACGCGTAGTGGCATTTGGAGCGTGGTCCAGTGACATCGCGGATCCAGGAAGTCAGCGGAAAACCAGGACTAGGAGCGGAAAGAGCTGGGTTGGACCGTGACAGTTTGTGTGTACACAGTACACACAAACACACACAGACACACACACACACACACACACACATATATATATATATATATATATATAAAATCATTATTTATATTATTTATAATTAACTATATATGTATATTTAAATTTTACATTCATTTTTTTTGGTATGTAGAACTTTATTCTGAACGAAATACTGTAAACACACACTTAATCACTTTTTCACTGCAGCCAAAAATATATTTGCCCTAAGAATTAAAAGGCCATCCACCCATGGCTCAATCAAGCCAGGGATTTATTCTCTCTAAATCAGTTTGGTCTGTTGAGAAAACTGCAAAGCAAATTCGTTCTACAAAAATGATAGTGGCAGTAACACAAGTAAGGCAGGTTTAAGCTCTGTTTCTGGTTTAGTAAAAAAATAGTTTGGATAAATAATAGTTTGCTCATCGTGCAGAAGGAACAGTTAAAAATTATAATATATAAATTTGCTTCAATTCCTGCACTCAACCAGCCTATATTTGGGACAGTCTGTATAGGACAGTCCTTAAAATTCCTTTTGCATCAAAGGCTGTTGAATAACATATGAATGAGGACTCATTCATTTGATCTGGCTCTGAGATACAGCGTGTCTAAGCTAACCTCATGCACTGAGAGAGACCTGCCAGTCCGGCCCTTTGACCGTATCACCTGTACAGACGTTGAAGTTCAAATGTATTTTTAAGCCATTCTCTCACTCTCTTGGGATCAACAGAATAATACATTGAGCGGACATAGACTGTCTGAACTGTGTCTATGTGAACTGTGTCCTGCCTATTATTTACCCATTCATCAGATATCTAGAAGAAAAACCTTCACGCCACCGACACTTCTTTGAACACGCGTAATTTTGCAGTCAAATGCATCTGAAAAATATAATTTTGAAGATCTTTTGAAGAAGAAAAATCTGTTTAACCACCCGGACTTTGGATTACAGCAAGCAACAAACAGTCATATAGGTGAGTGGTGAACGTTGTTTTTAGATATCTTCCACTCAACGTTTGATAAATGGTTTGCTAGAATGATATCAAAGTAGATAAAGAGATAAGAAGTGTTCTTCATTCATAAACTAACTCTTGCTGCTGTTTCACCTGAGTTTTGATCAGCAAATTCGACGACGAGTTTCAGCTGGTTTTCTCTGTGCCACCGTGGCGATCAGGAAATTTGACTGACATTTAAATGCAAGCAAAAAATACCACATGAACGATTTATATAAAATCCTTTGTTGGGTCGGGTCAGGTGTAGACACCCGGCCAGAAAAAAAGGCACTTGCCATTAAATAGCTTTCAATGTTTGTTTTACGGTATTTATTAGCTAGCTACACATGTCAGTTATATTCTCACTGCATCATATGGCTATAATGTAATAAGACACAAACTAGTGGAGAATACGACATGAGTCATTTAACCTCCGGAAGCTGACAGTACAAAGCTTCAAAGAGAGAAGGTTCCGGGCAGAAGACCTTGCTCACGCCTACACTTTCAAAAGAGTCGTCTTCAATTAAAAACACCTAACACTTTATAAAGGCCGGTCTGTCCTGTTAAGTGAAGATAAGATGTGTTTTGTTGGCATAAATGTTGTGTCGGAATAAAAGGTATGGAACCAGCAACCCTCAAGGACCTTCTAAACGACACTGGCCTGCAGGTGGAACCCCCGGGCCCTTACCTGCGGTGCTGTCCAGTGACATCTGACGCTCAACCTAATTTTCACTGAGACTCACGCCGCCACATACAGCGCTGTTGAAACAGTCAGTGTCCATCAATGGGCTCCAACTGAAGACCTCCAGCGTGAAAGGCGACGTTCTGACGTGAGAGCTGAAACCCACGGGCCCTAGCTTCATGGGTAGAAGTCTGTCGGGGAGTGAGGTTTACCGCTGCACAGCGCTACCTGCTGGCGTTTATTACACTCACACCACCATAAACCTCACTCTCAATCGGGTCACGGCACCAATGTAACAGTCAGTGTCCCGCACTGGGCTCCAACTGACGACGGCAAAGTTCTAACATGAGAAGCTTAAATCCAAAGGCCGTCCTCTAAACCTTTGTCAGGCATCACGGAGCATCCACTGCCACCCCAGTACGTTAAACACGGCGTCCTTTCGGCTAGACAGGGGGTGCTTCACTCAGCTCAGCTCTTGGCTCAGCTTAACGCGGGACCGGCGTGTCCGCTGGTACCTCATGAAGAACGGCGGGAGTAGCCGCTCTCTCTCTCTCTGTGTGTGTGTGCTCTCTGCCTCGTTTCCATGGCGACGAAGCAGGTCGCTCTTAATGATATTTGACACCCTGCAGACATGCAAGGCTTGTCCCAATAGAGCTGAGTGTAATTGGTCCCAATAGGGGAGAACATGAATTCAATCTGACTTTATTATTAGTATTAATCATATCTTAGAAAGGTTAGGAATTTTCTTTTTTTTAAAGAACTCATCCCCTGTGACTCATAAGTCACAGGGGAACACCTGATATAGTGACATTGTGAATTGTATGGCGAAGCTTAACAGCCCAATACGTTTTCCCAGGAACAAATTAACTGCAGAACCTGTGTGCTGAAGAGAGGTCTAATTAATATTGCCAATGCTATATATAGGATAAAGTTAACTTTTGAAACTTTCTATTTCCAAACACATCATGAGACGGTTCTGGTGATATAGACCAAATGTTTTGCCATTTGATGTTTCAAATTTATTCCATTTTTAAATGAAGTTTAAACTTTTTTCTGGACTTGGATATATAATCGGAGGATGATCTTTTTTAACCCTTTTTATATTCAACTCATTTTAAACAAGTTAGCACAACAAAGCTGTTTTTAGATAATATATATATATATGTATATATACAGTATATACATATATATATGATCATACGGTCATATTGTATTAAAGTGTTTAATATTCAGCACATCTACGATTCAAAACACATTTCCACTGCTACTACTTCTGTGAAAGTCTGACTTTGCTTCTGCTATCGCAGCCAAAGACATACATAAACACAACCAATGAATTTGTAAAAAATACATAATTCATAAGGGAACAACAACAGGGACTGACGGACAAACAGGCAGACAGACAGACTCTCACCTGACTTCACTCTCTTTAATGTGTCCTGCCAGCTCCTCCACAAACCTCTCTCCTCTGGTCCAGTAGATGATAGGCCTTCTGCTCTCCCCGCTGTAGCCGAAGAAAGCCTTGCAGTCCAGACTCAGAGGCATGCCTGGCACTCCTCACACACACACACCACACACACACACACCACACACCACTCACACACACACACACACACACACACACACACACACACACACCACACACACACACACACACACACACACACACACACACACACACACACACACACACACACACACACACACACACACACACACACACACACACACACACACCACACACACACACACACACACACACACACACACACACCACACACACACACACACACGGGAACAAAGTTTTTCCAAGTGTTAAGGGTAAATGAATTGCAAAATTAAACTTTCCTTTCTTGTAGCCGTATGTGTGTGTGTGTGTGTGTGTGTGTGTGTGTGTGTGTCATTTTCTAAATGATGGGTTTACCATAATTATTTTCTTTCATGTTTCACACAGAAGGACAAGTAGAGCTACAAAGTGAGTGTGCTGACGATACATTGACAGGAAAAAATAAAGGACAGCCTCAATTTGAAAAAATAACAATGAAGCAGTAACATGTATGTGTAGACACTTCTATCAATTATTAATTGTTCCTCCCTAGAATTGACCACCAAAATAAGCATAAGCAGAGCAAGCCCCCCCCCCCCGCCGCCTCATACGCCTCCACTTCAGAGAGAAGCTGTGATGGCCTTCTCGTTATTGAGCGCCAAACTGCCAACAATGATAGTGTTTTGGTGGTCGCTCACGTCGTACCGCTACTAAACCTCCTTCTAAACCAAACCTCACACCTGATCTAGCCCACCATCGTCAACCCCGTCACAGGGTCTGCACCGGGGACCCAGGGTTGACCATTAATCTCTGGGCCCTCTAATGGGTTATTAAAGGTATAGTCACCTGGGGGCGACAGGGCCTTTGCAGTTGCTGCACCCTCCCTCTGAAACGCCCTCCCCATCCACATCTGTTAGGCAACCACCCTAACATCCTTCAAACAACCACCCAACCATCCTTCAAACAACCACCCTACCATCCTTCAAACAACGACCCTACCATCCTTCAAACAACCACCCTACCATCCTTCAAACAACCACCCTACCATCCTTCAAACAACCACCCTACCATCCTTCAAACAACCACCCAACCATCCTTCAAACAACCACCCTACCATCCTTCAAACAACCACCCTACCATCCTTTAAACAGCCACCCTACCATCCTTCAAACAACCACCCTACCATCCTTCAAACAACCACCCTACCATCCTTCAAACAACCACCCTACCATTCTTCAAACAACCACCCTACCATCCTTCAAACAACCACCATACCATCCTTTAAACAGCCACCCTACCATCCTTCAAACAACCACCCTACCATCCTTCAAACAACCACCCTACCATCCTTCAAACAACCACCCTACCATCCTTCAAACAACCACCCTACCATCCTTCAAACAACCACCCTACCATCCTTCAAACCACCACCCTACCATCCTTCAAACAACCACCCTACCATCCTTCAAACAACCACCCTACCATCCTTCAAACAGGCTCTCACAACAACACTCCTCTTCAAACTGGATTTTCCCTGCTAAACACCTCCATCTCATGACTCCACATTTGAAAGATACTTGATATTTTAGTCTATGTAACTTGATTTTACTTTGATTTTACTATGTGTGTGATTTTGTCTGTAAAGAGCTTTGAGTATTCAGCAAAGCACTACATAAACTGAATATATTATTATTATATGAGTAGTAGTATTGTTAAGTTATATATATGTATCAGGGTTTCCGCTAGGATTTGTTCTTGCCGGTCAAGTGTCCGGACAGATTTTATTTTACCGGACAAAATCTAAATTTACCAGTCATGTTTCAAAAACAGTCTATATTACAAACGCAAGTATAATGTACACCTAGATTGACGAAAGAATGACAAAGACCTCAAATCAATTTGACTATTTTGTCATGGTTACGGTGGTTGGTAGGGGCCGTGGCCAAGCCACGTGCGCTGGCGGCGCACACACAAGGGGCGTAAGGGGTATATATACCCTGGCTTCCCGTTACCCCAAGGTTAGGTCGTACGTTGTTCACGTTAAGTCGTACATTCTGGACGGAATCACCATGTTGATGTCCCGGAGATCCAGATCCTTTACCTGTCCCGCGTCACCCGCCTGTCTCGCGTTACTCCGGTCGATACAAGCTCCCCGGTCATTATAATTACCTGTCCGGTACCTGTCGCTACTCGACCTCCCGGTACCCAGACTCCTCCCCCGTCCCGGACTACTCGCCGGTCTACTACCTGCCGGTACTCCGCGGATCGACCTCCCGGTACCCTGACCCCTGGACTGTCCCTGATCACTCTCTTGTGTTGTGCTTTAAATAAAGCTTTATGTTATAGCTCCACTGTCTTGGTCTGCGTTCTAGGTCCCACCGACCTATCCCACTCGTGACATATTTAATGAACAACAAAATGAACAAGCGATTGAGCAAAACCTCGTTAGCCGCAAAAATCGAGGCTATTTCAAAACCCCTGTAACATCTGTAGTCCGTTTTAACATAGGCTACATGGCATCACATTCACCCTGTAGGCTACCAGGTAACTTTTTGCTTTCTCCTTCATTTCATTGCGGCAAAGTCCTCTGCTGCTGAGCTGAAATCAAAGGTGTCTAATGTGTCTTTGCAGCTTGCAATCCGCATAAGATCATCACTCTCTCCTCCTCCAGACGACTCCGCAGTGATGTTTTCAAACCATTCGGC
>CM051001.1:10955788-10960788 GCA_027704905.1 Muraenolepis orangiensis
GCATTACCTACCGTACATCTAATGGAAACCGGACCGAAGAAGAAGAATCCATATATGGTCATTTCCTGAATCTCTAATTAACCACTCCTTTAAGGCTGCTCATCTGACATTTGATTGGCCGGGGGAGGGTTGGCCTCGTGAGCAAACTTTCTAAATGAACAGATGAAATGAGATAAGGGAGGTTGGAGATACGGTGTGAGATGGAGCTGCTCAGGTTAATTAAGTGGCCATGAGGGTTTAGTCTCAGAATACTTTGAGTCGTCTCACTGGAGGGTTGAGGGACGCGTCGTGGGCTGGTCGGAGGTTCTCCACAAGTCAGTAGAGTACATCCTTTTAACATCACGTCCTTTTCCAAGTGTAAAATAATTATCAACTATAAATAAGGAAATACATAGAGTTCATGCCGGTGCAATATGACTAACTATAGTATAGTAGTATTGTACTGATAAACAAAGCAGCAGCACCACCACCCCAAACACCACACATACACACTTTAAAACCCAAATCATTCAGACTTACACGGATCAAATCACATCAGGATGAGAGACGCAATTATCTACCTCCACACCCGCGGTGACGCCAAAACATCCTCTATATATATATATCTATATATAGATATATATATATTTATATTTCCATTTTCTTTGTGACCTGAAGAGAGACGAGCTAAGAGGATAGATAGAGAATAGTGAATAAAAAGAGAAGCCACACGTCGAAGCCCTCAAGAGGACCAGGGCGTGCTGATAAGGCGCCCTCAGTGCCTTGGGGCCCGCTCTGAGGAGGGGGGGAGGAGGGGGAGGAGGAGGGGGAGGAGGGGGAGGAGGAGGGGGAGGAGGAGGAGGGGAGGAGGGGGAGGAGCGGGAGGAGGGCCGGTGACAGAACTAGGTGACAGGTGAGGAGTGATGGACAGCCTTAATAACCACGCAGCCGTCAGCCGGCGGACACTTAATAGCTCTCATCGTGATCCACTTTCGGAGGCGGAAGCCATGATGTTTGTGTGTGTGTGTGTGTGCGCGTGTGTGTGTGTGTGTGTGTGTGTGTGTGTGTGTGTGTGTGTGTGTGTGTGTGTGTGTGTGTGGGTGGGACCTCTGGTTTCCTCCTACTGTTGCCCACCTGTGTGGGTCTATTGCTGGGGGAGAGACACAGTGTGTGGAGGTTGGGAACTGTGCTTTTATCAAACTCTTCATACCCAAGATACAGTGTGGGTCTCTATATGGGCCACATATATAATGTGTGTGTGTGTGTGTGGTGTGTGTGTGTGTGTGTGTGTGTGTGTGTGTGTGTGTGTGGTGTGTGTGTGTGTGTGTGTGTGTGTGTGTGTGTGTGTGTGTGTGTCTGCTCAGAATTCCCCGGCCGGTAGATTAGGGGAAGTGGGAAGATTTGTTGAGGTGACTCCCGGTTGGAAGGTTCTGGGTTCCAAACCTAAAGTCCCAACTCCCTCCTGTATGAAGTAGCACATACAATCTCGACGGGACGCTTTGGATTAAAGCGCCTGAATAAGTCAATTAATGTGGAAATTTCAGGGTGTTTCTTTATTTTCTTTCTTTGTGTATTTTCTCTGGAAGTTCTGTTAAGTTCTGTTTACGGTGAGCTTCAGCAGCTTTTAGCTTGGTTGGTTAAAGGAGACCCAAACAAGATCAACCACCACCATCACCTCCTTCCACTAGACAACTGGACTATCTGCACTAAC
Organism: Muraenolepis orangiensis; assembly: GCA_027704905.1. Taxonomy (NCBI): domain Eukaryota; kingdom Metazoa; phylum Chordata; class Actinopteri; order Gadiformes; family Muraenolepididae; genus Muraenolepis; species Muraenolepis orangiensis. Next base: position 10,957,479 of record CM051001.1, read on the forward strand.
ACCTCACACTTCACACTGTTTCACTTTATATTTTAACTGTACTGTTTATAGTGTCAGATTTATAGAATCTGCAAGTAAGTATATACGTTCATTTGTGAATTCCTTTTGTATTTTTGTAAATATGCATTTTTTTTGTCATTTGTAATTCTTGTAAATTCTGTGACCTTTTGCAAATCTTGGGAGCTGGTGATAACATTTCACTGCACATTGAACACTGAACCTTATTAGACATGGGACTAATAAACCACATCTGAATCTGGATCTGAATCGGACTTAAAAAAAAAACCTTTCATCCAAGGCTCCCCTGCAAACGGCTCTTCAATTCACGTTAAATACGCAAAGCACAAGCGTGTCACATAAAGGGGGCAATAGCTCAGTCTTTTAGGACTTGGCTTGGGAACCGGAATGTCGCGGTTCAAGTCCAAGCTATCAGCCAGTGAGAGGTTTTGCATGGCATCGCATGTGATTAACGAGGAAGTCTCATCTGATGCAAACCAATCTACAGGTTATGAACAATGTAACCAAATCAATACGATCTGTTTGTATAACTTCAGGCCCCCGTTGCTCTTCCCTGGGTTGATATTTTAAGGCGCGGCGTCTTTATCTTTTGGCTTTAGAATGGGCGAGCTACACAGGGGTTGTTTGGTAGCAGTTTGAGTGTGAGTGTGAGTGACCTGCTGCCCTCCATCACGCAGAGGAGAAAGTGACAGCAGAAGAGCTGCGAACAAACCTTTCCACTCGAGGAACTCTCTGCTCCTCGTCCGCCCATGGAAAGATGTGAAAACTGTTAAGAGGTGTAAAAGACCGCTAGATACCCTGGAGATCAGACACATGCAAAATACACAACATGGAGAGGCACTAACAGGGCTCCAATGAACTGTACTCCCACACCCATATACAGGCTGTCTATGTGAGAGAGAGAGAGAGAGAGAGAGAGAGAGAGAGAGAGAGAGAGAGAGAGAGAGAGAGAGAGAGAGAGAGAGAGAGAGAGAGAGAGAGAGAGAGAGAGAGAGAGAGAGAGAGAGAGAGAGAGAGAGAGAGTTAATGCGGCGTTCACACAGTGTTGATGATGGCTCCTGTTTGAGATCAGACGCTCCGACACGGAAAGTGAAAAGTCTGATTACTATCCTCCATGATGTGGAACGTCCTCTCATTGTCTGAACGCAGTCGTATACGTTTGAAACAGAGTCCTACGGATCAGGAATGGTCCGAGAGGTCGGCCATGCGCTCCCCACAGTAGGTGCGTCTCGTAACATTCGGGAAACTCCAACGCCAATTTAGCCTAGTCGGATTACGATCGTGACTGTCGTGACAGATTCTGCTGCATCGGATCAAAATGGTAACAATGTCCTGTGTTGTCTGGACGGTGTCCTGTGGATCGGGACGCTGTTGTGATGAATGGGCGTGATTTGGAGAACATTTTCATTGCCGTCTCTTGCCGATTGAGTCCAGATTTCTTCCAGATCTTGCCGAATGCGAACCGTCTTTGCCGAATCCGTTCCGGAAGTCCCGGCAATAATACCCACGTCATAGTCCCGACAATTACAGAACACGATACCACTGAGTCCAGACACAGCCGTTTGCAATGCGGTAAATGCGATGCAAATCGGATGACATTTGGATTGAGAACGGGACAATCGAGACAAATCGGGAATGGTCCTATGAAGGATGGCAGTAAAAATCCTGAATGTGTGACTGAGGCTTAATGTAACTCCTAACCCCTCAAGAAAGGCTGCAGACGACAGGCTACTTCCCATGTGTGTGTGTGTGTGTGTGTGTGTGTGTGTGTGTGTGTGTGTGTGTGTGTGTCTCTCTCTCCTCTCTCTCTCTAGTGTTAGATCATGTACCGGTCCGGTCATCTTTCTGTCATGCACACACACACAAATACAGACACACACACACAAACACAGACACACACACACACACACACAAATACAGACACACACACAAATACAGACACACACACAAATACACACACACACACAAATACAGACACGCACACAAATACAGACACACACACACACACACACACAAATACAGACACACACACACAAGTATAAGCTCACAGCAAAAGGTCTTTGTTAGGATTAATTAGAAATACATTTGGGGGCTTATTCCTAGTCTGCAGTTTAGTATGATGCTCTCTCTCTCTCTCTCTCTCTCTCTCTCTCTCTCTCTCTCTCTCTCTCTCTCTCTCTCTCTCTCTCTCTCTCTCTCTCTCTCTCTCTCTCTCTCTCTCTCTCTCTCTCTCTCTCTCTCTCTGCTACCCCCATCTGTTCTCTAGCTCGCTCTACCACTAAGACTCGCTCACACACCTGGCCTCCATCTGTTTCTTGTCTGTCAACATCTTGTTTATTCCTGGCGTTTAGTGCAAGTAGTACGGTGCACTGAGCGATTGTGTGTGTGTGTGTGTGTTCTGACAATGATGGAAAGGTTTTACACCTTGTGACACATTAGGCTGATATATTGCTGTGTGTGTGTGTATGTGCGTGTGTGTGTGTGTGTGTGTGTGTGTGTGTGTGTGTGTGTGTGTCTGTGTGTGTGTGTGTGTGTGTGTGTGTGTGTGTGTGGGAGAGAAAGACGCAGCATTCTTGGACAGTGACAAAGATACAGTTCTCAAACTTACAAATCACGTGTGAGTGTGTGTGTGTGTGTGTGTGTACCCTGGTGTGTGTGAGTGTGAGTCTGTCTGTGTGTTTGTGTGTGTTCGTGTGAGGGAGAGCGTGATGACAGCATAACTCAAAGGTGCAAACAGACTCATTCAACGGGTGAAATATCTCCCACTCTCCTCTCTCTCTCTCTCTCTCTCTCTCTCTCTCTCTCTCTCTCTCTGTCTCCATCTCTCCATTTCTCCCTCCCTCTCTCTGTCTATTGTGTATTGGGTGCGTGCAGTAACACATAGTCATCTCTGTGACTGTTACAAATAGAGCTCTCTCTCTCTCTCTCTCTCCTCTCTCTCTCTCTCTCTCTCTCTCTCTCTCTCTCTCTCTCTCTCTCTCTCTCTCTCTCTCTCTCTATCTCTCTCTATCTTTGTCTTGTTGCTTCTGGAAGACATTTCAGTTTGTATTTCATTGAGACGTTCTTCCTTTTCTGTTTTTGGGATAATTACCAAGTAATTGCCAAACTCTGTCTGTGACAATAGATAATATATTCTTTCCTTCTGAACACTCTGTCTGCCATTGTCATCTACTTGTGTTCGGCTGTCAGCTCGATAAAAAGAAGAGGAACACACACACACACACACACGCTGATTCTACTCCAATAACAACTTGATAGTATGTGAGATCTGTCTGTGTGTGTGTGTGTGTGT
>CM051001.1:10963288-10968288 GCA_027704905.1 Muraenolepis orangiensis
TGGTTGACATGGTTATGATCCTCGAGGGTAACGATCAGATGGAATAAATGCAAAGCCCACTTATTGATTTTAAGATGCATCTTTGTCTCTCTCTCTAGCTTGACCCTCCCTCTCCAGCTCAATCTGGCTGAATCAATTTGTGACTCGCTTATGTTTAAACTTTGTTTAAACATAACATAACATTTAACATAATAATGTTTAATGTGGTTGGATCACGATATATATACAGTATATATATCGATCGTATCACAGCAAGCTATATGATTAATCGTCAAATACGGAATCGATGCATTAAGCATGGCGACCCTAACCACACTGCATGAGGTTCACCGCCCTAACCACACTGCATGAGGTTCACCGCCCTAACCACACTGCATGAGGTTCACCGCCCTAACCACACTGCATGAGGTTCACAGCCCTAACCACACTGCATGAGGTTCACAGCCCTAACCACACTGCATGAGGTTCACAGCCCTAACCACACTGCATGAGGTTCATAGCCCTAACCACACTGCATGAGGTTCACAGCCCTAACCACACTGCATGAGGTTCATAGCCCTAACCACACTGCTTTAGCACTGAGGAGATGAAGGACGTTTCTGAAGGTTTTTACACCAAAAAAAACATGCAGGTCACCAAGCAATTCATGTTTTCACAAATGGACACAAGGGTTAAGATAATAGGGAGGGAAAGAAATACAGAACAATTAATGAATGATAGAAAGGACCATGAAATAGATAAAGAATGAAATAAAGATTTTAAAAAGAAAGACGCAAAATGAATAGATACACACAAAGAGAAGGAATAGAAAGGACAGAAGGATCTAAAGATAGAACCGAAGGAGGACAAGGAGGTGTGGTGGTCTTACCTGGGGTGACTTCTATGTACGTATCCTGTCTCTGGGGGGGGAACAGCACCCTGGGAGGCTGGCTGGTCTGGAGAGCTGTGGGGGGGGAGAGAGAGAGAGAGAGAGAGAGAGAGAGAGAGAGAGAGAGAGAGAGAGAGAGAGAGAGAGAGAGAGAGAGAGAGAGAGAGAGAGAGAGAGAGAGAGAGAGAGAGAGAGAGAGACAGACAGACAGACAGACAGACAGACAGACAGACAGGGAGTGGGAAAGAGAAAGAGTAGCTTAGCAAGGCATGTACAAAACAAAACAAAACAAACAGTGCAGCACCATTTTGTATATCACTCTAAGGAGCGGCTGACAACTGCGTGCATCAAGAACAAATATTAAGTTAAAAAGGAAAGTAAAGAAAGTTAAAAAACAACAACAACCATCCCGTTCTGCATTGAAAGCTCACAGAGAGAGAGAGAGAGAGAGAGAGGAGAGAGAGAGAGAGGAGAGAGGAGAGAGAGAGAGAGAGTCCACTCTGGTGAGTCAGTCAGCCCACATCTTCACGTCTTTTTATGGGCCTGTGATCTATTCCAGTTTATAAATCATTTAACCATTTAATATATAAAACCGGGGCATATGAGTTACAACTAAATGAACATTCTGTAGTGCCATTCTGTTTTCATTTAGGTGAGAGAGAGAGAGAGAGAGAGAGAGAGAGAGAGGAGAGAGAGAGAGAGGAGAGAGAGAGAGAGAGAGAGAGAGAGAGAGGAGAGAGAGAGAGAGAGAGAGAGATGGAGATGGAGGGTGCATTCTGACACCAGCCTACTCAAATCCAGCAGCTCTAAATCCCCAGGAGCTGAACAGCAGCATATGACCTTCCCGCCCACAATGCTGCACGCCTGCCGGCAATGACATCATCTTATTGGTTTGGCACAAATTGCATTTACCTCTCAACCCGACTGAGATCCACGTGTGGCACCAAGAAACCAGACTTTATGTATCAGCCACACAAACACAGGACACTGGTGTTATAATATAGGGCCTACTGTCTTACACACGGACGACCCCGGGACGTTTGTGCCATGCGTTGTTTTCTCAGTGAAGAGAGAGAAGAGAGAGATTGAACGATTGGACTAAAAGGACGGTGATGAACACAGGAGGCCAGTGGCACAGCAGCTGGAGAGAAGCGATGCTGAGGATGACCGGCGGACCTCGGATGCCCGTACAGACATCAGTACGTTAACGTAGTTCACTCTGGATATCCGCCGTCCCATTTCCCCTCCCTCCCTCTCCTCCTTCTCCGCTCCGGGGGCGGGGGGGCGGGGGGTTACGTCACTTCTCCATCGCCATTACTTCGAATCGCTGTTTTTACCCCCCATCCAAACCGTAGTTTGAAGCTTTGAAAACAACTTGTTGGCAAGTAACCCCTCCTAATTTTTCCATCCCTTCATCTCTCATCTCTCCTCCTCTCCCTCCTCTTTCCTCCTCTCCCCTGCCCTAATCTCTCCTCCTTCCCCTCATCTCGCCTCTCTCCTCCCTTCCTCTCTCCTCCTCTCTCCTGCCCTCCTCTCTCCTCCACTCCCCTCATCTCTCCTCTCTCCTCCTCTTCCTCCTCTCTCCTCCTACCCCCTCCCCTTCTCTCTCTTCCACTCTACTTCTCTCATCTCTCCTCTCATCTCTCATCTCTCCTCTCATCTCTCCTCATCTCTCTTCCTCTCATCTCTCTTCCTCTCTCCTCCCCTCCTCTCTCTTCCCCTCTTCTCTCCTCCTCTCCCCTCCTCTCTCCGACTCTTGGCCTTCTCCCGTCGCCTGGCGGTGTTGTAAGGGTTAAATGAAGATATTTCTGGTCTTCCTCGGTTAACTGGGAGATGTGGGAGACAGTGGACGAAAACTGTGTGAAAGCTATTGGTATATATACTAATATTTAGGACTTAGTGTGATAGTGAGTGTGATAGTGAGTGAACTAGGGAATGTCACAAGGACAAAAACAAGAGGGAGGGAGTGAGAGTGCAGGAGAAAGATGAAAAGCGTCACAGACAGTGACCTCAGGTAGCGTATGTGTGTGACTGTGTGTGTCCGCTCCCTTGCTCCGTGCTCATGTGCTTCGGTGAAAGCGTGATAAGTTCATCGTCCTGCCAGATTGATCTCAGTGTTTAAAGAACATGCTGAACTTTTAAAGGCTCAGAGGCTCAGCGAGGGGAGATGACTGTTTATTTAGCATCTGCACACGGACCACATTTGTATTGACAAAGGCTCAAGCTTGTGCACACACAATTACACACAGGCACTCCTGCCACGCACACACACACACACACACACACACACACACACACACACACACACACACACACACACAACCATCTCATTAATTGTCCCTTTCCTATTTTGCAGGCTTATTAGAACAAAAACACACACTTGATTCAACACTTGATCAAGTCACACTTGCCAAACAGTAAGACACACACAAACACACACACACACACACACACACACACGCACACAGACACACACACACTGGCGCACATGCATGCATAAACAGTCACACTTAAAACAGATTGCTTATATAAAACACACACACAAACACACATTAAATCAATGCACATTGTTGGCTTGTTCACTACTCTGCTGCAGTCAACAAATCACTTCTCCACCAACAGTTATGACGCTGTAGCAGGCGGCAGATGTGTTCTGTTAGTTAACTACTGGGGAAATGAACTGGATAAGGTCAGATCTGACACACGACAAACTAACGTACACTAACGCAGAGACCAGAGACAGGGGGGGGGGAGTTTGCTGTGATTTGTCTCCTTGTCTGATGTCATCGGCAGCATGCTTCATTTGCATAACCTGATATTGTAAAGCGTGCGTTTGGTCTGATCTTACCTCACCAGAAGGACGGAGTGAGACTCACACTCACACTCTCTGTGTGGAGTGGATCGGGAGAAGTGTTTAGAGTCGGGTGAAGAGCTGAGGAATGATGAATGCCCTCTAAAATGTAACCAGAGCGGTGTGTTCTTTAAATGAACACTGTGTGATATCATATCGTCTAGCGCTGGGCGCCCCGGCTGTTCACGGGTTGAACCACTAATTGCAGTACAGAGCAGAACAAGCAGCTTAAGGCGTGGATCAGCCCGGGGGACCAGGACGGAATAGATTTAGAATCCAGGTGGCTAAAAGTGGTGACTAAAGTTTTTCTTCCTTTCTCTCTTCTAAATAACACCCAACATTTAACAATCTCAATTCCAATCAATCTCTACATGCAGCCCAGCGTGGGGTTTTCACACTGGGTCTCCTTGGTGAGAGCAAATTGATTGAGGATTGATTTGATTTCCCGGACGTACAACTGACCATTTTCTGCTTCAATGAGTGCTGAGTTTCTCCTGGCGTGGTCCACAACACAGAAAACTGACAGGCAGACATTAACATTTCAGACAGTGTTCAGGAGCTTTGTTTTTGAGCTTTGATTGTTTCAGTCCATCCGTCATCAGCATCAACCCATCCAACTATAAGTCATCCGTTCACCACAAATTCATCCATCGATCCACTGATTAACAAGCCTGACTGAATGTGGGAGTACTGGACATCTATACTCAAGTAAAGGTGCCTGGTTAATTAACTAAAAGCAAGTAAGCTTATCAAACAAATAAGGATACCTTCTCTCTCTCCATCTCTACCCCTCTCTCTCCTCACCTACCCTCCTCTCTCTCTATCTCTCCCTCTCTTCCTTACCTACCCTCCTCTCTTCATCTCTTCCTCTTCTTCTCCCCTACCTTTCTATATCTCCATCTCTCCATAACCTACCCTCCTCTCTCTCCTTCTCTCCCTCACCTCCCCTCCTCTCTCTCCATCTCTCCCTCACCTACCCTCCTCTCTCTCTATCTCTTCCTCACCTCCCCTCCTCTCTCTCCATCTCTCCCTCACCTCCCCTCCTCTCTCCATCATTCCCTCACCTACCCTCCTCTCTCTCCATCTCTCCTCACCTACTCTCCTCTCTCTCCATCTCTCCTCACCTACCCTCCTCTCTCTCCATCTCTCCTACCTCCCTCCTCTCTCTCCATCTCTCCCTCACCTACCTCCTCTCTCTCCATCTCTCCTCACCTCCCCTCCTCTCTCTCATCTCTCCTCACCTACCCTCCTCTCCTCCATCTCTCCTCACCTCCCTCCTCT
>CM051001.1:10985788-11003288 GCA_027704905.1 Muraenolepis orangiensis
GAGAGGGATCGAGAGCGAGAGAGAGAGAGAGAGAGAGAGAGAGTAATGGAAAAAGTCACACCACAACAACACACGGCTACAAAACCTTGACCTCTCATCTCTAAAGGTGTCTAGCAGCTCACGGAGATAGGGCGCCGAGTCGTGAGCAACTACAGCGCTTGAGAGCCACAGAAAAAGTGGTTTTCAACTTCATGCAGGAGTAGTTCAGCAGGTAGTTTGGAGACGACCGATCTGCTTGGTGGACTCGGAGTCTGTCTATACGTTCCACGTTTTTCCACTATCGTAGATTGAGGGAATGGAGGAATTACTCATAGCGATGGCTATGATATTATGTATTATTTGTCTCAGCTCTATATCGAGAGCTATAGAGCTGACAAAAAAGTATGACAAAATGAAGGCAGATTTGAGATGATGGGGATCCCATCGTCTCTATTTGAACTACGTAAACGTGATTGTCCCACCAAGCACACACTCTCTCACATTCTCCAGCTGGACAGCACTGGTGGGTTCTGATTGCTTTGTTCTACTGACGTAGGCTGAGTCATCAAGAGGTATGCTTAGCTTAGTACGCCGATCAGCTACATATGTTGTATTTGTTTACAACAATGTTCAGCCCTTAACCCTTGTGTGGTGTCCTGGTCTGCGGGACACGGTTTCAATGTTTACTGTTGGAACAATAATGAAATTCCTTTTTTTTCTGTGAAGAACATGCTCAAATGAGTTCACACTGACAATCATCACAATTGATCAAGGTGGCAAAACTTTTTCCTGCTCAGAGGGCCATAGCAATGAAGAGAGAGAAGCTTTGGAAGATGATGGAGAGGAACAGTTTTCAGAATACGAGGATCTGACCGTGAGTTTGAAGAAGAGGATGAGAAGAGGATGAGATTGACCATCAGCCAGCACCAGGACGACTCCGTCAGCAGCCCCCCCCCTACACACACGCATGCACATCCCCCCACACACACACACGCATGCAAGCACCCCCCACACGTACATGCACGCAAACCCACACATACACGCATGCACACACATGCACACTCACACGCACACACACACACACACACACACACACACACACTCCCCTCCTTTCCATATATGTTCGTTAAAATTCACAATGACAATGTGATCAAGAGAATTTGACATGTTCTATGAATCAGGTTCGCTTTATAGTCACTATATTAAACATTAAATGTGGCCGATTAGTTTTAGTACGCCTTTAAGAAGCTGTATTAACGGAATGATACTAAATACTCGATACAAAATCAAGCGCACACTTCATTCTGACGTTGGGGAATATCATTATTTCTACATGGACAATTATTTGGCGGCAGACTAAATTATTTCACAGACTGCCAATGAAAATGACCTCCAAAAATATAATAATTTTGAATACGGCAAATAAAATTATCATTAATTTCTTCAACGGGACCAGTTTCATTCCGGTCATCTGTTATATATTTGGCTGCTCGTCTCTCCAAGTTGAAGTCATTAAACTTTATTGATGGCCAAAATTCACATACACAACAAAAACACGTTATTAATCAGAAAACAAAAAGGCTAATAAAACTATCAATGTATGTATCACTTTTGAAATTGTGATATTATTGATTTACTTGTATTTTTATTAATGGGTTTCGTTCTTTTCCAGTTTTCTTTGTATGCTGTAATTGGTCATTTGTAACTGTAATTTGGTTGACAATGAAATCCAATATCTTTTTAAATGGCTTTATTAATTAATGCAAATTTGAACCAATGCTCAAGGCTACTTGCATAGATGTTGTACTCATTCAAATAAAAATGGCTAATATTTACTTACTCTTTTGAACAAGACAATCACTATATAATCACTTTATAACCCTAACCCTGACCAAAGAACTACAATTAAGCCAGAATCTTCTTATGCACCTCAATGCAATGGGTGTGTCGTGGCTCGTGGGTAATGTAGTCACATTTTGTAAAACAAGAAATCCACGTCTGTCCTAGTGTTCATTTGGTCAGGAAAGAGATCTGCACTGTCAGAATGTACATGCTGTATATAATTGGCAAAGTCTCGAGTGGCCTGACCTAGCGCCCCAAATTGAAATCTAACTTCTAAAAGTAGATCCGTCCAAAACAGTTGCGATGCTTCAAACGTTGGCATGCTATCAGGGTTTATATGTCACCATCTCAGTCCAGGGTCCACTGACATCTCTCCAACCCACGCTACGCTAAAAGACCAGACCTTTCCAACTATGTATTTAGTGAGTTTTAAACATACAAACATACATACATACATACATACATACTGTATATACATACAAACATACTGTACATACATATAGTACATACATACAAACATACTGTATATACATACATACAAACACACAAACATACATACATACATACATACATCCAAAGTCATAGCCACAGTGCTGCTTGTCCATGATTCCCGTCCAGGGCTGGATCGGCTCCAGAATAAATCTACCAAAACGAAAACGCAAAGCACCAGATAGAGATAGATCTATTTATTTATGTGCTACTCAAAATTCACTATTGCTTTAATTTTTCTTTGCTGTCAAAGCTCTCTCTCTCTGACCTGTGAGACCAGACCTGTGAGAAACCCAGCAACGATTCCACAGCCCAACACTGAAGTCGGCTCGCCATGGCAACGGCAAACCCTTGGCAAGAAGAGGATTCTGAAGCAGCATCAGCAGCAGTAACACAGGAGCGCATTGGAGTGCAACTGGCATGCTGGGGAACCCCTCAGAGACTCCCCAGCCCCATGTGGCCTAGTGGCTGCTCTGTAAGCATCGGCCAGTGTAACAGTGTGTTAATGGGGCTGTTAATGAGATAGGAGGCTGTTAATCTGTCGCTGTTCCTTTATTACTTCATTAGCACACAGGGATTCAGCCACATTCCTGCTCAAGGGTAAAAGCCTGTATTCACCGCTGAAGCCCTGGAGTCCCGTGATGAAATCTAATGGGAAGATCACTTTGTGATTTGTTGATTTGACAGGATGCGTTAATAGACTGGTAATCGTATTCTCTATTCTCATCTCGTTCATATTTGATGATGACAACTTCAATGTGCACAATTATTTCCTTTATTAATTGTAAATATTTGTCTCAGTAGTTTGTAGCTTGCAGATGTTGAGTTCATTCATAGTAGTGTGTGTATGTATGTGTGTGTGTGTGTGTGTGTGTGTGTATGTGTGTGTGTGTGTGTGTGTGTGTGTGTGTGTGTGTGTGTGTGTGTGTGTGTGTGTGTGTGTGTATGTGTGTGTGTGTGTGTGTGTACATGTATGCGTGCTAATGGGCTGTTTTTAATTTCATAAACACAATATTTCACTTCTTATGTACAGAATAACACGGATGTTAAGAGTAACCTTAATCTCGGATCCAGCACTCAGAGGTCACAGGTAAAACTGGCCACCACCACACTCAAGGAGAGTGCTAGCATGTCAGCGCTAACTTAGCTCTGTTCGTCTACAAACTCTACAATAAACCGGTCAAATCATCATCGACCTGCAGCCCATTTAGTTCCAGAGTTTATAGTTGTCATAGCAACACCCTCAGCATGCTTCAGAGCCTGAACGAGACAAGAAGAGTCAGAAGTTAGAAATGGTTCTGGTTTGTTCTGTTCTTTTCTTTTGATTGGTTGAACAAAATGTTATTTTCTTAACTTTTGATTGTGTGGGCAACACGCATGTTTGGCTGTGCTGAGCCCACCCTGCCCCCTAGCTACCTTCTGGCCTCGAGTGCTCGACGAGTTTGTGATCACTGTTAAAGCAGTATTTTTCCACTAGAAAGTAGAGTTTTTCATAAAACTGGTGCTAGATTACCACAGAACTACAAGTCTGTTGGATGACACAAACACAGACTTTAGCTGGTGAAAAATTTGCAAAACTGAGTGCTGGTTAAAAAACACATATGAAGTGAAAGAAAGTAAAACACCCAGACATAATTCAATTTTAGACGAACCTCACCCTAAATGGAATTATCAAACTATTTGATCCAACCAACAGGGCGATGATTAGTGATTAGTGATTAGTGATTAGTGATTAGTGATTAGTGATTAGTGAAAAGCAGTGAACCCCAAAATCCTTTTTTTTCCAATCGGAAAAAACATTGAGAGAAATCCTATGCTTTAGTCTCAAACAACTCGCCAAACAACTCTGCCTTTCCGAAGGTACTTCGACACCACGACAAAGGGACACACAGACGCTAGCACCACGCTTGTGTGTGGATGTCTGTGGAGCTCCTTTTGTGTGCACTTCAATGCATTGAGGAGATCGTTAGGACCAGATGTCGGAAGAAGGCCATCTACATCACAAAGGACCGCAACCACCCTGGGCACCAACTTTTCTCCCCCCTACCGTCCGGTTGCCAGTTCCGCAGCTTCTGTACAAGGACTACCAGGTTCAAGGACAGTTTTTATCCACAGGCAGTGCGTCTTCTGAACTGCTAGGAGTTCTGCCACTATAATAACATTGTCATTAACATTACACTATCATACTTTGCTGGACTTTCTGGACTCATTAAAGTTACTGCACTGTTCTATACTGTACTGCACTGTATCCATGATGCTGCTGCACTACTGGCACTTTCAAATGCTTTTAAATGCTTTATGCACAATTCAAAACATGTACATGTCCTTCAGTCATTTTTATGTTCATTTTTATTGTGTATAGTATTTTTTGAATATTGTGTTTTAGAATTGTATACTGGGGAGGGAATGGGGAGTAAGCATTCCATTGTAATTGTTGCAAATGGCAAATAATAAATCTAAAAAGTATGTTCTGATAGTGGCAGCACTCCTAGCAGTTCAGTAGGCACACTGCCTGTGGATAAAAACTATCCTTTAACCTGGTAGTATGCATCCCTGCGGAGCAATATATGTGTATAAATATGCGTATTTAGACCTTGTTTATTTGGACATACTTACTACATAAGTCAAGTTTCTTCCCAAACGTTGACATTTAAATTCACCCATACCAAATTTCCCTTGAACATCAAGACCACTATCGGCCAAAATATTAGGAATATTTGATATATGTTTTTTCTGCTTCCCCTCGCAACCCTGTGATCGAAAACAAGTGAAAACATCTCCTCCATTCCAAGTAGTAAACCAAGAACTACAAGTGAGACAAAATAGACCCAATACAGACCTCCCTGTACCAAGCTTTATTCATCACTTTGTGCACAAGAGTCACTTTTATTTTAAGGGTTATTTCGTGTGTGTGAGGCTGAATGGCAGAACACTATACAGGCCTTTAAAGATCAACCGGCAACTGCACACGCACGCACGCACACACACACACACACACACACAGGCGCGCACGCACGCACACACACACACACACACACACACACACACACACACACACACACACACACACACACACACACACACACACACACACACACACACCACACACACACACACACACACACACACACACACACACACACACACACACACACACACACACACATACACATACCCTTTAACAGAATTTCAGAAAACTTACTAAGTATGAATGTATAATGTGGTAAACAGACAAAATATTGAGTATAACTGCAGCCAGTTAAGTTTTAGACCATGACACTGGCTTCGTGCTACATGCTACTAACTACAACATACTCATTGTACACTTCAATGAAGACATAAGGCTCATATCTGGGTTATTTCTTTGGCTGAAAGACGGATGCCAATGATACTCAAAGAGGCATGCACCTTAACACACACACACACACACACAGATCCATCTGATCTGTAACCAAGTGAATCTAAGGGTAACAACTGGCCTAAGGTTGACTCTCTCTCTCTCTCTCTCTCTCTCTCTCGTCTCTCTCTCTCTCTCTCTCTCTCTCTCTCTCTCTCTCTCTCTCTCTCTCTCTCTCTCTCTCTCTCTCTCTCTCTCTCTCTCTCTCTCTCTCTAGTATAGATCTAGTCTCAGAAAGAAAGAGAGATAGAGATAACGTGATGAAGTCAGATAGAGACATTCTGGCTTAGGTTACAGGAAGGAGATCAACTCAAGGCCTAAAGGTCTCAAGGCTGGTAGGCCAGTGCATTACACACACTCACACACACACACCACACACACACACACACACACACACACACACACACACACACACACACACACACACACACACCACACACACACACACACACACACACACACACACACACACACACACACACACACACACACACACACACACACACACACAGGGCGGCAGGATAGCTCAGTCTGTTGGGACTTGCCCTGGTAACTGGAAGGTCACCGGTTCAAGTCCCGAAACACAGAGAGAAGTAAACAACCAGAGGACCCTCAGTACAGTACATTACAGTCACTAAGCAGACACTTTTGTCCATACAGTAGTAGAGCACATACCGCCGCTACACCAAAAAGTCCCTGGATGGGATTCAGATCTGGCCCATAACCACCAGGTTTAGTCATCTGTGGACATGAAGCTTAACCCATGAGCCTGTTGAGGACGGCCGTCCCAATGCTCAGAACCATGCTGATCCAATTAAGAAAGGGGGAGAGTCAGTGAGTGTGTGTGCATCTTCAGAGTGTTTGTGTGTGTGTGTGTGTGTGTGGATGCATATCTTTTAGAGATAATAAACATGGTTAGTCCCTGCTTACACCCAATGGATGTACATTCATCACCCTGTGCCAAAGTGTAGCATGTGTACACATATACGCACACACACATGCACGCATACACACACACTCACGCATACATGCACACACACATACAGACACACACACACACATACATATACCACAGAGATTTCCCATGTATATACCACAGAGATATACATATTTTGAGGTTTCAGCATCACAGCACCCATCCAGATGTAGACATGTGTCTCCATCCGCCATCCATCCATCCGTTATCTGTCCATCCATCATTAATCCACCATCCATCCTCCCTCATTCACATATCAACGTATCCCTCCATCATCCATTTATTTCATCGTGGTACCAAAACTCCCCATCAATTCAAGCCTCTATGCGATCCACCATTCACTCCACCCCACCCAGGCTCCCCACCCAGGCTCCCCACCCAGGCTCCCCACCCAGGCACTCCACCCAGGCTCCCCACCCAGGCTCCCCACCCAGGCTCCCCACCCAGGCTCCCCACCCAGGCTCCCCACCCAGGCTCCCCACCCAGGCTCCCCACCCAGGCTCCCCACCCAGGCACCCCACCCAGGCTCCCCACCCAGGCTCCCCACCCAGGCTCCCCACCCAGGCTCCCCACCCAGGCTCCCCACCCAGGCTCCCCACCCAGGCTCCCCACCCAGGCTCCCCACCCAGGCTCCCCACCCAGGCTCCCCACCCAGGCTCCCCACCCAGGCTCCCCACCCAGGCACTCCACCCAGGCTCCCCACCCAGGCTCCCCACCCAGCCTACCTGTGACTTTGAGCTGGGTGGTCCTGCGCACCAGCCTGGAGCCGTACTGGAGCTCACAGGTGTAGTTTCCCCCATCGCTCTCCTCCACCTCTGGGATCCAGATGTGGGTGGTGTTGACCACCATGCTGCTGCGCCACTGCACCCGCTCACACTCCTGAGGAGGAGGAGGAGGAGGAGGAGGAGGAGGAGGAGGAGGAGGAGGAGGAGGAGGAGGAGGAGGAGGAGGAAGAGGAGGAGGAGGAGGAGGAGGAGGAGGAGGAGGAGGAGGAGGAAAATGGGCTTGCTGATACACAGGGGTTCTCAAACATCTCTAAACATACACTGACTACCATTTGTAGTCTTAGATGCCATTGGCCAAAGAAATGTTCAACCTAAATCCTTCAGACCTGTTTCATAGTAATAAACAGAAACACATTTCAATTTGAATCATGTAAAAAACTTTAAACTGATTCAAATAAAATTTTGACTCAACTTGACAGCATTTATACTTTTCAAGTAATTTATCCTAAAAGCTTTCAGAACAGTTACCAGTAAGATGAACAGTAACAACAGTAGCAAGACTTAGTCCTATGACTATGAACAATAGCAAGATGAACTGTACCAAGATTAACAGTAACAACAGTAACACTGTTGACTTGGTCCTATAACTATGAACAATGAAAATACATTTTTATAAACTCAGACATTTGAAATTACAAGTTGAAAGCTGACTTTTATTAAGTTCTTCAACTTTCAAATAATGAACCTATTGCTGCTTATTCAAATCATTGGCAGAATGCTCTTAACAAATCATAACAGAAGTTATCATAACAGCGTTACAGAACACATCATAGTAATAAAGCCCATGTTTTTTTGTGGATGTATCTTCGCTCTTTTGACAGAAACATTATTTAGTTTTGTCCTTATATTAAATATAATTATATTCTGGCTGCTTTGTAATCAGATGTCGTTTTAGCTTGACTGGCTTCATGGCTTTGTTCGCACCTGAAGACGCATGAAGCACTTCTGTCTCCCGTCGCTGTCAGAGTTTCTATTTGCCCAAAACTAACATGGGTGGGAGTAATGGACACTCTCTCTCTCTCTCTCTCTCTCTCTCTCTCTCTCTCTCTCTCTCTCTCTCTCTCTCTCTCTCTCTCTCTCTCTCTCTCTCTCTCTCTCTCTCTCTCTCTCTCTCTCTCTCTCATCTCACCTTGTACCAGGTCATGGTGGGCTGCTTGTAGGGGGCCATGTAGTCTGTGATGTCGGGGCAGGTGATCATCTTGCTGAGGGTGATCTCAGCCTTCTCCAGGTGACGGATCTGGCTGCTGAAGCAGTGGCCCTCGTCGCTGTCCACCACCGTCATGGACATGGACACCTTCATGCAGTACGTGGAGTTCCTGCAAAAGGCCCAACACACACACACACACACACACACACACACACACACACACACACACACACAAGAACACACACACACACACACACACACACACACACACACACACACACACACACACACACACACACACACACACACACACACACACACACACACAAAAACATTAAACTCCTTCTCTCATTCCCTACTCCCTACTCCTTATCTAGTAGTTCAATGTAGAGGACTATATAGTGAAATCCTTCCCTCATTCCTTACCCCCTACTCTCTCTCTAGTAGTTCAATGTAGAGGACTATATGTTGAAATCCTTCCCTCGGTCCCTACTCCCTACTCCTTCTCTAGTAGTTCAATGTGGAGTACTATATAGTGAAATCCATCCCTCATTCCCTAATCCCTCTCTAATAGTTCAATATTTAGGACTTTATAGTGAAACACTCCCCTCATTCCCTACTCCCTCTCTGGTAATTCAATGTAGAGGACTATATAATGAAATCCTTCCGTCATTCCCTTATCACTTCTCCCTCTGTAGTTGTTCAATGTAGAGGACTATATAGTGAAATCCTTCTCTCATTCCCAATTCACACTCTAGCAGTTCAATGTGAATTTATCTCTGAGATAAAAACCAAAAACCACTTTCGGACATGACTGGAGTCTCCGTAAATTACGTAATTTCAGTCTCATGATTAAACGTGTAGGATCTTTGTCGGTGGACGTTGCTTCTCGTCCCGTCTGCCGTTTTTCTTTCAGTGCAATGCATGATGGGATAAATGCTCGGTTAGTGAGCATCGGTTGTGCACTACTTTTCACGATGCAGTGTGGGATACGATGAGCGCACTATATAGGGTATAATATAGGTTATAATATAGGGTATATAAATGCTCACTGTACATTCGGACAGCACTACAAAATGTCTAACTCACAATATAAAGTGCAATATATAATAGTAGGGAGTGATTTTGGACACAGTCTGAATAAGTTGACGCTTCTGAATGACGTCGGGACTCAAACCAAGGGAAAGTAATTCTGCAGCAGGTCTTCCAGCCCTCATCCAACACCACAATGTTTTTTACATGACCTTATGACAGTTTTTCTCTGTTGTCCCTTTGGCACATTTTTCAGATCAGAACTGAAATCAAACTGCTTGTCCAACTGCTTGCCCAACCCGCCCATCATCAAGTCACTTGTGCACCACCATGCAAAACAATTTCTCATTCTGTTGCACACATTGCAGATGCTTTGGCAGTTGGTTCTCTGTTGAATTGTCTAACCTAGATTAAAACATCCAGGCATTGGTTCATTGCATTAGTCATTACATGCAGAATTGTTGAAGCAGTTGTCATAATATGTCAAGTATATATTCTATACCTTTTTTATTCAACTTTTTGGTAAACATGTCCTGAATTGATCGATACTGATTATTGATTACTCTCAAGTTAAGCTTGACTACTTTCACAACTGAAGGGGAATGTGTGAGGCGTTAGATCAACCGGGGATCAGCCGGTTCTCTGTAACAGCTCATGGGTGCATCTCACAAACCTTCAATCGCCAAGCAAATAGAGACAGAAAAAAACTCCAGGAAAAAAAGACGTGTAAGGGTAGGGAGGCAAAACACAGGAAGAGGCAGAAGAGGCTATAAACAGAGTCCAAGGACAGAGGCACAGAGGCAAGGATCCGCAACGGCGGACCATGTTCTCAATCGTGGCCTCACAACGGCAGAGGCTGGTCGAAGGCTGAGGCCGAATGTTGGGAGAACACGTAGTGTATTTTCAATCATTGTCATCAAACCGAAGCCAAAGTTACCATCAGAAAGTACTTAAAGTACACTGTTAAATGGACAACATGGCTAAGCATTTTCACCATCTTGTTTAGAACAAATGGAATTCTGGTCATGGTCATGCAATTTTGACTTTTGAAGAGATAAACTAAGGATTTTGAGCAAGTTACAGGCTTTTGCAGGTAATCTATTGTGTGTGTGTGTGTGGTGCTGATTGTACAAATAGTTTTGAGAAATGCACCTTCTGTTTTGCTTAAATGTTATAGAATGCCAAATATCAAAGTGACTGAGAAAACCCCCAAAAATAATTGTTTTGCTCATTAACAAATGACATGATGCAATACCATATGCCACAAAGAAAGCATCATGAGAATACTTTGTATTTATAGAGAAATTGCAGTTTTTTGTTTTTTTTGCTGTTTCTAGAAAGCATTGACGAAGCATCTAATGAACAAAGCCTGGTGCAGTTTATGCAATCCATGACCTGTATATACTGTAATAGTGTGTGCATGTGAGTGTGTCTGTGTGTGTGTGTGTGTGTGTGTTAGGGTCTGGCCATTTCAAGTTCACCTCTAGTTCACACTCATCATCCGCACACAAAAGGCAGCATCGATCTCTGTCCTCTTCTTCCCCGGTACATAGTCACCACTTTTCTCTCTTTCTCTCTCTCTCTGACCCGCATGTGCAAAAGGCCTTTCATCCATCCACCCATCATCCTCGCTCCGTATCCCTGTGGCTGATACTGTGTCAAGTCAAGTCAAGTATAAAGCAGTGAGTGAAAATCTTATGTGCAATACCGACGACAGACAGCAGTTATAAAAATAAGATAAAATAAAAACAGAATAGAATAAAATAAAAAAGTACAAAACTGTATAAAGTTAAATATATAAAAGTAAAAATGCAATTCATAAAATGCAATATATCAGCACAGAAAAAGAGCAATATGTATATATAAATCAATGTAATAAAATATACATTGTTAAATGCTATACGCCCTTGTTCAGCAGCCTGATGGCCTGACTGTGGAAGCTGTCTCTAAGTCTATTTGTGCGGCACTTGATACTGTGGTCTCGCCTGCCTGACGGTAACAGTGAGTGCAGTTCGTGGCTGGGGTGGGCAATGTCTTTTATGATGCGTTTGGCCTTGGCCACACACCGGTTGGTGCGCTGGTTGTATATGTCCAGGAGGGAGGGGAGCTCACCTCCAACAATATACTGGACAGTCCGCACTACCCTTTGAAGCGCTCTGCCCTCGAGTCCAGTTCCCGGACCAGGCGGTGATACATCCTGTAAGAACACTCTCGATTGTCCCGGTGTAGAATGTTCTCAGGATGCGGGGGCCCATGCTGAATTTCCTCAGACGCCTGAGGAAATACAGGTGTTGTTGGGCCCTTTTCACCACGTGTGTGGTGTGCGTGGACCATGTGAGGTCCTCGGAGATGTGCACACCGAGGAACTTGAAGCTGCTGACCCTCTCCACTGCAACACCGTCGATGGAGATAGGGCCGTGCTCTCCTCTCTGCTTCCTTTAGTCCACGATCAGCTCCTTGGTCTTCTTGACGTAGAGGGCGAGGCTGTTCTCCTGGCACCACTGCTCCAGCGATCCGACCTCCTCCCTGTAGGCTGTCTCGTCGTCGCCGGCGATCAGGCCCATCACTGTCGTGTCGTCAGCAAACTTGACGATGGCGTTGGAGCTGTGCATAGCCATGCAGTCGTGGGTGTAGAGGGAGTAGAGGAGAGGGCTCAGCACGCATCCCTGGGGGGCTCCCATGTTGAGGGTCAGTGGCTCTGAGGTGGTGCTGCCCATCCTCACCACCTGGCGGCGGTCCGACAGGAGGTCCAGTATCCAGCTGCACGTGGATGGGGGTACGCCTAGACCTCTCAGCTTGGTGTCGAGCTTGGCAGGAACTATCGTGTTGAACGCTGAGCTGTAGTCCACAAACAGCATTTGCACGATTTCTCTGTGGTTCTGTTTCCTTCCTCTTCCTTTACATGTTACTTCTTTAAAGGTGCACAATATGCAACATTAAGACTGTTGAATATGAAATGGCCAAACAGTATACAAACGCTGTGCGCGCACAGACACGCACGCATGCACACGCACACACACACACACACACACACACACACACACACACACACACACACACACACACACACACACACACACACACACATGCATACGCGCACAGACACACACATACGCATGCATGCACACACACACACAGACACATGCATGGACACACACAGACACACACGCATGCACACACGCGCACAGACACACACACATGCACACGCCCACACACACACACACAGCGTGACACAGCAACACATTGGGTGTTGTGGCTGTGTCTGTAACTGCTGCAGAAACAACCCGGGCCTGTGTGTGTACTACAACAGGTGCACACACACAGGCCTGGGCTATAAGGAGCTATATAGGGGCGGCAAGAAAGCTCAGTCTGTTGGGACTTGGTTTGGGAACCAAAAGGTCACTGTTTAAATTCCCCGAAACACCTGGGAACTGCCGAGGTGCCCTTGAGCAAGGCACAAGACCCCTACACTGCTCTTCGGGTGCTGTATATACAATGGCTGCCCACTGCCCCTAATACTAGGATGGGTTAAATGCAGATAATCAAATTTCACTGTGTGTGTACATGTATGTGATCAATGAATAGGAATCAATCCTCCAGATTTAGATTTAGATTATAAATGAGCAATAGTCAAACAAGATTGTGTGAATTGCCCTATCCCTTCATTTCAGCACACGAGGTATTTAGAGGATTGCAGCGTTTTATTAATTTTTTGTACAAATGTCTTCTATGTTGTTCTTGCTGTACATTTTCTCTCCCTGTATCGGGGATACAAGTGGCTTTCTGATGCGACACATAAAAGTCATCCCTGTTTGTGATGAATGTGAAACAGGCGTTCTGCATGTCTTTGGAGTACTTTGGAGTGTTCTGCATGTATTTTGCACATCCTCCCCTCTCATAAAAGGCTTCCTAGGCCTTTGTGACTTCAGGGTGCTGAGCATAAGTGCTGCTGAAGAGGAACATTGGATGCTAAACGGGCCCAGGCTGGGTTAATACAGTTTAAAGTGAATGCAATATCCTGCTACATACATTAATGTGATCAGAAACACCTCGTCCAGCCGTGAATCAAAACTGGAGTAATGCTCACAGTACCGCTTGCAATTCACTTCAAGAGAAGATGGTAATTGCCAGCCTATTAAGCGGCCCTCTTTTGACCTAATAGGTTCAGGGAGGCAAACAAAGGAAGATCATTTTAGCCATGCTCAGATTTTGGGGGCACTGACTTGCAACCACACACAGCCTTAGCCTGAAGAAATTAGAGAGAAATTCCTTTGTATCTTTGATCCTTGACCAGGAGCACCTGTTAGATAAATCACACTATACCCTCAGCCGACATCTAATCTCTGCGTGCTGTGTACACCACGAAGATATATGCTCCACACTGATCATATCTCCTAAGTCCTGAACTGTGAAATTCTTTATGCTCCTCTCCTCTCCTCTCCTCTCCTCTCCTCTCCTCTCCTCTCCTCTCCTCTCCTCTCCTCTCCTCTCCTCTCCTCTCCTCTCCTCTCCTCTCCTCTCCTCTCCTCTCCTCTCCTCTCCTCTCCTCCCTGTCCTCCTCTTCTCTTCCCCCTTGTTCTTCTGTCCTCTCTTCCGGGCCTCCTCTCCTCTCTATCCCCTCCCTATGTTTCTCCTCCTCTTGTCTCTCTCCTCCTCCTCTCCTCTCCCTCGTCCTCCTGTCCTCTCCTCTGTCCTCCACTTCTCTCCTCACATCTCTATCCCCTCCCCTTGTCTCTTCTCTGTCCTCTCTCCTCCTCTTGTCTCTCTCCTCTCCCTCGTCCTCCTGTCCTCTCCTCTGTCCTCCACTTCTCTCCTCACATCTCTATCCCCTCCCCTTGTCTCTTCTCTGTCCTCTCTCCTCCTCTTGTCTCTCTCCTCCTCCTCTCCTCTCCCTCGTCCTCCTGTCCTCTCCTCTGTCCTCCACTTCTCTCCTCACATCTATATCCCCACCCCTCACCTCTTCTCTATCCTCTCTCCTCTTTTCTCTGTCCTCCTCCTCTCCTCACCTCTCTTTCTCCCCTCACCTCTTCTCTGTTCTCTCGCCTCCTCTCTTATCTGTCCTCCTTTTCTCTCTGTCCTTCTCTTATCCTCTCCCTCGTCCCTCTCTCCTCACTTCTCTATCTCCCCTCACCTCTTTTCTGTCCTCTCTCTTCCTCTTATGTCTGTCCTCCTACTCACCTCTCTGTCCCCCTCCTCCTCTTCTCTCCCTGACAACAGAGCATAGCCAAAGCCAGCCCTCCTCCATCCTTCCAAGTGTTGTGACTGGTGCGTATGGCCTGTCTTGGCACAGCAGGGCACCGTGTGCTCGCTGGTGTGAGCTACAGCGTGTTCTGGGACCTGCTCTTCTACTTTTATCTTTTGTTTCTCTTTACTAATTATCCCCCTCACTTTACCGTCTCTCTCCCCTCACCACATGTCCCCTCACCTCACCAAAATATTGTCAAAATGTTAGCATTTTATTTTTTTCCTTTGAGTGTTTTTTGTGTTTGTGTGCTTGCAAATGCAATGTATGTGTGTGTGTGCATACATGTATGTGAATATCCGTGTGTACATGCATGAGTGTTGTATGCCCCTTCTGTGTATGACTTTGTGACTAAAACGTCCCATATGTTGACATATGAAAACAAGTATCTTTGAAGCGACGGGTGACAGGTGGCTCCCATTTACGAGGAACACCTCAAGGGAATGCCAGCCCTGCAGGCAGATTACAAACACATAGTCTCACACATCCAAAAGGCTATCTGGTCATCCAGAGTCTCTTCTAATTCAAGAGTAAAACTTTTGTTTGAAAGAGCATCACAAGCCGGAATAAACAGACTGGTCGAAGGCCAGTCTCTCAAGCATCGCTTGAAGAAAAACACGTTCTAGAGCAAAAAGTGGCTCCAATCTCTAAATGACCTTGCCAATAAAAAGTAATCATAGTAAATTGAACGTTTGTCTTCATTAAAAAAATATTGACAGGCGTGGTCCAGCCATCATCGTCTCACATCAGAGTGCTCGGTGTAGTTGGTGAATCAATGGTCTCATGAAATACAAACAGGAATATCAGAGCATGACTCAAAGGCCAAGAGATTAGGTTTTGCTTTTCAGCCGCCGGCAAACGGCTTACATCCACCGTGGAAAGGTCAGCAGGGAACAAGCAGAGTTGATTATTATATCCATCCATAAGTACCGAGAATGAATCGCTGCAACTTCCTGCTTTGGTGAGGATCTTTAGTAGGAAAAAGGGCGCAACTTGTTGCTGTTCAATTCAATTGTATCTGTAACTGTATCTGCATATGTAACTGTATTTGAAACTATATCTGTATCTTTATCTGTATCTGTGTTACGTTCCTGTATGTTTTGCTGCTGTCCTGTCTGTGTCCTTGTCCCGTTTGTCTCCCTCAGGTGGCCGAAAGAGATGCATGTGGTGCCTTGTGGTTCCTCCCCCCCCAGAAAACGATCAATCATCCACCACCTGTGTCCAATTATCGATTATCCCTCTGCCATGTGGTGTCCTATAAAATGTCTCACTTATTTTGTCAATGGAGGAAGGAGAGAGGTAGAGGTACTTTGGGCGGTTGACAGTACTGAAATATTGAGAGAACTTTTGGGGCGAAGTAACTATATTTTGCCATATAGTTTACTATCATGTGTTGAGCATTTATTTGTTCCTGTTTTTTGTTTCCGGCCTTTGCAACCCTTTTTAGAGTAGTATAGGATTCCTTTTGTTTGTGTTTTTGTTCACCAGCCTGGGAGAAGGGCTAGGTAAGAAACCCTGGGGTCTACACTGCATCACGTAGTAGTTTTCTTTGTCTATACACACTAGGGCGCCCTTCTCCCTGTTCCCAAATCCTCTGTCTAGCTGTCCTTAGCTAATTGTTAGTTTGTTTTGCCTCTCCTGTCCTCGTAGAGTTTTTGATTTAGTCTGTATGTTGCTCCTGTTTGTGATTGCCTGTGTTCCTTTTTCTTTGTTGGATTAAATAGTTAATTAAACTATTTAATACCTGCTTAACACTGCTTTCTGTTTGCGTCTTTAGTTTTGGGTGCTCCACACCAGGGTTTACCCCAAACCCCATACATTGTTTACACTTGCCCACTGTGTTTAGGTAGGCTGTTGCGACTCCCCCTGTACCCTAGAATAGAAAACACCTCGGGGGAGGGCGTAACAATCTAACTGTAAATGTATCTGTATGAAGAAACTGTATCTGTATATTTAACTGTGTAGTGGCCAAAATCCTTTGTGAATTGTCTTATAAACTCCTATTTCTTTGTTCCATTTGTTGGCCACATATGAGAGCTTAGGGCTGGGAAGCAGTGTTTGACTCGCAGTTTGTTTAGGTAAAAGAAAATCCAATGGTCGTTGTGAGTTCCTGATCTTCAAAGTTTATTGCAAAAAAACAAAAAGAATATCCTTTGAACTGTGGCAGCAGATTCCACTAATCTCTCCATGCTGAGGCTGCAGTTGCAGTCAATTCCGGTAGTGCTGCTGCTTGGTTGCTCTCCCCCCGTCACACCCCGTACCTACAACTTAAAACTTAAGCCTCCCCACACTGAGGAAGGTGCACCTCTTGCTGAAATAGAGAATATGCACGAATAAAACGTGCAAATAAATCGACAATAGAAACAAATTGACTTAAATGCGGCTCCTATAAACTGTATCTGTATCTGTATCTGTAACTTTGTCTGAAACTGTATCTGTAACTGTATCTGTATTGGTATATGTATTATATACATAACTGTATGTCTAGATCTGGAGGTCGATAGTGTCTCCAGCTTCAAATTCCTGGGGGTCCACATCTCCGAGGACCTCTCTTGGTCCTTCAACACGGCCTCACTGGTAAAGAAGGCTCACCAGCGTCTCTTCTTCCTGA
>CM051001.1:11020788-11035788 GCA_027704905.1 Muraenolepis orangiensis
CTTTATTCACGGGAACACACACAAAAACACAATGGTGCACGGGGAGGACGATCCGCGGAGTACCGGCAGGTAGTAGACCGACGAGTAGTCCGGGACGGGGGGAGGAGTCTGCGTACCGGGATGTCGGGTGCGAGGTACCGGCAGGGGTAGTAGGCAGCCGGGTCCCGCGTCGTCAGGCGGGAACGGCGTGGCGTCAGCAGACTGGGGCCGCTTGACATCGTCAGGCGGGTACGGCACGGCGTCAGCAGACGGGGGCCGATTGACGTCGTCAGGCGGGTACGGCGCAGCGTCAGCAGATGGAGGCCGCGTGACGTCGTCAGGCGGGTACGGCGTGGTGTCAGAAGACGGGGGCCGCTGGACGTCCTCAGGCGGGTGCGGAGCGACGTCCTCAGGCGGGTGCGGAGCGACGTCCTCAGGCGGGTGCGGAGCGACGTCCTCAGGCGAGTGCGGAGCGACGTCCTCAGGCGGGTGCGGAGCGACGTCCTCAGGCGGGTGCGGAGCGACGTCCTCAGGCGAGTGCGGAGCGACGTCCTCAGGCGGGTGCGGAGCGACGTCCTCAGGCGGGTGCGGAGCGACATCCTTAGCCGGGTGCGGAGCGGCGTCGTTCGCCGGGTGCGGAGCGACGTCCTCAGCCGCGTGCGGGGCGACGTCCTCAGCCGGGTGCGGGGCGACGTCCTCAGCCGGTTGCGGGGCGACGTCCTCAGCCGGGTGCGGGGCGACGTCCTCAGCCGGGTGTGGAGCGACGTCGGCAGCCGGCTGCGGAGCGACGTCGGCAGCCGGGTGCGGAGCGACGTCGGCAGCGTCGGCCGACTGGGGGAGCGCAGCGTCGTGCAGCGCAGCGTCGGGCAGCGCGGCGCTGTCAGGCGGGGGAGAAGCGGCGCTGTCAGACGGAGGCAGCGTGACGTCGGGGGTCCCTCTGATGAGGGAAGCAACGAAGGTTGCCATGTCCCCAAGCTGGTCCATCGTAGTCTGCAGCTGTTGAACCGTCCGTCTCTCAGAGTCGACCATGTGCGCAAACGTGGACCTCAACTCGTCGCAGGTGGCGGGGTTCCTGTTAGCCAACAGGACCCCCGCACTTTCATACTGCTCCCGCCACAGCCGGAGCTTCAATCCGATCCGGTCCCTTTGGGCATCGATCACTTGCTTCGCACGTTCGAGAGTGCCGGGGTCCGGGTCGTCTAACCGGACGTTCTGCAGCTCCGGGCACACTTGGCTCCACTGGTCGAAGTTGCCGGGGTCCATAGTGGTGAGGTCGTTCGGTCACGAGATGGGAGTGGGTTGGACCCCGAACGCAGACACCAACACAGTGGAGCGATACGAACGGCTTTATTCACGGGAACACACACAAAAACACAATGGTGCACGGGGAGGACGATATACGTATATATATACGTATATATATATATACGTATATATACCCCAGGTGAGGTGATAAACAATTACACAGGGTGATAGTGTCCAGGTGTGTGTGTGTGTGCGCCGCCAGCGCACGTGGCTTGGCCACGCCCCCTGCCAACCAACGTGATTGTTTGTTGACAGGAACGTGTGTGTGCCACCAGCGCACGTGGCTTGGCCACGCCCCCTGCCAACCACCGTACCCGTGACAGAAATAGCCTAGCTCTGCGGTTTGCGGTGGTCTGGAGGTGAGGTACCAGCCCAGTGCTGCAGACAGCTATTGAGTTCTCCAGAAGCCATTTGTCATCTCCCAATTAGAATGTCTCACCTCAGGGTTCCACCAGCTCCTCTTGACACACTAGGTCCTCTCTCTCTCTCTCTCTCTCTCTCTCTCTCTCTCTCACTCTCTCTCTCCACACCAGCTCCTCCAAACACCAGCTATCTCTCTCTCTCTCTATCTCTCTCTCTCTCTCTCTCTCTCTCTCTCTCTCTCTCTCTCTCTCTCTCTCTCTCTCTCTCTCTCTCTCTCTCTCTCTCTCTCTCTCTCTCTCTCTCTCTCTCTCTTTCTCTGAGCGCATGTGAAAGTGTGAAGAGAGCATGGAGAGAGCGGATGTTTGAGTGAGGTGTGTATGGAGCGATTCTTTACAGTCTCTACGGTACAGAGTGAATGTTCTTTCAAACTTTATTTTTATCCTCTTTTGGTGCACTAATAAAATAATTATCGAGACATGGAAAAGTTATTTCACCTCTTAGAAGAATCTCCTCAGGTTGTACATCACCCGAGTTAAAACATGTGGCGTCACATAGGAGATTGTTGTACATCATTTTGAAAGGACAGGAATGAGGTTTTGAGTTTAATGTTAAAAATAAGAGTGGATGATTTTGATTATGTGATGTATGCAACACCAGACACAATAAAGTGCTATGACTGTGGCAGAGAGGGGCATCTGGTTAGGACATGTCCTCAAAATACTACTGAAGACAGTCAAGGTAGTAAAGGAGGAACAGAGAAGGCTGGTGGGGTTCACAAAGACAGTCAATGTGGTGAAGGAGGGGAGGAGGAGGAGGTGAGGTGCAGTAGGACAGTCAGGGTAGTGATAGAGGGAAGGAGGAGGAGGTGAGGTGAAGCAGGACAGTCAGGGTAGTGATAGAGGGGAGGAGGAGGAGGTGAGGTGAAGCAGGACAGTCAGGGTAGTGATAGAGGGAAGGAGAAGGAGGTGAGGTGCAGCAGGACAGTCAGGGTAGTGATAGAGGGGAGGAGGAGGAGGTGAGGTGCAGCAGGACAGTCAGGGTAGTGATAGAGGGGAGGAGGAGGAGGTGAGGTGCAGAAGGACAGTCAGGGTAGTGATAGAGGGGAGGAGAAGGAGGTGAGGTGCAGAAGGACAGTCAGGGTAGTGTTGGAGGTCATTATGAGATGGGTATGGGTCAAGAAGCATGCATAACTGAAACAGTAACTGTAGAGGAGATCTTGGGGGAAAGTGAAGAGGAAGCCATGGATGAAGATGAGGATGTCTCAGCTGAAACGGAAAACTAAAGGTAGTAGTGGCGACATGCAGGCAAAGAAAGAGGTAGCAAGCAAGACAAGATGAAACACTGTAGTTGAACGGAGAGACGCAGAGCCTGAGACCAGTATGGGGGAAGACTCTGTTGGCAATAATGGTAGTGAGTCTTCTGATACAAAAATGGCTGGGGGTTGGAAGACAAAAAGAGCGTACGGTGTTGGAAAAATAAAACAACGTTTTTACAACGAACAAAAAACATGAAAGGAGTAAAAGTAGAGGATTACTTCTCTGACAAGGAGTCTTTCTACAACTCTGCCCGGTAAGAGGAAGGGAGGGTTTATTGACCAGGAGGTGTTCAAGTTAAAAAAGATAAACAATATTTGGAGAATGATGACGATGAATCTGAATAAGTTCCCTTTTCTTGAATGTAGATCAGCTTTGTTTGTATGTGTAACCCTAACCCTGACCCTTATTTTGCCATGGCTCAATTTAACATCAGCACCCTGAATGTTAATGGTGCAAGAGATCCAGCCAAGAGATTACAGGTGTTTGAGCATATGAAACTTAAAGACTTAAAGCCTTTTTTTTTGTTAGTAGTGAGGATTTTTTATTTTTAGGAGGAGATTTTAATTGCATGGAACCCCACAGTGCATCACAGCGAGCTTTGAGAAAACTCTTTGAGGAGCATGAGTTAGTAGATGTATGGAGAAGGATGAATGAAGATAAAAGACAATATACATGGGCTCAGAGGGAATCTTATATCCTTTGCCAGGCGAGATCATTTTTATTGTTTTAAACATCATTTAAACATTTTTTAAATGTGTAAAATGATCACTGATCACTCTCTAGTTATTGCAGTTTTAGTTAGAAACATAAAGTCCAAAATAGCATATTGGCATTTTAACAATGCTTTACTTTACACTGCTTTGCAATGCCAATTTTAAGGTTGCTTTTATGTTCTTCTGGGGAGTTTTTAAGAGCAGTAAACAAGATTTTAATTCTTTGAGACAGTGGTGGGATTGTGGAAAGGTAGAGATCAAACAGCTCTGTCAACAGTACACTCTCAATGTCACACCGGACATTACTAGGTCTGTGAAAGTTTTAGAGACTGAAATTGTGGAGCTACAGAATTTAGTAGAATCCACTGGAAATTGAGGTCATATTGAAGGCCTCAAGTCTAAAACATCTGCTCTCAGGGACCTGCTAGGCACTCGGGTTCAAGGGGCGCTGGTTCAATCGTGTTTCCAGAGCGCAAATATGATGGATGCTTCATCAAAAATTTTCTTTGGTCTTGAGAGGAAGAATGGTCAGAGCAGGTTCATTCATGCTCTACGCTCAGAGACTCAAACAAGATACAGAGAAGAGCGGTGTGGTTTTACTCTGAGCTTTACAGCAGTGACTTTAAGGAGGACGAAGAGAAGTTCGAGACTTTTTGTGGTGGATTACGGAAAGTCGCTGTGGAAACCAATGCAGAATTGGAAGAGCCACTGGCGTTACAGGAACTTTTCACGGCCCTGCAAAGCATGGAAGGGGGAAAGGCCCCTGGCATGGACGGGATTCCGGTGGAGTTTTTTAAGGAGTTCTGGACGGAGATGAGTGAGGATCTTTTAAAAGTTTTTAATGAGAGTTTTAAACACCTCTTGTTACCGCTAAGCAGCAGAAGGGCGGTGATTACTTTGTTACCCCAAAAAAAGAGATCTACAAGAGATTAAGAACTGGCGTCCGGTGTCTCTTCACTGTTCGGACTATAAAATATTGTCTAAGGTGCTGGCCAATAGGCTGAGTGGAGCGGTAGATCAGGTCATCCATCAAGACCAGACTTACCGAATGCCTGGTAGGTACATTTTAGACAATGTGTGTTTAATTCGGGATATTTTGGACATCTCAAATTCATTGGGCATTGATACTGGTTTCATTTCATTGGACCAGGAAAAGGCATTGACCGGGTTGAGCACCTCTACTTATGGAAGACTTTGAAATGATTTGGCCTCAGCCCAGGTCTTATAGCTATGATCAAGGTTTTGTACCAAGATGTTGAGAGTGTACAAAAAATGGAGGTGCTATTGGTGCTATATCAGCGGGAAGTGGGCTAAAAGTGAGGCTTTGGCAGTTGGGGTTTGGAGCGAGGGTCTGACTATTTTACCGGGGGGGTTGACCTGGAAAAAGGATGGGCTCAAATATCTGGGTGTGTATGTTGGGAGCGATGTTAGAGTTATGTTAGAGCAGAATAGAGAAGGAGGAGAAGGAAGGAGTGGTTGAGAAGTTTGAAGTACCGTATTGACCCGAATATAAGACGGGTTTTTTTTCCGAGAAAAAAATCTGAAAAAGAGGGGTCGTCTTATAATCGGGGTTTAGACTTTTCGATGTACCGTAATTGCACATGTAATTGCGCAACAACAGATCGCGCCAAACGAGTGTTCCGAGACACCGCGCGACACTTAAAGTCACTCAAAGTCTTAAAGTAACAGTACATAAAAACAGTTACCTGGAGAGATAGAAATGGAGAGACACAGCGACCAACTTGAAAAAAGAAAAACGCCTGTGTATTTTGACATGCCAACATCTGTCACAGTGCATAAGAAAGGCGACAAATCAGTGATTGTGAAGTCTACTGGAAACGAGAAGAGCCGAGTAACGGTCATGTTAACGCGCCTCGCAGATGGGACAAAACTTCCCCCGTACGTGGTTTTAAAACGCAAGACTGTACCTAAAGAGGCAGTGACTGTACCTAAAGAGGCAGTGACTGTACCTAAAGAGGCAGTGACTGTACCTAAAGAGGCAGCCAGCTGGCGTTATCGTACGCGCCCAGGCAAAGGGCTGGATGGAGACGGAGCTTGTGGTGGACTGGCAAGTTGGTCAAGGTGGTGTGGGGCAGACGGCGTGGGGGACTCAGAAAGAAGAGGAATATGTTGATTCTGGATGCTTTCCGTGGACACTTGACCAGTGGCGGCGCCAGAGATGTTCTCTAGGGGGTGCTGTGGGGTAGCTTGACGTTTCATAGAGGGTGCTGAAACATTTAGGGTTTCCCATTAATGCACCGGCACTACAGTGGAATTTTCTACGGCAACACCCCCACACGCACACACGCAGTACACCCGCGACTGTTACAATGAAGGCTCGATAATCAGCTCACAGCATATAGGTGTAAGCAGGGGTAAAGTGCTATTTTGGGGAGTGGACGGTCCGTGGCCATGCTCCCCCGTGAAGAGTTTTTTTTTAAATATTGAAGTTAAAAGCATCAATTGGTGCACTTTGAGAGCAACATTAAGCGGTCTCTGCGTTGTGTTTTGCGTTGTTCATGGATGGATGAGACCCGAGCCAGCATACAGTTTAGACGATTTCCTTTTAATCACTGACAAGCTGACAACAGATATAACAAATCAGTATAACATTTAGTATCCCTCACAGCGACTCCTCTCACGTGGAAACATTTACAAAAACAAAAAGGGAAGAGGAAACGTGAGGGACACACTATAAAGGGGGGGTGTACCCACAAAAAGAATCTTCTGAGTACAGTGACTACATTTCAGAAGTTCCGCCCACTGATCTCCGACCTTGTCAGGTATTGAACATAAATAAACGAAGAACACAGAATTAGTGTGATTATACTCATTTAAATGATGTACAAAGAAACACCACTGCATATTTACAACTGTTACAGCGGGTAAGGTCCACAAGCCTAACACACCTCTGGCTCTGAACATAAAATTAAACACAAGTAGGCCACATAGAAATAACTATAAACAGTCAGAATGTTTGCCTCAACCATCAATGCATTACATTTATAATAGGCAACAGAGGGGGTGCATCATCATGCACTTACCATTAGACGTCTTCATAACTAAACAATGCGTCTGTTGTTGTGGTTGAGGGCAAACGCATCAATGATTGTGTCGCTGTCCAGGGCCCTTGTTCTCACGGTGTTTATAGCCAACAGTGCCAGGTTACTGGTTCGAGAGTCCCCACTGGTGTTCCTCAGGTAGTTTTTCAAACGACGCAGACAAGAAAAACTGCGCTCACAGCTCACTGAGGTCACGGGAAGTGTCAGAGATATGCATATCAGTTTGTACAAGTCTATAAATGCATCTCTGTGTGGCCTCATGAGGGATAGAAACTCCTTGGTGCTGGTGATAGTATGTCCCTGTTCTTTTTTTCTTTGCAACAGCCGGCGAACTTGGTAAAGCTCTGCAGACAGGTTTTCCTCACTGATTCGATAGTGGCGGGCCATGGGCAGTATCATTTTTTTTGTCCAGAAATGATGTGTGTTTGGGGCTCAGGGCGGACACACCTCTCAGTACTTCATTGGTTTCTGTTGAAAAGCGACGTTTCATCTCCATTAACAACCTGTCTATAACAGGATAGAACGAGTGTGTTCTAAAGTCATCTGTGTCCAAGCGTGCTCTTTCTAACGGGGCTTCCACTACAAACCCCTCCAGATGTCGAGATGTTTGAGCCCGCCTTCTCTCACGTTGCGTCTGTGGTGCAATTCCTGCGTTCACGCACAGACTTTCTGCATCATTTCGGATTTCCCTCCACTTGTCCTCTGTCCGCTTTTCAGATATGGCAATGGTAACAGACTGGGCCAGATAAAAATTTAAAAACACATATATTTATTGGGGGTGCTTAGGGGGTGCTTTGGCAATCCTGGGGGGTGCTTCAGCACCCCCTAGCTCCCCCCTGGCGCCGCCACTGCACTTGACTGAGCCAGTCAAAAAGTGAAAGAGTGATGATCACTAGGTGACCTAGTGATCATACCGGGCGGAATGACAAGCCAGCTGCGCAATCTGCGCAAGAGATACACAGAGTGGCTCCTGGCTGGTCATCACGCACTGACACCGTCTGGAAAAATCCAAAAGCCTGCAGTACGTTTGCTCTGTGAATGGATATTGCAAGCATGGGCTGACGTTTCCCCAGAAAGCATCATTAATGGGTTAAGAAATGCTGCGTATCAAATGCCATGGATGGCAGCGAGGATGACGTGATGTGGGAGGAGACGGGGAAGCGGACAACGTGAGTGACGATAGCGGGAGTGAGAGCGAACAACCCAGCGATGTAGAAGACGAGCTGAATGAGAAGACGTGATGTGACCAATAGACTGATGTTCTGAAATGTTGTACTGTTTCATTGCTCTACTGTTTTATTGCGCTACCGTTTTATTGCACTACTGTTGTATTGCTATCTATCTAGCCTGTTTTGTTTTTGTTCG
Source organism: Muraenolepis orangiensis (assembly GCA_027704905.1). Classification (NCBI taxonomy): domain Eukaryota; kingdom Metazoa; phylum Chordata; class Actinopteri; order Gadiformes; family Muraenolepididae; genus Muraenolepis; species Muraenolepis orangiensis. The sequence continues at coordinate 11,028,892 of CM051001.1, forward strand.
CCAAGTTAGGCAAATTTGAACACAATGTGTGATGTGTGTTATCATTATTTTCAAATAAAATTATTTTCTTTCAAAAAAAAAATATTTGGTCTTCAATTTTTTTTTCTCCAAAAATGAGTCTTGAAAAAGAGGGGTCGTCTTATAATCGGGGTCGTCTTATATTCGGGTCAATACGGTAAGTGGAAGTGACTATTACCACAGATGTCATTCAGAGGCAGGACATTAGTCACCAACAACTTGGTAGCATCTGCTATGTGGCACCGACTGGCTGGTATGGAGGCGCCTAAGGGGCTGATTCAATGCAAGCCATTTTAGTTGATTTATTTGGGGACAGATGACATTGGGTGCCCCAGAGTGTTTTGTTTTTACCAAGGGAAGAGGGGGGTTCAAGACCTTATACACATAGCCAGCAGGGTGGCAACTTTTAGATTACAGTTTGCACAGAGGTACCTAACAGGTCTAAAAGATGTAGTGTGGAGGGAAGCGACAAGCACCATTTTAAGAAGGGCAGTTTAGACACAACATTGTTTTTAATGGATTTTAAGACAATTGCCAGACAATTGTGTGGCAATTCTTAAATTTACATAATGATTTTCAGACTTACACAAATTGGTTTCAAACCAATGAGACTTAACTCCTCACAATGCGGCCAAGATGGACTCAGTGTCACTTTCTGGTGCTAAATTCAGGGGGTGTGGCTAAAAACCTGACTCAGATATGAGCTAAAATACTTTGTGTTTCAGTAGTGACATGGGTAAAAGGTAACTGTTCTGTTTTAAGCTAATACAAGTATATATTATTAAGAAAAACATTGTAATAAAAAAGTAAATGTAAGGTAATGAATGAATCAAAGGACCCTTGCTTTGCTTGGTTTGGATTAACACGTTTAGGTGGCTAGTGGGTGGGGTTCATTTTTGTGTGTGTGTTGCTATATCAGTCCCTGGTTTGATGCCGAATACCTAAAACGTTCCATTGACTGCTGCACTGTCCATATTCCATCTACCATATTCTCCCGTCTGTCTCTCCCTCCCTCCCTCCCCCTCCCTCCCTCCCTCCCTCCCTCCCGCTCTCCTTCATCCCCCCTCTCCATCTTCCCTCCCTTCCTCCATTGCTTGCTTCCTCCCTCCCTACCTCCATCCCTTCCTCCCTCCCTCCCTTCCTCCTTCCCTCCCCCCTCGATTCCTCCCTCCCTTCCTCCCTCAATCCCTCCCTTCATCCCCCTCTCCCCATCTTCCCTCCCTTCATCCCCCCCCTCCCCATCTTCCCTCCCTTCCTCCATTGCTTGCTCCCTCCTTCCCTACCTGCATCCCTTCCTCCCTCCCTCCCTCCCTTCCTCCATCCCTCCCCCCTCAATTCCTCCCTCCCTCCCTCCCTCCCTCCATCCCTCCATCCCTCCTCCCTCCCTCCCTCCCTCCCTCCCTCCCTCCCTCCCTCCCTCCCTCCCTCCCTCCCTTCCTCCCTCCACCCTGGATCCCTCCCTCCCTCCCTCCCTCCCACCCTGATCACTCCCTCGAAATTTGCACTATACGTATTGTTGTGTATTGTATAATACTACGTATTACTGTAATAATACTGTAAATTGTGCAATTCATCTATCAATACATTGAGATTTCATTTAGAGTTCATTTAGTTATATTTTGTTTATACTAGTTTTGTTTAGTTAGTTTGTTGTTATTTCGTTTTTAGCTTTTAGAAATTAGTATATTTGTGTGTGCATTTATTCCCCCTGTTCAACTGTTGCACCTTAATTTCCCTCGGGATAAATAAAGTTATCTGAATCTGAATCTGAATCTGAATCTTCCTCATATTCGGCGTGCTAGTCAGGCTGAGATGTCGATCCGATCGCCCCCCACTACCCACCATTCTACTGGCTAATGTACAGTCTCTGGACAATAAGTTAAGCGAACTACAGGCTCGTATTCAATTCCACCGGGAAACTAGGGACAATTGTATTATCTGCCTTACGGAGACATGGATGTCGGAGGGGGTTACCGACGCAGCTATCGAGCCGACGGGATTTTCCGTACACCGGGCGGACAGAACAAAGGCTCTCTCCGGTAAAGATCGCGGAGGGGGGGTATGTCTCATGATAAACAGATCTTGGTGCAACCAAAGCCATGTACATCCCCTCAAGTCTTTCTGTTCCCCGGACCTGGAGTACCTGATGCTTATGTGCCGTCCATACTGGCTACCCCGGGAGTTTACAGCGGTAACCGTGACCGCTGTTTACATTCCCCCACAAGCCAACACGGACACAGCGCTGAAGGAACTGTACGGGGCTATCAGCGAACAGGAGTCGGCCCACCCCGAGGCTGCTCTCATCGTGGCGGGGGACTTCAACAAGGCGAACCTGAAGAAGGTTCTCCCGAAGTTCTACCAACACATAAAGAGCAACACACGGGGCGAGCGGATCCTCGACCACTGCTACACTCCCTTCCGTGATGGCTACAAGGCCCTCCTCCGCCCACCGTTCGGCAAATCAGATCACCGCTCTATCCAGCTACTCCCCGCCTATAGGCAGAGACTGAAGCAGCAACCGATCGCTGTGAGGGAGGTCCAATGCTGGTCGGACCAATCAGATTCTACGCTGCAGGATTGTTTTGATCACGCTGACTGGCACATGTTCCGCGTTGCCTCGGACAATAACATCAACGAGTACGCGTCGTCGGTCACCGGGTTCATCAAGAAGTGCATAGATGACGTTGTTCCGACCAAGTCGGTTCGGATATATCCCAACCAGAAACCGTGGATTAACGGCGATGTTCGCGCTGCCCTACATGCGCGTAACGCCGCCTTTGGTTCCGGGAATACGGAGGAATATACGAGAGCCCGTTACGACCTCCGTAAGACCATCGTCACTGCCAAGCGGGAGTATAAGGACAGAGTGGAAGATAAATTCAAGAAACACGATGCGAGGGGTATGTGGCAGGGGCTGCAGAAGATAACGAACTTCAGAGGGAGAACCAGTTGTGTAGAGAACTCCTCTACCTCCCTCCCAGGAGAGCTAAATACATTTTTTGCTCGGTTCGACGTAAACGGCAGCCCGCCGAAGCCAGCACCGACTGGGGAGACCAGCCAGCTGCGCATCTCGGAGGCGGATGTGCGCCGCACCTTTAAGCGGCTGAACATCCGTAAGGCGGCAGGCCCCGACGACATCCCGGGCCGCGTCCTCAGAGCATGCGCAGACCAGTTGGCAGGAGTCTTTGCAGACATCTTCAACCTCTCCCTGTCCCAGGCTGTTGTCCCCGCGGTCTTCAAGATATCCACCATCGTGCCTGTCCCTAAACAAACCAAGGTAACATGCCTGAATGACTACAGACCTGTGGCCCTCACCTCGATCGTTAGCAAATGCTTCGAGAGGTTGGTCAAGGACTTTATTTGCTCCGTGTTACCTACCACGCTGGACCCATGGCAATTTGCATATCGTCAAAATAGATCCACGGACGACGCAATTGCCATGGCCCTCCACACTGCCCTTTCCCACCTGGAGGGGAAGAACTGTTATGTGCGAATGCTGTTTGTGGACTACAGCTCAGCATTCAACACAATAGTTCCTGCCAAGCTCGACACCAAGCTGAGAGGTCTAGGCGTACCCCCATCCATGTGCAGCTGGATACTGAACCTCCTGTCGGACCACCGCCAGGTGGTGAGGATGGGCAGCACCACATCAGAGCCACTGACCCTCAACACGGGAGCCCCCCAGGGATGCGTGCTGAGCCCTCTCCTCTACTCCCTCTACACCCACGACTGCATGGCTATGCACAGCTCCAACGTCATCGTCAAGTTTGCTGACGACACGACAGTGATGGGCCTGATCGCCGGCGACGACGAGACAGCCTACAGGGAGGAGGTCGGATCGCTGGAGCAGTGGTGCCAGGAGAACAGCCTCGCCCTCAACGTCAAGAAGACCAAGGAGCTGATCGTGGACTTCAGGAGGCAGAGGGGAGAGCACAGCCCTATCTCCATCGACGGCGTTGCAGTAGAGAGGGTCAGCAGCTTCAAGTTCCTCGGCGTGCACATCTCCGAGGACCTCACATGGTCCACGCACACCACACACGTGGTGAAAAGGGCCCAACAACGCCTGTATTTTCTCAGGCGTCTGAAGAAATTCAGCATGGGCCCCCGCATCCTGAGAACATTCTACAACGGCACCATCGAGAGTGTTCTGACAGGGTGTATCACCGCCTGGTACGGGAACTGCACGGCACTCGAGCGCAGAGCGCTTCAAAGGGTGGTGCGGACGGCCCAGTATATCGTTGGAGGTGAGCTCCCCTCCCTCCTGGACATTTACAACCAGCGGTGCGTGGCCAAGGCCAAAAGAATTATAAAAGACATTGCCCACCCCAGCCACGAACTTTACTCACTATTACCGTCAGGCAGGCGATACCGCAGTATCAAGTGTCGTACAAATAGGCTTAGAGATAGCTTCCACAGTCAGGCCATCAGGCTGCTGAACAAGGGCGTATAACATATAACAATGTATATTTTATTACATTGATTTATATATATATATTGCTCTTTTCTGTGCTGATTTTTGCATTTTATAAATTGCATTTTTTATTTTTATTTTATATTCTTTATTCTATTTTCTATTTTATTCTATTTTTTATCTATTTTTATTTTATCTTATTTTATAACTGCTGTCTGTCGTCGGGTATTGCACACAAGAATTTCACATCACTGCTTTATACTAAACTGTAAACTGTGAAGTGACAATAAACTTGACTTGACTTGACTTGACTTGAACTGCACGGCACTCGAGCGCAGAGCGCTTCAAAGGGTGGTGCGGACGGCCCAGTATATCGTTGGAGGTGAGCTCCCCTCCCTCCTGGACATTTACAACCAGCGGTGCGTGGCCAAGGCCAAAAGAATTATAAAAGACATTGCCCACCCCAGCCACGAAATTTACTCACTATTACCGTCAGGCAGGCGATACCGCAGTATCAAGTGTCGTACAAATAGGCTTAGAGATAGCTTCCACAGTCAGGCCATCAGGCTGCTGAACAAGGGCGTATAACATATAACAATGTATATTTTATTACATTGATTTATATATATATATTGCTCTTTTCTGTGCTGATTTTTGCATTTTATAAATTGCATTTTTATTTTTATTTTATATTCTTTATTCAATTTTTTATTCTATTTTTATCTATTTTTATTTTATCTTATTTTATAACTGCTGTCTGTCGTCGGGTATTGCACACAAGAATTTCACATCACTGCTTTATACTAAACTGTAAACTGTGAAGTGACAATAAACTTGACTTGACTTGATATTCTCCATTTCATCTCTCTCCATTGCTCCTCCTGGCCCCCAACCCACTTGCCTCACACACACACCCACCCACACACACAAAGTCACCCACCCACCCACCGTCTCCTCCTCTCCTCCTCCTCCTCCTCCTCCTCCAAACCCCTCCCTTCCTCTCCCCTCCCCCCTCCCTCCCCAACGACACCGCTTATGTGGAGCTGGCAGAGTCCATATGACGGGCGAGGCTGACTCTCAGCTCCACAGCGGGTGGTGTGATATGACAGCTTTATGGGGCCCACGCACGCCAACACAAGACACACACACTTCTTTCCATGCATGCCAACACACACTCACACACACACCCCCCCCCCCCCCCACACACACACAGATACCCGCCCCCCCACACACACACACCCCCTGCTGTCATATTTGTGTGGCAGCGTTGGATTCCAATGAGTATTTTGAATACATTGGAATACTATTTCAGACAATATTTTGGTTTTTGGGTGAGGGAATAGAGAGAGGAGAGAAGGGGGGGATGCTCTGAAGTTCTCGAGGCTCGCCTGTCGTCTCGGCGACACAGAACTAATGCAAACTGCTTTTTTTTGCCTCTTGCATTGGCTTTTTTTCAGTTTTCTAAGGCTTTTTTTGGTGCCATTCAACTGCTGCCCTGCTGTCTCTCCCATCACACCTGTGTGCGTCTGTCTGTCTCTCTCCATCACACCTGTGTGCGTCTGTCTGTCTCTCTCTCATCACACCTGTGTGCGTCTGTCTGTCTCTCCCCATCACACCTGTCTGTCTGTCTCTCTCCATCACACCTGTGTGCGTCTGTCTGTCTCTCCCCATCACACCTGTCTGTCTGTCTGTCTCTCCCCATCACACCTGTCTGTCTGTCTGTCTCTCTCCATCACACCTGTGTGCGTCTGTCTGTCTCTCCCCATCACACCTGTCTGTCTGTATGTCTCTTCCCATCACACCTGTCTGTCTGTCTGTCTCTCCCCATCACACCTGTGTGCGTCTGTCTGTCTCTCTCTCATCACACCTGTGTGCGTCTGTCTGTCTCTCCCCATCACACCTGTCTGTCTGTCTGTCTCTCTTCATCACACCTGTGTGCGTCTGTCTGTCTCTCCCCATCACACCTGTCTGTCTGTCTGTCTCTCCGGCCCACACATGGCTCTTCTTTCTCCAGTGAAGACGCTCACATCTCATGTGACGAAGGCTCCTCTATTTTTACTTTTGTCATCATGGTTCCTCATGGGGGGTACAACTTTGGGGAACGCACACACACACATGCACACGCATACACGCGCACTCACACATACACTCTCTCTCACACACACATACACACAAGCATGTGCACACACTATCTCTCCCACACAGACACACACACACACACACTCACTCTCTCTCTCTCTCACACACACACACACACACACACACACACACACACACACACACACACACACACACACACACACACACACACACACACACACACACACACACACCACACACATACACACACACACACACACACACACACACACACACACACACACACACACACATACACACTCATGTACAAGCGCCACACACTCACATCACACAGAGCAGACACACATTGCACACAAATACAATAATTT
>CM051001.1:11050788-11053288 GCA_027704905.1 Muraenolepis orangiensis
TACATACAGCGTCACTACAGCACTACGCTACATACAGCGTCGCTACAGCACTACGCTACATACAGCATCGCTACAGCACTACGCTACATACAGCATCGCTACAGCACTACGCTACATACAGCATCACTACAGCACTACGCTACATACAGCATCGCTACAGCACTACGCTACATACAGCATCACTACAGCACTACGCTACATACAGCATCGCTACAGCACTACGCTACATACAGCATGACTACAGCACTACGCTACATACAGCATGACTACAGCACTACGCTACATACAGCATCACTACAGCACTACGCTACATACAGCATGACTACAGCACTACGCTACATACAGCAGAATTATATACATACACACACATGCATTACAGGGTATACTCACACATAGTAATAGACCCATGCATGAAAAGGAACTTTGTTGTACATACATGGGGTGTGCGTTCTATAGGGGGTTTCACAGAATAGTCTGTCCCTCTCAAAACCCCTAGTGGACACTGAGCATCGTTGTACGTTGACTCACCCGTGGTGTTATCGTATCGGTGTATCGGTGTAGCAGTGTTCACCGCTTTTCAGACGGCTCGCGACACACACCCACACACACACAAACACACACACACACACACACACACAGACACATGCACACACACACACACACACACACACACACACACACACACACACACACACACACACACACACACACACACACACACACACACACACACACACACACACACACACAGACACACGCACACACACACACACACACACACACACACACACACACACATAAACACTCTTATAACATAGCACTTCATCTGTGAAGCCACTTATAGTTCGCAGGGACCAAATCACAAAAGCCCAAATAATTGCACAAATCATTTTGGGACTGTTCATCGGAGGGAGTGGGGGAAAAGTTTGACTCCTCGGGCCCGGGCTGCCAATTATTTTGCAAACCTGTCATTTTGTCGGTGTGAACGCAGCTACTGTGTTTTAAAGTATATTAATTGATCGATTTGGTCCGAATCAGCGGCTCAAGCGTGAAAGTGTATAAAATCACTTTCTAACCCCTTACCCTTACTACCAAGAACTACAATATAGCCAAAATTGGTGTCATTTTGTTATGCAACTTGATGTCATGAGTGTGTCATGGCTCGTGGCTCATGATTTTCAAAGAAAAAGCACAAAATACAAATGTAAAACACAACATACAAAGCCTGTTATAGAGTTAATTTGGTTAGGGAAGAGATCTGTGTTTTGATACATTTTACATATATATAGACCAAGTCTATGTATCTATACTAGAAACATGTTGTCAGCTGACCGGAAACCGGAATTTTTAAATTTTTTTGGTCGTTTTCATTGGCAGAAATGTATGTAGAAATGTAGAAATAATGATATTCCCCAACGTCAGGATGAAGTGTGTGCTTGATTTAGTATCAGGTACCGTTGCATTCCGTTAATACAGCTTCTTCAATGCGTACTAAAACAAATCGGCCACACTTAATGATTAATATAGTGACTATGAAGCAAACCTGATTCATAAAATGTGTCAAGTTCTCTTGATCATTGGTCATTGGGAATTGTAACATACAGTATAACATATATGCGTGAACACACAACATCTGAGGTTAACCACTTAATAGAATTCAACTCATAGACATAATTCCGTGAATGTAAGTTGTTTGTCTTGTAAAGTAACACTTGTAACACTTCCAGGACGTCCGGGAGAGGACGCTGGCACTGCTTGTTTGCCGCTTCTCCTTCTTGCTCTAGTTAAGTTTTTTATTTTTTTATTTTCGTTGTTGTTGTAAGATGTTACCGTTCAACAACTAACATATATTTAGCTGACTGTATCTCTGTTTCTACTAAAATACAAACCGTGTTTTGGATAACGGCCCCTACCTAACTAGCGGCCAATTCGGCCTCCAACGAGCAGCTCCCTGCTGTGAGCTCCCGGTTACTATTGGGCCACAATACATCCATCACTGTTCACCATCGCTACTGTGAAGTATCTCCCGGATAGCCTTTCAACTTTCCCGGTGCGGTTAGCCCTTGTCGACTAGCACAGCTGCCTCCACAGCTAGCCGTCGAACAGCCTGCCGGCTAACCTGCTGCTTTGACACAGACCGTTTCTCACAGCTTCTTCTCCTCCTGCCATGCTATGGATCACCATCTCATATTGGCTAACAGTTGTCTGTCTATGGCTAACGGCTAGCTCCAGACCAGAACCTGCGGCCAACGGCATGATGTCAAAGTATTCCATCCCGCAACCACACAACCCCAACGTGCATATCAGCCATCAAACACCTTGGACTACTACGTCGACCTCTCTACATCCACAGAGGCTCTCGTAGAAAGTTTGTTTACCACCAACCATGCCCGCCTGTATCATCCATTCCTTCCATCTGGACCACTGTTGCACGTCTGCCGCATCATCAGAGCGCTGCCGCTCTCGGTGTAAACAACACGGGAAACACCGCGAGACTGCT
>CM051001.1:11058288-11060788 GCA_027704905.1 Muraenolepis orangiensis
ATGGTAATGGATGCTTTTATATTGCGCTTTTATCCAAAGCGCTTTATCACGCCTCACATTGACCCATTCATATACCCATACAAGCACCGACGGCGGAGCCAGCCATGCAAGGAGACAGCCAGCAGGTCAGGGGCAGTTAGGGTCAGGGTGTCTTGCTCATGGACACCTCCACAGCTTTTGCTAGGAGGAGGAGGCGGATCGAACCAGCAAGCTGCCGTTTGTGAGGTATACCTCCTGAGCTATACTGCCGCCTTGATGTATGCATGTTCTCACATCAGAGTGAGTGTGTATGTGGCTCTGCGTGAACAGGCACGGTGTTGCATGAGCACCTTTAACATGTATTAAATAATAATTAATGGGCCGTGAAATAATCACTTTCTTGAGAAGATCCCGTCCCGTTCAATCTACGTGTGTTCAGACGCTCCTCCTCCACATTCCTGGTTTTATAGCAAAGACAAGGTTGATTTATTTTTAATTTTATTCAAATGATTATTCACACAGTTTCTATCTTAGTTCTCTCTTATTTATCTACGTCCCATTGCACCTAAAACCTTTAGTGTTTTAATACTTTTTGTTTTTCAAATATAGCATTTTCTGCATACTTTGCTCTGAGAACCGGTGTACACAGATTCCTCTAAATGTGTCCAGAGAATCTGCAAAAAACTCGACCATCCAAACTATTTTGTTGAAAGGTGTGTGTTCACAGGTGTGTGTGTGTGTTGTCTGCGTATGTGTGTGTCTGCGTGTGTGTGTGTGTGTGTGTGTCTGCGTGTGTGTGTGTCTGCGTGTGTGTGTGTGTGTGCGTGTGTGTGTGTGCTACAGAGACAGCAAAGAAGAGAGACCAAAACACCCAGGCCATGCCAGTTAATTCACAGACACGCACACACACACACACACACACACACACACACATACACACACACACACACACACACACACACACACACACACACACACACACACACACACACACACACACGACACACACACACACACACACATACACACACGCAGACACACACACACACACACGCAGACACACACACACACACACACACACACACACACACACACACACACACACACACACCACACACACAACACAGACCTCCAGGATTCGACAGATTTACTCTGCCCTCTCTATTGGGGGACACACACATTGTCCCACATGCCTTGGGACAATGGACACGCAGCTTTAGGGATTGTGTGTGTGTGTGTGTGTATGTGTGTCAGTGTGTGTGTGTGGAGTGTGCACGTCACTGAGTGAATACTCTATTTTCACACATAACCCCTGGGCTTAGTGAGCACTGCAGACTGCAACTAGAGTCTGACACGTCGCTTCCCCAGCCTCCTGGCTCTCTCTCTCTCTCTCTCTCTCTCTCTCTCTCTCTCTCTCTCTCTCTCTCTCTCTCTCTCTCTCTCTCTCTCTCTCTCTCTCTCTCTCTCTCTCTCTCTCTCTTTGTGGACCCATAACTGTCTGAGTGCAGTGGGATGCCTCTGGGTCCAGTTCCTTCTGAAACAAAGCAGCCAAACCAGACTTACGAAGCCTCCCCCCAACCGTGTGTGAATGCATTATTTAAGATATATGATCAAGGAGTGGCATGATCTATGCCTGTGTGGTGTGTGTGTGTGTGTGTGTTTGTTGGGGGGGGGGGGGGGGGTGCGTGTTTATGTGTGTATGTGTGTGTGTGTGTGTGTGTGTGTGTGTGTGTGTGTGTGTGTACTACCAAGATAGAATGGGGAACCAAAAAGTGAACAGAGGGCATGTGTAATAATGAATTCAACATAATTTAATATAATTTCCCTAATCAAAAATGAGGAACAACTAATTCCTTTTTATTTGTTTACCCGCCATAATAAACCGCCACACGGAAATAGACCAATAGTTCGACCGGTCAATCAAATATAATTAAACACACAGAGCATCGTTGCATGTTGTACACACACACACACACACACTAAAGTCACGCATAGATGTTGCCCCTGCAGTGCAATCAATTCAACAAGGAAAACAAGGAACCAGCGGGATAACAGCATCACCGGCTCGGCTCTGCGTCACGCGGGAGGAGAGAGAGAGAAGAACCGGCAGCGGACGACCTGGACCGCCACCGGTGGGTGGCTTTGGTTTAGTTTTGACAAGCCGTGTCAGAGTGGGATGAGACCCTGACACGCTTGTTAGAGGAGCAGGGGGTTGGTGCTGCTGCTGGTGTTGTTGTTTTTGTTGCATTTTGTTTTGCCTCTCCGCCCGGGTATCTCTGTGTTTTTGTGGCTAAGATGTGTGTGTGTGTGTGTGTGTGTGTGTGTGTGTGTGTGTGTGTGTGTGTGTGTGTGTGTATTGCAGGGGGACATAAATAGCCAGAGAGAGAGAGAGAGAGAGAGAGAGAGAGAGAGAGAGAGAGAGAGAGAGAGAGAGAGAGAGAGAGAGAGAGAGAGAGAGAGAGTGTATCTGTGTGTTTTTGTGGCTAAGATGTGTGTGTGTGTGTGTGTGTGTATGTATGGA
>CM051001.1:11065788-11068288 GCA_027704905.1 Muraenolepis orangiensis
CCTCAGAACCGAGAACATGAACCACAGCTGGCTATCTGAAACGGCTTTGATCGTATGCACAAAGAACACACATCAGCCACATATGTTACCTATGTTACGTAAGTACACACACACACACAAACATACAGTCTCTCACAAACACACGCATACACAAACACGTACACACGCGCGCACACACACACACACACACACACACACACACACACACACACACACACATACACGCACACACACACATTCTCAGACACACACACACACACACACACACATAACATACATTCTCTCACAAACACACGCACACACAAACACGTACACACGTGCACACACACACACACACACACACACACACACACACACACACACACACACACACACACACACACACATTCTCACTCACACATACACACACACACTAACTCCTGGAGGTACAATGGTGCGAGAAAGAGGAGGGATGTTCATTTCCCGGTGCACCGGTCGTATAAAAGTCATTGTGGAACAGGTGCTGAATACACCCCCACAACTAGATCAACCTCTCTCTCTCTCTCTCTCTCTCTCTCTCTCTCTCTCTCTCTCTCTCTCTCTGTTTTTGTGTGTGTGTCGATTACATCTATGTTGTGCTCTCTGCACACCGAACATTTAGATGGTATCAGATCATTGCATCAATTGCGGAGACAATTCAAAATATGTGTGTGTGTGTGTGTGTGTGTGTGTGTGTGTGTGTGTGCATGCCTGTGTGTACACAAACACATGTGTGTGTGTGTGCGGTGCTAAGGCGGTCTGCGAGAATAACAACCCTTCATCATATTGCGAGTGTGATTCATTTCAAGCGGCGGTGTGAGCAATTATGAACAGGTTATTTTCGCTACTCTTTAGTGTGTGTCTCCTCTCTCTTCAGTCCTCCTGTATCCTTTAGTGTGTGCCTGTGTGTGTGCCTGTGTGTTTGTGTGTGTGTGTGTGTGTGTGTGTGTGTGTGTGTGTGTGTGTGTGTGTGTGTGTGTGTGTGTGTGTGTGTGTGTGTGTGTGTGTATGTGTGTGTGTGTGTGTGTGTGTGTGTGTAGTAAACACACACACACACATACACACACACACACACACTGAAATAGAGCCTCCTAATTAGCATTTAGCATCCATCCACAGCCCAGGGAAGCAGAATAAATGCATTTAAGTGAAATAACGATAATATTCACAATTTCCGACTAACATGTGATTTGCAACATGTAACCAACAACATGTCCCAGATATGATACTGCAGCATTTCCCCACGGATAACTTAACAATTCTGCTGCAGAAATTAATGAATCCAATTACATCAGCCTGTTTTCATCCATATTTCCACAGCTTAATAAAAGCAACAATATTCTTCTATACTTCTTCTATTTTCTATATTGGAGTGAATGTTGGGAAGTGGAGCTAATTAGCACATCAGAGAGGAGGCTGTGGATGTGTTCTCCCTGTGCTGCTGTCTGTGTGTTTGTGTGTGTGTGCGTGCCTGCTTTCCTGCGTGCATAAGTGTGTTATATTTATTATTTGACGACTGCCGTGGTTCTGCTTCTCTGCTGCTTTACTCCGTCGCCGAAGAGCATGGTTGAACCAGGAGTTGTGACGTTGTAAAACACTTCTCCTCCGTTCCTTCAGCTGTGACGCTGCGCTCTGCACTCTGCAGTCCAACCACATGAATACGACTACACCACGATGTACTGCTGCTCCATCATTCTCCCAGTGCATCGTAGAAACAGGAGTATATATATATCGTAATATTGGAAGGTGATAGGAAAATGGGGCTCAAAGACATGGGTTGAAATGTTCTATCTGGCGTTTTACACAACAGCCCTCCTACCCTTCATCATGCCTCTCCTGCATCTCCTATTTATCTTCAGTGGACACACATACAAACCAGAGAGAGAGAGAGAGAGAGAGAGAGAGAGAGAGAGAGAGAGAGAGAGAGAGAGAGAGAGAGAGAGAGAGAGAGAGAGAGAGAGAGAGAGAGAGAGAGAGAGAGAGAGAGAGAGATAGGCTGCTTGGATTAAAACCGTTTGCTCACGACACAGTTGTACATTTGTATCACCTGACGAGGAGAGCAACAGACCGGCTGCTCTTGCTAAATAAATGTACTATGATCTTGGTATATCCAGTGCATAACAGTCAATGGTTTATGCATCTCTCTCTATGTAAACTGTAAGCTGTGGATAAAAGCTCCATCTGCAAGGGGACCACGCTCCTCCAAACACCACATCATCTGACGGGATGTGGTCCGGACCATGGAGACCAGACACTGGAGGGGACTGGCTTGGTGGGACATGGTCCTCCTTAAGCATCCAGCTCACACACACACACGCACGCACGCACGCACGCACGCACGCACGCACGCACGCACGCACGCACGCACGCACGCACGCACGCACGCACGCACGCACGCACGCACGCACAAGCATGCATAGACACACACACAAGGCACACACACACACACACATACACAAACAAACACACTCACACAAACACA
>CM051001.1:11078288-11085788 GCA_027704905.1 Muraenolepis orangiensis
TGTGTGTGTGTGTGTGTGTGTGATGTGAGGGGGGGGGTGTAAAAGCCCCCCCGAAGCTGTTTCCAACTCCATTAAAATGTCATTAAAGAGGCACCTCATTAGAGAGAGAGAGAGAGAGAGAGAGAGAGAGAGAGAGAGAGAGAGAGAGAGAGAGAGAGAGAGAGAGAGAGAGAGAGAGAGAGAGAGAGAGAGAGAGAGAGAGAGAGAGGGAGAGGGAGAGGGAGAGAGAGAGAGAGAGAGAGAGAGAGAGAGAGAGAGAGAGAGAGAGAGAGAGAGAGAGAGAGAGAGAGAGAGAGAGAGGGAGAGGAGAGGGAGAGGGAGAGAGAGAGAGAGAGAGAGAGAGAGAGAGACATGGGTAAACTAAAGTGATTTCCTCTCTTAAACAGGACGCCCACTGAAGGATTCGGGACCAAGGGGTGTTCTCCATCCCCTGCATTCATCAATTAAACATATTGTTTAACAAGCATAAAAAACTTTTTATTTTTTCAAATATGATAATTATGCTTCTAAGCAAAGTACTTTGAACAGGAAACACTTTCTGTTTTCTGCTTTTTCAGTGACAGCATTTTGACTGAATCTTCCACCATTAAAAGAAGACATTAAATCATTTGAAATCATTTTCTTTATCAATCTCTGAGTGTGATAGTCCTTCAACACCTTTATTTTGTGATATACATATTATATTATATGTTATACATATATATATATTATCTATTTCCAAAAAACATATATGTCCTACTCTTATTCATTGTATAAGAATATTTAATATTACAAAGAAGTTTTTATTTGCCAGTACAATACTATACAAGATAAAGAATACCAAAAAAGTGACTGACGGATGAAACAGTATATACGTACATTATGGCACAGTATACATTTCAACAACAATACTATACTATGCTAAACTAAACTATGCAATTCTATACTATTCTATACAATACTATACTATAAACACTATATGCTACTTTATACTATAGACAACACTATTCTACAACAGTACTATACTATACAAAACTAAACTATGCAATTCCATACTATACTATACCAGGGCCGTGCATTTCACACCTAGGCCTTCAGTGATGTCAAACCCCCGGGCCACATGACCTAAAAGGGCCAGTTGTAACTGTAAGACTGTATAAATATAACTAATCCTTAACATATTAAATAACTGTCACTGCATTTGATTATTATTTATTGAAATCTGTCTTTTAGCATGCACCGCTTCATCAATTCCCCCTCTGAGGAACACGTGGAAGCGCGGGCGATTTCTTCAGCTACATATGGCTGGCTTTCACTGCTGCATCGCTTTTGGCGTCAGCTTTTGTAAACATATTCTGCTGTGTTTGCAGTTTGCCTTTTAATACTTGGGCCATTCTTTGTTTTTTTTGGAGGCTAAATTTTGCATACTTAACTCCGTGTTTCGTGTCAAAATGTCAACGTAAATTGTATTCCTTCATCACCGAAACTGCCTCATGACACAGAAGACATACTGGTTTCTCTCCTTGAAGCACAAACATGTATTCACTTTCCCACATTTCATTAAATTGCCTTCCCTCTGCAAAGCATTAGAACGAGAACGATGTTTTAACAATCAATTAGCTTTTGATCATGTTCTGCCCCGCCATATAGTGGCTCAGAAAAAAATTGGCCCATGGCCAAACTTACTTGCCGACCTCTGTCCTACACAGTCCTACCTGAATTATTACACCTCTTAATACCATCATTATGACGCCATATGGCTCTAGAAACTATACATTTAGACAGTAACGCAGTATAACCGGGCGTTGCATCACCTTAACATAGTCAAGTACAACAGAGTTATATTAATATTTCCGAAGCGTTTATAATCAATAAATCCGCATTTACAATTAAGAGTGTTAAACTGCCATCGCTTTGATACAGTCAAAACTTAAAAATAAAAGGCGCTTTTAAGGGATTAGTCTACAAGTTTTATTAAGTCCACCAAAAGCATGTGATCTTTAACAAGTTTGTTCACTAAACAGCGCAAGAAAACAAACAAATAATTTGCATTTGTTCATGAGGATATATTTGCGACAGTGGTGAAAGTGTATTCCTAGCCTTGAATGTCCACTTTGATAAAGGTTCAACCAAAACAAGTCTCCTTGAGTACTTTTACTGCACAGCTGAGCCAGTGCCCACACACATCTCTACATCTCTTGCAGAAGCATCAAACATTAATTTTTTATATATTTGTCATTTTAATTACATATATATTAATTTGTTAATATTGATTTAATATTAACAAAATTAAATGACAAAAATATATAAAAATTAAATAAAAAATTAAATGCTTTGTACCAAAACAACAGATTATTTGAACACAAAATCCATCCTCCTTTCTTTCCTCAAGAAGACTTCAATGAATCAACAGACGTACACGTGCTGACGTTATCGTACGCATGCTAGCTGGCGCCAGTGTCGCCAACTCAAAATCTGATTGGTTAACGCCAAAGTTTGGTTTCTGTTCACTTTAAGCTCCAGGCGCCCGCACTGTTGATTCTGAAGGCCTAAGGGCAGATTTATTGGACCCCACATTATGGCTGAAATATGATTGGATAAAAGCTCTAACATAAAGGCCAGCCCTCCAAACCTCGATCTGAGGCTGGAAGCAGCGCAACCAAGAGGAAAGCTATGAAATGAAGATAATAGACTATGGGGAATAATTTAATACATATTTGTGGGAAAAATATATCAAAATTAAATGTATATTCTGATGATGTTTAGGCCAGCAGAGAAGGCCATGCTGGCCCTGACGGCCCACCACTGTACTATACAATACTATACTATAAACAACACTATACTTTATACTATAAACAACACTATACTACAACAATACTATACTATACAATACTTTACTATAAACAACACTATATACTACCTACTATAACTTATACTATAAACTACACTTTATACTACCTACTATATACTAGAGTATATACGACACTATAACAATACTATACAAGATAAGATAAAAAATAGTGGTTGGGTTAGGAAGTTAGTCTGGATTAGCAGTGGTTGAGTTAGGAAGTGAGTCTGGATTAGCAGTGGTTGGGTTAGGAAGTGAGTCTGGATTAGCAGTGGTTGGGTTAGGAAGTGAGTCTGGATTAGCAGTGGTTGGGTTAGGAAGTGAGTCTGGATTAGCAGTGGTTGGGTTAGGAAGTGAATCTGGATTAGCAGTGGTTTGGTTAGGAAGTAAATCTGGATTAGCAGTGGTTGGGTTAGGAAGTGGATCTGGATTAGCAGTGGTTGGGTTGGGAAGTAAATCTGGATTAGCAGTGGTTGGGTTAGGAAGTGAGTCTGGATTAGCAGTGGTTGGGTTAGGAAGTGGATCTGGATTAGCAGTGGTTGGGTTAGGAAGTGGATCTGGATTAGCAGTGGTTGGGTTAGGGAGTGGATCTGGATTAGCAGTGGTTGGGTTAGGAAGTGGATCTGGATTAGCAGTGGTTTGGTTAGGAAGTAAATCTGGATTAGCAGTGGTTGGGTTAGGAAGTGAGTCTGGATTAGCCGGGTCTGCATCGTTCCTGATCAAACATAATATAATTATTATTATTATTTGCAGATAGCTGAGCAAGGGTAAATAAAAGCTTACAAAACCCTCCCAGGAGCATCCTGAGAAAATATTGAACTGGGTGGCTTTTTCTTACTACTTAAACATAACTTTATACAGTCCCTGAGGTGTGTGTGTGTGTGTGTGTGTGTGTGTTTGTGTGAGTATAGTCTGTCAAATTGTACAAAATATTTTGTCCTGAGCCGCAAGCTCTCAAATGCCATATCATTGCGTGTTTGTGTGTGTGTGTGTGATTGTGTCCGTGTGTGTGTCCCTGTGTGTGTGTATGTGTATGTGTGTGTGTCTGTGTGTGTGTGGGGGGGGGATTTGTGTGTGTGTGTCCATGGGTGTGTGTGTGTGTGTGTGTCAGTGGGTGTGTGTCCTTGTATGTATGTGTGTGTGTGTGTGTGTGTGTGTGTGTGTGTGTGTGTGTGTGTGTGTGTGCGCTTCACTACATTCCATTTTCCCGTGTTTAATGTCCACGTTAGATTTCCCCACTGCTGCTTTTTGTGGCGTGGAAGCAGCACAGAGCGTGGAGGCTGACATGTTGGGAGCTGTACCCACTGCTGATACCAGCTGCTGTACCCACTGCTGATACCAGCTGCTGTACCCACTGCTGATACCAGCTGCTGCTGATACCAGCTGCTATACCCACTGCTGATACCACTGCTGTACCAGCTGCTGCTGATACCAGCTGCTATACCCACTGCTGATACCAGCTGCTGCTGATACCAGCTGCTGTACCCACTGCTGATACCAGCTGCTGCTGATACCAGCTGCTATACCCACTGCTGATACCAGCTGCTGTACCCACTGCTGATACCAGCTGCTGCTGATACCAGCTGCTATACCCACTGCTGATACCAGCTGCTGCTGATACCAGCTGCTATACCCACTGCTGATACCAGCTGCTGTACCCACTGCTGATACCAGCTGCTGTACCCACTGCTGATACCAGCTGCTATACCCACTGCTGATACCAGCTGCTGTACCCACTGCTGATACCAGCTGCTATACCCACTGCTGATACCAGCTGCTGTACCCACTGCTGATACCAGCTGCTATACCCACTGCTGATACCAGCTGCTGTACCCACTGCTGATACCAGCTGCTATACCCACTGCTGATACCAGCTGCTATACCCACTGCTGATACCAGCTGCTGCTGATACCAGCTGCTATACCCACTGCTGATACCAGCTGCTGTACCCACTGCTGATACCAGCTGCTGTACCCACTGCTGATACCAGCTGCTATACCCACTGCTGATACCAGCTGCTGTACCCACTGCTGATACCAGCTGCTATACCCACTGCTGATACCAGCTGCTGTACCCACTGCTGATACCAGCTGCTATACCCACTGCTGATACCAGCTGCTGTACCCACTGCTGATACCAGCTGCTATACCCACTGCTGATACCAGCTGCTATACCCACTGCTGATACCAGCTGCTGCTGATACCAGCTGCTATACCCACTGCTGATACCAGCTGCTGTACCCACTGCTGATACCAGCTGCTGCTGATACCAGCTGCTATACCCACTGCTGATACCAGCTGCTGCTGATACCAGCTGCTATACCCACTGCTGATACCAGCTGCTGTACCCACTGCTGATACCAGCTGCTGCTGATACCAGCTGCTATACCCACTGCTGATACCAGCTGCTATACCCACTGCTGATACCAGCTGCTGCTGATACCAGCTGCTATACCCACTGCTGATACCAGCTGCTATACCCACACGGATGCTCGGAGAGCGATCAGTGGGGGGGGGAGAATGACGTTGACGACGGTCTGACACACACGCAGGCACGCACGCACACACGGGCATGCTCATATACACACACACACACACACACTCACATGGGTACACTCATGCACACGCACACACTCATTGACCACACACACACACAAACACACACACACACAGGTATGCTCATGCACACACACACACACACACTCTTGGATATGTCTTGAGGATTGTGACCCAATTTCGTTCTACTTGTACAATGACTATTAAAGCATTCTGATTCTGATGTCCAGAGTATAGTCGATGGTTAACACTCTCCATCCAAACTGGAACCGTTTTTTACAAAAGGGTTTCAGTTTGGGCCTCTTGTGGGGTCCCAGCCGGTCACCAATGCCTGGATCGGGCCAAAATGACAAATATCTCCAGTTTTCATGGACACAGCTGGCATATTGGAAGGTTTCCACTTCAGACAGCTGTGCGTGCAGCCGGGCCGGGGGATAAGAGGTGGTGATGTTCTGTTTCCTTCCATTTCACCTCGGAGACACAATTCAACCCCTCAGGATGAGAAACTCATTAAACAAACACACTTTTTTTGAGGAAGAAAACGGAGGAACGATTGGATTTGGCTCGTCTTTTTGAACATTTACTTTTTCCCGAAAACAAGAACAAAAAAACAAAACTGCTTCCAAAATACACATAAGAGCGATGTTTGTGTGCGTGCAGGCATCCATTTGGCGTGTGTGTGTGTGCGTGTGTGTGTGTGTGTGTGTGTGTATGTGTGTGCACATACTGAATGGATGATGACATGTATTCCACTACACTGAACTGATGGCAGAGTGCAGAGAGACAATGTTTGACCCACACACACACACACACACACACACACACACACACACACACACACACACACCAATCTCTGTATCTTCCCATGTGTTTCTCTGTGTTGGTATGTATCTTGGTTTGTGTCCACACTTCCTCTTCAGAGGTTTCCGGTTGAATGAATGAATGAATAAGTTCGAATGACTACGTTTATGTCGATCAGCAATCAAGTAAAAGACAATAATATATACAAAGCTTGTAAATGCCTATACTGTTATTTTCTAATTAATTGATCCCAAGAGCCTTACAAATACAACCAAATAGAATACAATATGGATCATAATGAACCTTTCATCTTGGACAACAGAGCCAACATATGGGCTATGGGAGTGTGTGTGTGTGTGTGTGTGTGTGGGAGATGAGGCTATGTTGAATATCGGTCTCTAGCAATAACGGGACTTATATTGAAACTTGCCAATAGTGTGGTAACGATTTTCCATGTCTCCATTTTATTTGGCAAGTAAGTCTCTCTCTCTCTCTCTCTCTCTCTCTCTCTCTCTCTCTCTCTCTCTCTCTCTCTCTCTCTCTCTCTCTCTCTCTCTCTCTCTCTCTCTCTCTCTCTCTCTCTCTCTCTCTCTCTCTCTCTCTCTTGCTTGGACGAAGCATTCTCCTGTAATCTAATACCAAGGAGACATAATAAGACACTGGCTTCACACTTTCCCAGTGCTAATGCTAACCTCCCATCAGCTCCCATCTCACCCCAGCCAGCCAGCCATGCAGGGATAGCGGCCAGCGCTCCACACCCAGGCTCAGACCCACTTCCTCCATTCATCTGCACCCAACTGGCTCGGCTCTTTATACAATTCACTATTCACCCTCTCCTCCTCCTCTCTGACAAAGCCTTTAGGAGCCTCTCCTTTCATTCAGAGGATGGGAGGTAAAGGTGAGAGAAGTAATCGTTTGTCGCAATCGTCCTTCAGTGAATGTATACGATCTTTAGTTTCATAGTTATTACCAATATTTTCACAGATATTTTTTCAGAGCCATCAGTGCGCATGCGCACACTCCAGCTATTTAGAAGTGTGTTTACGCAGCAGCTGCAGCAACGCTTTCGCATGAAAAAACACACTTTGTTTCGCAGGAATCGTACGTACGTTCGTTTACGCCCCTTTCAGTCGGCGTGGACCTCAAGATACAAACACATGTTGAGATAGAGAGAGAGAGAGAGAGAGAGGCAGGTGAAGAATAAGGATGGAGGATGTGTTCCATGACCTAGGCGTGGGAGACACCAAAAGGCCCCAGATGCATCAAAGAGAGCTGTGGAGAAGATTGGATCAGTCATCGCCACACACACACACACAT
>CM051001.1:11088288-11090788 GCA_027704905.1 Muraenolepis orangiensis
ACGTTAAGGTTACTCTAACATACGGTTTGATAACATTTCGAGTGAGAAATATGCACTTAAGTTTCAAAATATTTGTTCAATGAATGTAGACAATCTTTAGTTTGTGAGTTATGGCGAAGATTCTGCAACATGTATATCCGTTGAACCTGGAACCTGTGCCACCTTTTAATGGTTTACAGGGAAGCCAAACAACGGGGGCCGTCACTCAGCAGGGTCACAACCTGTAACAAAACATGATTTCACCATCTTACAAATAAGAAAGATCAAATCTGACCACGCCAGTGGGTTTCTCGACCAGTAAACCCTATAATAAGATGGCAAGATTCCTGGTCACAATTTCACATAATAGGGAAAACACATTAGAACTACAAAATGTGTGACACAGCACGCTGCAAATTGTAGTTCTTTGCACACGTCCAGGTCTCGTCCCTCGATCTATTTGTGCTAATAATGTGGTTTATATTTTTAACATATAATGTGGTTTCTTAACGAGACGGTGCAGCTCAGTGCCGCTGCAATCCGATGGATTAGTAATACACGTAAAAATAAATGAAATAATAAACCTAACAGAACAATAAGGCAGCAGTGATATCAGCGTCCATAGCAACGATAGAAACCTGAACAAATCTTCGTAATAACTCGAAAAAGAAAGATCGTATAAATTCACTGAACAAAGCGTGTGAGAGTAAAACACACATTTCTCGCTAGAAATGTTATCAAAACATATTATAATGCCGAAACGATCTTAATTACATTTTCCACCAAGAATACAAGGAAACGTGACTGTGCTGACATTATAGCTGCAGAAGTTTGCGCATGCGCACCGGGTTGATACGTATAGGGTTGATACGTATAGGGTTGATACGCACCGGGTTGATACGTATAGGGTTGATACGCACCGGGTTGATACGTATAGGGTTGATACGTATAGGGTTGATACGTATAGGGTTGATACGTACGATTTCCTACGAAACAAAGTGCACTGTTTTTTCGTAAGGAATCCTACGTATCGTTTATGAGAACAGCCTGCAATGCAAATATACAAAATTCAAGTGTGTTCGCAATCATTTCAAACAGACACACATACATAAACCCCCCACGCACGCACACACACACACACACACACACACACACACACACACACACACACACACACACACACACACACAAAGGAGAGGTCCGTATCTGTATCGGCCTTGAAGGAGAAATATTGGATAGGATAGAACGCACACACACACACTAACACACACACACACACAGGGGAGGATAGGTCTCTTTTATCCTGCCTCCCTGTGGAGAGAATCTAGCAGATTTCACACATACTCAACCAAGGTCAAACCCCAAGGTAGAGGGTTCACCACAGTCACAAGACTCAACTCTCTCCTTCTGTCTCTAATATGTGTGTGTGTGTCTCTCTCTCTCTCTCTCTCTCTCTCTCTCTCTCTCTCTCTCTCTCTCTGTCTCTCTCTCTCTCTCTCTCTCTCTCTCTCTCCTCTCCTCTCTCTCTCTCTGTCCTCCCTATAGAAAGAGAGAAAAGAGAGAGAGAGAGAAAAAGAGACCAGGCCACGGTCTCTCTCTCTCTCTCTCTCTCTCTCTCTCTTTCTCTCCCTCTCTCTCCGTCCTCCCTAGAAAGAGAGAGAGAGAGAGAGAGAGAGAGACCAGGCCACGGTCTCTCTCGTCCTCACTCTCTAGTCTAAGTTATCCTTCATCTTTTCTTCCTCGTCTAACTTTCACAGAGAAAAGGTTTCAATGAAGGCAGAAACCTGAACACCTTAGAACCCAGCAGGCAGAACCACCACAGGATACAACACACTGCATCACTATTGATCCACTCAAAGGGGAACTCCAAGCCTTCTCCACCGTCTCTCTCCATCCCTCCGTCTCTTAGGGATGTAGTGGAGTGAACAACGCTTGTTGCCGATGCTCTCTTAGCGGAGATGACTCTCGTCATTCAGAGGATTTAGAGGCGATTAAAAGGCAGCGGAGAGATCAGGGTGCAGGCAAGATGGAGGAAAGGTAAACATGGTTAATTTGCTCTCTCTTCTCTCTCTCTCTCTCTCTCTCTCTCTCTCTCTCTCTCTCTCTCTCTCTCTCTCTCTCTCTCTCTCTCTCTCTCTCTCTCTCTCTCTAATTTGCTCTCTCTTCTCTCTCTTTTACCCTCTCTCCTTTTTCACCTCCCCCCCATCTTCTCTTTGCCTACTTTTCCTCCCCCTCCTCCCCTCCTCCTCCTCCTCCTCCTCCTCCTCCTCCTCCTCCTCCTCCTCCTCCTCCTCCTCCTCCTCCTCCTCCTCCTCCTCCCTCCTCCTCCTCCTCCTCTGTCTTTCCTTCCTCTCTGTTCTATTGTCAATAGTATTCTTCTGGCTCAGCCCCTAGTTCAAATACCAGTTGTACAGAGCACTGGTGACAGAGTGCAGAACTTAATTACACACTCGCTGACAGGCCTGCGCTGTTTATACTCTCTCTCTCTCCCCCTTAACTCTCTCTCTCTCCCCCCTTAACG
>CM051001.1:11095788-11100788 GCA_027704905.1 Muraenolepis orangiensis
AGCAACTGCAAATACATGTCAAACGCATTTAATGTGGTGAGTGATATGGTGCTTCTAATCATTTCTCTCTTGCACATACATGTACACACAAACAGTGCAATTAGATTCTCTGCATTTAAACTATCCTAGTATTAAGAGCAGAGGGCAGCTATTGTATATACAGGGAGCAGTGTAGTGGTCTGGTGCCTTGCTCAAGGGCACCTCGGCAGCGTCCTGGAGGTGAACTCACACCGTTTTCCCAAGTACCAGTTTTAATTTTGTTTCAGGGACTTGAACCGGTGAGCCGCCTCCACATGCGTATCCGTACTGTAGCACGCATCAGGAGCCAAACTGACGCCATGTAAAACACATCAACACACCTTGACGTCAGACTCGGAGGTAACAGTCAATCAACACTGGAATGACACTGGAAACGGGAAATCTGTTTAAATTGAGCCGGTTTCCCTTGAACAAAACAATAATCTAGATACAGGTGAGAAGATATGATGAGAGAGGAATGGTGAGCAATAAACAACACAAACAAACAGAAGGAGTATTGATTGTGTGTGTGTGTAAGTATGTGTGTGTGTGTGTGTGTGTGTGTGTGTGTGTGTGTGTGTGTGTGTGTGTGTGTGTGTGTGTGTGTGTGTGTGTAAGTATGTGTGTGTGTGTGTGTGTGTAAGTATGTGTGTGTGTGTGTGTGTGTAAGTATGTGTGTGTGTGTGTGTGTGTGTGTGTGGGGGGGGGCGGGTGGGGGGTGTTTGTGTTTGTTGAGGCACATCATATCGTGTGCATTCAGCATAGGATTGGAGGCATACAAAGATAATCCTGCATACACTGCCTTGTTGAATATCACACACACACACACACACACACACACACACACACACACACAGTCACACCTCTTTGCTTTGCTTTGCGTGCTGAGAGTTAATTTGTGATTATATCAAAAATGAGATCTAATCCAGCTTCGATTTTAGCTGTGTCATAAAAACACAGCCTTAAAAACGTATGCACGGGCACGCACACATGCATGCCCGCACGCACGCACACACACACACACACACACACACACACACACACACACACACACACACACACACACACCCACACACACACACACACACACACATACACAAACACTCACACACACACACACACACACACACACACACACACACACACACACACACACACACACACACACACACACACACACACACACACACACACACACACACACATACACAAACACTCACACACACACACACACACACACACACACACACACACACACACACACACACACACACATACAAACACTCACACACACACACACACACACACACACACACACACACACACACACACACACACACACACATACAAACACTCACACACACACACACACACACACACACACACACACACACACACACACACACACACACACACACTCTCACCCCCACACACAAACCCCTCCGGGGTCTGTGTGTGGTGAGGCCACCAGCAGCATGGTAACATGGTACACATGGTAAGTGGTCTTGAAATAAAGAGAAGAGAAGAGAAAAAAGGAAAAAACTGAACATAAGAAGAGAAAAGTGGCCCCTGTGGGCAGGAACACAATTCAAAGCCTCCTCCTGTGTGTGTGCTGTTACTTCACTACATGGACAGTGCTTTGCCACTGATATACACACACACACACACACACACACACACACACACACACACACACACACACACACACACACACACACCGACAAAAACAACCACAGTCAGAGTTGAGAGCAGTAGGGAAGCAGACTGTTCACACTGGAAAAATAACCACCAAACAAAACTCCCACCAGTTCACCCACACACCAGGATGTCAGTGAGGAAGAGAGAGGGAGAGATCAGAAGGAGAGGGAGAGAGAGAGAGAGAGAGAGAGAGAGAGAGAGAGAGGAGAGGAGAGAGAGAGAGGAGAGAGAGAGAGAGAGAGAGAGAGAGAGAGAGAGAGATGTATTTTCGGAAAGATACGGAGTGGAAACTAAACAAAACAATGCACTATTATTCCATGAAATCAGAAATAACTCCGAACTGAACCCCTCTGCCAGGCAGGGCTCCAGGGTCTGCAGAGACCTCCACACACAACACGCCTTCACATGTACAGATGTACCGGAGGATTAGACTGAACGTGAGCGTTATAAACGGTAACTGAACAGACCCCAGATTCTACACATTTAAACCCACTGCAAAATATCATCTTGTGACAAACACACTTTAGAGTGAACTATCTTGTGACCGTCACATGACCCCTGACCACCGACCGAGAGGGACGCGTGCACGTTGGCACACAAGCATACACGTTAGCCCAGTGCATCTTAGCAGAGTGCACGTTAGCACAGTACACGTTAGCTCACACTCGTGAACGTATGTGTGACCGTGTGTTCCAAATGCATCAAGTGCCCAATGACGGCCCCCCCCCATCCAGCTGATGGCGGCGGGACGGCGAGAGGATCGGGCGTTATTCAGAGAGAATCAGCAGGTAGAGAGATCACTTGTCCTCCTGCGACCGCCGAGCTGCTAGCGCAGAACGCTAGCGGGACGCTACCAGCCGCCACAGCAGACGGACAACACATCAGACTCAAAGATCTCAATAGGATGAAGAAATAAGTGGAGACAATATATACAACAAAAGAGAGAGATACAAGCCATAACAATCTTAACAAAAGACGAAACATGAAACAACACGAAAAAAGAAATACAAAATAGATTTGAGTGTTGGTTGATCGGCGGGTTGATAAACTGTTTGAAATGTCTTATAATTTCTCAACCTCACAGCAGGAAGGCTGTTTGGCAAAAGGAGAAATTGGAGGGAATTATTTCAACCAAAAGAGATTTTGTACAGTGAATGAGAGAACAAAGAAACAGAGAGAGAGAGAGAGAGAGAGAGAGAGAGAGAGAGAGAGAGAGAGAGAGAGAGAGAGAGAGAGAGAGAGAGAGAGAGAGAGAGAGAGAGAGAGAGAGAGAGAGAGAGAGAGAGAGTCCCGAGGCCTACCTGAGTTCCTCTTGGAGATGTACTTGACGTCATCACCGGCCGCCGAGTCAAGGAGGAGGAAGAGGAGGAGGAGGAGGAAGGAGGAAGGCCTCATCGTTCTGTTCTTCTGCCGGCAGCCTGGCGACAGAGAACACACAGTCAACAGGAGGAGAACCAGTGAAGAGAGAGAGCGAGAGAGAGAGAGAGAGAGAGAGAGAGAGAGAGAGAGAGAGAGAGAGAGAGAGAGAGAGAGAGAGAGAGAGAGAGAGAGAGAGAAAGCTCTCATTAAAATCACAAGTTAGTGACACTTCATCCACTCATGTTTCTGTCTGCAGCTTGCTCACGCTTTATCCCGGTAATCTTGCATCTATTCATTTTGTGTCACCATGTATGGGATCTTTAAGTGTTTCTTGCGGTAAATATACATATATTTATATATATATATTTATATATATATTTATATCTGCCTGGGTGAGGTTATAATCATAGGTCTAACAGTGGTCATTATGTGCTGATGCTGTGGGGAGCATTGAGAGACTTTGCACTCCCCCAGATAGACAGACAGACACTGTCTCAGACAGACAGACAGACTGACAGACAGACTGACAGACAGACTGACAGACTGACAGACAGACTGACAGACAGACTGACAGACGGTACTCTCCCCCAGACAGACAGACTGTCATGGCGGTCCAACCCAGCTCTTCCCGCTCCTAGTCCTGGATTACCGCTTGCTTCCTGGATCCGCGATATCACTGGACTCCGCTCCGAATGCCGCTACGTGTTTTCCCTGTCGGCCGTGTCATACTGGACTCACCTGTTCTCAATCACACCTCATTGCAAACTGTCATTCACGTCTGTTTCAAGTCTAAGTTATCACATGTTGTATTCTGTTTTTGATTCACCGTGTGTTGTGACCGTTGCCTGGATAACGACTTGTTTTTTTGCCTCAGCGTTTTTTTACCTTTGCCTCAACCCTCGACAACCAGTTAGCGACCTCTGCTGGCCTTGACAACGTTTTTGGACTCTGCCCTGTTTTGTATCTTTCGGGGTTTGTTTCTCATTGGACTGCCATCTGCTCAGCCTAATCAGCGCATCCGCTGGTCGATTAAAATATCATTTTGTTACCTTGCTTCTATCTCTCTGCTTTTGGGTCCCACCTACACCAAGCCCTGACACAGACGGTACACTCTCCCAGACAGACAGAGAGACAGACAGACAGAGAGACGGTACACTCCCCCAGACAGACAGAGAGACAGACAGACAGAGAGACGGTACACTCCCCCAGAGAGACAGACAGACGTTACACTCCCCCAGACAGACAGACAGATTGTACACTCCCCCAGAGAGACAGACGATACACTCCCCCAGACAGACAGACTGTACACTGCCAGACTTAGTTACTGCAAGCTACAGACAGGGGGAGTGCAGATTATTCAAACGCATGGTACAATACTAGTCAACAGTGCGGTGATGAGGCCAAACAGGAAGCCTGACGATGTGTAAGTACTTCACAGAGCTCTCTCTCTCTCTCTCTCTCTCTCTCTCTCTCTCTGGTCAGGACCGTCCCGTACCCGACGGGGTGTACCGACGAGGATTGAACCCACTAAAATGTTGTTTACAGGTTTGAAAAAAGCTGCAGAAAATCACAATTTATTAATGGTGGAGCAGAAAGGAATGAATATTGATCTAGAACACAGGGCCGGCCTGCTGCTTTTTCCCCGTTTCAAAAGATCAATTTTTTCGACTGATTTAAACTAAAACGCTGGAACTAAATTGGTTTTCGACACAGTCCTCCACACACACACACACACGCACACACACTTTCACACCGGACACACACGCGCACACACGTACACATACACACACAAGCACACACACACACGCACAGACAAGCACGCACGCACACACACACACACACGCACACACACACACACACACACACACAAACACACACAAATGCACACACACACGCACACAAATGCACACGCGCGCACACACAAA
>CM051001.1:11110788-11113288 GCA_027704905.1 Muraenolepis orangiensis
CACTTGTATGGTGTGCGTGGACCATGTGAGGTCCTCGGAGATGTGCACGCCGAGGAACTTGAAGCTGCTGACCCTCTCTACTGCAACACCGTCGAAGGAGATAGGGCTGTGCTCTCCTCTCTGCTTCCTGAAGTCCACGATCAGCTCCTTGGTCTTCTTGACGTTGAGGGCGAGGCTGTTCTCCTGGCACCACTGCTCCAGGGATCCAACCTCCTCCCTCTACGCTGTCTCGTCGTCACCGGCGATCAGGCCCATCACTGTCGTGTCGACAGCAAACTTGATGATGACGTTGGAGCTGTGCATAGCCATGCAGTCATGGGTGTAGAGGGAGTAGAGGAGAGGGCTCAGCACGCATCCCTGGGGGGCTCCCGTGTTGAGGGTCAGTGGCTCTGAGGTGGTGCTGCCCATCCTCACCACCTGGCGGCGGTCCGACAGGAGGTCCAGTATCCAGCTGCATGTGGATGGGGGCACGCCTAGACCTCTCAGCTTGGTGTCGAGCTTGGCAGGAACTATCGTGTTGAACGCTGAGCTGTAGTCCACAAACAGCATTCGCACATAACAGTGGAGGGCCATGACAATTGCGTCGTCCGTGGATCTGTTTTGACGATATGCAAATTGCCATGGGTCCAGCGTGGCAGGTAACATGGAGCAAATAAAGTCCTTGACCAACCTCTCGAAGCATTTTCTGACAATCAAGGTGAGGGCTACAGGTCTATAGTCATTCAGGCATGTTACCTTGGGTTGTTTAGGGACAGGCTCGATGGTGGACATCTTGAAGACCGCGGGAACAACAGCCTGGGACAGGGAGAGGTTGAAGATGTCTGCAAAGACTCCTGCCAACTGGTCTGCGCATGCTCTGAGGACGCGGCCCGGGATGTCGTCAGGGCCTGCCACCTTACGGATGTTCAACCGCTTGAAGGTGCGGCTCACATCCGCCTCCGAGATGTTCAGCAGGCTGGTCTCCTCAGGCGGCACTGGCTTTGGCGGGCTGCCTGAGCAAAAAAAGTATTTAGCTCTCCTGGGAGGGAGGTAGAGGAGTTCTTTACACAACTGGTTCTCCCTCTGAAGTTCGTTATCGTCTGTAGCCCCTGCCACATACCCCTCACGTCGTGGCTCTTGAATTTCTCCTCCACTCTGTCCCGCTTGGCAGTGACGATGGTCTTACGGAGGTCATAACGGGCTCTCGTATATTCCTCCATATTCCCGGAGCCAAAGGCAGCGTTATGCGCGTGTAGGGCAGCGCAAACATCACCGTTAATCCACGGTTTCTGGTTGGGGTATATCCAAACCGACTTTGTTGGAACAACGTCATCTATGCACTTCTTGATGAACCCGGTGACCGACGACACGTACTCGTTGATGTTATTTTCCGAGGCAACGCGGAACACGTGCCAGTCAGCGCGATCAAAACAATCCTGCAGCATTAGAGTCCGATTGGTCCGACCAGCATTGGACCTCCCTCACAGCGATCGGTTGCTGCTTCAGTCTCTGCCTATAGGCGGGGAATAGCTGGATAGTGCGGTGGTCTGATTTGCCGAACGGTGGGCGGAGGAGGGCCTTGTAGCCATCACGGAAGGGGGTGTAGAAGTGGTCGAGGATCCGCTCACCCCGCGTGTTGCTCGTTATGTGTTGGTAGAACTTCGGGAGAACCTTCTTCAGGTTCGCCTTGTTGAAGTCCCCCGCCACGATGAGAACAGCCTCGGGGTGTGCCGACTCCTGTTCGCTGATAGCCCCATACAGTTCCTTCAGCGCTGTGTCCGTGTTGGCTTATGGGGGGATGTAAACAGCGGTCACGGTTACCGCTGTAAACTCCCAAGGTAGCCAGTATGGACGGCACATAAGCATCAGGTACTCCAGGTCCGGGGAACAGAAAGACTTGAGGGGATGTACATGACTTTGGTTGCACCAAGATCTGTTTATCATGAGACATATCCCCATTCCGCGATCTTTACCGGAGAGAGCCTTTGTTCTGTCGGAAAATCCTGTCGGCTCGATAGCTGCATCGGTAACCTCCTCCGACATCCATGTCTCCGTAAGGCAGATGATACAATTGTCCTTAGATTCCCGGTGGAATTGAATACGAGCCTGTAGCTCGCTTAACTTATTGTCCAGAGACTGTACATTAGCCAGTAGAATGGTGGGTAGTGGGGGGCGATCGGATCGACATCTCAGCCTGACTAGCAGGCTGGCTCGCTTCCCTCGCTTCTTCCTGCGACGCTTGCGTGTAATCGTGCCCAAGATGGTCGGAGATAATCCAGCTGTGACTTCGGGTGGACTTCGAACGTCCAAGTCGAAAAAACTTTGGTAGGCGGCGAGCGACTGTCGATCTGATCTCCAGAAGTGCGCAAAAGTTATAAGTGAACGTGCTGCTAACTTCCTGAACAAGGATAGTCGCGATAAAAAGAATAAATAACAAAAAACTGCGTCGTCGTGCGGGAGCTCGCGACACAGCAGCCATCACGTATGGCGCCATACGTGCCATACATTGTATGTTTGTGTT
>CM051001.1:11115788-11120788 GCA_027704905.1 Muraenolepis orangiensis
TAGTTGGCGTAATGACCCATTTGGCCTTGAGAAGCATCTGTTAATCAAATGAGTACTTTGTAGCAGGGAGGGATGACAGTAATTCTCCTCCTAATGACTGAGTGCAGAACGGCGCTCAGAACGGCGGAGGAAAAGACAAGACTCTCCTCCCCGCCAATTAGTGGCTCGCGGCCACTGTTTTCCTAATCGCCAAGCGTGGTCAATTATCCACTTCTCCCCCCTATCTCCCTTATCTCCCTTTCTTTCTGTCGGTGTGTCCGTCTTCTCCCCGCTGTTGACCAGTAGGTAACGGGGCAGGAGAGCACTGACAGACGGAGGAAGTTGACGAAACATCCCGTCCACGCATTGTTGTTGTTGTCGCAAAAGAAGGAAAACTTGTCGAGGGGCGTCAGTAGTTCGGGAGGTGGAGTGGTCGTCTCACAACCAAAAGGTTGCTGGTTCGATCCCCTGGCTCCTCCTCCTAGCAAAAACTGTCGAGGTGTCCCTGAGCAAGACACCCTAACTGCTCCAAACTGTTCCAAACCGCTGAGCATCCTTATCTCGCTGGATTTCCAACTACAGCAAACACTTTCAACCATCCAACCCAAATGCTTTACAAAATACAGTATATTCCACATACACCAGTCTGTCTGTGGGTCTGCCGTCCGTTAGGTTTAGGACTAAAGCCGGGACCACCCAACCCTATGATTGAGCCCTCTGACGCGTGCAGAACGCCCCGTCTTGTTGTACGCACGCACATAACAACTGCTCTCATCAGCTCGTATTCTCCCACCATGTTTTGACACCAACAAACCATCGTGGCTCTGTGGTGACTTGTGTGCAGCGATCCATATGGAAAGAATGCATTAAAAACGAAGAGCATGGAGATCATGCTCCATCTGTTACGGCCACACCCGCTCACTCCTCTTGGATGACGACATTCGGCAGTCCTAAATCATTCCTAAATAATTTCTTAATCATTCCTGAATCATTCCTTAATCATTCCTAAATCAGTCCTAAATAATTCCTAAATAATTCCATAATCATTCCTAAATAATTTCTTTATCATTCTGAAATATTTCCTTAATCATTCCTTAATCATTCCTAAATCATCCCTCAAACATTCCTAAATAATTCCTTAACCATTCCTAAATCATTCCTTAATCATTCCTAAATCATCCCTCAATCATTCCTAAATCATTCGTAAATATTTCCTTAATCATTCTTGAATCATTCCTAAATCATTCCTAAATCAGCCTTGAAAATGGTGATGCATAGCTTTAGCTTAAGATGAACAGGGCGGCCGTGCGTCACACACTAAAGGCAGGCAGCACAATGGGCAGGTCATATGTTAGGGTCAGCGGCCCTGGGATGCACACACACACACACACACACACACACACACACACACACACACACACACACACACAAACATACACACACACACACATACACAAACAAACACACACACACAAACACACACACACACACATACACAAACACAGTGGCGTTTTCTCCCGGAGGCCAAGGGAAGCCAGGCTTCCCCTGTTTTTTCGGATTGTAGTTATAATTTTAATAAATAAATAAAAACACTGTTTTTTTTCGGTAATTCTCCTTTGCTGTGTGTTGCTGCCGGACCGTCTCTCCCCCATTCTCAATGAGTATTTTACAAAGAGTGAAACAAACAGCGCCCCTCTAGGCGCCCCTCTATGTTATGGTGAAACAGTAAATTGCATTCAATGTTGCGAGAGGAGGCCAGCCGAATCGGGCTTCCCTTGGTGAAAAAAAATGGAGGGATTGTCCCGGATTGACCAATCAGATGAGGCCCACGTCATGCCCCTGCCAACCTGTGATTGGTCAGGGCCATGCCAAGGGAAGCCAGCCGCCTCTGGCTTCCCTTCAAGGGAAGCCAGTTGATGCGATTTGATTGCGATTTGATTGGATTGTGAGGCAAGGGAATCCCTTGCTACAGCAGCAACTAAAAATTAAATCAGATGACAGGCCCATGCCCACACTCGAGCTGTGTACACAGAGGAAAAAGGGAGCGAATCGTGGTGGTTTTCCAGAGAGGTAAGTGGGTATTTACCTCTATGGTCGGCTACACATGCAATGTTTCTGCACATAATTGTTTTTGAATTCATGTGTTTCATACACGCCTACTGACACTTTGATGTGAACGTAAAACTTTAAAGGTCTCCTGATTTAGTTTGTGAATGAATGCTTCTTTTTTATTCATTACCGAATCTGCACTGCGCATTGAGCGGCTGGTTAAGCATTTGGGGGGGGGGGGAATGCTTGAATTAATAAGACGAGAGAGTTTTGGCTGGAGAGCGTGTGCGGACCTGTCGGTTAGATAACAGGCGTGTGCAAGTCCTGCATCTGTATGATACAACTGTGTAAAATGATACCGGGCGCTGTAATCACTCATCTGGTTACGTTATTGACCACCCCCCCCGACCCAAAAAAACTGGCTTCCCCTAAATTTTTCCCCACGCCACGCTACTGCACAAACAAACACACACACACACACACACACACACACACACACACACACACACACACACATAATCACACAAACACAAACACACACACACACACACACACACACACAACCACATACACACACACACACACACACACACACACACACACACACACACACACACACACACACACACACACACACACAGTCAGATGACCGCTCTGTATGGGGAGGCCTGTGCCGCTGTTCAAAGGGCCAAGGCTTTTCCTAATACACTTAGAATTGCTTGTTTTGTGTCGGCTTCCCTGTGGCCCTGACACACACACACACACACGCACACACACACACACACACATACAGGGAGGGAGAGTGAGGGAGACAGGGGGAAAGAGAGAGAGAGAGTGCGGGAGAAAGAGAGAAAGAATATACAGACATCCATGGGCAACACAGCTTATGTGCCATGTAGTGAACCTGAGGTCTAGCTATTTGATTTGCTGCAATGGCAACTGGTAAGAGCTTACACAAGGGACAATAGGGATTTATAATGATATGTGTGTGCATGCGTTGTGTGTGTGTGTGTGTGTGTGTGTGTGTGTGTGTGTGTGTGTGTGTGTGTGTGTGTGTGTGTGTGTGTGCTCGTGTAGGTGGTAGCACGTGCATGCTTATGCCTATGTGTGTGCATGTGTGTGTGTATATGCGTGTGTGTGTGTGTGTGTGTGTGTGTGCTTATGTGTGTGCATGCATGTGTATGTGCTAATGCGTGTATGTGCGTATGTGTGTGTGTGTGTGTGTGTGTGTGCTGCAGTATAGAGCCTATCAAAGCACTGCTGTCACGTGGCAAAAAAAGCTGCATTCAAAGAAAGTGAGCTAAATAAACTTAATGATTGATCTGTTCAGGATCAATTATGTGAAAAATGTATAAAAACGCTTCATAAAAGCTATTAATTAAACCACTTCTTAGTGTTGTCTATCATCTACATTTTGTTCATACAGAGCAGTACAAATTGGTTTAACAATGCTATTTTTCTTTTTAGATTTTCATAAAAAGACATGCCTCTTTTAGTTGACACACTACAGATTGTGTAAAGTTGAGAAAGTCTTTTCACTGTATCAATAATTCCATCCATGTTCCACTGTTCCTGCTCCCTAGCATCCTGGTTACAGTACATTACATTACATTACATTACAGTCCAGTCATTTAGCAGACACTTTCTTCTAAAGCGCCTTACAATAGAGCATTCAACATAGATATTCAGGCAAGAGAACTACTAGTCACTAGAAGTCATAAGTCCATGACCCTCTTACCAAGCCTTCAAGAGCGGAACCAGTGCCAGAGTAAAAGTTAGTAACACGTTGGCTAACAATAGAGCTAACAATTACAATACCTAACAATAGAGCTAACAATTTAAATAGCAATCAATAGATCTAACAATTACAATAGCTAAATATTGTGTGTGCTAAGTGCTAAGAGGAAGGATCAGGGTAGTGCTTCCTGAAGAGGGGAAGATTGATTTGTTTAGATGG
This sequence comes from Muraenolepis orangiensis, assembly GCA_027704905.1. Lineage (NCBI taxonomy): Eukaryota > Metazoa > Chordata > Actinopteri > Gadiformes > Muraenolepididae > Muraenolepis > Muraenolepis orangiensis. The sequence goes on from CM051001.1 coordinate 11,119,774, forward strand.
GAAGAGACTCTGCTGTCCTGACATCAGTTCATTCAGTTCATTCCACCACTGTGGGGCCACAGGACAGAGAAGAGCCGTGACCTACTGTATCATACCATAATACTATCATAATATCATAATACTATCATAATATCATAATACTATCATAATATGGTAGTTCATTCCACCACTGTGGGGCCACAGGACAGAGAAGAGCCGTGACCTACTGTATCATACCATAATACTATCATATTTATATTCATATTCTTTTAAATATTTTTGCACAATTCAAAACATGTACATGAATTGTGTATAATATGTTTTAAGTATTGTTTTAGAAATTCATACTGCAGGAGGGAAAGGGGAGTAAGCAAGTATTGTACTTGTTGCAAATGGCCAAGACAAATCTTGTATCTTGTATATTATCCTAGTTCATTCCTCCACTGTGGGGCCAGGGACGTAAAGCTTGACAGGTGGTTCACCTGTTAAAGGGGAGTGGTCTGAACCACTTAAATACCTGAAACATCATGTTGGGCCGTACCAAGACCACAAGGTGAGTGGGGGAATTTGAACCCTCTGCTCTCCACTGTTGTAAAATGGTGTAGTGTAACCCTATATATTCTCCTTGGTTTGGCCAGTACTACTTTAGTTTTTTATGAATTCCCTTTCATAAATCAACCCCCTCATGTGGACCCCGTCCTGTGGATGTCAGATGAAGAGTTCCAGTGAAAGCTGTTCCTTTACTGCGCTGGGTTTGAATCAGGGTGACACTCAAAGCTTGGTAGCGTAGCGGGACGCGCAGCCAAAGGTCAACTTCAAACTGGGGCACCAAGCTGGAACTGGTGAGCACCGGGACTCATGAGGGGCATTTGACCTGTGGGTGTGTGTGTGTGTGTGTGCGCGTGCGTTTGCGTGTGTGCATGTATGCCTCTGTGTGTGTGTGTTTGTGTGCATATGTGTTGTGTGCGTGTGTGTGCATGTGCATGTGCATGTGTGTGTGTGTGTGTGTGTGTGTGTGTGTGTGTGTGTGTGTATG
>CM051001.1:11125788-11128288 GCA_027704905.1 Muraenolepis orangiensis
GCTGCGGGGGGGGGGGGGTGGGATGCTGAGGGGGGTGGGATGCTGCGGGGGGGGGGGGGGTGTGGGATGCTGAGGGGGGGGTGGGATGCTGCGGGGGGGGGGGGGTGTGGGATGCTGCGGGGGGTGTGGGATGCTGCGGGGGGGGTGGGATGCTGAGGGGGGGGGGGGGGTGGGATGCTGCAGGGGGTCAGGATGCTGCGGGGGGGTGGGATGCTGCAGGGGGTCAGGATGCTGCGGGGGGGTGGGATGCTGCGGGGGGGGGGGGGGGGGGGGTGGGATGCTGTGGGGGGTCAGGATGCTGTGGGGGGTCGACTAGAGATGGAGAAGGGAGTAGGGAATGCTGATGTGGTTACCTGTGGGCGGAGCTGAGAGAGTGGTCGGTTGATGATGTCACCAGTGGGCAGAGCTGAGAGAATGGTCAGCTGATGTGGTCACCTGTGCAGGTTGGGCCTGCAGGCTTCATGAGGTGAACCACATCAGCCTCTCTCTCTCTCTCTCTCTCTCTCTCTCTTCTCACGTCACACATGCAGGTCGGCTTGTGGTTTGGTTTTGTACTTTTTGCCTTCTGGGCTTTTTCTTATATGTCTGTCAAACAGTGAATACATGTCTTTAAATTAATGTTTTAACAGCTCCCTCTCTCTCTCTCTCTCTCTCTCTCTCTCTCTCTCTCTCTCTCTCTCTCTCTCTCTCTCTCTCTCTCTCTCTCTCTCTCTCTCTCTCTCTTTCTCTAAATGCGATGAAGAACACTGACAGAGATGAATGGTGGGGGTCGGAAGAAAAGCACATAGAAAAATGTGAGAGTATAAGAGAGAGAGATTGGGTCACTGGGGGATAGGGCAGAAGATGCCTCCATTGTTCCGGACACACACACACACACACACACACACACACACACACACACACACACACACACACACACACACACACACCACACACACACACACACACACACACACACACACACACACACACACACACACACACACACACACACACAATGTTCTATTAAAACTGTGGGGAGGGAAAAAGAGTTCCCAGAGGACACCCAGGTTAACCGTTGTTTGATAGTTGGGACACGGACACACACGCACGCACGGACACACACACGCACGCACGGACGGACACACGCACACACACACACAGGCATGCACGCACGCGCACACACATACATCCACAGAGGACTAAAGTAGGACCGGGCAGAAACGTCTAAATGAACTTGAACTTGTCAGGAACGCTGTGTTCTGTACATAGAGTGACCATCAATACGTAGTATTTGTTAGGACCCAACGAGACCCGCTAGCCAAATGTGCCAGTGAACCCAGAAGTAGAGACAGGACACCCAAAACAACTGATAACGTCTTTACTGAAAAAATCCCCAAAATCCAAAACAACAGGGTAGGGTTGGATAGGTTACGAGGTATGGCCGACACGGGGAGATGGTCCAGAGGGTGGAACGCGGAGAGGGTCGTTGGAGCGGGGGTGGGGGGGGATAGGACGAGACGTGACATAGTCGGAGCTGGAGACACAGGTTCTCGAGCAGGAGGGAGCTATAAGGTTCTCAGTTATCTCGCCCCCGACGTCGGTCTTCGGCAAAAGGTCCTCAGTAAGGTTCACAATGATCAAGCCCCGACATCGGTCTTTGGCCGCCTTAAGAAGGGTAGATCCCAGATTAGCCTCAGCAGGCCCGATTACGATGGGCAACACCTGGGATTGATTAGAGCGTGGGGACACAATAGTATCCCCCCCCCTGAGGGGAGTTCTCCCGACAGGTGGGGTCCTCCTCGGGACCAGGTGGGGTCCTCGGGAGCAGGTGGGGTCCTCCTCGGGAGCAGGTGGGGTCCTCCTCGGGAGCAGGTGGGGTCCTCGGGAGCAGGTGGGGTCCGCGGGAGCAGGTGGGGTCCTCCTCGGGAGCAGGTGGGGTCCTCGGGAGCAGGTGGGGTCCTCGGGAGCAGGTGGGGTCCGCGGGAGCAGGTGGGGTCCTCGGGAGCAGGTGGGGTCCTCGGGAGCAGGTGGGGTCCGCGGGAGCAGGTGGGGTCCTCGGGAGCAGGTGGGGTCCTCGGGAGCAGGTGGGGTCCTCCTCGGGAGCAGGTGGGGTCCTCGGGAGCAGGTGGGGTCCGCGGGAGCAGGTGGGGTCCTCCTCGGGAGCAGGTGGGGTCCTCGGGAGCAGGTGGGGTCCGCGGGAGCAGGTGGGGTCCTCGGGAGCAGGTGGGGTCCTTGAGGGCAGGTGTAGCCACGGAACAGATGAGGAACCAGCCCGGGAAACGATGGGCTCGGAACCACGAGGAGCTGGTGTAGCCCCGGAGCTGACAAAGAGCTAGCCTGGGAGCTAGGAGCTGGAGACACAGGGAGCTAGCTTGGAAGCTAGGAGCTGGAGACATAGGGAGCTAGCCTGGGAGCTTGGAAATGGAGACACAGGGAGCTAGCCTGGTAGCTAGGAACTGGAGACAAGAGAGCTAGCCTGGAAGCTAGGAGCTGGAGACACAAGGAGCTAGCTTGGAAA
>CM051001.1:11133288-11163288 GCA_027704905.1 Muraenolepis orangiensis
GCAAAACGCTAAAACCAACCATTGTGTTTCATCACTTATCTTTCTTTATGGGTCCTCGTTTGGCAGTAATCAGCATTTTTTAACGCGGCAATTACACACCCAACACGCCGCTTGACACGCTAACCCTGCCTCGCTGCTTCTCTCTCTCTCTCTCTCTCTCTCTCTCTCTCTCTCTCTCTCTCTCTCTCTCTCTCTCTCTCTCTCTCTCTCTCTCACTCCTCACTCTCTTCACTCACTCTCTTCAACACAAAACAATAAGACCAAAGTGTGTTGGGAGGTCACAAAAGGATTAAAGGAAGGATAAGATGATAAATTGGCAATAATCCTCCACCAAATACATGTATAAAGGTTATCAATAACCAATGCCTTGTTTCCAATTAAATGTATTGGACAGAGTCACATTCCGCTAACAGGCTACGCTGCTGTGTTGGCTGTTTAAGATAAATGCACTGAGGAAATGATGGATCAGATTATATAGGAGATGGAGGCCTATGAGAGAGTGGTGAAGTTCTCTAGGTGATGGAGGGTCAGATTATATAGGAGATGGAGGCCTATGAGAGAGTGGTGTAGTTCTCTGTAGGTGATGGAGGGTCAGATTATATAGGAGATGGAGGCCTATGAGAGAGTGGTGTAGTTCTCTGTAGGTGATGGAGGGTCAGATTATATAGGAGATGGAGGCCTATGAGAGAGTGGTGTAGTTCTCTGTAGGTGATGGAGGGTCAGATTATATAGGAGATGGAGGCCTATGAGAGAGTGGTGTAGTTCTCTAGGTGATGGAGGGTCAGATTATATAGGAGATGGAGGCCTATGAGAGAGTGGTGTAGTTCTCTAGGTGATGGAGGGTCAGATTACATAGGAGATGGAGGCCTATGAGAGAGTGGTGTAGTTCTCTAGGTGATGGAGGGTCAGATTATATAGGAGATGGAGGCCTATGAGAGAGTGGTGTAGTTCTCTAGGTGATGGAGGGTCAGATTACATAGGAGATGGAGGCCTATGAGAGAGTGGTGTAGTTCTCTGTAGGTGATGGAGGGTCAGATTATATAGGAGATGGAGGCCTATGAGAGAGTGGTGTAGTTCTCTAGGTGATGGAGGGTCAGATTATATAGGAGATGGAGGCATATGAGAGAGTGGTGTAGTTCTCTAGGTGATGGAGGGTCAGATTATATAGGAGATGGAGGCCTATGAGAGAGTGGTGTAGTTCTCTGTAGGTGATGGAGGGTCAGATTATATACGAGATGGAGGTCTATGAGAGAGTGGTGTAGTTCTCTGTAGGTGATGGAGGGTCAGATTATATAGGAGATGGAGGCCTATGAGAGAGTGGTGTAGTTCTCTGTAGGTGATGGAGGGTCAGATTATATAGGAGATGGAGGCCTTTGACAGAATGATACAATAGGTGTAGTTCTCTGGTGTTGGAGGAGGATCCGTCAATTGCAGGTCAGTATAATTGACCCAGCAGTACAAACAGCCCTCTCTCGCTCTCCTCCTCTCCTCCTGCTCCTCTCCTTCTCTCCTCATCTCCTCATCTCCTCCTCCTCCTCCTCCTCCTCTGACCTCCTCTCTGCTCCCTCCATATATCTGTCCTCTATGTTTAATATGAACTCTTATCTCAATGTTTAATCCACTTATTTTCCTCCTTTGGTCTCTCTCTCTCAACTATAACTGTGGGTTACATGACAGAAACATTGTATTGACATCGATTTAAGATGAATATACGTGTTTTATTACAGCCACGGTCTACACTTGAATTGTATTTGTATTCTGCAATATTTCAGACTCGATCTTTAAATGACGGTGGTCCGCCAATCTCCTTTAAGTTCCGGAGAACATCAACGTTCTCTGCCATCTCAACTCATAATTGAATACATTGCACTCATTGCATGACTTTCGTTCATATTCATATTTTGACGAAGGTGAATAATAACTACGTTATTTTTTGCGATAGATAGAAACATGGTAAACGGCCAGCGTGTGTGTGTGTGTGTGTGTGTGTGTGTGTGTGTGTGTGTGTGTGTGTGTGTGTGTGTGTGTGTGTGTGTGTGCGTGTGTGTGTGTGGTGTGTGTGTGTGTGGGGGGGGGGGGGGGGGGGGGGGGGGGGTCATTTTTCTTCCATTAACAAACGGACGCTTGAGTAGCGGTCGGGTGCAGTGACAGCAATATGCGGATTCAGAAGAGATACGCACGCACGCACGCACACACACACACACACACACACACACACACACACACACACACACACACACACACACACACACACACACACACACACACACACACACACACACACACACACACACACACACACACACACACACACACACACACACACACACACACACACACACACACACACACACACACACACACACACACACACACACACACACACACACACACACACAGACCACCTGCTCTCTTCCTTAATGAGCCGCAGACCGGCTAGACAAACGGAGTCTGTGTTCCGGAAGACTTTCAATAAATGAGAGAATTATACAGTACAGGAAACACGTGACATGCGAACCTTTGGGGTTCCTCAGAAGAACCTTCAGTGTCCGCAACGACGCGGACACTGCTGGCCGCTCTGCTATACGACAGACCATATCAATGAATTAAGAACACCGTTAAGAGCACTTTGCGACCCATTAATTTATTAGCAAGAAAACAATTTACTCCAAGCCACTACTTATCCAGGAAGGATGCAAAAGCAGTAATGCCGACGCAGTCGTGCATCCAGATGCTGCTGGATATCGTTGGGCTCAACAACGCGACCCCTGCAGCACCGCCGCTGCTTTACTTATATAATATAATATAATATAATATAATATAATATAATATAAAATAATATAATATAATATAATATAATATAATATAATATAATATAATATAATATAATATAATATTTTATTATATTATATTATGTTATATTGTACTAGGTGACACATGCGTCGCACGTATAAGCTCCTTTACATATTAAAAGACCGCTATACATGGCATACAGTACATAACTTTCCGTTTTCATCCACAAGTTCACCATTCGCCATCATTCGTGCGTAAAAACACACTGTGTTTGCATGCGTTCACACACGCACACGAACGCGAAAGCGCGCGCGCACACACACACACACACACACACACACACACACACACACACACACACACACACACACACACACACACACACACACACACACACACACACACACACACACACACACACACACACACACACACACACACACACACACACACACACACACACACACACACACACACACATGGCGAGACACACACACACACACAGCCTTACCTGCCGTTCAGAGTGATGGCGGCGACAGACCAAGCGCTCGATTGTGCGTGAATATTCCCAGTCGTATTCCAGCCCGGTCCTTGCCTTGCGGAGACTCCCCCACCTCCTCCACCACCACCACCACGACCACCACCACCCCCCCCCCTTCCCCTCTCCTCCGAACCTGTTCACCACGCGGCGGGCGGGCTGGGGAGCCCAAAAGCCAGAGTCACAACACCAGACGAACAGAACAAGAGGAAAGGAACGCGCACTTGGAAGGGGGCTCCCGGCAGCAGAGATGGCTCCGAGTGTGTCTTTGTGGTTTTTAATGGGGACACCCCGTATATTCCTTCTCCCTGGATGATGTTGAGTTCACAAGACGCAGAAATCCAGACTCCTTCAACGCTTCTCCTCTCGGTATACCTCTCGGTATATCTCCTCTTCCCGGTAGCACGGGGAGCAGACCCGAGGCTGGTCTGTCGGCTGCAGTTTCTCTGTGAAGTGTTCAGAACACTTCCTTCCTTCCTTCTCTCACTCCAAGCGGTGTCTCGGTGACTGTGGTGGAAAAGTCGCTCTACTTTACGCAGCCCGAAATAACTCCCATTGCGCCCATAGAGTGAAGTGGAGGAGTTGAGGTGATGGAGAAACACAACAGCTGTGTGGCTGTCAGGTGGATTCCTCTGATTCAATCGATACGTCGGTATCAAGGTCAGGATTCCGATAAAGGATGAGAAACACTTGTTATATTTTGGCACATAGTAGGCCTATAATACTTATAGTAGGCCTATAATACTTAATATAGGTTTTATTGCACATATCAACACTCTTGAGATGCGGTCGGTAGTTTAGAATTCGCCGAAGTCTCGTATTGTAATGTTCGATTTCCCGATACGGTCCTCCTCTTCATCTTCTTCTTCCTCTTCTTCCTATTCTCTGCTTCATCGTGTGTCCCTGCGCGGTCCGGGTGTGCGAGTTCAAATCCTCTTCTCGTGTCCAACAGCGAAGAGTGTTGGGAGAAATGTGCGACGCAACCAGAGACAGTGGAAGAGTGAGGAGTGTGTGTGTGTGAGAGAGAGAGAGAGAGAGAGAGAGAGAGAGAGAGGAGAGAGAGAGAGAGAGAGAGAGAGAGAGAGAGAGAGAGAGAGAGGAGAGAGAGAGAGAGAGGAGAGAGAGAGAGAGAGAGAGAGAGAGGCAGAGAGGCAGAGAGAGAGAGAGAGAGAGAGAGAGAGAGAGAGAGAGAGAGAGAGAGACTCTTAATTCAGTGGAGTTTAGACAAAACGACCAATCAGCACACGAATAGCGCAACTAGATGATGTCTCCTTATCGGAGCCCTTGTTATCACATCGCCCTAATGGTTGTTAATCGTTCATGTCGTTGACTCCAAACACCGTAAGTAACGATATATTCTACTTTAAGTCGCAGCCTATGCCAACAAAAAACCAGTTCTGGATCTTTTAGTTTCTCTGACTTCTAGACCTAGAGACGCTGTACTTTCAGCACCCCCACGCGATATTTATCCATCTATATGTAAGGGAGTGACTTATGGTGCCAGTAGGGGGCGATCATGTGCTATTTTGTTGCTTTTGAATGCGTACAGCGAGCCTGTTTGACGCTCCGCAGCCACCGTAGGTTACGTTCCGTTTTGTGTTTCAAAGGTTTCCTGAGTACTGTATAATATACTGTTGTAGTGCCGAAAGACCGGAGTCGGAGACAGGGTATTTAATGTCCAAACGGGATGTTTTTTCAGCATGAGAAGAATGTAAACAACACATCACTTTCTACCGGAAGAGGAACTAGAAATGTCCAGTGCACTAATGTCCCCGGCAAGACAATACCTATGGGTGAATTGAATTCACCCATAGTCAAAATCCCTGTGTCGGGAAGGGACGATGGCCCGACCACGGCGAGTGAGGATAACAGGGGCCGAGGTGGGCGGTGCAGAAGGCGGGGCAGTCGGTAGACTCGTAGAGTCTGGCCGTAGACGAGCTCTGCCGACAAGGACTGCAGGTCCTCCTTGGGGGCGCACCTGAGACCGAGCATCACCCACGGGAGCTTATCCACCCAGTTGCCGTCCGTTGAGGCCGGCGTGCAGGGATGGATTTCATGGATCGGTGGAAATGCTCACATAAGCCTTTAGCTTGGGGGTGATATGCGGTAGTGCGGTGCAGCTTGACCCCCAAAACCTTCGGCAACCGCATTCCAGAGCTCTGAGGTAAACTGGGAGCCACAGTCGGAGGAGAGGTCGGACGGGGTCCCAAAGCGCGCAACCCACATGCAGATGAATGCACGGGCCACATCGGAAGATGCTGTCAAGGAGAGGGGAACGGTATGTCGCGTGTCGTCCTGTCCACCATCGTGAAGAGGTAGGTGAAACCGTGAGAGGAGGGGAGTGGGCCTACGAGGTTGACATTTACATGGTCGAACCTCCTCTCGGGAACAGCTAAAAGTTTGAAAGGGGCTCTAGTATGGTGGTGTATTTTAGCCCGTTGACAGGCCACGCATGAGTAAACCCAGGTTTTCACATCCTTCTTAAGTCCCTGCCACACAAACCTCTGAGAAAGCAACTTCACAGATAGTTTCCTGCTGGGATTAGAAAGGTTATGTATCGCCTCAAAAATGGGCCGGCGCCAGTTCGCAGGGACTAGCGGTCGAGGCTGGCCCGTGGAGACATTGCACAACAACTTTTACGACCTCCTCCAGGCGTAATCCTGTGTCCGAGGTCTTGACGGCCTGGACCCCGTGGTCAGAGGCCTGTTCCGTGCTCATGCGGAGGTAATCGAGGCCCAGTTGAACAGCTCCGATGACTGCTCTGGAGAGGCAGTCCGCAACCACGTTGGCCTTACCAGCCATGTGTTGGATGTCCCTGGTGTACTCAGAAATGTACGAGAGCTGGCGCTGCTGGCGGGCGGACCACGGCTCGGTCACCTTGGACATGCAGAATGTGAGTGGCTTGTGGTCCACGAATGCCGTAAACTCACGGCCTTCCAGCAGGAACCAGAAGTGGCGTATTGCCAACCAGAGGCCAAGGAGTTCTCTGTAGAATGCACTGTACTTGCGCTCTCTGGGGGTTAACTGGCGACGAAAAAGGCAAGTGGCTGCCAGGCGCCGTTGACCCATTTCTCGTGCACCGCACCGACGCCATAGTCAGACGCGTCGGTTGTGATAGCGATGGGGGCCTTGTGTGACGGGTGAGCCAACAATGGTGGCTTGGCTTAGGGCGGCCTTGGTGGCATCAAAGGTGGTCTCTCTTTTGGGCGTCCAGTCGACGGTCTGGCTAGGGGATGTGCCTTTCAGAGCTTCCTACAGCCGGCACATGGTGTGGGTTGCCCGGCGGATCAACCGGTGATAAAAAGTCACCATCCCAAGGAATTCCCGGAGTGTCTGAGCTGTGTGTGGGCGGGGAAAGGAGGAAACGGCCTCCTCTTTTGACGGGAGGGGGGCGGCTCCATATTTGTCGATGAGATGCCCGAGGAAGTGGATGGAGGACACCCCAAACAGACACTTCGCGGGTTGATAATCAGGCCCTGTTGGTTGAGTCTCAGAGATGCACTTGGTGCTCTTCTTCAGAGGAGCTTGCGGCAAGGATGTTGTCTAAATAGACAAAGATGAATGACATCTCTCTAAGTGCCAAATCCATTAGCCGCTGGAAAGATTGAGCCGCATTTTTAAGCCCAAACGGCATCCTCAGGAACTCAGCCCAAATGGCGTGACCCCCGCCGTTTGTGGGGTGCACTGGAACCTGGTGGTAGCCACGCACCAGGTAATATTTGGAAAACACAAGCTTGCCCGCCAGGTGTGCAGAGAAGTCCTGGATGTGGGGGATTGGGTCGTGGTCGGGTGTTGTAGCGTGTTGTAGAGCCCTTTAGTGTCAATGTGATGCTCAACATCGTGATTGGTAGTGGCGGTGGAGAAGGTGGGCTGCGTCAAGCTGGGAAACCCACGGAGAAGACGTTGATATTCGTCACCCTCTGAGAGTGAGCTGGAGAGCCCGCCGTATGTCGCCTTGCCGCGGACACATGCTTGACAAAAATAACGACAAAAATGTCAGTGCGTCCACCAGGCGGCTACCAGTAGCCCTATGTCTACCAGTAGCCCTTTAGCGCACAGGAAGACTGTGCCAAGGAGGGGGAAGGAGATGTCGGCCGTGACAAAGTCCCATGTAAACCGCTGGCCCCCGAAACACAGGTCCACAGCCTTTGTGCCATAGGTTCGGATAGGCGTGGTGTTAGTGGACATTAAACGTGGGCCATGATCTCTGCCAGCGGTATCGCTCCCCGTAGCCGGCAGGACGCTCCTCTGAGCACCTGTGTCGCAGAGGAATTTGCGCTCGGAGAGAGTGTCTCTGATGAAAAGCAGCCGGTTTGTTGTGCCCACGCTCGCAGCCACTACCGAGGCCAGGCTTTGGCGTTTTCCCGTCGATTTGTAATTGCAAGGAGAGCGGCACCTCTTTGCCTTTGCGCCGAAACGTGCGTGGAAATTACACATGCCTGTGCTAGCACTGCTGTCGGTAGCCGCGGGTCCTCTGCTAGTAACCATGTCTCTGCCCAGGGGGGTGTAACTGCATGTCGGGGCTACCACCTCAGGGGACGGAACGCTGAGTGGCTAGGAAAAAAGGGTCAGCTTCTTCGGCTAAAGCGCGGTGTTCAGTTATAGTCGTATTTGCAAGCGCTATCTGGACATGAGGCGGCATGTGCTGAAGAAACAGTTCTTAAAACTAAAATGATTAAAATAAAACCTGGTTCTTCCTCTCCCAGCAGGCTCAGCATCATTTCCATATGTTGGGAAGGCTTGCTGTCTCCAAGGCCATGAATAGCGAGCAGACGTCGGGCTCGTTCCGACTGCGATAGCTCGAAGGTCTTGAGGAGGTAAGCCTTGAACGCTTCATACCTATCCAGTGCAGGGGGATGTGCAATAAAGGCCACCGTCCGGGCAGCAGTGGAGTTCCCCAGCGACAAAACAACGTGGAAATAGCGAATGGCGACGTCCGTAATCCCGCGGAGGACGAATTGAGCCTCCGTCTGCGCGATCCACCATGTCGCGTTTGTCTCCCAAAACTCCGGCAATTTGATAAAAACAGCGTTATTTGCCATGTTCAGTTCAGTCTCGGATACTTCAGCGAGACTTACGTGGGGGTCCCCAGTGTAGTGCCGAGAGACGGGAGTCGGAGGCGGGGTATTTAAAGTCCAAACTCCACCACACTGTATAATATACCCGGTATACTTAAACGTAGGCTATAAGCTTACATTTTATATTATTTATTTGTTTGGGTTGAGCCAGACTTGATGAAAGGGGAAGAGATATGAAAGGAGGATGATGGACAGGTGACAGATTTATGAAGTCCCTGTTTTATTGCAGGGCATTAATTCCCAATTGCTATGCTTCAGTTATGGCCACCCATAATAGACTGGTAGGTATAACAGTTCTGATACAACGACACTGAGTCCAGATCACAGGAAGAAAGAATATATTAGGAATACTTGGAATATATTATGAATGTCCATCAAGAAAAAAAAGCTTGATTATATTATTGTCTTGTTAGGCCAAATAAAGGATAGGTAGGATAAAACCTACCTTTTTACATTGTGGTTTGGCTCCTAGGAGTGCCCCTCTGCTCTCATTACAGCTACATCGGCCCGTTAGCCAGCACTAGGCTAGCCCTGCTGCCGATAGGTACTAGACTAGAGGTTCTCCGCATGTTCCATGTCCACCCTACCCCATCTAACCATACGGCAGTCTGCTTCTGTTCTCCAGTGTGCCGCTGTGATGCCCACCTGAAGGATACCGGCCAGCACCACACACAAATTACATTCTCATTTTAATATTTGTACCTTAATGTTTATTCTGTGTTACTATGTATGTCACTAATGGCACCCATTGAACTTCTGAACCATCCCTGGAAGGTGGATTTCTTCCTCCATCATTAAGGGAGTCTTTTCTTGCCCCTAGGGTTCGGGGGGTGTTGTTAACATGTGGCCTGGGAAGCCCTTTGAGACTCTAACTGTGATTATGGACTATACTAATAAAATTGACATGACTTCACTTCACTTGATATGATGCCAGACTATTAACAAAAACACAGTCAGATTACCAGCAATGGTAAACAGAATATGAATTACAGGTGAAAGACTGAAAAGTTCAAACTTCTTAGTGTGTATTTGTGCCAAAAGCCAAAAGCCAAGCTTATTGTCTACCACCATACAATACAGAGTGTCCAGCTTCATGTGTTTGATTTACGGACACTCAGACACCATCTTGAATACTGAAAGATGTTTTAAACGCCGGTTGTCAAGTCTGCCTTCTTTTCTCTTATTTTTTTTGTTAGCTCTGGATGAAACAAAACAACATGACAAACAAGACCCCGGCCATACCACATTAACACTGCAGAACTTGAACACAGACCAATTAACAGAGAACAGTGAAAAGAGAACCGCAAACAGTCAACAGCCAATGAACAACAGAGAACAAACAGAAGAGTGAGCACAGATAACCAAGAACATGGAACAGAGAACCATGACTTCTCAATGCTGGATGGATATAGCCCTATCTACACATACCTCTGGTGAACCTGGTGCGTCTATTTAGACCATGTTTCCTTCCAAGGGAATATTGCTTCTCATCTAAAAACACATGATAAAGATTAATATAGTTAATATGATGATAGGGGTAAATGCATCGGAGTCCTCTTTAGCCCTAAGAGTGAGCTGTTTCATTATTGTGGTGAAGTGAACAGCGGCTCCACATCCGGCTCCTCCCCTGGAGACTGCAGAGGACCGCAGTCCTTTAGTTCATGGAGAGAATCCATCCCACCGCGGTCCCCCGGGATGAAGAATGACCAATGCAGCAAACATCTGCATTCTCTTCCTTCATTCATTCTGAGTCTGGATGTTTTGCTTGTACAAATCGATGGCCTGCTAGTGTGGCATGCATTAATTCCTTTAGATTGTTTCACAAAGCGATAAGCTCACTCATTTCGCACACCCACACCCTGGGAGGGACCAGGTAAAACAACCACTCCTTCCAGCCGACTCCCAGCGCGGTCTTTCCTTCTGTCGTCCACGATAATCCTATTGTTGTGAAGCACTAGTCGTAATAAAACCTCAGTTTCATTAACACACCACCGCTCACCCTTTGCCGTTTTTAACGAACATTAGAGAACTGAATCAACAGCCACCGCGGGCGGAACCGGTCAATACAACACATTTTTTAATAATACACACACACAAACACACACACACACACACACACACACACATACACACACGAGTACACACACACACACACGCACATGCACACACACACACACACACACACAGACACACACAAACGCACGCACACACACACACAGACACACACACACACACATGCACACGCACGCACACACACACACACACCGAGTACACACACACACCCTTTTTGCATGTGTGTTAGTGTGTGTGTGCAAAGTGTGTGTGTGTGTATGCAAATTTGTGTGTGTGTGTGTGTGTGTGTGTGTGTGTGTGCATGTGTGTGTGTATGTGTGTGTGTGTGTGTGTGTGTGTGTCTGTGTGTGTGTGTGTGTGTTTGAGGATGTTAACATGACGCATACCCTCCTGGTAGTTTGACTGTCACCACGGACAAGACAGTTCCAGTTCATTTCAATGGCTCCAGACTAACGTCACTGTGTCTGTGCTCCTCTATCTGCATTACTGCCGTCATCTGGTGCCCTGTTCCGTAGCCTTTACAGCCCTAGTATCTATCTCTGTTAGACGCTCTATGTAGTCGGCCCATGTGTCCCATGAAGCATTAGCTCTACGGCAGCAATTTGGAATTGTGTTCCGGACACAATTTAGTGTCTTTCCACAAATGGCAACGTGAACTCACTCAGGCTTGAACGTTGAAACGTTCTAAACAAGAACAGATCACATCACCCACATTTCCCACAACCCATTTATGCAGTCTCTGTCCACAGAAGTACATAAACGTAGCAAACTGTGGCTCATGTATATATCCAGGTCCAAAATATATATAAATAAAATATCAGTAGGGTAGATAACATTGGAAAAACCCCCAAGCTACTGAGGTAAGTGATCCAGAAAAAAGCAAGAATATATTGTGTATGATGAGATCGATTTAAGCTATTTCAGTGTTAAAAAACGAGTGGCAGTATTTGACTTGGACACATAAAGAGCAGGCTGGCCACAAACGTATTAACAGCAGTCAGCATTCCTCATTAAAGCATCCACTGAGCCACTACAGCCGTGGAAAATAATCAGAGCCAGGCAGCGTGACGGGCTGAGAAGTGGCTTTAATGCTAAATTCAGCTTTTATTTGCCAGCCATTTAACTCATTAAATTAAATTCTTCAAATGGGCTGAAAGGAACATCATTTTGTCACGGAGAGGGTTCTCATTCTGGCAAAATTGGTGTGAGTGTGCACGCTGGAATATATATATTTGGACTCATTTATATCTGAATATAAACTGCTGCTTACATTCCCTCTGTGATAGTGTTCTGTAAGTGAGTGGCATCCTACCGACACCCAGGCTAAGATGAGTTCATTTTGACGGGCCTTAAAGCGAAATTGGAGTATTGAAGAGATTGCAAAAAGAAAAAGCAGAAGAGAGCGAGATTTTGAAACTAAACAACCAACATATGTCCCCTCCCTCTCTGCTGGCCCCCTCCCTCCCTTTGTTTCTCCTCCACTGAGCAGTGTTGCATTTCACACACCTGTGATTGACAAGTAAGATGTATTCCATAAACCAATCAGGGAAGAGAAGCCCTGATTGGTCAGAAACAAGCCTGGAGGAATCCAAAAGGTCTCATTCAGAGGTAGACACAGCTCACTAGGAACAGATATTTTTGCAGAGCTTTTCACTCGTTAACAGCTGGCAGGTGGCCAGGCTCATTTTACAACAAATTGCAGTAAAATATTTTCTCGTAAAGCGTACCGCCAGCACCTTTAAGTTGTTCACCCGTCTCAAAGGGACTTCACAGGGCCAAATTACAACTCCCTCTTACCCTGAAACCTCTTGCACTCGGCCAAGATTATTTTTCTTAAGGCTCCGGCTCAGGCTTGATGCCTTGAGCGTCGCGCATGGGCAGTAATCTTCCAGCACCCGGAAAAGAGGCAACGTGGTGATGGTGGATGGAGGCTGATGTGGACATCGGAGCGGCTCCAGGCGTTCATCATTCACGTTGACTGCTGACGATCTCATCAGAGATTATATTCTACAATCTTCGGACTTATCCAATCACGTTTGTTGGCGTGTGGCCAACCCATAGGTGACTAAATATTTGAATATTTAAATGACGGATGTGGAGCCACTGCAGAACAATTGTGACGTTTTTAGCTCTGACAGAACAAAGTAGTGAAAGTGTAAGACAAAGTTACAAAGTATAATACTAACACGTCATTTATTGTATGTTTTGAGTTTGTGTACATTTGATTTAGCTTTTAATGAGATTGTTTCACCTATATACCTTTTACACAAAGTTTTAAAGATTTGGTTGACATAATTAATTTAATACATTTTACTCTCTCCTCAAATAAATGTACTTGTATGTACATGAAAGTGAAGATGACTCTACAGCCTCTAGAGCGCTGTCCTCAGCACCAGGCTGTGTGTAATGCATGCGGTGTCTGGAGGTGTTGCTGGACGGCCCTCTCGGTCTGCAATATCAATATCCTTAACGGGCTGTGAATCTGTGGTGATGCCCGTCGGAACTGATGATCACACTCTACCACGTCTCCGTGGGTGTAACACCAAGTTGCTAATAAGATAGTGTGGGATTCATTTACACATGAATACTGGTGTGTGCTAGTGTAACAGTCAGTGTCCCGCACTGGGCTCGAACTGACGACCTCCGGCATGAGAGGCAACATTCTTACGTGAGAAGCTAAAACCTATAGGTTCTAGCTTCATCGCTAGAACGTCTATTTAGCTGACAGGGAGTGAGGTTTACCACTGCACAGCACTACCTGCTGACGACTGTTACACTAAAAGTTTCCATCTTTTGCCATTTTTTCCATTGTTTGCTCTGTACTAAGGTGTCCAAAAAACAACATTTTCCATATTTTTTTCAATGGTCTATTGACATTTGCTTGCCGCTTGCTCGTCTATTTCCAGAATGCGGCGTGCTCCGAATAAATAGGTAAACAAATCACTAAACACTTCCTGGTATCCGATCCAGCAACCTATGCATCTTCCTTTAGCTGCAATTGGACATATGTAACAGCGAGCTGGAGGAACACTTCTGGAGATTAAGCAGGGAGCTCGATGCCACGATTGCCGGTAGATCTGACCCTCAGGATGCAGCCACAGTCTCTTTTCCCACTTTTTCATCATCATCACAACTCATGCTCTGCATGTTTTCATGGAAGCTGATAGTGAGTGGAAGGGTTGCGTGCATATACCGCTGGTCACAGTGGCTGGTTCTCTTTCTATGCATCCTGTTTGCTGTATGTATCGCTCTGTTAACCGCTCTGGCGCTCTCTCGCTCTCTCTCTCGCTCTCGCTCTCTCTCTCTCCCTCTCAATTCCTTTCCATTTGTAAATCAAGGAGATGGTTGCGATAGTTTCTACTATTTCACCAAGATTCAAGTATGTGTGTGTGTGTGTGTGTGTGTGTGTGTGTGGTGTGTGTGTGTGTGTGAGTGTGTGTGCGTGTGCCAATGCGGGTCGGTTGGTCTTCTTCCAGGCCGATTTGTGTTCCTGACCAGTACATGTGGATGATGATATTGGAGCATATGTTTGGCTGCACAAGATACAGAAGAACAGCAAGTCATCCTTCACTGCACTAAACTCACAGGGCTCTGGCTCAGCTTTCTTCTTGCTCATTCATTCTCATTAGACTCCTGAAGTAAGCCCCGCCCACACCGTCTGTCCCGGTGTCCTCTCTGTTCTGTTCTGTCTCCGTCCTCCACTCCCATCACAACAGCAAGATGGTACCCATGTGAGCAGCCCACCATGCTGGTAGATTCTTATAGTTTCCATGCCTATAAACTAGAAACATTGTCGTGGTGTACTGTTGTTTTTGTGTTAAAACTTTAAAAAATATGTTGATTGATAAGTTCAACAAATCTTTGTTTCGCCGTATTTTGACTCCAGCAGTCGTGAGTCGGTGAAGCTCTATGACCTCACCGTGAGGCAGAGCCCCCTATTAATGGGAATATCCAGCCGCCCCAAGGGGAATGCCCTGTGTCTCTGGATGAGGTTCTCGTTGGTGCATGGTGTGAACAGGACGGCCATGTTTAACATAATAAGATCACCGGATAGTCACACAATAATTACTCAGACCTCAAGTATTTCCAAACTAAGCAGGCTTCCAGATCGGGCTACGGATGACAGCAGATTCTGCCACATCAAAACTCTTAAGTTGGGGCCTGGATTTTTTGGACAGAGTCTGCCGAGGGTTTACTGTGAGATGTATCGTAGTGGGGCTCCAACACAATTATAGTAAATCTGTGATTCCTTAATGAGGCGCTAGTGTCCCCTGATTAGCTCTAATTGATTTGAAAGCCTCTTACATCTGGCCGGATCCCAACCCACGTGCCCTTTCTATGAGGACTGTCAGGACCAACTATCCGTTGGGGTTTTTGGCGCGGAACCAAACTGCTAATATGACTGGCTCCGCCCCAAGGGTTGGTGAGGGCAAGCGGCCAATCAGTGACCTTTTAGTTTAATATGGCCACGCCTACATTTGACATCTTGTATTTAACATCCACTGATGCACACACACACGTTTAACCTTTTTAATCTTTACGTACACACACACACACACAGTACACAAAGTACACATACCCCGACACACACACACACACACACACACACAGTACACACACACACAGACACACAGTCCACATTCACACACTAACACACATACACACACACACACACACACACACACACACACACACTAACACACACACACACACACACACACACACACACACACACACACACACACACACACACTACACACACACACACACACAACACACACACACACACACACACACACACACACACACACACACACACACAGTACTCATACACAGATACACACATATACATTCATATAATACAATAATACACATAATTGGCTGGCTAACCACCATGCAACACCATCCAAGTGTGAGGCAGACTTGGCACAGAATGTAGGACGGAAGAGATGAAGATGGGGGAAGTACTGCATACTAATATGAGCTATGGAACGAGAAGAAAAAGATCATTACAATATTTAATATATGTATTCATAGGCTTATCCACATCGGCGTACTGTTTTAAGACATTGTTAAGCCATAGATGCATGCATGTTATTGCTGCATATACCGCTGCACTCTTTGAACAAGACTTTGAACAAGACTAAGGCCAGCCAACTCCGACCCCTCAGTGAATGCATCCGGCAATAGACAGCGCAAAGCGACCTTGAAATTGAAGAAATACAGAAATGGCCAAAGTCTTCATCATACCAGGTTGTTGTTGTTGATCAACTCCCTTTAATGGACCGCAGACCTTCCTCCCACATGGGCCAGCGTGAGGCTGGGGCAGAGACCAGCACAGACATACTGGAGGAGAAGAGTGGTGAGAGAAGGGAGCTAGCTGAGAATGCTGCGAGAGAGAGAGAGAGAGAGAGAGAGAGAGAGAGAGAGAGAGAGAGAGAGAGAGAGAGAGAGAGAGAGAGAGAGAGAGAGAGAGAGAGAGAGAGAGAGAGAGAGAGAGAGAGAGAGAGAGAGAGAGAGAGAGAGAGATGGAGATGGAGATGGGCAGATTGCCCAGCAATTCCCTGTCCTGTGCAGGAAAAGGAACATGGTTTCCCATCTTGGTGCAGTGGTGGTGACAGACTCCGCCGCTGCTACAATGAGCAGGTGACCCGTGAAGGCAGCGATTTAGTTAGTCCTCTGGTGAGTCAATGGGTCCAATGCTTTCCCAGAGCATCTCGAGCGCCGAGCACCAGCAGTATCGGGGTTAGGGTTGGGAAGCAATGCCAAATCTGGACCGATGGACCCTTCTCAAAGAGGCACCTGCTCCTTTTCTTGAGGCCGGTCAGTGTGTGGGCCCGGCTGGTCCTGTCCAGGCTGGTGGGGGTGTGTGTGTGTGGTTGGAGATCTGTCTCCACCTCTTTATCTTTGACATCAGCAGTCCTGTCTTGTCAGTACATCCCTGTGTGCATCGTTCTGCACACCACACACACACACACGCACACACGCAGGCACACAGACGCACACACACAGTTACACACCACACGCACACAGACACACACACACACACACACAGACACGCCCTTCAGCCCATGGTTTATCTCATCTTTCTGTGTTGACATCAGCAGTCTATCCTGTCCTCTCCCTGACTCCCTGAAAATATCTCTCTCTCTCTTGCTCTCTCTCTCTCTATCGTTCATTCTCTCTCTCTTACACACAGACAGACACATAGACACATACACAAACACACATAAACACACACACACACACACACACACACACACACACACACACACACACACACACACACACACACACACACACACACACACACACACACACACACACACACACACACAAAGTGTGGGTTTACCAGTCAAAACTTTCCAGAGAAAAGTTGATGCAGAAAATAAATGTACAATAGCCCAAACTAAGCTGACACATTCACTGACCATTTTCTGATTATAATACAATTTATTAGAGAGATGCTATAAGTGATATAGTTCATATTTTTGTGACTTCCCTCTCACAGTATGAATCTTTCACCGTCACAGTTAAACATCTGTTAGATATTGGACCGGATCTGACAGGACGTTTTAATGAAAGAACATCCAACCGCGTTGGACCAATAATATGCACAATATAAAATGGGTAAGAGCGGAACAGAACGCATTGTTTCTCTTCTCTCTATATCAGAAGAGCATTGATGGAGCATGACCAGGCAGACATGGATAGGTCTCATTCACCTAGTCATGTTCCTTTACAACACAAGTGCTCTAGAACAGTGGTTCCCAACCTGGGGGGCGCGCCCCCCTTGGGGGGGCGCCAAAGATCGCAGGGGGGGCGCCAGGCCTCAGATGATTTGAGGCCTAATATCATATTTTATTTGATTTATTTATTTATTTTTTCAGTTTTTTAAAGTTTTTTACATATAATTGTAACGCAATACATGATTGTCGCTAAAAGCCTTGTCTCTACATTACAATAAAATATAGAAATTAATTGATTAATTAATTTTAATAAAAATTCTACAAATTAATCTGATACAATCTGATACTCCTCCGATTCGCCCCAACATTGACGTTACTGTGTCAGCTTCCGTAGTAGTAACAGTTTGCTGTGCTTGCTAGCTAGCGACCAACTTCATAAGGTGAATATTTTGTCTAAAAATGTCTGAAAAACGTAAAGGAGATGACAGCTCATCTGCAATCAAAAAGAAAATGAGGACTTACCTAGAGAGCTATCTTAACTTAGGTTTCATGGAGGGAACGGACAAAACCCGCCCAGAGTGTGTGATATGCAGAGAGAAGCTAGCCAACGACAGCATGAAACCCTGCAAAATGAAGAGACACCAACAGACCATGCACCCAGAAACGGTCGGGCGTGATCGGGACTTTTTCATAAAGAAACAACAGCTTGCAAAGGCAAACAAGCCAAAGGATATCAGAACAGCGTTTGTTAGGGCTGGCAGCGATGTACAGAAGGCCACCGAGGCCTCTTTTGAATGTGCACTTTTAATAGCAAAGGCAAAGAAACCGCACAACATTGGCGAGCAGCTCATTAAGCCAGCTTGCATTAAAATGGTTGAGAAACTGTGCGGCCCGCAGGTGGCGGAGAAGCTAAAAACTGTACCACTGTCAAACAATACGGTGAAAGACAGAATTGACAAGATGGCAAGTAACTGCGAGCTGCAGCTGCTCGAAAAGCTTGGAAAGGGGCCATTTGCCATACAACTTGATGAAACTACAACTGTAGCAGACGAGGCTGTGCTCATCGTTTATGTGCAATATATCGAAGATTTGAAGCAGGACATTCTTATGTCAGTCAACCTTACCACTACCACCCGGGGTGAGGACATTTTTACTGCAGTGGATTCTTTTTATTAGGCATAGTCTATTATTTTGAAGTGTCCTGTTCTTCGAAATTTAAATAAATATGATGCATACAATTGCAAGTTAGTAGCTAATAAAGGCATAAAAAGACAGAAATGTATCATTTTTTCTTTAATAGAAATGTTTCTTCTGCGCGTAAGGTGTCGGTTTCAGTTGGATTATTTGTCACAGTTGCTCCGATCAAATCGGTATCCATCCATTTTGTAGATTATTTACGACTTTTGAATCCACATAAACACATCGGCAAAATCCGGCTTACTTTGAGTATGTGTTTTAAACAGTTTAATCTCTTTGCGAATTGTTTCCACTTGCGCCGTCCTTTAATTTATTCATACAGCGGGCATCCAAATTAAATAATCCCGAGTCCAATACCCATCAAAGTCACTCCAATAGTGCTCCTTAATTACGCTTTCATCCTCCTTTAACGAAATACTTTACATTCATCCAGTTTGTGACAGTAGTTGTAGCATTTTTGAGACTTTGAAACTCAAATTAACGCTGTTGCCTTGCCTTGGCAACAGCGGCAATTAAAGTTTCAAAGTTTGGGGGGGGGGGGGTGCACAAATTCCGGGGGGGGGGGGTGTGCGCAAATTCCAACAGGAGTCATTTGGGGGGGCTCTGGGTGAAAAAGGTTGGGAACCCCTGCTCTAGAAGATAAAAACAGTGCTTCTAAAATTCTAGTAACACACAACACTCTACAGACATGATCAACTAGAGGGCACTCAGTGGAGCACATACCTCCGCCACACAAAAAATTCCCCTTGATCAGGATTGAGTTCCAGATCTGCGCCCAAAATCGTATAAACTGTTCCTTGGCCCATAAGTGATCTAACCACCAAGTTTTGTCCAATTGTGTAAGTAATTTTTTGAGTTATCTTGCTAACAGACAAACAGACAGACAAACAAGCAGACAACAGGGGCGAAAACCTTCTCCCATCTTTGATGGCGGAGATAACAATGTCTCAATGAAGGCTCTTATTGATGTACTTAAATACATTTAAATGGCAAACCCTTACCTCAAACTCTGAAGACAAAAGACATTGACTGATTAGGTCATCCATTATTTGTCGAAATACAATCGCAATGTGGATGTAATTATGTTGAATAAAATGGTTGAGTGGAATCAAAATAGACTCAGAGCCCTCAGGGTTTGGTCTGATCCCTCCCACACTGCATTACGACCTGGTCTCCATCTCCTCTCCCCGCCTGTCCATGTGCTCCTCCTCCTCCAGAACTGACTTTGTTTACGTTCACAGAGTCATTAAGTCATCCGCAGAGGGCTGTGTGTGCGTGTGCATGCGTACGTATGTGTGTGTGTGTGTGTATGTGTGTGTGTGTGTATGTGTGTGTGTGTGTGTGTGTGTGGTGTGTGTGTGTGTGTGTATCATATGATGACTGTGTAGGTTTCGATAGTGATCTAAGTCAATCTAATAGAGCTCAGATGGCACACAAAACAGATGAAGCGAGAGCACACAAACACACACACACACACACACACACACACACACACACTCGCTCCAAACCTCTTTCATCCGTTTAGAGAGCATTATCGAGGGACAGAGGAGTACAGTGTGATAGGATTCAGGACATACGCTCATCTCTATGCATGTGTGTGTGTGTGTGTGTGTGTGTGTGTGTGTGTGTGTGAGTATGAGCATGTCCCTACACTATTCTTACAATACATTATCCAAGTTGATTTTATTACCCTTTTTTATGAGCTTATTTGTTTATTCCGCAGATCAAATGGATCTACTGTACTAGATCTACTGTTCTTATACACGCTGCAGACCAAAGGGATTCATGGCAAGAATTAAGTGAATCTCCAAATCTTTTAAATAAATAAAGAACCATCCAGTTCTGCATGTTTGGACAACGTTGCTGCTGGATTGGTGGACCGATGAATGGACATGGATATGTATAAAACTATCATCCTATGTATAAAACTATCATTATAGGTACAGTTTGAACACTGTATATTGAGGTTAGAGGATAGAATCCACATACATGTACACACAAAGTGAAATTAGTTTCTCTGCATTTAACCCATCCTAGTATAAGGAGCAGTGTTATATACAGCGCCCGTGGAGCAGTGGAGGGCTTTGGTACCTTGCTGAAGGGCAAATGGTGCCCAGGTGTTTCAGGGACTTGAACCGGCGATCTTCCGGTTCCTAAGTCCCAACAGACAAGTCCCTAACATTCATACACAGTATTTTCTTGTTTAGATTGTACGTCTGTACGTCTGTTCCCACGTGTTTCGCATCTCACAAGTGTCCTGACATTGTGTTCACGTGGCCGAGCCTTCTGACCACGCCCCCAATTGACTATATATGGCTCCTGACACGCCCCCTCCCCAATTGCCTGGTCTGAATATAAAGGATTTAGTTTGGAGGGGGAAAGAAGGAAGAATTTAAGAAGCAATTGAAGAAGAAGAAGAAGAAGAAGAAGAAGAAGAAGAAGAAGAAGAAGAAGAAGAAGAAGAAGAAGAAGAAGAAGAAGAAGAAGAAGAAGACTTTTTTTGACTTTTGCAAAAACACTTTATTTACACTAGATCAAATTGTGATCAAATAAAGTGCTTCATTGTGCAAAAACACAAAACAAAAATAAAAACAAAAAAAACAGAACAAAGAAAAAAACCAAATCACTCAAAATAGTACATTAAAACCTAGGTTTTAAAAACTTGTGCAAAGTGCAAATCCTCATCCACAACAGAACACACAATGTCTCCGTGACACCACCGCTGTTTAAAAGCATCCAGATCCCCAACGTGTTTATAAAAACGATGCTCCAACCAGAGTCTGGCTCTGATGTTGCACAGCCAGATCGCTTTTGCCTCTTCCCCTTTCCTATTTTCTACTCTGTTTTTCCTACTTAAATAAATGGCCATTTTTGCTTCACCAGAGAGGTAGTTCAGGAGCTGCCACTTTTCTTTATTTGTTTTTTTACATGGAGCTCCCATGATAAAAACACTCTCGGTAAAAACTATACCAAAAAGACTAAAGACCCATGTTAAAAGAGAGAAGAAACCCGTGAGTCTCTTGCACTCTGTAAAGACATGGAACACAGTCTCTCTAAAACCACAAAATGGACACTTGTTAAAAACAGCAGGATTAATATTGGAGATAAAGGAATTGCAGGCAATGGCACCGTGCAAAATTCTCCACTGAAGGTCGGCAGTACGTTTTTTTATGGGAGGTTTGTATAAAATCCTCCACTGTGGGCCTGGTCCACTTCCTGCGCCCAGTCTAGTGTGCCACACAGTGGAGGCCCTGTCCTTCAGCACATTCTTATTGGTCGTCTTTACAATGTTCATGTAGAGTGTTCTCTTGTCAGCTCTGTGTATTGTCATCTTTACAGAGTTTGCGACCTGCAGCAGGGGGCCGGTCAGTTCTCCGAGCCCTGGGCTCAGGTAGATCTCCGGGAAAGGGTCTGCTGGGTCCGGCCTGGCTCCTCCCTGTCCGTAGCTCCTTAGCAGTCTTTTTTCCTCAGGGCAGAGGATCTGGCTCCAGAGCTGAAGAATCCTCTGGGCCACCCGGACCGAGTGCAGACCCAGCAGAGAGCCCAGGGCCTGGGCATCGCTCAGCTCCGGCCCCACTGCATCCACCAGCTGCTGAAGGCACAGGGTTTTGGATCGGCACAGCGCCACCGTCAGGCCGGGCGTTTCGCTGCTGCTGACGTCCAACCTGGCTTTGTGGATCAGAGGCTCTCTCAACAACCAGTACAGAGAGTCAGTCTTTGGACACCTTTTATGGTTAAAAAGGGCCCAAGACTTAAAAACGCCCTGATAAAAAGGAGGTAGCCCACTTAACTTTAAGATATTTAAATCTGTTAAAAACAGAGCAGCATCCAGCCCCAGGTTACTCACGCGTCTGAGAATGCAGCTGCTCACCTCTCTCCACACCAAATCAGCCGGGCCGGTCAGATATCTCTGTAAAAATTGCATCCTAAAAGTGGCCATTCGGCTGGCCAGGTGGATAAGGCCCTGTCCCCCCTCCTCTCTAGATAAAAACAGCACCCCCTGTGGCACCCAGTGTAGACCCTCCCAAAAAAAATCCACCAATTTTTTTTGTATTTGGGCTAGTAACCCTGAGGGGGGGTCCACACAGGTAAGACGGTGCCACAGTTGGGATGCCACAAGGTTATTTAAAACCAACACTCTACCTTTAAAAGACATCTGAGGGAGCAGCCATTTCCACTTGGAAAGCTTTCCCTCTATCTTTTCTATGACGTCCTCCCAGTTCTTCAGGACTACAGTTTCCTTCCCCAAGAACACACCCAGGTACTTAAAACCATCTTTTTTCCAGACCATGTTCTGGGGAAGAACTGGGAGACCGCCACTCCACTCACCGACAGCGAGGGCCTCACTTTTCTTCCAATTCACCCTCGCTGCCGATGCTGAACTAAAATCCCTCACGATGTCAACTAAAATGTCTGTATCCTTCTGGTCCCTAACGAAAACAACGACATCATCTGCATACACTGATAAAACCATGTTTCCATTAAGACCAGGTAAAAACAGCCCTTGCAGTTTCGAGCGTATTTTGCTGAGGAGGGGTTCTAGGGAGAGTGCATAGAGCATGCCAGACAGAGCACACCCCTGCCGGACCCCTCTACACACTCTAAAAGGAGCACACAACCCACCGTTGAACTTCAGCACACTCTCAATCTTATTGTACAACACCTTGATCTTGGCTATGAAACCAGCGCTGAACCCAAACTTCTCCATTACTTTCCAGAGGAAGCTGTGCTCAACGCGGTCAAAAGCCTTTTCCTGATCTAGAGAAATCAGACCAGTATTAATGTCCAATGAGCTGGAGACCTCTAAAACATCTCGAATTAGGTGGACATTGTCCACCATGGACCTGCCGGGCACACAGTAGGTCTGGTCCCGGTGGATGACCTGCTCCACAGCCTTCCCCAGCCTGGTGGCCAAAGCCTTGGACAGAATTTTGTAATCCACACACAGCAGAGACACAGGACGCCAGTTCTTGATGTCCTGCAGGTTTCCTTTTTTTGGGAGCAGTGTGATCACCGCTCTCCTGCAGGACACTGGCATAGAGCCAGAGGCCAGACTCTCATTAAAAACGTCTAAAAGATCATGTGACAAGACGTCCCAGTAGGCTTTGTAAAACTCCACGGAGAGGCCATCGATACCAGGAGCCCGCCGTCCCTGCATGCCTTGCAGGGCAGTCTGTAACTCCTGGATCGTTAACGGCCCCTCGAGCTGTGAGTTGGCCTCCTCGGAGACCTGAGGTAGCCCATTGCAGAACCCCTCGGACAGAGTTTCCCCCTCCTCATACTCGCTTGTATAGAGGGTGGAATAAAAACTCACAGCTCGCCTCCGGATCTGGCTTGGCTCTGTTATTTCCTGCCCCGTGCCTGACAGCAGCGAGTGGATCACTCGCCTCTGCCCATTCTTTTTTTCCAGGCCGAAGAAGAAGCTAGTGGGAGCATCCATCTCATTTGTGTTTAAAAACCGGGACCTCACTAGTGCACCCTGAACTTTTACATCCAGCAGGTTGGCTAAAGCCATCTTTTTCTCTTTGAGGATTTCAATATATCCTCGATCTCCTGTGGTCTCACTTATTGTTTCAAGTTCCACTATATCACTCTCCAGGTCTTTCATAGATCTAATGATGTCTTGTGTGACATTGAGGGTGTGCTGTTGGCAGAGTAATCTTATCTCGGTCTTACCGTGGTCCCACCACTGCCTAAGACTGCTAAACTCTCCCTTCCTCTGCCTAAAAACACTCCAGAAATAAAATAGGGCCTCTTTAAAATGTTTATCAAATGTTAAAACCGAGTTAAAATGCCAATATGCACTTCTGGGTAAAACATTTCTAATAAAAACATCACATAAAAGCAAAGAATGATCCGTAAAACCAGCAGGTGATATACTGCACAATTTAAAAGTGTTAAAATGATGCTTAAAACAATAAAAACGATCCAACCTAGCTGATGATATTCTATTCTCCCTGATGTGGGACCAGGTGTACTGCCGGTTGTCTGCGTGCATCCTTCTCCATACATCCACCAGGCCGTGGGAGTGGACCAGCTGCCTCAGAGCATGCTGGGATGCTGGATGCGGCTCTGCATGGTTGCGATCTAAAGATGCATTTTCTGTACAATTAAAATCCCCTCCCAAGAATAAAAAATCCTCCGTGGCACAACCGTTTAAAACATCATTCACTTTGAGTAAAAACAGCTTCCTCTCTGTACCGTTTGTTGGAGCATACACATTTATAAAAACAACTGTAAAAAGGTCAAACCGTGCTTTTATTAAAAGCAACCTCCCATTGATACAATGCTCGACCTCCAGTGAGACAGGCTTAAAAGACTTGGAGAGGAGGAAGCCCACCCCCCCACTGAGAGAGGTGTTGTGGCTTAAAATGACTTCCCCCTCCCACTCCTTCTTCCAGTCCGTCTCATTAAAAACATCACTGTGAGTCTCTTGTAAAAAGAGGACATCGACATGTTTTATTTTTGCAGTTTGAAATATTAGAGCCCTCTTTCTTTCCTCTCTGGCTCCGTTTACATTCAAACTTCCCACTCTAAAAGTATCCATTGCGAGTGAGATATTAAAAGCAAAAATAAAAACAAATAAATTAAACACACACATTGAGTTTTTTGAACTCACCGCTACCCATTTGCTTCCTTATTTTAGTCACCATTCTTTTGAGTCTATATACTTCCAACTCATCCAAGACAGACTGCTCCCTTCGGTTCATATGGAACCTTGCTGAGGCACAAAAAATGGCCAAATCTGGGAAATATTCCTCTATTATCACGTTATGTTGGTTTTTTGTCTGCACCAGGTAATTTTTTATCATCTCAGCCGTGTACATTTTTTTTTGTTGGCTACTGCTCAAAACACCTGACACATCGCTGCTGTCAGACATACAATCATCCCAGCTCTCCTCCGCCTGTCCTTGCTCTCTTCCTTCCTTTCCCTCACTCTCCACTTTACTGCTCTTTGCAACGGTTGATGCATTTCTTTTATTATTCCTGCGTTTAGTAGCAGTCTTTTTTTTATTTAGCATTTCTGTTGCCACCTCCTCTTCCTCCATCTCAGCAACCTCCACCTGCTCCCCCCATGTTTTCTGCTCCTCTCCTGTTTTTCCCATATATGTTTCACTCTCCATATCTTCCTCCTGTGTTTTACTGACTTCACCTGTCTCTACACTTTCTTTTGCCAAATCACCTTGTGGTTCATTGCTTATCTCAGGGGTTTTTCACCCTTTTTTTTTGTTTTTTTATCTTTTTTTCCCCCATCCCCCTTTTCCTCTGCTTCACACAAAACCACCACCTCATCCTCCTGAACGTAACCACCTACACCCTCACCCTGTGCAACACCACAGTCCCCCAAGCCGGACACATCACCAGAAACGCGCTGTATACCTCGCCCTCGTCCGCGCCCGCTCCGCGTCCGAGACGTCACACCGCGCGCCACCGCCGACTGCTCAGGAGCAGCGCTGCCGTCAGCAGCAGCGGCCGCCTCCGGAGGGGGGCCCCCCCCCACCGCAGCGGCCGCGTTAGCGGCCGCCACCGTGGGAGACACCCCTCCCTCAGCAGCAGCCACCTGCTGCTCCATTGCAACCGGCGCATCAGCCGCTGGCGCGGCAGTCCGCCCCGGCGCAGCCACGGGCGGTTTCGGCGCAACAGCCGCGGGTGGGCCTGGCGCAGCGGCGGACGACCCCGCCGCTGGCTCATTAGACGGCCCAGCCGGCGCAGCGTTGGACGGCCCAGCCGGCGGCGCGTTAGACGGCCCCGCCGGCGGCGCGTCATCCGGACCAGGCGGAGCCGGGTCCCCGCGCTTCGGACAGGCACTCACGGTGTGCCCCTCTTCCCCGCAACCAAAACACTTCATAACCGATGATGTTGCAAAAATCACGTAGTCATAATCATCCACCTTAACGTAAAAACGGAGGTTAAGCTCCGCATTCCGATTGTTCAGAATCATATACACCTGTCTACGGTGAGACACTACGTGTTTCAGCAACTGAGACTTACATCCAGACAGCATCTTTTTCATTGGGGAAACAAGTTTCCCATGCCTGGACAGTTCTCTACTGAGGAACTCATCAGTTATGAAGGGGGGGACATTTGAAAGTATAACTTTAGTTGCGGGCAGCATCAGCGGCTGCACCTGTACAAACATCTCTCTCACCGTGATGCCCGTCTCGATGACGCAGTTCACCTTCTCCACCTGATCCAGAAAGATCACCACCGCGCTGTTCATCCGCGCCAAGGACTTAATACTTCCGTGTCCGACCTTCTCCCCCACGGCCAGCCCGATCTCCTCCACAGTGCACGCGAAGCCGGCGGAGATCTTAATGCCATGCTTCCGCGTGAGCTTGGCAAAGTCTCCATTTACCATGGCGCCGTCAGACGCCGGCCGGCGAGACGCCGGCAGGAGAAGCCCACACAACACCCCACACACCACCCAAAAGCACGAAAAGTCACGCAAAACAAACTACCACCTATAAACTATATTAAATTAAACCCATTACACAAAAAATAAACGGTAAATATAACGAGAAAACGTCTCGCTCCTCCTCTCTTTCACCCTCCGAAAATCCCAGCATGCACCAGGAAAGAAGAAGAAGAAGAAGAAGAAGAAGAAAGAAGAAGAAGAAGAAGAAGAAGAAGAAGAAGAAGAAGAAGAAGAAGAAGAGCAATTTTACAGACTGTGAACTTGAATTAATGGATGACAAACATGTGTGTGTCACATTGCTCCAGAAGAAAGCAAGCGAGAGCAGCTCTGAAGTTTTGCGAACCCACGGGCCACCAGTCAGCCACATGCTGCCCCCTAGTCAGGCACCCGCTGCCCACAAGCAAAGCACCCTTCACAGTCACCTTCCTGAGCACCACCCTACACTCCGAGTTACAACCCTCGCCGTCGCTGGTCGTGGGAGAGTCACAGTCAGACTGTACCTTCTTGGGGGGAAGGGGGGGAGGGAAGTTGGCCAGAATGATTGTGGTCCTTTAGTATACCGTATGTCCTTGATGCTCCAGCCCGTTTAAATGCCACTTGCTCAATGTGGAGAGGGCAGACAGAATGGAAGGAAGGGCTCAGTGTTCATCCATCCGCTTAAGTATTAAGCAGGCAAAAGAGATCTCTTTTATGACAATTGGCCTTTCTTCAGACATCTTCTCAACCTGCCTTGTGTCCAACTTTAACACCATTTTCCACAATTATATTAAAGCCTCACATGCCCGGACAAACTCCCTGTAACCACACTCAGGGCGGCCATCTATAATTATGTCTTTGTCCGCAGAACCTCCACAAACACTCTCATGTAGCAAAGTTGATGATTATGGGATAGTTTGATTAGTTTGAACTCATAGTTTGAGTTCATTCCAGCTGAAGGGAGGTGCACGCTGGGTAAAATAGGCATTCTAATTCAGAGGGATTTGTGGTGTCACTGCCACAGGCATGTTGACTGTCAGGGTCCACTTGTGTTAGGTCTTCTCGTATCATCAGTTTCTATAGGGCAGTTCATGACGCCAGCCATTGTCAAGGCTGCCGTCTTCGAGTCACCAAGTGTAGGCAAACAGTGCACATTGCATTGACGATAAATGTGTCAAACTGTGTGCCATTTGAAATCATGACAAATGGACGAAAAGATGACTAGAAAGACACAAGTGTGACCCTTCACCACTGAAGCCTGCGGTGAACTTAATAGGAATGTTAAAACAGCTGACTAAGCTGGGCTACTTCCTTCGGAATAGTGAAGTGGAGGAACCCACTTACCTGTCATCTTGAGTTTTAATGACTCGTCAGCATCTTTAAGGACTGGAATTTGTGTCCAACAGTGCCTGTCTGTCGCTTTATGTTCCTGCATCTGTCTATCTCTCTAGCCAGGGGAGAAATGGAGGGAGTGAGTGGGTATGAATGTGTGTATATATATACATATATATATATATAAATATATATATATATATATATATATAAATGTAAATATATATATATTTTTTACGACGTTTGGTTGCTAACTAGGCTTGTTGTTGAGTGTTTTTAGCTACATTCTCTAATTTTCTCTGCCATATCATATCCATGAAATGTTAACATGTCAAAAAACGAAAAACTTCTCCATGTAAATCCAATCCACTATCCACTCGAAACTAGTCCAAGTATTCTCTTGTTGTTAAAGGAACATGCACCCAATTTGACCCACACCACGCAAATGTAACCAAACTCTTATATCTGTCCTATACTACTGATGGACGACTGGACGTCTGTGTCTTTTCGATCAACTGACGGTGTCTGACTCGGTAATGGCACAGCTTCACTGTCGCCTAAAAGTTCCCGAAAGGAATTAGACTGCTTCCATTGTATGACAATAGGCTACTTCAAAGCGAATATGTGGTTTAAACATTGTACGATGTTTTGATTGCACGCAATCAATGCCCATATGAACCCTGAACTCTGCTCACTATATCCTATCACCATCAATGTTTTTGACTGCCTGCACTGTAATAATAGCTCCCTACCTCTACCTATAGTTTACATATTTATTGTAAATTTTAGCTTTTTTTACTGTACTTACCGTATATATATAAATCTTCAACTGTTGATACAACTGCACGTCCCTGCTCACTACCTGCTGTGTATACATTTATATACATTTATCCTGCTTTTCATAATTGCTTTACATAACTGCATATCCCTGCTCACTACCCACTGTATATACATGTATATGTATGTATCTTGTTGATATAACTGCATACCGCTGCTCACTACCTGTTGAATACTATAGTATACTTACCTGTATATATACCTATAATTCTGCACACATCGTATACATACTCTATAAGTTATTTGATCCCTATAAGACTGTCTTTACATCTTATTTAACCACTGTAAAGTATATATTACCATGCACACATGCATTTGGCAGGTAAGATGCCAAATTTGAATCGATTCAAATATATTTTGAACCATTTTCATAAAAAAAATAAAAAAAGCAATATTATCCTGATTTGAGATTCGAATACCTCCCTAACAAATGTGTATCCAAATATTTGAATATTTTAGTCCACTTGACCCTTAATGAAAGAAAAAAATTGTACTGTTTATGGAACTTTATTGAAAGATCAGGTGACCTTGCAGAAGCCAAACTGCTTCCAAAGACGTGAAACCTGCACCCAATCTTTCCAGAACATGACGGAGGAGGCAATGAATGCACTCTGAGCTGGGAGAAGAGAACCCTTTGCCCATACAGTTTCATATCATATTTCTTCTTTTCCTATGTGTTGAAGGTCAGCACGTTTTTACCTGTCTTCATAGCGTTCAGAACACGGTCCTCCCAGAGCCAAGAGGGGAGCACTGCCACATCCGTGTCCAGTCCAGCTGTGTCCAAGTACAGCTGTGTCCAAGTCCAGATTTGTCCTGTCCAGCTGTGTCCGGTCCAACTATGTGGGATGAAGCCGCCCACGCAGATGAACAGATGGTTACCCTTCTGGAAATGATGTACCAAAAAAAAGTATGCAGAAGACAACACAAGCCCTGCTTCTGTCAGCAGTTGGAGCCAAGGTTCCAGGATCCACGTTTTCTTCACCATTTCTTATTATTCTTCATTCTTCTTCTTCTTCTTGATGCAACCCCACCCATGACCCATTATAACCCATTATGAGCAATACATCTCAG
>CM051001.1:11168288-11170788 GCA_027704905.1 Muraenolepis orangiensis
TGTTCTTGGGTCCAAATAGTACACTTAACAATATAATTGTTGTAAGGGGGGAACCCTAATTGTATAAAATATGTAAGGGGGGAAACGTATGGATGATGAGGAGATCAGCCATGTCTGAAGTGGTTCACTTGAGCGGTAGATAGTGCACAAGTCAGGGCATCACCATTCTGTGTCGCTGTCCCTAAATTTGAGTGGACGTATCTGGTTCTCTAATATTGTGCACTACTCCACGCTATATCCCATGATGCGTAGCGGTTTTAATTGTTGTCATTGGACTTAGCCAATATACGTAAATGGTCTGCACATACATGTTGTTTATGCATATGAGCTGTCACAGGGTCACTAGAGTGTTCCTGATCCCAATGAGCTGGCAGCTGCATTGCATCAACCTCTTTGCACCCCTGTGTGCCATTGGGTGAAGGTGAGGCATGGATTACCAAACCACTTTGAGTGGCCACAATGATTATACAAGCACAATATAATGGTTTCAAGAGAGGTTCTTACTTGCCATGTGCAAAAAGGACAATGGAACGCTTCATCCCCATTCCCTCCTGCAGTATTAATTCCATGAACAAAACTATACAAAACTAAACTATACTATGCTATACTATACTATAAACAACACTATATAAAACCTACTATATACTATACTATAAACTATAAACAACAATATTTACTATCTACTATATACTATACACAACACTATATACTTTCTACTATAAACTATACTATATACTAAAAACAGCACTATACTATAGCATACATTACACAATACAAATAACAATAAAGGGACTAAGATTCACCGAGCATGACCATGTGAGCTTAGCAGTAGGATTAACTTTTTTTTTTAATCTACTACTTCCAGAGATGGTGCACTCCCCAAAATCCCCAGGGGATCCCCTGGTGCCCGTCAAGCCCAGGATTTAGTCAGCATGCGGCCGGTTCTTCAAATGGGTGAAGGGAGAGCGGTGGGAGATGTGTGGTAGTTATGTGGGCAGCAGTGGGTCTGCAATTGTGGCGTGTGTGTGGGAGAGTTTGGGAAAATGTTTCCTAGCATTTTCACACTTTAGAGTTATGAACTATTCTGGAGTAACACTTTATTGAACCAAACACAGCAGTGGTTCTTATAGGTTAGAGACAATAGTGCACATTATCCTCCTCCAGAGCAGATGGATGGTGATATGGGCGGTGGGCCGAGGTAGCCCAGGTGTGCTCTTTATTCTATACGTCCGGGCACAGTCACCTTCCCCCCCAAAGCCTTGCTACAGTTTACCATGGAGGCTGCACACAAAGTGCTGCAGCTTACTGCATTACACACGGTAGTGTGTGTGTGTGTTTGTGTGTAAGTGTGTATGTATGTTTACATGCATGTGCATGTGCATGCGTGTGAGATAACTTATGTTCTGCTTTGACGTGTTCTATTTTCTCCCACTTGCACTCCCCTGTTCCCCGCTCCTGGGACTTCTCTCTTCCTTTCTCCCATCCCTCCATGCACATCCATCCCTCCATGCACATCCATCCCTTCACCCCTCCATGCAACATCCATGCATCATCCATGCATGCACCGCTTGCTTACTGTATGTTACACCCTACCAGCTCTACTCTCTGTGGTTCATTGGGCCTCTCTTGCATCACCTACTGGAGCCGGAGTTGTCCAGACGTTGCAGAATAACAGAATATCTCTTGTTTTATTTGGCCGATTTCCTTTTTCCATTTGGCTTCTTTCTTACTCCTCTTCATCATTCCAACCCACCCCACACACCCACACCCACACCCACACACACACACACACACACACACAAACAAAAACACACACACATGCCCTTTATACGATTTTTTCTATTTTCTTCTGTTTATCAACCCATACTTTTTGTCCTTTGTCTTTCTGTGCTCCTACTGAGACGAGAGTGGTGCAGTTATTTTACTACATAACAGCTTGTGATATCTATGAGCTCTTAGGGAGATATTGTACCACCACCACCATTCCCAACATAATCTCTAGCCTGTTGCAGCCAGCCAGCCTTTACAATTATCCCGCCGACGATAGCCAGATGGTTGTTAATATTCCACTCCAAAAACCTTCCATTTAAAGCTCCGGGTTAACCCTGCTACTAACCTACAGATACATCACAGCTAGCCCACTCTGGTCCAGCTCCACGGCGATGCAGCTTGAACTCTGCCATGGTAAATATATTAGTTTAGCTTTATCTAATGACCATAATGTGCTTTGAATTATAAACAACCTTTTAAACGCTTATCTAAGTAGCATTGATGAACCGGAAAGTTGCCAAGGCCATAGATAGTCCAAATCCCTGTGATTCAGTGTGAGTTGAATGTAGATTTAATAGCATCCGATCTTCTCCGTTCGTGATCATCGTCACATTAACCTCATCGCAGCAATACCAGGATGAATATGTCTAGTCTATGGTGAACATCACACACACACACACACACACACACACACACACACACTCACACACACACACACACACACACACAC
>CM051001.1:11175788-11190788 GCA_027704905.1 Muraenolepis orangiensis
AGTATGTGTGTGTGCATGTCTGTGTGAGTGTGTGTGTGTGTGTGTGTGTGTGTGTGTGTGTGTGTGTGTGTGTGCATGTGCGTGTCTGTGTGTGTGTGTTTATGATATTGATTTGGATTGCAGGCTACAAACTAGTCGGCTAGCACACTACAGAATGAGGTACCCTGCCCCAGGCATACACACACACACACACACACACACACACACACACACACACACACACACACACACACACACACACACACACACACACACACACACACACACACACACACACACACACACACACAAACACACAAAGACACACACACACAGTCGCTGGTCTCTCTGGCAGGTCGTCTCTCTGAGGCAAATACCTTTCTTTCAGATGCCTTTTTCCATCTCTGGTCTTCCACCATGCACATTGGTGCACACACACACACACACACACACACACACACACACACACACACACACACACACACACACATACACACAAACACACACACACACATAATGATTATGAGAAGTCATCTGCTCGAGTAACACCCATTACATATAGAGATATGTCGATGTTGGCTTTAGCTGTGTTACTGTGAGCTTATTGCTGCATTAACTCATGTAACTTCATGTACCCTTAAGGTAAAGAGTTACCGACCTCATTTGTTCAAAGAGTGCGTATACATTCTCAATGGGGGGGATTTTAATCACAATGGGTGGGATTTTAATCACGGTAACATATGGTAAACACCATCAGTCGCCCTGCCTGTATATAGAAAACCTGCTCCACTAGCGGAGGGTGCTTAGCGGTCTGGGAACAGGGAGAGACGATGCTGTAGTGCTTTAGAGACAGTCAAACAACGTCCTGGCCGCTGCTAAGAAACAAACACACAGGGAGCGGCTGGAGAGGGATCTCTCCAAGAGACCACAGACAGGGCGGTCCTGAGCTCCCTGCAGAGACCCAGCAATGTCAAACTCCCCCGTCTCTTGGAGCATTAGGAATGCATTTATATTAAGTTCTCATGGTTTCCCCAAACAGTCTACATTCCCACCCAGCTCACAAACTGACACACCAGCTGAAGGCTCGCTTCACTGTGAGGGCAGGCAAGTATTGCGCGCCATGAGCTGATATGATCTGTTTGCCTTGGATAATAAGACTTATCTCAATGATGTTTATATTCACTCCCAATGCCAACCATTTGGATGTCAACATGCTGAAGTGTGTGCTGAAGTAGTTTGCTACTTTCTAATGGCAGCGCAGCAAGTTGGTGCTGATGCGGAAATATATGCAGATGATTTAGCCAATTCCAATCCTCAACACAGACAGTATCCATCACACCTTGCCGCCCGCCTTACAAGAAGCCAATACAAATTGTATTCAAATATACTGTATGTCTGCTCTCTTTTATTGCTTTTCGATTATGTTTTTTTAACGATTGGACTTTTAATGTTTTTATTTAAATGTAATTATTGTGTGTGTGTTTGTGAAGCACTATGAATGGCCTCATGTTTGAGGGTTCTACATGAGTAAACTAGATGCCCCTCAGTAGAGAGCATGCTGCACCTCCACCACACCAACACGTCCCCTGGTCTGGATTCGGATCTGGATCTGCGTCAAAATCAAATCAACTGTTCCTTGGCCCAGAAGTAATGGGCTATGGAAACAGTACATTTTTGAGTGATCTTGCTAACATTGAAACATATAGACAGAAAAATAGACAGACAGCCAAATAAACAGACAGACTGACAGACTGACAAACAGACAGACAGACAGGGATGAAAACATCACCTCCGTCCCATGTTCGATGGCGCAGGTAACAAAGTAAAGGCTAATGTTTTGGAACTTTAGTACTGATGTGTGTGGGGCCACTGTGACGGGTCGTTCTGCAGAACACCCTGTGATGGTGTTCTCATGTTACCGTGTTCTCCTGTTTTGGTGTTCTCCTTTTATGGTGTTCTCCTGTGATGGTGTTCTCCTGTTTTGGTGTTCTCCTTTTATGGTGTTCTCCTGTGATGGTGTTCTCCTGTGATGTGTTCTCCTGTGATGGTGTTCTCCTGTGATGGTGTTCTCCTGTTTGTTGTTCTCCTTTTATGGTGTTTTCCTGTGATGGTGTTCTCCTTTGATGGTGTTCTCCTGTGATGGTGTTCTTCTATGATGGTGTTCTCCTGTTTGGTGTTCTCCTTTTATGGTGTTCTCCTGTGATGGTGTTCTCCTGTGATGGTGTTCTCCTGTTTGTTGTTCTCCTTTTATGGTGTTTTCCTGTGATGGTGTTCTCCTTTGATGGTGTTCTCCTGTGATAGTGTTCTCCTGTGATGGTGTTCTTCTATGATGGTGTTCTCCTGTTTGGTGTTCTCCTTTTATGGTGTTCTCCTGTGATGGTGTTCTCCTGTGATGGTGTTCTCCTATGATGGTGTTTTCCTGTTTGGTGTTCTCCTGTGATGGTGTTCTCCTTTGATGGTGTTCTCCTGTGATGGTGTTCTCCTTTGATGGTGTTCTCCTGTGATGGTGTTCTCTTGTGATGGTGTTCTCCTGTGAGGGTGTTCTGTGTGGCTGTGATGGTTCTCTGTGAGGTGTTCTTGTGTGTTCTCCTGTGACGGTGTTCTCCTGTGAGGGTGTTCTCCTGTGAGGGTGTTCTCCTGTGATAGTGTTCTCCTGTGACAGTGTTCTCCTGTGAGGGTGTTCTCCTGTGACGGTGTTCTCCTGTGAGGGTGTTCTCCTGTGTGCTGGAGGGTCCTCCTCTCCATCATGTCTCTCTGGGTCCTTGGTGCTGCGGTGTGGTCGGTGTTCGGTGAAACTTCAGAGCTGGAGGATGAGGGGGCGACACACTATTATGAAGAGAGACTGAGGAGGCAGCGCACACACACACACACACAGGAACACAGGAACAAACACACATACACAGGGACACACAGGAACAAACAGGAACCCACACACACACAGGGTCACACACGAACACATATACGCAAGAACACACACACACACAGAAACACACAGAAACACACAGGAACACACAGGAACAAACACACACATGCAGGAACAAACACACACACACACAGGGTCACACAGGAACAAACAGGAACCCACACACACACACACACACACACACACACACACACACACACAGGAACACACACACACAGGAACACACACACAGGAATCAGACACACATGAACACCCATACACACAAAGGAACACACACACACGAACACACACACACAAGTCAAGTCAAGTTTATTGTCACTTCACAGTTTACACAAGTATAAAGCAGTGATGTGAAAATCTTATGTGCAATACCCGACGACAGACAGCAGTTATAAAAATAAGATAAAAATAGATAAAAATAAAATTGCATTTTAAAATTAAAATGCAATTTATAAAATGCAAAATATCGGCACAGAAAAGAGCAATATGTATATATAAATCAATGTAATAAAATATACATTGTTATATGCTATACGCCCTTGTTCAGCAGCCTGATGGCCTGACTGTGGAAGCTATCTCTAAGTCTATTTGCGACTTGATACTGCGGTATCGCCTGCCTGACGGTAACAGTGTGTACAATTCGTGGCTGGGGTGGGCAATGTCTTTTATGATGCGTTTGGCCTTGGCCACGCACCGCTGATTGTATATATCCAGGAGGGAGGGGAGCTCACCTCCAACGATATACTGGGCCGTCCGCACCACCCTTTGAAGCGCTCTGCGCTCGAGTGCGGTGCAGTTCCCGTACCGGGCGGTGATACACCCTGTAAGAACACTCTCCATGGTGCCGTTATAGAATGTTCTCAGGATGCGGGGGCCCATGCTGAATTTCTTCAGACGCCTGAGGAATTACAGGCGTTGTTGGGCCCTTTTCACCACGTGTGTGGTGTGCGTGGACCATGTGAGGTCCTCGGAGATGTGCATGCTGAGGAACTTGAAGTTGCTGACCCTCTCTACTGCAACACCGTCGATGGAGATAGGGCTGTGCTCTCCTCTCTGCTTCCTGAAGTCCACGATCAGCTCCTTGGTCTTCTTGATGTTGAGGGCGAGGCTCCTGGCACCACTGCTCCAGCGATCCGACCTCCTCCCTGTAGGCTGTCTCGTCGTCGCCGGCGATCAGGCCCATCACTGTCGTGTCGTCAGCAAACTTGATATGTGATACTATGCTGTGCATGCAGTTGTGGGTGAAGAGGGAGTAGAGGAGAGGGCTCAGGACGCATCCCTGGGGGGCTCCCGTGTTGAGGGTCAGTGGCTCTGAGGTGGTGCTGCCCATCCTTACCACCTGGCGGCGGTCCGACAGGAGGTCCAGTATCCAGCTGCACGTGGATGGGGGCACGCCTAGACCTCTATGCTTGGTGTCGAGCTTGGCAGGAACTATCGTGTTGAACACTGAGCTGTAGTCCACAAACAGCATTCGCACATAACAGTTCTTTCCCTCCAGGTGGGAAAGGGCAGTGTGGAGGGCCATGGCAATTGCGTCATCCGTGGATCTATTTTGACGATATGCAAATTGCCATGGGTCCAGCGTGGCAGGTAATACGGAGCAAATATAGTCCTTGACCAACCTCTCGAAGCATTTGCTGACAATCGAGGTGAGGGCTACAGGTCTACAGTCATTCAGGCATGTTACCTTGGGTTGTTTAGGGACAGGCACGATGGTGGACATCTTGAACACTGCGGGGACAACAGCCTGGGACAGGGAGAGGTTGAAGATGTCTGCAAAGACTCCTGCCAACTGGTCTGCGCATGCTCTGAGGATGCGGCCCGGGATGTAGTCGGGACCTGCCGCCTTATGGATGTTCAGCCACTTGAAGGTGCGGCGCACATCCGCCTCAGAGAGGCTCAGCAGGCTGGTCTTCTCAGGCGGCGCTGGCTTTGGCAGGCTGCCGTTCACGTCGAACCGAGCAAAAAAAGGATTTAGCTCTTGATGAACCCGGTGACCGACGACGCGTACTCATTGATGTTATTGTCCGAGGCAACGCGGAATGTGCCAGTCAGCACGATCAAAACAATCCCGCAGCATAGAGTCCAATTGGTCCGACCAGCATTTGACCTCCCTCACAGCGATCGGTTGCTGCTTCAGTCTCTGCCTATAGGCGGGAAGTAGCTGGATAGAGCGGTGGTCTGATTTGCCGAACAGTGGGCGGAGGAGGGCCTTGTAGCCATCACGGAAGGGGGTGTAGCAGTGGTCGAGGATCTGCTCGCCCTGTGTGTTGCTCGTTATGTGTTTGTAGAACTTCGGGAGAACCTTCTTCAGGTTTGCCTTGTTGAAGTCCCCCGCCACGA
Source organism: Muraenolepis orangiensis (assembly GCA_027704905.1). Lineage (NCBI taxonomy): Eukaryota > Metazoa > Chordata > Actinopteri > Gadiformes > Muraenolepididae > Muraenolepis > Muraenolepis orangiensis. Next base: position 11,181,034 of record CM051001.1, read on the forward strand.
TGAGAGCAGCCTCGGGGTGTGCCGACTCATGTGCCGATACAGTTCCTTCCGTGTTGGCTTGTGGGGGAATGTAAACAGCGGACACGGTTACCGCTTTAATCTCCCGAGGTAGCCAGTGTGGACGGCACATAAGCATCAGGTACTCCAGGTCTGGGGAACAGAAAGACTTGAGGGGATGTACATGACTTTGGTTGCACCAAGATCTATTTATCATGAGACATACCCCCCCTCCGCGATCTTTACCGGAGAGAGCCTTTGTTCTGTCTGCCCGGTGGACGGAAAATCCCGTCGGCTCGATAGCTGCGTCGGTAACCCCCTCCGACATCCATGTCTCCGTAAGGCAGATGATACAATTGTCCTTAGTTTCCCGGTGGAATTTAATTAACTTATTGTCAAGAGACTGTACATTAGCCAGTAGAAGGGTGGGTAGTGGGGGGCGATCGGATCGACATCTCAGCCTGACTAGCACGCCGGCTCGCTTCCCTCGCTTCCTCCGGCGACGCTTGCGTGTAATCGTGCCCAAGATGGTCGGAGATAATCCAGCTGTGAAGTCACATAAAAAACTCCGGTAGGCCGCGAGAGACTGTCGATCTGATCTCCAGAAGTGTGCAAAAGTTATAATTGAACGTGCTGCTAACTTCCTGAACTAAAATAGTTGCGATAAAAAGAATAAATAACAAAAAACTGCGTCGTCGTGCGGGAGCTCGTGACACGGCAGCCATCACGTACGGCGCCATACTCCATTCACTCCATTCACACACACAAACACACACACACACACACACACAGGAGCATACATATACTACAGCGAGAACACAAAGCCACATGGCCGACCTTCCGTGTATTCTCAGTGGAAAATGAAAATAAATCATATAGTTTGGCCAGTTAAATATGTTTTGATAACATTTCTAGCGAGAAATGGGCCATTATTTGTCGCAATCGTCCTTCAGTGAATGATCTTTAGTTTCATAGTTATTGCGAATATTTCCACGGACATTTTTTCAGAGCCATCAGTGTGAACCGGTTCGTAGGATTCCCTACGAAAAACAGTGCATTTTGTTTGGCAGGAATCGTACGTACGTTCGTTCCTGCCTCTTTTCAGTCGGCAGCTGAAATCATGTCTAAAATAACACTTATACATGTATGTTTTTATGACGTTTTTCTCACGATACAAACATGTTAAGATTACTCTAACATACGGTTTGATAACATTTCTAGTGATAAATATGCACTTAAGTTTAACAATATTTGTTCAATGAATGTGTAGAATCTTTAGTTTGTTAGTTATAGCAAAGATTCTGCAACATGTATATTGTGTGTTGGTGACACACAAAAGTGCATTTGTGTCGAGCCCCCCCTCTCCCCGTTAACATTCATCGCGTCCCCCCCTCAACTAAGGTAGCCCTGTTCTCCACAGTACTATTTACTGACATCTGGCCCTCCTAAAAAAAGGTTTGGGGACCACTGGTTTAAGTCATCAGCTCTTCTTTTTTTCTGTGAATAGTTGATAGAAATAAATGATTTTATTCTTATTATTTACATGTTTAGGTTTAGATTTAATCAAGGTTGGGATTTTAACTCCCTCTGCAGGCTGGTTGAGACGTGAGAATTTGTTTAACAATAAAATCGAGTCAAAACCGGTCCAAATTGAAAGGTATGACTATGCATAAGGCAAACAACAATCAATATCCTGAACACATTTGGCTACTTCATACCCCTTAAAACATATATGTCAGAGTCAAGGCCCGCGGGCCACATCCGGCCCGCGAGAAGGTTTTTTACGGCCCCTGGGATGATCTTGATTTATTATTAGAACCGGCCCGCAGCCCGCAGATCTTTTACACGCACCAATACTACATTTCCCACAATGCAACGGTGACGCACCGAGCAGTAGGCTGCTTCATTTCATTTCTTCATTCGTTCCCGAGCGCACAGTTGGCTGATAAAATAGGTATGCTTGCCGCTGACTTTCGACGCCGATTTGCTGACTTTGAAGCACAAAAAAGCAGGTTGGAACTGCTCGGTAACCCATTTGCTGTTGACGTGGAAAGCTCACCACCAAACCTCCAAATGGAGTTGATTGACCTCCAATGCAATGATGCACTGAGGGCAAAATATGCGGCAGTGGGTGCTGCGGAGTTCGCCCGTTTCCTCCCCGACACAATGCCCCAGCTGCGCATCCAGGCTGCTCAAACGTTGTCTATGTTTGGCAGCACATACCTGTGTGAACAACTGTTTTCTTTGATGAACCTGAACAAAACATCACACAGAAGTCGACTTACTGCTGAACACCTCCACTCAATTCTGAGGATTTCCTCAGCTCAGAGCCTTACCCCGAACATTGATGAACTTGTGGAAAAGATGGGACACCACCAAGTATCACCCTCAACCTCAAACAAGTGAACATTACTGTGCAATCACATATTTAGAGTTTTTACTCAGTTCAAGTTTAAAAGTTAAAGTTTAATATTTGTTTTCACTGCATGTTACTTCTCCTTAAACAAAGTGTTGTTTTTGATTAATAGATTTTTGCACTTTATTTTATTGTATTTCAATCCAATTATATTTTAAAAATATTTCAGTTGAGTGGATGATAGAAAATTGCTATTATTGTTTTTTTCTTTGAAGTAAATTTAGCCCACTTTTGCTCAAATAGAAAATATAGGCTACTGATGGTGCCTTGAATACCGGTTTCTTTCATTTAATGTTCATGTTATGGGGATTTTTATATAAAGGAAATTTGTCTTTTGTGTCTGTTGAAAATTAAAGATTACTGACAGAGCCATAAGAAAATATTGCTTTATTTATCTGATCATATTGGAATATATTTGTTAGGTTTTCAGTAGGTTCAATTAGGTTCACTAGACTATATGCGTCATTTAAAAAATTTTCAATGAACATTCGAACAGTCCGGCCCTCGGCTTGTAGCTAAATTTTTTATTTGGCCCTCCGTCCATTTGACTTTGACACCCCTGCCTTAAAACATGTTTGACTGATTTTATCCAGCTTGGCCTAGCCCTATAAGGCTCAAAGAAAGTACACCTGCAAGAAGCCTTGGCTTGGAGCAAGATGAAAATTAGTCATAGGATAACCATGAAGATCGTTGGAAAGGTCTTGATCTAGAGAGTAACATCCGTAAAACCTGTAAAAAACATCACAACCTGTAAAAAACATGATTTCACCCTCTTACAAAAAAAGAAAGATCAAATCTGACCACGCCAGTGTGTTTCCCGGCCAGTAAACCCTATAATAAGATTGCAAGGTTTGGGGGGTTTCTGCTCATCAGGGGTGCCCTTTGAACCTGGAACCTGTGCCACCTTTGAAGGCTTACAGGGAAGCCAACAAATCTGACCACGCCAGTGTGTTTCTCGGCCAGTTAACCCGATAATAAGATGGCAAGATTCCTGTTCACAATTTCCCATACTAGGGAAAACACATTACAAGATCCAAATACAAGTACAGCGGAACGCTTACACCCCATTCCCTCCCGCAGTATAAATCTTAAAAACACTTAAAAAAAATTGTTTTTATATATACAATAAAATAAACAAAAAAAGAGCAACAAAGTGACGTATATGATATGTACATGTGTTTTAGTTTTTTTTTTACAAAAATGTTTCAAAAACATTTAAAGTGCCAGTAGTGCAGCAGCATTGTGAATACAGTGTAGTAACTGTGATGAGTCCAGAAAGTCCAACAAAGTATGTATGTGTAATGGTAATGACTATGTTATGAAAGTGAAGTGGCAGCACTCCTAGGAGTTCAGTTGGCGCACTGCCTGTGGATAAAAACTATCCTTAAACCTAGTAGTACTTGTTGCTGCGCAACCGGCGACCAGACGGTAGGGGGGAGAAGAGATGGTGCCCAGGGTGGTTGCAGTCCGTCTCTACGAAGTTAACTAGCCACCTCTGGCCTATAGGCTTTTTCTGAGGCACCGCAAAGCATAGAGGCGCTGGTGTGCCTTCTTCAGCATGACTTCCGTGTTGCGTCTCCACGCCAGGTCATCGGAAATCTGTAGTCCCAGGAAACGGAAGCAGCTGACGACTTTCACCGGTGTCCCGTCCAGGCTAATGGTGGAGTGGGTGCCCTGGTGGCTTCTGAAGTCCACGATGAGCTCCTTGGTCTTGCTGAGATTCAGTGCAAGGCTGTTGTCCTCACAACATCGCGTCAGCCGGACCACCTCATCTCTGTACACCGTTTCATCGCCCTCACTTATCAAGCCGATGTCTGCGGTGTCGTCTGCAAACTTCATAATCCGATTCTTGCTGTGCGTGGCAGTAGAGTCATGTGTGTACAGCGAGTACAGCAGGGGACTGAGGCAGCAGCCTTGGGGTGCTCCGTTGTTGAGGACCAGAGTGGATGAGATGTTGTTCCCAATCTTCACCACTTGAGGCCCGCCCGTCAGGAAGTCCATAATCCAGTTACAGATGGGGGCCCCCAGACCTAGGTCCCTCAGTTTCAGGACCAACTTGGAGGGAACAATGGTGTTGAACGCCGAGCTTTAGTCAATGAACAGCAGTCTGACGTAGGTGTCCCTCCTGTCTAGGTGCTGCAAGGTCATGTGTAGTGCAAGGGCGTCATATACAGACCTGTTTGGTCTGTATGCAAACTGGAGTGGGTCTAGGGATTCAGGGATTGACAAGTTTATATGCGACATGTTTCTCCAGGCACTTCATAGCTATGGATGTTAAAGCCACTGGACGATAATCATTGAGGCATGTTACCTTGGTCTTTTTGGGTAACGGCACAATGGTTGTCGCTTTGAAGCATGCTGGGACAACAGACTGTTGCAGTGATGCATAGTAGATATCGGTGAACACAGGAGCCAGCTGGTCAGCGCAGGTCTTGAATACGCGGGATGGAACTTTGTCTGGTCCAGCTGCATTCCCTGCCTTCACCCTCCTGAAGATTCTGCAGACCTCGGACTCGGACAGTTGGAGAACGTAGTCCTCTGGGCTGATGTTCAAGGTGTTGGTCGGCTCATGGTCCCTTTCAAAGCGATCAAAAAACTTGTTTAACTTGTCTGGTAGGGTAGGGTCATTGTTGGTGACTGCCCCTGAGCTCTCCTTGTAGTTGGAGAGGACCCTCAGACCTTGCCACATACATCTGCTGTCAGAGCCCCCAAACTGTAATTCCAATTCGTTTTTGTAATCCAATTTACCCTTCTTGATGGCTTTTCTTGGTTTGTACTTGGCCTTCTTGTAGAGATCGGAGTCGCCTGTTGTGAAAGCGGTACTCCGTTCCTTAAGTTTGTTCTGTATGTCAGCATTTTGTGGTTCGGAAATGAGCGAACAGACCTAGTCAGGATGCATTCTTCCACTAGCCTGTTAATGTATGCTGTGACATGATCTGCATACACATCAAGGTCAGTGGTCTTGAATACACTCAGACAGTCGCTGGACAGTCTGTCCAGCGACGCACGTTCTTTACAACTGTGGCGTGGACTTCAACTTCTGCTTGTAAACAGGAAGTAGAAGCACGGAGGCGTGGACTGATTTGCCGAAAGCCAGCCGCACAACAGCGCGATAAGCGTGCTTGATGGTGGTATAACAGTGATCAAGAGTCTTGTTCTGTCTGGTCGGACATGAGATGTGTTGATAGTATTTGGCTAATACCTTTTTAAAATTGCAGTGGTTAAAGTCCCCCGCTACAATGGGGACTGCCTCGGGGTAGCGATTCTGAAGTTTGCTCACTTCAATGTAAAGTTTGATCAATGCGATGTTCATCAGCCCGTGGTTGGATGTAAACCGCCGATATGAGAATAGTGGAGATTTCCCTCGGCAAGTAAAAAGGGCGACACTTGATAGTCAGTAATTCCAGATTAGATGAGCAGTGTTGAGAAAGCACCTGAACGTCCGTACACCAGCTGTGGTTCACCAAGCAGCAAATGCTCCCACCTTGGTTCTTCCCCGGGGACTCAGCTGTTCTGTCGGTCCGAAACAAAGAGAATCCCGGTGGTTGCACTGCTTCGTCAGCAATCACGGAGGACAATTACGTTTCTACAAAAGAACGTTAGAACTACAAAAATATTGACACAACAAGCTGCAAATTGTAGTTCTTTGCACACGTCCGGGTCTCGTCCCTCGATCTATTTGTTTTAATAATGTGTTTTATATATATTTTTAAACATATAATGTGGTTTCCGAACGAGACGGTGCAGCTCAGTGCCGCTGCAATCCGATGGATTAGTAATACACGTAAAAATAAACTTAAATAATAAACCTAACAGAACAATAAGGCGGCAGTGATATCAGCGTCCATAGCAACGATAGAAACCTGAACAAATCTTCGTAATAACTCAAAAACTAAAGATAGTTTAAATTCAATGAACAAAGCGTGTGAGAGTAAAACACACATTTCTCGCTAGAAATGTTATCAAAACATATTATAATGCCGAAACTATCTATCTATCTATTACATTTTCCACCGAGAATACAAGGAAACATGACTGTGCTGACATTATAGCTGCAGAAGTTCGCACATGCGCACCGGGTTGATACGTATAGGCTTGATACGTATAGGGTTGATACATACGATTTCCTACGAAACAAAGTGCACTGTTTTTTTCGTAAGGAATCCTACATATCGTTTATGAGCACAGCCTGCATAGACACAGGCAGGAACACACGCACACAACCACACACAAAATGTATGCCGTGTTTCAAGGTGAAAGAGGTGCTTGTGTTCCCATTTTAATCCAACCTATGACCTTCAGGCACCGGCAGCAATGTATTTGAATGTCATCAGCAATGTTTGTGCCGCAAGTGAATTATCGTGAGTAATTTGGAGTGTCCAAATAGTTGGAGTGTGTGTGTGTGTTTGTTTGTTTATGTGTGTATGTGTGTGTGTGTGTGTGTGTTTATGTGTGTGAGCGTGTATGTGTTTGTGTGTGTTTTTGTGTGTGTGTGTGTGTGCGGGCCCTTTGCAATAATCCATCCTCCAATGCAGAGGAGTTTTAATTAGTGAGGAGAGCCTGGAGAGTCAAGCAGAGTGTCTGAGACACACACACACACACACACACACACACACACACACCAATACTTTCTGTTGTCTCCCAGATGAGAGGTTGTGGGTTCTCCACAGCCTACCTGTAAGCATCCTTGAGCAAGCATCCTTGAGCAAGATGCCCTAACTCCTTCCTCTGTGTCCTTAACGGCATGTTTATGGTACAGAGATAAATGCATCTGCTGATCAACCAAATGGTATTTTGATGAAGAGTGTGCATATTTACTGAAGGTTTTGGCTAAAGCTTTGGTGCGCTGCCTTCCTAATGTTACTGTATATTTATTTACTACCCTCCTATTTCTAATAGTCAGTATATTATGCCTGCAAATTATATTCCTTTTTTGTTATTCACTCATATGGATATGGATTATCTATGAAGTATCTGTAGTTTGAATTAAATCTATTTTTGTAGATTGTAGTCCTTCTATTGCATGCTAAACAGAGTGAGCACTGCATATATTAACTTGGTTGCTCTACAGAGTTGCTGTAAGCTTTAACATGAATCACTGTAAGGTTTAACATGAGTTACTGTGGGGTTTAACATGAATTACTTAAGACAATGAATGACTTACTGTCAAATGTAACCATGTTTAAATGAGACATGTTAAAATGCTTGCCAATGTGAATAAAGCCAAGGAAAGATAAGCGAGTACGGTACAGCAGCAAGGTAACATCTACATGTGTCTGCAGCCACAGTGCCTGCTTGACCAGTAGAGGTGCAGACTTATCAACTCAATTGTCATCCATTCTGTATCCATATGACATGATGTATAGTTGCAATGCAAAACAAAATGAGTCCTGGTGATGGATGGTGTCTCGCTTCGGGACATGTCATGTTGGTATTAACGGTGTGGTTTTGTTCAGGGACATGTGTGGGGTGTTGATGTTGTGTAGTTTGGTAGAGGAAGACCTCTCTCTTCACCCACTATCCCTCTCTTCTCCGTCAGGTGAGGCCTCCCACAGACACGCCCAGCCGTGTCCATAGTCACTCCATGTCCTTCTCAACACTGAAGGTCTTCCTGTTCATCTTGTGCTCAGGCATCCCTCTCGCTTCAGCCTTCTGTATCTCCAATGTCTTCCACTCGCTAGGCTGGTCACCTCAGATGTATTCTAATCTAATCGTATCTTTTCTCTGTAAAGTTGGACCAGAGAGTTTGATAGATTTGTTTGATGAGTTTGAGTTTAACTCAAAAACTTAACCAAACATGTGTGATGCTGTTGTGATGTGTGTTTGATAACTGGGAGACTGTTATGGTCTATTAATTAGCACACACACACACACACACAACACAGAGTGTAGATAGTGAGAGAGAGACAGAGAGTGTAGTTAAAATTATCAATATTTCTTCAATGAAAGGTTTTCAGGTTGTTTTCTGTGAAATGTATTCAATTCCCCCTCCCACCCCCTTGGATGAGTTTGATTTCCCACTTCTTCTCACACATCTTCAGTCGATCTCTTGAATGAAAGTTTGAGGTCTGGATAACTGGATGTGACACCGAATCACAGCATCCAGTCATCCAGTCATCAAAGCCCACTGAAAATGCGACAAGAAGATCATTAGATACATTCCTGTTTCAACATTGAAATATTCTGACTCCTGACTCCCCTGTAAACACCCCTCTCAATTCAGTTCCGATAAGCGGAGGGCCGAGGTGTGACCAGGTATCAGCCAGTGAAAGGTCACGCAGGTAAAAAGAAGTAATGATCTGGCTCTTGATTTGGGAGACAGATGTTGACATCATAGACATATACTCCATTAGTCCAACAAGGTTTTTCTCTTTAAAGGCAGTGCAACTATTTCCCCACGGTTGAAATGTTTACTTGCAGAGAGAGAGAGAGAGAGAGAGAGAGAGAGAGAGAGAGAGAGAGAGAGAGAGAGAGAGAGAGAGAGAGAGAGAGAGAGAGAGAGAGAGAGAGAGAGAGAGAGAGAGAGAGATTTATTCAAACCTATACAGCTTCTAAAGCAAACATAAGTAATTTCATAGTGCATTTCGTAAATGACACCCGTGCACACACCCTCATCGTGTTGAGAAAGGGGGGAATCATGGAAAGCAGGTGAAGTCATCACTTGTCACACCCCCCAAGAGAGAAGGGAAGCATGTACTAAAGCAACTAACTAGGATTAAGTTAAAGGCCTAGTTAGGTACATCATAGGGCTGTGTTCTGTTGTCATGGGGAGTAAGCATTCCATTGTACTTGTTTTTTAATGATGTTTAATTCCAATTTCCACTTGTGGATGTATGCACTTCATCCTGGACAGTCGTTAGGGCAGAAGCTGGTGAATTTAAGTTGCTTGGATTTTTCCTTCCTTTTTTGGACTAACTGGACATTCTCTGTCTCCTTGTGAAATTATCTGCTCATCTACTGTTATATGAGCAACTGTGTTTGTGTGTTTGTGCAAGCATGCAAGCAACTTACGACACATGGCTGCCAGTGTCACAGTTTGCACTCCTGCCTCCTCGCTTCCACAGCAGTCGCCCGTATAGCCACGCCCCCTTATCGCATTCCTGTCTCCACATCACTCTCCCGTATAGCCACACCCCTAATCACGTTCCACATTCCTGTCTCCTCGCTCCCACTACACACTACCGGATAGCCACGCCCCCCTTCTTAAGTGTCACCCGCAGCTGCAGCGCATCACAGTTAACATCCCTATTTAAGCCTACCCCGCACACTCACATGGGGCCAGATTGTTCTACGGACTATGCAGACATTCCAGCGTTCTGATTCCCGTTCATGTTCCTGATCC
>CM051001.1:11195788-11248288 GCA_027704905.1 Muraenolepis orangiensis
AGTGATGACATCATCAGGCCATGAGAAAAGGTGTATCTTGAGATTGGATTAGAGCGCTTCAGCAGTAGGCTGAGCCCGACGCTGTGGGGGTCGTTATTCCAGAGCCGTGGTGCAGCAGTGGGAAATGCACCATCGTCTTTCAACTCCAAGTTTTGAACATGTCTGGGGTGAGAGCGATGGGGACGAAATTACAAGGCCTGAGGTGCCGTGGCCAGGGCCATGCTTTAAAAGCCAACAAAAGAGCCCCACAATCGACACTGAATGGAACTGGCAGCCAGTGGACACAGCCATCAATCAGGGGTCTGCAGCTATGTTCTGATTCATGGAATGTTAAAGCAATGAAATGTCAGTTCCTATGTATCGTGAGCTGCAATTATCTAGATGGGAGGAGATGAGAGCACAGATAACCAGGTCTTTTTTGAGGGGCCAATCATAATGCATAACCACTAGCCAATCATAGCACAGGACCAGGAGCCAATCACATCACAGCACAGGCCAGACTACTAGCCAATCCTAGCACAGAACCACAAGATAGTTGTGCAGGACCTTTGGCCAATCGTAGTACATGACCATTAGCCAATCTTAGTCCAGGACAACTTGCCTATCGTAGTTCAGGACCACTAGCCAATCATTGCACAGGACCACTAGCCAATTGTAGTGCAGGACCACTAGCCAATCGTAGCCCAGGGCCACTGGCCAATCATAGTGCAGGACCACTAGCCAATTTTAGTTCAGGACCACTAGCTAATCATAGTTTATGACAACTAGCAAATCGCGGTGCAGGACCACAAACAATCATAGTGCAGGATCACTAGCCAATGGTAGTTCAGGACCAGTAGCCAATTGTAGCACAAGACCACTAGCCTATCAAAGTGTAGGACCACTAGCCAATCGTAGTGCAGGACCACTAGCCAATCATTATGCACAACCAGTAGCCAATTATAGTACAGGACCACTAGCCTATCATAGTGCAGAACCACTCGCCAATGCTAGTGCAGGACCACTAGCCAATCATAGTATAGGACCACTAGCCAATCCTAGTACATGACCACTAGCCAATCCTAGTATAGGACCACTAGCCTTTCGTAGTTCAGGACCACTAGCCTATCGTAGTGCAGGACCACTAACCAATCATAGCACAGGACCACTAGCCAATCGTAGCACTGGAGGAAGGATTTGTTGCTGGGTTGGGAGAACATGACGGTGATCAGAAGCAGGAGAACAGTTTCCACATTGAGGGTGTCCTATGGCCACATTGTTATTAAGGAATAACATTATAAAGGAATTGAATCACCGGATTAAAGCTGTCACACTAAGTCCTGATTTACGGTATCTTCCGCCGTTAATACCTGAATGATTTACACACTCCTGGTGGATGTTTCCCCCCTCATTCTAGTTCTAAATCGTATCGTTATTCAGTCCAGATGCATCGGCCCGTTAAACGGCACACGAGGGAACCAGCGCAGGCATCACTCATCCATTCCACCAACTCATGAGCTTCACACTTTGTGTTTGTGTGAAGGTTGTTGCATCAACGTGTCAAATTTGTCTCGGTGGGAAGGTTTTTTATTTTTTGTTGTCGTTGTATACGCTGAATTGACAACTGAAAAACGGAAGCAGGCTGTACATACAAAATATATACTGCTGTATACATATTTTGATGGAATAAGATCACTTTATGTGTTCTTGATGTGTATTTTTTAAACTCAGATTAATCACAGTATCCGGTTTAGACGGCTCCTCCCTTACTTCCAGCGCGCATGCGCACCTGGGAATGAACTGAGAGACAGCGTTAAACCAACAGGATGACTGAGGAGACGCACCAAGGAGCGCTGGGCGGAACATTTCACTTTAACACATCCCTCTCGCAATATGATTGCGGCAGCAAAGAAAAAACTTCCTTTTGAGCATATGCCCTGTATAGCGCCCATTAGACAGAGGGCCGCTGCTGTCTCACTCCGCGACTGTGGATGTGATGGTAATTTAGCAAAGTGCCGTAAAATAGTTGGACATCTCAAACACAGTCCTGCAAACACAGCGGAGCTGAAAGTCCACCAAGTTTACACTGTTTTAATGTCATTTTACAGCTAATAATGTGAAAAAGGATTGTTCACTTTGGCACTTTGTTATTCAGTTTCCTAAAGTGGCCTACTTGTTTCAACATTCATTTGCATAAGATGTTTCTTTGCAAACTATTTAGAGGCAAACAGTAACAGATTATTTATGCAGTTGTCTGCTTAATATTAATCTGATTAACAATGTTTTGGGCAACACTAAGTGCTCCCTGAGACCTTTTTGCTCAGAAAAACTAAAGTGAAAAGTAACAAATACAATAATAAAAACTTGATCTCTTACTGCTTTTATTTCAATTGACAGCACTAATATATATATATTATATTATATATTATATAAATTTATTCATGAAACCATGTTTTGGATGTTTACAAAGCTGATATCCCAGGGCCCTCCTTGAATTAGTATGCCCTGGAAACAGGAGAAGACATTTTAAATGGGAATAATGTATTTGTGTGTATGTATGTGGACACACACACACACACACACACACACACACACACACACACACACCACACACACACACACACACACACACACACACACACACACACACACACACACACACACACACACACACACACACACACACACACACACACACACACACGGTGTGTGTGTGTGGGAGGAATTCAAAGATGCCATGGAGAAGGACTTTCAGTCGGCACCAAAGCAGTTCTGGCAAACTTTCCGGCGCCTTAGGAGGGGAAGCAGGAACTGTGAGGAACTCCTTAACCCAACTCACCCACCCTCTATGGTAGAGGCAGAGCTGGAGGATGATGGATTGCATCAATCTAGCGAGAGGAAGTCACTGTGGTAGTCAAACATCTCCAGAGTGGCAAGGCCCTGGGGTTTGATGAGATCTGTCCAGAAATGCTGAAGGCTCTGGGTGTTGAGGGGCATCATGGATGAAAGGTCTTTTCAACCTTGCGTGGATGTCTGGGAGAGTGCCTAAGGAGTGGAAAACGCGGGTGGTGGTACCCCTGTTCAAAAAGGGAGCCAGAGGGTGTGTCCCCATTACAGGTGTATCACATTATCACAGGGATATCAGCCTCCATGGGAAAGTGTACTCCAAGGTGCTGGAAAGGAGGGTTTGGCCGATAGTCAAACCTCAGATTGATGAGGCGAATGCAGATTCTTTCCTGGTCGTGGATTAACAAACTCGTTTTTCACTCTTGCAAGGATCCTGGAGGGTGCTTGGGAGTATGCCCATCCGGTCTACATGTGCTTTGTGGATTTGGAGAAGGCATATGACCGGGTCCCTCGGGAAATACTGTGGGGGTGCTGCGGGAGTATGGGGTGCGGGAGTCACTACCGACACAATCTCTGTACTCCCAAAGCGAGAGCTGTGTCTGGATTCTCTGCAGTAAGTCAGGCATTTTCTCAGTGGGTGTTGGCCTCCGCCAGGGCTGCGCTTTGTCACCCATCCTGTTTGTGATATTCATGGACAGGATTTCAAGGCGTAGTCATGGAGGGGTGCATGGTGTGCAGTATGAGGGGCTCAGGATTGCATCGCTGCTATTTACAGATGAAGTGGTCCAGTTTGCGTCATCAATATGTGATCAATCAGTTTGCAGCGGAGTGTGAAGTGGCATGGATGAGGATGATGGATCAGCACCTCTTTCGAGTTCAAGCATCTCGGGACTTGTTCTCGAGTGAGGGGACGATGGAGCGTGAGATTGATTGGAGAATAGGTGCAGCGGAAGCGGTATTGGGTGTCCTTTATCTGGCATCTCCATAAGGGATAGAGTGAGAAGCTCAGTCACTCATGAGAGTCCGGGCGGCAGTATAGCTCAGGAGGTAGAGCAGTCGCCTCACAACTGGAAGGTTGCTGGTTCGATCCCCGGCTCCTCCTAGCAAAAACTGTCGAGGTGTCCTTGAGGAAGACACCCTAACCCTAACTGCTCCCCAGGCGCTGTATATATAAATAGCTGCCCACTGCTCCTAATACTAGGATGGGTTAAATGCAGAGAACACATTTCACTGTATGTTTACATGTATGTGACCAATAAAGAGGATTCAATCCTCACGATTTGTTGTTTTGAGAGACTAGGAGTAGAGCTGCTGCTCAAAAGCTTTGCGTAGAAAGGACCCAGTTGAGGTGGTTCGGGAATCTAAGAAGGATGCTTCCTGTCACCTCTCAAGGAAGGTTTTCTAGGCACATCCAGTTGAGGACCAAGGTACAGGTGTGGTGATTATATCTCCACGCTGGCCTGGGAATGCCTCGGGATCCCCCAGTCAGAGCTGGTCAATGTGGCCAGGGAGAGGAAAGTTTGGAGTCCCCTGCTGAAGCTTGAACCTCCGCGACCCGACCCGGACAATTGGTAGAAAATGGATAGATGGATGGATAAATGCAGGTCAATTAAGGTTAGGAAGTTCCAGTAGGGTAGGGTTAGGCCATTAATACATAACGTTATTACATAACATTATTACATATACATGCTGTTACAGGTTGAGGCATTGCTCATCACAATATGTGCAGTGACACTGTGTAAGGCCAACTCACAACTTCTCCTTCAGGGAAGACGTACACGTCCTCCCAGACCTTAGCCACGCCCTGCCCTTCCCTGCAGAAATTGTGCGTAACGTTTGTTTTGTCAAACCTACTATAAAATAAAATGAGTTTCACCACCCGGAAAAAATCGAAACATTGTGTTTTTCAGCAGGTTGCGTGTTATTTAATGATATATATTTTTTATTTACTTATTTATTTATTTATTAACAATTATTTTTAAGTACATTAAAAATAGTAATTAAGTAATTAAGTAATTAAGTACAATGGAATGCTTACTTCCCATTCCCTCCTGCAGTATGACTTTTCTAAAACGTGTCTTGTCTTGTCGAGCGTATAACGCAGTAGAAGAGTAAACTACGTGTGACCGAGCTTCCAAATGGGAACGGCAAGCCCTCTTGTGGGGAGGGGGGCGGGGCTTGAGGGGTGAGTGAGTAGAGGGCTCGTCGTCCTCGTTGCCGTCGGCAGCAGGAGGAGGATGAGGTCCACGGGGCCGATTACACCAGCACAGCGGCTATAGTGGCTCTGCCTGCCTCAATAGAGAGATAAACAGAGCTGGATCAAAGGAGAACATACCATTTGCCCGCACACCCCCCCCCTCCGATCAGTATGTGTGTGTGTGTGTGGGTGTGCGTGCGTGTGTGTGTGTGGGTATGTGTGTGTATGTTTGTGTAGGTGTGTGTGTGTGTGTGTGTGTGTGTGTGTGTGTGTGTGTGTGTGTGTGTGTGTGTGTGTGTCCGCAAGGAGAAACAATGGGGGCTGCAATTACTTCAGGCATTTTTCACATCCACCGTATTTTTGTGTTTTTTGATCAGTCACAAAACATTGTGTGTGCATGTGCGTGCGTGTGCGTGTGCGTGTGTGTGATAGAGAAAAAGAGATTGGGGAAACCAGCAGTCTTTATACAGGAGAGGATACGGGCTGCTTCCTCTCTCTGTGTGTTCTAATGGCCAGCCCTGGTGTTAAAAATCAAAATCTCAATGTGTCTCTCAACACAGAAAATGGGGTCCAGTTTTTCACCGACCCAACTCGACCTCATAGCTTTACTGGCTGAGTAGGGAGGAGAGAGGAGGGGGCGTGGCTCTGTCTGTAGGTGAGAGAGGAGGGGGCGTGGCTCTGTCTGTAGGTGAGAGAGGAGGGGGCGTGGCTCTGTCTGTAGGTGAGAGAGGAGGGGGCGTGGCTCTGTCTGTAGGTGAGAGAGGAGGGGGCGTGGCTCTGTCTGTAGGTGAGAGAGGAGGGGGCGTGGCTCTGTCTGTAGGTGAGAGAGGAGGGGGCGTGGCTCTTTGTATGCCTGAACTTGCTAGATTAGAACCCTTGTTTATAAGTCAAAGCTCACAGGACCTGGTGAAGGTTTGTGGTGGTAATGTGTGTCATGCTTTGTCCTCTCCAAACCTTACTGAGCTCATGTTGGCTACTGTCAACTTCCAACCGGCATCGCTGGAATCTGGTGTACCATGACTTGCATCATACTTACGTCATACACATTTAAGGATAGGATGAAAATGACAATTAGGGCCTCGTTACGTTTTCTCCCAAATTTTAAATCTGATCACACACTCATGCACGCATGCACACACACACTCACACACACACACATGCACACTCTCTCTCTCTCTCTCTCACTCGTCTCGTTGATCAGGTCGACAAGTTATCTGACCCACAAAAAAAACGAGAGAGCAGCCACCAGAGAGCCGCCACACCTGGCTCTAACCGGAGGCTGGGTGGAATCATTCGTCTCCACCACGGGCCAAATCCGTTCAGAATGGAGGAGGTGTGAGACGAGGAGGAGGGGTACGGGACCCGCTTCAAACAAACAGCAGGATTAGACCTTAGAAACTGGGGGGTGTGAGGGGGGGGGGGGGGGAAGGGGGGTTGAGGTTAGAAACACTTGAAGGGGGGGGAAGTGGTGAAATAAGCAGAAGAAAGGGAGTGCATGGTTTAAGGACTGGGAGGGGGGGGGGACAAGTTTTGTGTGTGCCTATATGCCCATGTGTGTGAGTGAGTGAGTGAGTGAGTGAGTGAGTGAGTGAGTGAGTGAGTGAGTGAGTGAGTGAGTGAGTGAGTGAGTGAGTGAGTGAGTGAGTGAGTGAGTGAGTGAGTGAGTGAGTGAGTGAGTGAGAGAGAGAGAGAGAGAGAGAGAGAGAGAGAGAGAGAGTTGTTCACTAGACATATTCAAGCTGGTATTGCTGCGGTGAGGTTAACATGAACTGAGAAGATCGGATGCTATTAAATCTACATTTAACTCACACTGAATCACAGGGAATGTGGCTATCTATGGCCTCGGCAGCTTTCCAGTTCATCAATGCTACTTAGATAAGCATTTAAAAGTTAGTTTAAAATTCAAAGCACATCATCGTCATTAAATAAAGATAAACTACCCATATGTACCCTGTCAGAGTTCAAGCTGCATCGCCGTGGAGCTGGACTGCAGTGGGCTAGCTGTGATGAATCTGTAGGTTAATAGCAGAGTCAACCTGAAGCTGTAAATGGAAGGTTTTTGGAGTGGAATATTAACAACCATCGCCGGCGGGATAATTGTAAACACTGGCAGGCTGCCAGTGTGTGCACAGCTGAATATGAAATTAAAATTTATTATAACAGGCTAGATATTTTTTTTGGGGATCGTTGTGGTGGTACAATATCTCCCTAAGAGCTCATAGATATCAAGCTGTTATGTAGTAGTAGAACTGCACCACTCTCGTCTCAGTAGGAGCATAGGTAGGGAGGACCAAAAGTAAGGGTGCACAGATAGAGGCGTGGCGTCGATAAACAGAAGAAAATAGATACAGTATTGTATAAAGGCGTGTGTGTGTGTGTGTGTGGGGGGGGGGGGGGGGTGGAGGGGTTGGAGGGGGGTTGGAATGATGAAGAGGAGTAGTAATGAAGCCAAATGGAAAAAAGGAAATGGGCCAAGTAAAACAAGAGAGGTTCTGTTATTCTGCAACGTCTGGACAACTCCGGCTCCAGAAGGTGATGGAAGAATGGAAGAGAGGCCCAATGAACCACAGAGTGTAGAGCTGGAAGGGTGGAACATACAGTAAACAAGTGGTGCATGCAGGGATGAACGCCTGGATGGATGCATGGGAGGGATGGAGGGATGGAGGGATGGAGGGATGGAGGGATGGATGTGCATGGATGGACATATGGATGGGTGGCTGGAGGGGGGAGGGTGGAGGGGGGAGGGGGGAGGGGGGGGTTGGAGATGGAGAGAGGGACAGGATAAAGGAAGAGAGACGTCCTAGGAGCGGGGAACAGCGGAGAGTAAGTGGGAGAAAATAGAACACTTCAAAGCAGAACATGAGTTATCACACACACACACACACACACACACACACACATACACACACACACACACACTACCGTGTGTAATGCAGTAAGCTGCAGCACTGTTGTGCAGCCTCCATGGTAAACTGTAGCAAGGCTTTGGGGGGGAAGGTGACTGTGCCCGGACGTATAGAATAAAGAGCACACCTGGGCTACCTCGGCCCACCGCCCATATCACCATCCACCTGCTCTGGAGGAGGATAATGTGCACTATTGTCTCTAACCTATAAGGACCACCGCTGTGTTTGGTTCAATAAAGTGTTACTCCAGAATAGTTCATAATTATAAATATGACAAGCGCTGGGAATATGTTCTCACCGTGTCTCTTAATCCTCCTACGTGTACCTGGGAGACACAATTACAGTCCTAGCAAGAGACCCCATCACTTACAGAGTGGCGGAGCAGAGGGATGCTGCATCCTACACGACTCCACCAAGTACTCCTCCTCCTCCTCCTCGCCTTAGGAACTGTTCCATACCATCGATGGAGTCTCCTGGATCTGGTGAGGTGGTATAACGAAGTCTCTTAGTGAGTGGGGGGGCTTCAACTCCTACAAATGTGCTTTTTGGGAGTTTGGGAGTTTTTCCTTAACTCTCTCACACACACACTTCACAATAGCAGACCGACTGCTGCCCACAGCTCTACCACACATCTCCCAACGCTCTCCCGCCTGGTGGGAGGGAGGGAGGGAGGGAGGGAGGGAGGGAGGGAGGGAGGGAATGGGGAGAAAGCATTCCATTATACTTGTTGCAAATGGAAAATACAAATCTTGAAACTTGAATGTTGAATCTTGGTGTCCCCCATGGGTGTTTGTTGTGTGAAGGCTTTTGGAACACTCCCAGTCAGCCTGTGACAGCTCATTTGCATAAATAACATGCATGTGCTGACCATTTCTATTGGCTATATCGAATGACAACAATGAAAATCGCTATGCCTCATGGGATATTGTGTGAAGTACAGCACAATATTAGGGAACCAGATATGTCCACTCAAACTTAGGGACAGCGACACAGAATGGTGATACCCTGACTAGTGCACTATCTAGCGCTCAAGTGAACCACTCCAGACATGGCCGATCTCCTCATCATCCATACGCTTCCTTCCTTACTTCATGGTCAATATTGTGAAGTGTACTGTTTGGACCCAAGAGCAACTAATGAACCAGGCGGTATAGGTTCTGTTTTTTTCCGGTTTATTTTTAAAACAAGAAAAGTCAGGCAATACTTAAACTGAGGAATGAGTGTCGTCAGAGGGACAGGGGCTGCAACAGGCGGGATTAGTGAAAGACAGGCCGGGGAGAGGAGTCGGCATTGGCATCGGTCAGGGGGGGGGAAGTAGCTCAGTGGATAAGGACTTGGTTTGGGAGACGCAAGTTCGCCGGTTCAACACCCGGAAACACCAGGTTACTGCCTAAGTGCCCGTGAGCAAGGCACCCCCTACACTGCTCCCCGGGTGCTGTACTAATGGCTGCCCACTGCTCCTAACACTAGGATGGGTCAAATGCAGAGAACACACACACACACACACACACACACACACACACACACACACACACACACACACACACACACACACACACACACACACACACACACACACGGGGTCATGCATATATGCCGGGGAAAAGCCAGTGAGGTCGTGGTGTGACAGGAACCAAGGCTGACAACCGAATCAAATGCTAGCAATCTTTTATTTATATAAGTCATGTATAGTTTAAATATCCGGCACGGACAATTATAAGGCCACAAGCCAAATAGACACAACAAGTAACATGTAACACGGGGACAGTAACGGCCTGGGGAGGACGCCAAAACAAACGAGTACCAAAACAAACAAAGAAAACAAACCCCCTCAAGCTAAGTCTGACGCTACCTAACCTACTAAGCATCAATTTATCCCACTAAACTAACTAAACCTGACCTGGTCCCAATAAATACATGAGGTGGTACCCGCCTGGGGAAACTTACCTAGTGTATCTATACAAAGAATACCTGCGTGATGTAAAATGTAGGCCCATGGGCATCTTATCTGTGAACTACCTCGCCCTCCCCAGGGTATTACAAGGAGGAACAAGACCGACTGGCAAAACAAACAGGACTACCAACAGGCAGGACTACAAACAATGGACTCTAACAAAATTGGATAGCATTCAAGGAAGCAACACTAACACCCAAGCACACACCAAAATGCCACCCCCCTCTTGGAATAAACGCAGGAGGTTTAAATAGGCAGCTAATTAGGACTGTTCCAGATGCAGCCACTTGAGGTTAACGATGACCACCAACACCTGGGTAAAAAGCATTAGGAGAGGGAGACAGAAAGGAACACAAAACACAACACAAACAGTAACGAGAAACGGATCATACGATGTACGTAACACTCCCCTTCCAAAAGAGCAAACCAGGAGGGTTCGCGATACATATAATCAAACAAACAAAACAAAAAGAAAATCACCGTCAGCCCAACCCACACCCCAAAAGCACAGCACAGGCCACACAAAAAAAAACCTATGCACGAGACAAAGCATCGGCAAGAATATTCTCCGATCCCTTCTTGTGCCTAATCACAAGGTTGTAACCCTGCACAACCAACGGCCACCGCATAAGGCGATGGTTGTGGTTATACATCCTAGCCAAAAAAAACAAGGGGTTATGGTCTGTGTAGACCGCTACAGGGAGAGAACTTGAATCGACATAAACCTCAAAAAATTGGAGAGCAAAAAGCAGGGCAAGGGTCTCTTGTTCGATTGTGGAATACCGGGACTGACAGTTGTTAAACTTGCGTGAAAAATAACAGACAGGGTGATCAATTTCACCTGCATCTTCTTGCAGTAGTACAGCACCAGCACCAACCATACTTGCGTCTACTTCCAGCTTGAAAGGTTTACAAAAATCCGGGGCGGACAGAACAGGGGAACTACTGAGCAGCGCCTTCACCGCCTCAAACGCTCTCTGACAGTCAGCCGACCAGACAAACGAAACGGAGGGGCTGAGCAAACTAGTCAAAGGAGCAACCACAGTGGAGAAGTTGCGGCAGAAACTGCGGTAGTACCCGGCCATACCTAGGAACCTACGAAGTTCACGTCTAGTAGTGGGCGGAGGGAAAGATGTTATAGCCTCCACCTTAGCAGACAGAGTACGCACTTGACCTCGCCCCACCTCCTTACCAAGATACGTAACCGTTGCTTTCCCAAACTCACACTTGGCAAGGTTCAAGGTCAATGACGCCTGAGCCAAGCGCTCAAACACAACTCTTAAGGAACTCCAGTGTTCCGTCCAGGTGGAAGAATGGACAACTAAATCATCCAGATATGCAACGCAATTCGGAACGTCCCCCAGAACCAGGTTTACTAGGCGTTGGAATGTGGCAGGCGCATTGCGCATACCAAAGGCCATAACAGAATATTGCATAAAACAGTCTGGGGTAACGAAAGCAGAGACGTCTGATGCATGAGACGTAAGTGGCACCTGCCAATACCCTTTTAGCAGATCCAACTTACTCACAAATCTAGCTGATCCAATGGTGTCGACACAATCATCTATCCGAGGTAACGGAAACAAATCTGGCACAGTGACCACATTCATTCCTATAGTCCGTGCAGAATCGGACCCTACCATCGGGCTTGGGGACTAGAATACAAGGCGAGCTGGAACTCGGCACAGCCAGATGATTCTCAAGCAGATAGTCAACCTCTTTTTTCATAAGCACCCTTTTCGTCATGTTAACACGATAAGGGTGCTGCTTGATGGGACTTGCATCACCAATGTCCACATCATGCTCCTGAACCGTGGTTCGACTAGGGACATCATTAAATAGACAAGGGAAATCATCTATCAGAGACACAATATCAGCAGATTGGTCCTCATCCAAGTGCGTAAGGTGAGACAGGAGGGACACCAACATCTCAGAGTTACCCAAACGTGCGCACTGCTGAGGCGCATTTCGCAACACCAACCCGTACTCATCTCCATCACAATAAACATCATCGTCCGGTACCTTCACGACAGAGGCCACAGAGGAGACAGCGGGCCCTGCGGTCTTCTCAGTCAAGGGTGTAGATGGAACATCCCTGCCATGATAACGTTTCAACATGTTAATATGACGGACACGAGACGCCTCCTGTCTGGCGTGTGAACAACGTAATCGGTCTCACTGAGCTTCTTCTCAATAACATAAGGGCCTGAGAACCGAGCGGAGAGAGAGGCTCCGGGGATAGGCAATAAAACTAGAACCTGATCACCGGCCTGTAATGACCGTGAAACAGCCTTCTTATCAAAACGCTGTTTCATTCTCTTCTGAGTAGACGAGAGCACCTCTTTAGCTAATGCACAAGCATTATGCAGCCGTTCCCTGAACTGGCTAACATACTCTAGCACACTTTTTGATCCTGAGTCAGCTGACATTATCTGGTCTTTCAAAACCTTCAACGGACCATGGACAGTGTGTCCAAAAACCAGTTCAGCAGGGCTGAATCCGAGTGATTCTTGTACAGTCTCTCGAATAGCAAACAATACCAACGGGACACCATCGTCCCAATCCCTCCCAGTCTCAAGGCAGTACTTCCTCAGCATGGACTTAAGTGTCTGGTGCCAACGTTCCAGAGCCCCTTGGCTTTCAGGATGATAGGCACTACTGACTTGGTGAGAGATGGAGAGAGATTTCAACACCTGAGTGAATAACCGTGAGAGAAAATTACTACCTTGGTCCGTTTGGACAACTTTCGGGAGGCCGAAGGTGGAAAAGTACTTGGTCAAAACCTTGACTACAGCCTTCGCAGTACTATTACGCATGGGAATAGCCTCTGGATACCTGGTGGCAGCACACATCACAGTCAACAGATATTGATTACCTGACTTTGTCCTAGGTAACGGACCGACACAGTCAACAATCACCCTCTCGAACGGTTCCCCCATAGCAGGAATGGGACTGAGGGGAGCAGGAGGAATGACCTGGTTGGGTTTTCCTGCAAGTTGGCAGGTATGACACGTACGGCAGTACCGAGTGACATCGGATTTCATACCCGGCCAAAAGAAATGTCGGAGGTCTTAGTCTCCCCCAAGTGACCAGACCACGGAATATCATGGGCCAGGGCCAACACTTTCTCCCACAATGCCCTGGGCACTACAACCTGCACTACGGTGCTCCAAGCAGCATCAACGCCCTGGGCACTACAACCTGCACTACGGTGCTCCAAGCAGCATCAACGCCCTGGGCACTACAACCTGCACTACGGTGCTCCAAGCAGCATCAACGCCTGCGCCAGGATTGTATGTGCGAATCAAAAGACCATTTTCAATAAAGTAGGCTACTTTCCCAGCCTTGGCTTTATCCTGACTAATGGCAGTCTCAAAATATTTAGATAGGCTATCATCCTCAGTCTGCGCAACAATAAACCTCTTACGAGTTACCGGCAAAAGCACATCAGTGTCAACCACTTTCGAGATGGTCTTCACGTCAGCACCACCAGGCGGACTGGACACCTGACCCTTCACAGTCTCCCCAGAGAACACAGAGGCAAGTACCGTGTCAGCTAAACCAATCACGTCACCTCTGCGTCGTGACTGGGCACGCGTCACCGCACACACAGGGAACACCTCCAGTAACTCCTCACTGATACACGCATGCGCATCAGGAGTATCCAACACTTCCAGTACAGGCATTACTTTACCTCCCGCAATATCGTTTCCCAATATCATAGAGACACCTGGCACAGGGAGCTGCAGCTGAACTCCTACTCGGAAACTACCACTAACCAAGTCGGAGGCCAGGCAAACTTGATGCAGGGGCACGGGCACAAAACACATCTCAATGCCCTGCAGCAACACATTTGATCCACAGTAGGACTGTTCAGACCAAGGCAAAACATCCTGTAGGATCAAGGACTGGGCAGCACCTGTGTCACGCAGAATCTGAATCACTTTCTTGTTAATGGGATCATATGGAAACGACACTACCCCCTGAAACAGGCACGCTCTTTTGAGCCTCGCGTCACCACTGAATTCCGACTACAGGGAAACCTAGGAGGACTCATAGGCACACTCTTAGCCTCACTTCGAGTCTCATCTCGAGGACTGGAAAACACAGTCCTGTGGGTTAACACAAACTCATCCGATAAAACGGCAGCCTGCGCGAGAGACGTTACCTTCTGCTCGTTCAGGTGAGGCAGTTCTTGAATTCCTCCAGTAATATTAATTCGCGAATGGAGTCACCATCAGTAGCCTTACTCGCAGAGCACCACCGGTCAAAAAGTGTTTCCTTCTCTCAAGCAAACTCGACATAAGTCCTACTAGTGGACTTCTTGTGGAACCTGAACTTTTGTCGGTACGCCTCTGGTACCAGCTCATAGGCGCGCAGTACAGTGGCTTTAACCAACTCGTAGTTGAGGCTGTCCTCCAGCGGGAGAGCTGTAACAACCTCCTGCGCCTTTGCCACTAATTTGCACTGTAGCAAAAAGGGCCACACATCCTTTGGCCAACCCAACGTGGTTGCAATGCGTTCGAACGCATGAAAATAGACTTCAGTCTCCCTAAACTGAGGAACTAGGGTAATATACTTGCTGACATCAAAAGTATTGGTGCCCAGAGTAGACTGAACACTGGACACACCAGAGACGGTATGACCAGTGACCGGAGCCGAGGCGGCCTCTAACTCGAGTTGCCGGATTTTAATTTCTCTGCCTCGGTTTCAAGCTCGAGTCTCCTAACCTCGAGTTTATACTTATACTCCAGCTTCTGAGCATACTCCCTCTCCTCTTTCTCCATCTTTAGACGGGCTAGCCTAGCTTTGAAACGAGTCTCTAGGTCGCTAATGTTCGACCGAGGAGAAACATTTTGTGATAAATGGATCGGCCCTTTAAGTGGGTCCTCCGAGTCGTTCTCTAACCTACCGGAGAAAAGTCCTGTTTGTTTTGCCAGTCGGTCTTGTTCCTCCTTGTAATACCCTGGGGAGGGCGAGGTAGTTCGCAGGTAAGATGCCCATGGGCCTACATTTTACATCACGCAGGTATTCTTTGTATAGATACACTAGGTAAGATTCCCCAGGCGGGTACCACCTCATGTATTTATTGGGACCAGGTCAGGTTTAGTTAGTTTAGTGGGATAAATTGATGCTTAGTAGGTTAGGTAGCGTCAGACTTAGCTTGAGGGGGTTTGTTTTCTTTGTTTGTTTTGGTACTCGTTTGTTTTGGCGTCCTCCCCAGGCCTAGTTACTGTCCCCGTGTTACATGTTACTTGTTGTGTCTATTTGGCTTGTGGCCTTATAATTGTCCGTGCCGGATATTTAAACTATACATGACTTATATAAATAAAAGATTGCTAGCATTTGATTCGGTTGTCAGCTTCGGTTTCTGACGCACCACGACCTGACTGGCTTTTCCCCGGCATATATGCATGACCCCACGTAACACACACACACACACACACACACACACACACACACACACACAAACACACACACAGGCACAACGTAAAAGCTGTGTGTGGCTGTCCAATGGTGAACACTCGAGCTAAACTGGTATTTATGTACAGAGCAGATCAATGAAATTAGACAATTGCTGTGCAATGATGGAAAGACGTTAACAAAGGTATTGATCTGCTGAATTCCATGATGTTAAGCCAATTAAAAACACATAGGATGATATTATAGGAAGAGCTTCCCTGTTTAAGCTGTTTGGGAAGTGTATACCGATTTTGTTAGTGAATAGTGATTGGTTAGTGAGTACTAATTGGTTATTGAATACTGATTGGTTCGTGAATAGTTTTCGGTTTCAGCTGCTTCACTTCCATGAGAATCTACAGTGAACCCTCCACACACCGTGGGATCAGCACCATGGACAGCGCCCGGGTTAGCGGCAGTAGCTGCTGAAACCCCGGGCGCTGTCCATGGTGCTGATCCCACTGTGGCGCACCTTCAGATTCAAGGTTCAAGATTCAAGAATTGTATTTGCCATTTGTAAAAAAGTACATTGGATTGCTTGCTCCCGATTCCCTCCCGCAGTATACAATGCTGGAACACATTATTATAAGAATACTATTCACAATAAAATGAACATACAATAACAATATAGTGATTAATGGGTCTATATGCAATGCTGGATTCTAGATGCCCTCATCCACACATATATTATGGGTGCATTATGATACCAAATGATCAGGGTTATATGTGTTCCAGATATGGGTCATTGGTCATTTTTTGTGTCGATCTACAACAATTCCTGATATGTCAATTCATAGTCGCTTACTAATTACCTATGCACTTTAACACTGGCTGAGCACAATATTCAATAAGTAGCTTGACAGTGGTTTAGTGGTGTATTTCATAAGTGTTTAAAGATGCCCTCATGCCCGCTCTGGAGGTGTGCTTTTCATCTATAAGGCGGTGATACTATTGCCATTTCCAATCTCCTGAAGAGAGACTACAGCCTGCATGCTGGAGAATAGGATCATTAAATCACAGCTCAATGCAGGTCCTGCAGGGCGGCGAGGCGAGGCCTTGTCACACCAGTACCCAGGCTTATTAAAAACACAGCCTCCAGTCATGTCCCTTAGGAAAAGTTTGTATACCTGCACATTATAAACAGGAGTAACAAAGCTACGGTTAGGAGGAAGCACAAATGATTGAGGAGCAGAATTTTAAATGCAGAATCATTACCTTGTGATATAAACACATAGGTAAAGTACCAGAGGTGTATTTAATACATTTTACCAAACCACACAGCAATAACGTTTTATAAAAAATAAGAAATGTTTTTCTCATTCAGGGATTAAAAATACAGATCTAGAATAAAAAGGCAAAGCATTTATATAAACACAGCAAATGCAAGGAAACAAATAACACCGACACAGCAAGCACAAATAGCCATGTTATTTTTGTCCTAAAGGGATACACAATCCTATTTGAATAAAGCCAGTCTGAGGATGTTCCACTCAGCTGTTCCCATATAAAGTTCATTAATTTGCACATGTACCTCCTCAAGCACTTCATTATGAATACACAACACAGACGATTGAAGTATAGGGAAGTGAGGGGCCCGTGTGTCTGCGCATGTGTGTGTAAATCGTTTGCCGTGAGGCTTTGTGCATGTGCGTGCTTGTGTCTGCCGTGTGTGAATGTGTGTGTGTGTGTGTGTGTGTGTGTGTGTCTGTGCCTGCCATGTGTGTGTGTGTGTGTGTCTGCCATGCGTGCGTGTATGTATATGTGTCTGTTTGCCGTGCATGCGTGTGTGTGTGTGTGTGTGTGTGTCTGCCGTACGTGCATTTGTATGTGTGTGTCTGCTGTGTGCGTGTGTGTGTGTGTGTAAGCCTAATGCATGCGACACAGGAGGGGTGTTTTGTATTTTTAACAGCCCCCCCCCCCTCACTCCCTCAAGGCCACTGACAGTGTAACAGATTTATTATGAGTTTATTTTTTGTATAATCATTTATATTCCTCTCCACCATAACAATGCATCAAGAGCTCTAATGGTGTGCCTGTATATGTTTTATGACAACACACTTGGTATGATTAACGAAAACAACGAGAAATATTGGTGGCGCTTCATTATTAAACAGCATATATATAGCCAGAGTTGTTCTTCTTCCTCTGCTTCTGCGTCTTCTTCCTCCTCTTCTTTTTCTTCTTCCTCTTCCTCTTTATCTTCCTCCTTCTCTTCCTCTTCTGCATATTTTTACTCTAGGGGGACCGGACTCGGGGACCGGATCTATTACCTCGGGAAACGTGATGTACAGACCCTGTGATCCAACTGGAGGATTCTACCCTCACACCGAGCGGCTGACAGGTGGAAGCTGCATCCCAGCCTCTCTTCAGCCTCCTCTGCTCTCAAGGTCATGAAGCACAGGCGCTCCTGAGCATCTTTGAGCAAAACACGCCCCAATTAAAGTTATATATCCAAATCTAGGTCTCTATAAGGACCCATGTGTTTACTTTGATGCAACCTAGATGTGCCCCATCGTGGAACAGCTAAGTTGTATTGCTCATAATGGGTCATGGGTGGGGTTGCTTGTATGTAGATGAATCCCGCCTCACATTCATCAATGGGAGAACAACAAGAATAATAATAATGGAGAAAAGTAAGAAATGTTGAAGAAAACGTGGATCGGGAACCGTGGCTCTGCTGCTGACAGAAGCAGGGCTTGTATTGTCTCCTGAATACGTTTTTTTGTACATCTTTTCCAGAAGAGTGACCATCTGTTCATCTGCGTGGGCGGCTTCCACCCACATATTTGGACCGGACACAGCTGGATGGGAAAAAGCTGGACTTGGACACAACTTGACTTGGACACAGCTGGACTTGGACACAGCTGGACTTGGACACAGCTGGACTGGACATGGATGTGGCAGTGCTCTCCTCTTGGCTCTGGGAGGACCGTGTTCTGAGTGCCATGAAGACAGGTAAGCTAAAAACGTGGTGAGTATGATGTAAACTGTATAGGCGAAGGGTTCTCTTCTTCAAGCTGAGAGCACATTGTTTGCCTCCTCTGTCGTGTTCTGGACAGGGTCTGTCCATAAACAGTGAATCTTTTTTGTTCGCCTATCATTAAGGGACAAGTGGACTCAAATATTAAAATATTTGGATAGTCAATTGTTCGGTAGGTATTTGGATCTCAATTCTGAATTAAATTTCTTTGTTTCAGTATGTTTGTGAACATAGTTAAAAATAGATATACAGGTATACTGTTTATATACATTTGAAATGCTTAAGCATAATTACAAACTGCATGTAGAAGGTGAGATTGACCTTCCTCTGATTATCTCAGCACTATGGCTATGCATTCCAGCCACCTCATCGCCATCAAAGTGCCAGTTTAAAATCCTCTTAATACCGGAGCACAAGATACAGGCATGCGATTTGTTTTATATGCTCAAACGCTGCAGGTTATTCATTGAGGCTATGTCATGTTCTCTTTAGGCTGTTGTAGATCTAAACTGGCTGCACTTTCAGTGTGAGAATTGGCAAGACTGACAGAGATAGACTTTAAAGTAACTGGTCGTAATAGTTATAATATTTAAATGTTCGACATTCTCCACAGGATCTCCTGTTTGTTTTTGCTGGCGCTTCTTCTAGTCAGTTGCGAGCACAGAAATAAAATAATGGGGGCTAATGGTTTTAAAAGATGTTTAAATGTGCAATGTGTTTAGTCATTCTCCTTCAAGTGATCCGGTAAGTTAGCATTACATTTTTCAGTGTACTTTTGCCGTGATTGACAGGAGGTTAGAACACACCATTTGGGCAGCACTGCTACTTCTTCATCTTCTCATGTTGGACTGAGGCAAACTGGACGCTGTAGTGACAGCACCTCTTGAGGTACAAAGTGGTATTACAAGCCGGTGCTAGCTGGCTAGCTGATAACTTAAGCACATTTCAACACAATACAGAGAGGTCTTTGACAGGACAACTAAACTGTTATATTTTCAGATTATGTTGATCATTGTATTTACACATTACTCCTTTAATATTTAACATATTTACCCAGTATTGAAATGCTTAAACGTGAGCAAAAGCTGTACCTACTAATATGGTTGGTTATTAAAAAAGAAAAATCAATATAAGAAAAATCCTTTCTACCTAATATAGGTAGAAATGTAATTTCCTTGTATGGCGATCTGTCATCCACAATTCCACCTGTGTGTTTTCTCTTCTGGTGCAATTTTTCTGATTGCGTTTTTCATTTCTTCAAAATGTCGCACAATGTTCAAACCACCTATTAGCTTTGAAGTAGCCTGTTGTCAAATGATTGAAGCCGCATGTGTCATGGGTTAGGTTTGGACCCAAACGCAGCCAACGGACACCAAGGACAGATAGTAATATTTATTGTTACTATCACACAGATAGGGGCAGATAGGGGATATAGACGTAGTCGGGGACAGGAAGGGGATCAGGAACCAGGCAGGGCAGACAAACCAGGTGGGGAACAGGCAGAGGCGTAAACAGGGACAGGCGGTAGATTGGGAACCAGGCGAGGCGGGCAGGTCCGGGGTGGGCAGGTCCGGGGCGGGCAGGGTTGGCAACGGGAATCAGTCCGGGTAAACGCTGGAGAGTCTGTGTCATCAGGAACAATCTGGCCAAGTATGAGTGAGCGGGGTAGGCTTTAATAGGCAGGTTGATTCGAATACGCTGCAGGTGTGGGGGGAGACGTGAATGCGGTTTGACGCTGCCCTCTAGTGGAGGCAGAGTGAATAGCTATTGTGACAGCGTGATTCATTTCGGAAACTTTTAGGCGACAGTGAAACAATATGAATGATCTTTTTCAAAACATTTCTTTAATAAAATATTCAATAATTTTTTTAACAATAATCTGAATCTTGAAGTTATGTATTCGGGTCAGCCCTAGTACACAAACTTTTCAGTTTGTCCTCCCTGCTGCTTAATATTTTTTGTCTTTTGTTTCTTAAAAATGTCTAAAAATATCAAAAGGATTTATAAACATGGAGGGAGGAAACCAAACACACAGTCACAGAGAGGGAGGGTTATATATATATATTTACATACATATAATTACATACATACATATATTTTAAATACATGTATTTATATATATATATATATATACATTCATACCCACACACTCCCTCTGTTTCTCCCCTTGCTAGAGAGATAGACGGATGCAGGTACATAAAGAGACAGACAGGCGCTGTTGGACACAAAGTCTAGAAGTCCTTTAAGATGCTGACGAGTCATTAAAACTCAAGATGACAGGTAAGTGGGCTGCTCCACTCCACTATTCAGAGGGAAGTAGCCCAGCTTAGCCAGCTGTTTTAACCTTCCTATTAAGTTAACTTCAGGCTTCAGGGGTAAAGGGTCACAACTTACGTCTTTCGTTTGGGTTTCATGATTTAAAATGGCCACTCAGTTTGACAAATGTATCGTTAACGCAACTATACTTGGTGACTCAAAGACGGCAGTGTTGGCAATGGCTGTCGTCATGAACTGCCGTTACAGACACTGATGACACAAGACGACCAACACAAGAGGACAATGATAGTCGACATGCCCATGACAGTGACAACTCAAATCCCTCTGACTTAGAATGCCTATTTTACCCAGCGTGCGCCTCCCTTCAGTTGAAACAATGGAGTTGCACAAACGGTGAAACTAGCCCATAATCATCGACTTTGCTACACGAGAGCGTTCGTGGAGGTTCTGCGGACACAGGCAGAATTATAGATGGCCACCCTGAGTGTGGTTACAGGGAGCATGTGAGGCTTTAATAGAACTGTGGAAAACGGTGTTAAATGCGGACGTTACACAAGGCAGGTTGAGAAGATGTCTGAAGAAAGGCCAGTTGTTATAGAAAGAGGTATATTTTTCCTGCTCAATACTCAAGGGGATGGATGAACACTGAGCACTTCCTTCCATTCTGTCTGCCCTCTCCACATTCAGCCAGTGGCATTCAAACTGGCTGGAGCATCAGGGACATATGTTATACTAAATGACCACCATCTCATTCTGGATACATGTAGAAGTAGAAGTGTGCGCTTATACCACTTTCCACGCAGGTTTCCGAACCTATATGAATCCCTGGCCGGTGAGAACCAATAGTGCGATGCTGCGAATCAGCCCAAAAAATGATAATAAAACTGTGAATTTTATTTAGAGCTGTTTTCTTTCACTTAATTGTGTTAGGATGTAATGTATAGTTAAATATAAACGTTGCTATGATTACATATCGATGCGTGAGTGGATAACAACCTTTTCTGTCCTCCTCCTCTTCCTCCAGCAACACAGCAATGGGTTTCTTGGCGTGAAATCTGAACAGAATTGTCTTCCAAGGCCCGTGGCTCAGAACCAATGGTGTTACCTGCTTTGGTTGCTTCCTGCCATTCCACTTGTTTCTTGTTGTTGGTAATTCCAGAGCTTAAGCTTCCAAATAAGACACTTTATTTTTCTTCTTTCAATTTTGGTCAACCATTAATTCAAGTTCACTGTCTGTAAAATTGCTCTTCTTCTTCTTCTTCTTCTTCTTCTTCTTCTTCTTCTTCTTCTTCTTCTTCTTCTTCTTCTTCTTCTTCTTCTTCTTCTTCTTCTTCTTCTTCTTCTTCTTCTTCTTCTTCTTCTTCTTCTTCTTCTTCTTCTTCTTCTTCTTCTTCTTCTTCTTCTTCTTCTTCTTCTTCTTCTTTCCTGGTGCATGCTGGGATTTTTCGGAGGGTAAAAGAGAGAGAGGAGCGAGACGTTTGTCGTCATATTTACCGTTTATTTCTTGTATAATGGGTTTAATTTAACATCGTTTATAGGTGGTAGTTGTTTTGGTTTACTTTTCGTGCTTTTGGGTGGTGTGTGTGGGGTGTTTGTGTGGGCTTCTCCTGCCGGCGTCTCGCCGGCCGGCGTCTGACGGCGCCATGGTAAATGGAGACTTTGCCAAGCTCACGCGGAAGCATGGCATTAAGATCTCCGCCAGCTTCGTGTGCACTGTGGAGGAGATCGGGCTGGATGTAAGTCTCAGTTACTGAAACACGTAGTGTCTCACCGTAGACAGGTGTTTATGATACTGAACAATCGGAATGTGGAGCTTAACCTCCGCTTTCACGTTAAAGTAGATGATTATGACTACGTGATTTTTGCAACTTCATCGGTTATGAAGTGTTTTGGTTGTGGGGAAGAGGGGCACACCGTGAGTGCCTGTCCGAAGCGCGGGGACCCGGCTCCGCCTGGTCCGGATGACGCGCCGGCGGGGCCATCTAGCGCGCCGCCGGCTGGGTCGTCCAACGCACCGCCGGCTGGGTCGTCCAACGCGCCAGCGGCCGGGCCGTCCAACGCGCCGGCTGGGCCGTCTAACGCGCCAGTGGCGGGGTCGTCCGCCGCTGCGCCAGGCCCACCCGCGGCTGTTGCGCCGAAACCGCCCGTGGCTGCGCCGGGGCCGACTGCCGCGCCAGCGGCTGATGCGCCGGTTGCATTGGAGCAGCAGGTGGCTGCTGCTGAGGGAGGGGTGCCTCCCACTGTGGCGGCCGCTAACGCGGCCGCAGCGGGGGGGAGGCCCCCCTCCGGAGGCGGCCGCTGCTGCTGACGGCAGCGCTGCTCCTGAGCAGTCGGCGATAGCGCGCGGTGTGACGTCTCGGACGCGGAGCGGGCACGGGCGAGGGCGGGGTATACAGCGCGTTTCTGGTGATGTGTCCGGCTTGGGGGACCGTGGTGTTGCACAGGGTGAGGGTGTAGGTGGTTACGTTCAGGAGGATGGCGTGGTGGTTTTGTGTGAAGCAGAAGAAAAGGGGGATGGGGGAAATAAAGATAAAAAAACAAAAGAAAGTGTAGGGACAGGTGAAGTCAGTAAAACACAAGAGGGAGATATGGAGAGTAAAACATATATGGGAAAATCAGGAGAGGAGCAGCAAACATGGGGGGAGCAGGTGGAGGTTGCTGAGATGGAGGAAGAGGAGGCGGCAACAGAAATGATAGATAAAAAAAAGACTACTAAACGCAGGAGTAATAAAATAAATGCATCAACCATTGCAAAAAGCAGTAAAGTGGAGAGTGAGGAAAAGGAAGGAAGAGAGCAAGGACAGGCGGAGGAGAGCTGGGACGATTGTGCGTCTGACAGCAGCGATGTGCCAGGTGCTTTGAGCAGCAGCCAACAAAGAAAATGTACACGGCTGAAATGATAAAAAACTACCTGGTGCAGACAAAGAACCAACACAATGTGGTGTTAGAGGAATATTTCCCAGACTTAGCCGTGTTCTGTGCATCAGCAAGGTTCCATATGAACCGAAAGGAGCTGTCTGTATTGGACGAGTTGGAGATATATAGGCTCAAAAGAATGGTGACCAAAATAAGGAGGCAATTGGGTAGTGAGTTTAGAAAACTCAATGCGTGTGTTTAATTTATTTGTTTTTATTTTATTTTATTTTATCTTTAATATCTCACTCTTAATGGACACTTTTAGAGTAGGAAGCTTAAACGTAAACGGAGCCAGAGAGGAAAGGAAGAGGGCTCTCATTTTCCAAACCGCAAAAATAAAACATGTTGATGTCCTCTTTTTACAAGAGACTCACAGCGATGGTTTTAATGAGACGGACTGGAAGAAGGAGTGGGAGGGGGAAGTCATTTTAAGCCACAACACCTCTCGCAGTGGGGGGGTGGGCTTCCTCCTCTCCAAGTCTTTTAAGCCTGTCTCACTGGAGGTCGAGCATTTTATCAATGGGAGGTTGCTTTTAATAAAAGCACGGTTTGACCTTTTTACAGTGGTTTTTGTAAACGTCTATGCTCCAACAAACGGTACAGAGAGGAAGGTGTTTTTACTCAAAGTTAATGATGTTTTAAACGGTTGTGCCACGGAGGATTTTCTATTCTTGGGTGGGGATTTTAATTGTACAGAAAATGCTTTTTTAGATCGCAACCATGCAGAGCCGCATCCAGCATCCCAGCATGCTCTGAGGCAGCTGGTCCACTCCCACGGCCTGGTGGATGTATGGAGAAGGATGCATGCAGACAACAGGCAGTACACCTGGTCCCACATCAGGGAAAATATAATTTCTTCAGCTAGGTTAGATCGTTTTTATTGTTTTAAGCATCATTTTAACACTTTTAAATTGTGCAGTATATCACCTGCTGGTTTTACGGATCATTCTTTGCTTTTATGTGATGTTTTTATCAGAAATGTTTTGCCCAGAAGTGCATATTGGCATTTTAACTCGGTTTTAACTTTTGATAAACATTTTAGAGAGGCCCTTATTTATTTTTGGAGTGTTTTTAGGCAGAGGAAGGGAGAGTTTAGCGGTCTTAGGCAGTGGTGGGACCATGGTAAGACCGAGTTAAGGTTACTCTGCCAACAGCACACCCTCAATGTCACACAAGACATCATTAGGTCTATGAAAGACCTGGAGAGTGATATAGTGGAACTCGAAACAATACATGAGACCACAGGAGATCGAGGATATATTGAAATCCTCAAAGAGAAAAAGATGGCTTTAGCCAACCTGCTGGATGTAAAAGTTCAGGGTGCACTAGTGAGGTCCCGGTTTCTAAACATAAATGAGATGGATGCTCCCACTAGCTTCTTCTTCGGCCTGGAAAAGAAGAATGGGCAGAGGCGAGTGATCCACTCGCTGCTGTCAGGCACAGGGCAGGAAATAACAGAGCCAAGCCAGATCAGGAGGCGAGCTGTGAGTTTTTATTCCACCCTATACGCAAGTGAGTATGAGGAGGGGGAAACTCTGTCCGAGGGGTTCTGGAATGGACTACCTCAGGTCTCCGAGGAGGCCAACTCACAGCTCGAAGGGCCGTTAACGATCCAGGAGTTGCAGACTGCCCTGCAAGGCATGCAGGGACGGCGGGCTCCTGGTATCGATGGCCTCTCCGTGGAGTTTTATAAAGCCTACTGGGACGTCTTGTCAAATGACCTTCTTGACATTTTTAATGAGAGTCTGGCCTCTGGCTCTATGCCAGTGTCCTGCAGGAGAGCGGTGATCACACTGCTCCCAAAAAAAGGAAACCTGCAGGACATCAAGAACTGGCGCCCTGTGTCTCTGCTGTGTGTGGATTACAAACTTCTGTCCAAGGCTTTGGCCACCAGGCTGGGGAGGGCTGTGGAGCAGGTCATCCACCGGGACCAGACCTACTGTGTGCCCGGCAGGTCCATGGTGGACAATGTCCACCTAATTCGAGATGTTTTGGAGGTCTCCAGCTCATTGGACATTAATACTGGTCTGATTTCTCTAGACCAGGAAAAGGCTTTCGACCGCGTTGAGCACAGCTTCCTCTGGAAAGTAATGGAGAAGTTTGGGTTCAGCGCTGGTTTCATAGCCAAGATCATGGTGTTGTATAATAACATTGAGAGTGTGCTGAAGTTCAACGGTGGTTTGTGTGCTCCTTTTAGAGTGTGTAGAGGGGTCCGGCAGGGCTGTGCTCTGTCTGGCATGCTCTATGCACTCTCCCTAGAACCCCTCCTCAGCAAAATACGCTCGAAACTGCAAGGGCTGTTTTTACCTGGTTTTAATGGAAACTTGGTTTTATCAGCGTATGCAGATGATGTTGTTGTTTTTGTTAGGGACCAGACTGACATAGACGTTTTAGTTGACATCGTGAGGGAGTTTAGTTCAGCATCGGCAGCGAGGGTGAATTGGAAGAAAAGTGAGGCCCTCGCTGTCGGTGAGTGGCGGTCTTCCGGTTCTTCCCCAGAACATGGTCTGGAGAAAGGATGGCTTCAAGTACCTGGGTGTGTTCTTGGGGAAGGAAATTGTAGTCCTGAAGAACTGGGAGGACGTCACAGAAAAGATAGAAGGGAAAGCTTTCCAAGTGGAAATGGCTGCTCCCTCAGATGTCTTTTAAAGGTAGAGTGTTGGTTTTAAATAACCTTGTGGCATCCCAACTGTGGCACCGTCTTACCTGTGTGGACCCTCCCTCAGGGTTACTAGCCCAAATACAAAATAAATTGGTGGATTTCTTTTGGGAGGGTCTACACTGGGTGCCACAGGGGGTGCTGTTTTTATCTAGAGAGGAGGGGGGACAGGGCCTTATCCACCTGGCCAGCCGAATGGCCACTTTTAGGATACAGTTTCTACAGAGGTATCTGATCGGCCCGGCTGATTTGGTGTGGAGAGATGTGAGCAGCTGCATTCTCAGACACGTGAGTAACCTGGGGCTGGATGCTGCTCTGTTTTTAACTGATTTAAACATTTTAAAGTTAAGTGGGCTACCTCCTTTTTATCAGGGTGTTTTTAAGTCTTGGGCCCTTTTAACCATAAAAGGTGTCCAAAGACTGACTCTCTGTACTGGTTGTTGAAAGAGCCTTTGATTCACAAAGCCAGGTTAGACGTCAGCTGCAGCGAAACGCCCGGCCTGACGATGGCGCTGTGCCGATCCAAAACCCTGTGCCTTCAGCAGCTGGTGGATGCAGTGGGGCCGGAGCTGAGCGATGCCCAGGCCCTGGGCTCTCTGCTGGGTCTGCACTCTGTCCGGGTGGCCCAGAGGATTCTTCAACTCTGGAGCCAGATCCTCTGCCCTGAGGAAAAAAGACTGCTAAGGAGCTACGGACAGGGAAGAGCCAGGCCGGACCCAGCAGACCCTTTCCCAGAGATCTACCTGAGCCCAGGGCTCGGAGAACTGACCGGCCCTTCTTCTTCTTCTTCTTCTTCTTCTTCTTCTTCTTCTTCTTATTAAACACTTCCGTCATTCCCCCTCAAATCCAATTGAAATCCGTTATATGTAGTCCAGGCAATTGAGTGCGTGACCGAAGCCATATATAGTCAATTGGATGCGTGGTCGGAAAAAGACGTGGGTACAGACATACACAGGGTATAAAAAGGAAAAGTGTATGTGTATGAATCTTTCCTGGATTGTGTGTACACTTTTCTACACCTCAGTATACAGTGTTTTATGCTGTACATATGATGATAGTTTGATAATAGTTTTGTGCATATCAATGTCCATTCCTCTGTCCACCAATCCAGCTGTAACAGTGTCCATACATGCAGAAATGGATACTGGTACTTAATTTACTGGTAGGATTTGGAGATTCACATAATTCTTGCCATGATTCCCTTTGGTCCGCACCGTGAATAAGTACAGTATATCTAGTACAGTATATCTAGTACAGTATATCCATTTTATTTGCGGAATAAACAATTAATATGAAGCTCATAAAAAAAGGGAATAAAATCAAATTGGATCATGTTTCTAGAGAAAGGTCCTATCCTTTCACACTGTACTCTTCTATCCTTCAATTATGCTCTCTAAATGGATTAAAGAGGTTTGGAGCAGGATTGTGTGTGTGTGTGTGTGTGTGTGTGTGTGTCTCTTTTGCTCTGCCTCTGTCTCCTCCTTGAATTGTGTGTGTGTGTGTGTGTGTGTGTGTGTGTGTGTGTGTGTGTGCTCTCGCTTCATCTGTTTTGTGTGGCGTCTGAGCTCTATTAGATTGACTAAGATCACTATCTAGACCTACACAGTCATCATATGACACACACACACACACACACACACACACACACACACGTACGCATGCACACGCACACACAGCCCTCTGCGGATGACTTAATGACTCTGCGAACGTAAGGACAAAGTCAGTTCTGGAGGAGGAGGAGCACATGGACAGGCGGGCAGAGGAGATGGAGACCAGGTCGTAATGCAGTGTGGGAGGGATCAGACCAAACCCTGAGGGCTCTGAGTCTATTTTGATTCCACTCAACCATTTTATTAAACTTAATTACATCCGCGTTGTGATTGTATTTAGACTAATAATGGATGACCTAATCAGTCAATGTATTTCAGAGTCTTCAGAGTTTAAGGTAAGGGTTTGCCATCTAAATGTACAGCCATGGAAGCTTTTATTGTGATATTGTGCATTGTTATCTCCGCCATCAAAGATGAGAGGAGGTTATGTTTTCGCCCCTGTTTGTCTGCTTGTTTGCTGTTTGTCTGTTAGCAAGATAACTCCAAAAATGATTTACCTGGACAATACTTGCAGGTTAGATCACTTCTTGGCCATGGAACAGTTAATACGATTGTTGTCTGGAACTGAATCCTGATCAAGGGGACTTTTTGGTGTGGCAGGCACTCTACTGAGTGCCCTCTAGTTTATCATGTCTGTAGAGTGTTGTGTGTTTCTATGTTGTGTGTGTAACCATTTTTTTTAGAAGCACTGTTTTTAATCTTCTGGAGCACTTGTGTTGAGAAGGAACATGACTAGGTGAATGAGACCTATCCATGTCTGCCTGGTCATGCTCCATCAATGCTCTGCTGATATAGAGAGAATAGAATAGAAACAATGCGCTCTGTTCCGCTCTAACCCGTTTTAAATTGTGTATATCATTGGTCCAATGCTGTGTCAGCTTGGATGTTGTTTCATTAAAACGTCCTGTCAGATCTGGTCCTATGTGTCCTGTGTGTGTGTGTGTGTGTGTGTGTGTGTGTGTTTATGTGTGTGTGTGTGTGTGTGTGCGTGTGTGCCTGTGTGTGTGTGTGTGTGTGTGTGTGTGCGTGTGTGCCTGTGTGTGCGTGCGCTGACAGGACAGGAGTGTATGATGTCAAAGATAAAGAGGCAGAGATAAAGCTCCAGCCACACACACACTGACCGGCCTCAAGATGGACAGACAGACAGACGGACTGTCAGACAGACAGACTGACGCCGCAGAGTGTTTGCCTGGCTGAGGCCGGAGAGTCATTCGCTGAGCTTCCGAGCAGCGTCATAGAGCCCCTCTATCGTGATTCTACCTCCAGTGGCTTTCCTCCAGCGTACCCACAGTTCCAATCATCCAACGCTCGACAAGAAGCTCAGTCGGCGGACACGTCACGCTGGCGACTATAGATCTACTACGTCATCAGACGGCTAGCTATCACCACCGTAGGACCAGCCTCACGCTGGTGACTATAGATCTACTACCTCATCAGACGCCTCACGCTGGCGACTATAGATCTACTACGTCATCAGACGCCTCACGCCGGCGACTATAGATCTACTACGTCATCAGACGCCTCACGCCGGCGACTATAGATCTACTACGTCATCAGACGCCTCACGCTGGCGACTATAGATCTACTACGTCATCAGACGCCTCACGCCGGCGACTATAGATCTAATACGTCATCAGACGCCTCACGCTGGCGACTATAGATCTACTACGTCATCAGACGCCTCACGCCGGCGACTATAGATCTACTACGTCATCAGACGCCTCACGCCGGCGACTATAGATCTACTACGTCATCAGACGCCTCACGCTGGCGACTATAGATCTACTACGTCATCAGACGCCTCACGCTGGCGACTATAGATCTAATACGTCATCAGACGTCTAGCTATCACCACCGTAGGACCAGCCTCACGCTGGCGACTATAGGACTACGTCATCAGACGTCTACATATCACGCCACCGTACGGCCAGCCTCAGTTCGGCCAGGCTCTGTATGGCGAAACCCTGAAGGCTGTGATTGGTCAGATCATCAACAGTTGAGGGCGACGCTCTCCTATGATGTAGGACATAGGTCCAAATAGACCTTTTTTTTCACATCGTAGGAAAAATAAATGTGTCCCTCATAACACTAATCGTGGCATGTGTCTGCTCCTGAAGATATGTCTATCTACTGAGCCCCGGTTAAAAAGGAGCAGATGCCTCTGTGAGAAAGGTCCATCGGTCCTGATTCCTGATACTGCTGGTGCTCGGCGCTCGAGTGATCAGGGGAAAGCATTGAAACGGACCCATTGACTCACCAGAGGACTAACCGACTACATCACTGTCGTCACGGGTCGTCTGCTCATTGTAGCATCGGCCGAGTCTGTCACCACCACTGCACCAAGTTGGGAAACCATGTCCCTGTTCCTGCACAGGGAAATTCTGGGCAATCTGCCCATCTCCATCTCCATCTCCATCTCCATCTCAGCTCTCTCTCTCTCTCTCTCTCTCTCTCTCTCTCTCTCTCTCTCTCTCTCTCTCTCTCTCTCTCTCTCTCTCTCTCTATACCAGGGGTGTCAAACTCATTTCGCATCGTGGGCCACATACGGCCTAGGGAGATGTCAAGTGGGCCGGACCATTAAAATTATACCATACTCTGCTATAAATAACCAAAATATCATGTCTTTCCTTTGTTTTGGTGTAAAGAAGCACAAGAACATTAGGAAAATATTGAAATTTAATGAACTATCCTTTTACAAAACATTTCATGAAACACCTCATATTTCCTTAGACAAATGTGCAATTTACTTTTATCATTCACAAATATGCATTGCAACTGATCCCACTGATTGTACAAAGGCACAAAACTTTAATTGGTACTGAAAAATATAGTAATGCACTTTAAGATTAAATGAGACTTTTAAAGAAAGGAATTTTTAAACCACTTACACATACGCATATAAAATCTAAATGTAATCCCTGCGTACACCTTACAAACTAAGGAGAGTGATTTTAAATGTGTAATGAAGAAAGTGTTCGCCTGTCCTGTAAATCTGTAAACTTCATACATGAAACATACATACACATACAATACATACTGAAAATTTATGGAGTTGTATGAACAGTAGAATTCCATCACACAACTTTTGTTTTGAAGCTGCTGACTAACATTAAAGTGCACATTTTTTAAATCACCACAGTAAGGATTCATCTTCACAGAGCTGTATTCTTTCAATGCAAACAGTATCTAAGGCAGCATTTTAAAGGTGTTAGTCTAGTCTGGACTTGTATTTTTTCCTGAAACTTGGCATCTTTTGGCCTGTACAAGTGCATCAACACCAGGTGTCATGTCCTGACTAGCTGTCACTTTCAGAATGTCATTTAAGTGTTTGTTTGTGAGCCTTGAACGCATTTTTGTTTTATTGATATTCATCACTGAGAAAATTTGTTCACAAAGGTAGGTTGTCCCAAACATGCACAAAATTTTAGCAGCCAGGGCTGTTAATTTGGGGTACCCTGGTAGTAGATACTGATAAAATCTGTCCAGACCTACAGAGGCAAATTTGCCCTTCAAATCTGCATCACACTGCAAATCAATTATCTCTAGCTGAATTTCGACCGGCAGATCAGAAGCTTTAACTGTGAAAGGTGAGCGAAAAACTGAAAATTCTGTCTCAAGTTCACCAAATACCTGAAAACGTTTCTCAAACTCCCGCAGTAGTCCTGCAATTTTGTCTTTGTACAGTTTCATGTCCGCATCAGGTCTGGTCACACACACATCTCTCAGACAGGGGAAATGAGCAGGGTTGCCATTTGCCAGTTGCATCTCCCACAAAGTCAGCTTCAACTTAAATGCATGTATGTTGTCAGAAAACTGTGTGACAACTTTTTTGCGGCCTTGCAACATTTTGTTCAGATTGTTCAAGTGTTCAGTAATATCAACCAAGAATGCAAGGTCCCGTAGCCATTCCTGAGATTGTAATTCCAACACCGGTTTTCCTTTTTTCTCCATGAACTGTCTGATTTCCTCTCGTAGATCAAAGAAATGCCTCAGCACAGCGCCTCGGCTTAACCATCTCACTTCAGTGTGGTATGGCAGGCTGTGGGTAATGTTGCTGTCGCTGAGAAGTTTGTCAAACTGACGATGGTTCAGACCTCTGGACCGGATGAAATTTACAGTGCGAACAACCACCTCCATGACGTGGTCCATTTTCAGCGACTTGCAACACAATGCCTCCTGGTGCAAAATACAGTGAAATGTCCAGAAACGATCTCCTCCATTAAGGGCTTGTACTTTGTCTTTGAACTTTGTCGCGACACCTGCTTTCTTTCCGACCATGGATGGCGCGCCGTCTGTAGCCAGGCTGACAGCGCGGGACCAGTCCACTCCAACTCTGTCCAATGCAGCAACGACAGAGCCGAAAATGTCCTCGGCTGTTGTGGTGTCCATCATTGGCACCAACTCAAGAAACTCTTCAGTAACAGTCAATGTCTCATCAACTCCTCGAATAAATATGGCCAGTTGGGCCACGTCTGTGATGTCAGTGCTCTCGTCAATTGCCACGGAAAATGCAATAAATGACTTGACTCTCTGTTTCAATTGACTGTCTAAATCTGCCGATAGTTCCGAAATCCTCTCTGCTATAGTATTCCTCGTCAGGCTAATATTGGCAAAAGCTTGTCGCTTCTCGGGACATACAAGTTCAGCCGCCTTCATCATGCATCGTTTAACAAAGTCACCGTCGGAATACGGCTTCGATGCTAATGCTATTTCGCTAGCAATTAGGTAGCTGGCTTTTACCGCTGCTTCACTGACTTCTCGGCTCTGGATGAAAGTTGACTGCTGTTTCCTCAGACCCGCCAGCAATTCGTTAATCTTATCTCTTCTCAGTTGTCCTTGCAAGCCGTCATGTTTTTCGCTGTGATGAGTCTCGTAGTGGCGTCGAATATTATATTCCTTCAATACCGAAACTTGTTGCAAACACACCAAGCACAAAGGTTTTCCGTGCATCTCTGTAAATAAAAAGGACGTGGTCCATTTTTCTTTGAAACTTCTACACTCCTTATCTACTTTTCTCCGTTTGGATAACGACATTTTGGCTAATGAGGGTGTAGCGGAGAGGTAGAGACCAAGGTATTAACAACGTCGTAACAAGCAGCAGATGGCGCATTGATACCGTCTGCTGTTTTCAGTCTGTCTCAGTGATGCGGCTTGTCTTCTACTCTGATGGAAAGAGTGCGCCCCTTAGCGGATAATCCATGAATTGCAGCGAATTAAAAATATTAATTCCATGTTCTTTTTATGCATTTTTTCCACTTTCAAATTATCCTGCGGGCCTGATCGAACCTCCTTGGGGGCCGGTTCCGGCCCGCGGGCCGTATGTTTGACACCCCTGCTCTATACATTCCTGTCTTGTCCAAAAGAAACCTGTTCATCACCTCCCGTACCCAGAGAACCCACCACCCACCACCAGCCTACTCAGAGTCAGAGTCCTTCTTTATATCGTCAGGCTTGGGGGGGGGTGTTCTGGTCTGCTCTCTGCCATACAAACCACCTCCCCCCACACACACACTCTGCACACCAACCCATACTCCCTCCCTGAACCAGCATTCTCAGCTGGCTCCCTTCTCTCACCACTCTTCTCCTCCAGTATGTCTGTGCTGGTCTCTGCCCCAGCCTCACACTGGCCCATGTGGGAGGAAGGTCTGCGGTCCATTAAAGGGAGTTGATCAACAACAACAACAACCTGGTATGATGAAGAGTTTGGCCATTTATTTTGTACCAAGGTTGCTTTGCGCTGTCTATTGCCGGATGCATTCACTGAGGGGTCGGAGTTGGCTGGCCTTGAAACGACATAAGTCTTGTTCAAGAGCGCAGCGGTATATGCAGCAATATCCTTCTTTTGACATAATAATACAACATGCATGCATCTCTGGCTTAACGATGCCTTAAAACAGTACGCTTATGTGGATAAGCCTATGAATGCATATTTTAAATCATAATTTGTCATCTTCTCTGTTCAGTGGTCATTTTAGTATGCAGTACTTCCCCCATATTCATCTCTTCCCTCCTACATTCTGTGCCAAGTCTGCCTCACACTTGGATGGTGTTGCATGGGCCATGGCTAGCCAGCCAATTCTGTGTGTTATTGTATTATATGTATGTATGTACATGTACGTATGTATGTACATGTATGTATGTGTGTGTATCTATGTGTGTGTGTCTGGTGTGTGTGTATGTGTATGTGTACTGTGTGTGTGTGTCTGGTGTGTGTGTGTGTGTGTGTGTGTGTGTGTGTGTGTGTGTGTGTGTGTGTGTGTATGTGTACAGTGTGTGTGTGCATGCGTGTGTAGAGATGAGGTTAAACGTGTGTGTGCATCAGTGGATGTTAAATACAAGATGTCAAATGTAGGCGTGGTCATATTAAACTAAAAGGTCACTGATTGGCCGCTTGCCCTCTCCAACCCTTGGGGCGGAGCCAGTCATATTAGCAGTTTGGTTCCGCGCCAAAAAGCCCAACGGATAGTTGGTCCTGACAGTAAAAAGGGCATGTGTGTTGGGATCCGGCCAGATGTAAGAGGCTTTCAAATCAATTAGGGCTAATCAGGGGACACTAGGGATTCTTGGAATAAAACATCCAAGAATGCCACCGCAATACATCTCACATAAACCCTCCAAAAAATCTGTCCAAAAAATCCCCACTTAAGAGTTTTGTGGCAGAATCTGCTGTCATCCGTGGCTCGATCTATAAGCCTGCTTAGTTTGGAAAGACTTGAGGACTGAGTTATTATTGTGTGACTATCCGGTGATCTTATTATAATAAACACGGCCGTCTAGTTTACGTGCTGCACCAACGAGAACCCTCCGTCAAGAGGGGTCGGGGCGGTCTCCCTCACGGTGTGAGACTCAGACGGGACGGGACCTACCGTCCGCCACGCGAAGTCAGAGAGCTTCACCGACTCACGACTGCTGGAGCAGAAATGTGGCGAAATGACAATTTGTTGAAATGATCAATCAACATCAATCAATCAACGTTTTTTTAACAGTTTGAACAAAATACCCTGTCGAAAAACCAAAAGTACACCAAACAAAAAGATTATAGTTCAAAGTCATGGAACTATTCAGAATCTACCAGCATGGTGGGCTGCTCACATGGGTACCACCTTGCTGTTGTGATGAGAGTGGAGGACGGAGACAGAACAGAACAGAGAGGACAGCTGTGGGGACAGACGGTGTGGGCGGGGCTTACTTCAGGAGTCTAATGAGAATGAATGAGCAAGAAGAAAGCCGAGCCAGAGCCCTGTGAGTATAGTGCGGTTAAGGATGAATTGCGGTTCTTCTGTATCTTGTGCAGCCAAACCAACGCATTCTCATGAACCGGTTCGTAGGATTCCCTACTTG
Source organism: Muraenolepis orangiensis (assembly GCA_027704905.1). Lineage (NCBI taxonomy): Eukaryota > Metazoa > Chordata > Actinopteri > Gadiformes > Muraenolepididae > Muraenolepis > Muraenolepis orangiensis. The sequence continues at coordinate 11,230,915 of CM051001.1, forward strand.
AAAACAGTGCACTTTGTTTGGTAGGAAATCGTCTGTACAGCAATCAGTGCGCATGCGCGTCCCACTGCAGCGAGAACACAAAGCAACATGGCCGACTTTCCGCGTATTCTCAGTGGAAAATGATCATATAGTTTGGCCATTTAAATATGTTTTGATAACATTTCTGGCAAGAAATGGGCCATTATTTGTCACAATCGTCCTTCAGTGAATGTATACGATCTTTAGTTTCATAGTTATTACCAATATTTCCACGGACATGTTTTCAGAGCCATCAGTGCACATGCGCACACTCCAGCTTTAAATAAGTGTGTTTGCGCAGCAGCTGCAGCAACGCTTTCTCAGTGCACTTTGTTACGCAGGAATCGTACGTACGTTCGTTCCCGCCCCTTTCAGTGGGCGAACAGAGCAACTGAAATCATGTCTAAAATAACACTTATACATGTATGTTTTTATGACTTTTTTTCTCACGATACAAACACATGTTAAGGTTACTCTAAAATACGGTTTGATAATATTTCTAGTGAGAAATATGCACTTAAGTTTAAAAAATCTGTGTTCAATAAATGTATACCATCTTTAGTTTGTTAGTTATGGCGAAGATTCTGCAACATGTATTTCCGTTGCTATGGTGACACACAAAAGTGAGTTTGTGTCGTGCACAAATAATGTTCATCGCACCCCCCCACATTTGGCTACTTCATACCCCTTAAATCATGTTTGACTGATTTGATCCAGCTTGGCCCTAAAAAGCTCAGAGAAAGTACACCTGCATTTGAGCCTTGGCTTGGAGCAAGATGAAAATTAAACTTAGTCGTAGGACAACCATGAAGACATCATTGGTCTTGATCTAGAGAGTAACATATGTCAGGATGAAAGGTGTGGGGGGGTTCCTGCTCCTCAGGGGTGCCCTATGAACCTGGAACCTGTGCCACCTTTGAAGGCTTACAGGGAAGCCAAACAAAGTGCAACAGACATGCGATCAGCAGTTTTGGAAAGCTCATGACCTCTAATACCATAAGCAATTGGGGGCGTCACTCAGCAGGGTCACAACCTATAAAAAACATGATTTCACCATCTTACAAATAAGAAAGATCAAATCTGACCACGCCAGTTTGTTTCTCGACCAGTAAACCCTATAATAAGATGGCAAGTTTCCTGGTCACAATTTCACATAATAGGGAAAACACATTAGAACTACAAAATGTGTGACAGCACACTGCAAATTGTAGTTTGCTTTGTGTCCTGGTCTCGTCCGGGTCTCGTCCCTCGATCTATTTGTGTTAATAATGTGGTTTATATATTTTTAAACATATAATGTGGTTTCTGAACGAGACGGTGCAGCTCAATGCCGCTGCAATCCGATGGATTAGTAATACACGTAAAAATAAACTTAAATAATAAACGTAACAGAACAATAATGCGCATTTATATCAGCGTCCATAGCAACGATAGAAACCTGAACAAATCTTCCCAATTACTCAAAAACTAAAGATTGTATAAATTCACTGAACAAAGCGTGTGAGAGTAAAACACACATTTCTCGCAAAAAATGTTATCAAAACATATTATAATGCCGAAACGATCTATCTATCTATTACATTTTCCACCAAGAATACAAAGAAACGTGAAATTACAGCTGCAGAAGTTTGCGCATGCACACCGGGTTGATACGTACAATTTCCTACGAAACAAAGTGCACCGTTTTTTTTTGTAAGAAATCCTACGTATCGTTTATGAGAACAGCCTGGCCAAGCATATGCTCCAATATCATCATCCACATGCTCTGGCCAGGAGCACAAATCGGCCTGGAAGAAGACATGATGTTCTCGCAAACAACGAGACGCACGGAGAGAGAGGGAGAGGGTGTGTGTGTAGAGGATGTGAAGTGCCCAGTCCTGCACGCCAAAACCATAATGTTAGCCCGTAATACTGCTGCTCCTACACAGACTTCCTGGAACCCGCCATGTCCATGTGGACGTGTGTGGACTATCTGTGTATAGGTACGTGTGTACGTGTGTTTGTGTGTGTGTGTGTGTGGGGGGGGGGGGGGGGAGGGGTTGTGTGCATGTGTAAAGGTTTGTGTGTGTGCATGTGGAGGTGGTTGTTTTTGTGTTTGTTTGTGTGTGTGTGTTTGTGTATAAGTGTGTGTGGGTGTGTGTTTACATGTGTGGTGTGTGTGCATGTGTGTGTGTGTGTGTATGTGGGGGGGGGGTTGTGTGTGTGTGTGTGTGTGTGTGTGTGTGTGTGTGTGTGTGTGTGTGTGTGTGTGTGTGTAGGTCTGTACACAAGCCAAGATTAGAATGTATCCTGCCGGTGTGTTTTGGTTTTGCGTTATGTGTCAGTTAGAGCTAGAACACAAATATAAAAAATAGAGAAATAGATAGTGTGAAACTGCTAGTAACTCTCCTCTCATTGTGCCTTCCTCTTGCCGTGTTGGGAGCAGGTCTTCAGGTGTTATTGTATCTCTGTGCAACTTTGAAAACCCTGTTCTTTGAACCCCGGTCCATGCTCAGTATGCATGTTCTCCATGTATTAGAGAATGGTGGCCACCGAATGCATGGGCAATGCTATTGTTATTTTATATATTCTTTTTTATAGTATCGTTTTTTTGAAAATTCATACTGCGGGAGGGAATGGGGAGTAAGCATTCCGTTGTACTACGTTGCATATGGCAAAACAAAAATCTTGAATCTTGAATCTTAAATCTTTGTGGAACGGTTAAAACCATCTCGACCTCCTTAATTTACAAATGGAAAAGAATGGACAGGGAGAGAGCGAGACAAAGAGAGAGAGCGAGAGAGAGAGAGAGAGACAAAGAGAGAGAGCGAGAGAGAGAGAGCGAGACAAAGAGAGAGAGCGAGAGAGAGAGAGCGAGACAAAGAGAGAGAGAAAGAGCGAGAGAGCGAGAGCGAGATAGCCTCAGAGCGGTTAACAGAGCGAGACATACAGCAAACATGATGCAGAGATACGCACGCAACCCTTCCACTCACTATCAGCTTCCATGAAAACACGCAGAGCATGTGTTGTGATGATGATGATGATGATGGTAAAGTGTGAAAAGACAGTGCGGTTGCATTCCGGGAGTCAGATCTATAGGCAGTCGTGGCATCGAGCTCCCTGCTCAATTTCCAGATGTTTTCCTCCTGCTCACTGTATGTCCAATTGCAGTGAAATGAAGAGGAGGGGGGGGGGCAAGGGCGAGGGATCCGTCAGTGTAGTATCCTAACAGGAAGTGTTTAGTGATTTGTTTACCTATTTATTCGGAGCACACCGCTTTCTGGAAATAGACGAGCAAGTGGCAAGCAAATGTCAATAGACTAAATGTTTTGCCCTTTGAATAGAACATGGAAAATGTCGTTTTTTGGACACCTTAGTACAGAGCAAAAAAATGCAAAGATGGAAACTTTTAGTGTAACAGTCATCAGCAGGTAGTGCTGTGCAGTGGTAAACCTCACTCCCTGTCAGCTAAATAGACGTTCTAGCGATGAAGCTAGAACCTATGGGTTTTAGCTTCTCACGGAAGAACGTTGCCTCTCATGCCGGAGGTCGTCAGTTCGAGCCCCGGACACTGACTGTTACACTAGCACACACCAGTATTCATGTGTAAATGAATCCCACACTATCTTAGTAGCAACTTATTGTTGGTGTTACACCCATGGAGACGTGGTAGAGTGTGATCATCAGATACACAGCTAGTTAAGGATATTGATATTGCAGACCGAGAGGGCCGTCCAGCAACACCTCCAGACACCGCATGCATCACACACAGCCTGGTGCTGAGGACAGCGCTCTAGAGGCTGTAGAGTCATCTTCACTTTCCTCTGCATACATTTACATTTACATTTACATTTAGGGCATTTGGCAGACGCTTTTATCCAAAGCGACTTACAAGGTGTACATTAGTTGAAGCAGACAATAGCATAACACTGGGGTACGCAAACATATAAATACAGCAGTTCACAAGTATTCATATTGACAAGATGAATAACACAATTTCGTACTGCTAGGTCACCTGCTTAAGTAGCTGTGATAAGAGCGTGTTAACAACATTAAGGACATACACTTGCTAACATATACAACATGCTAAGAGCTATTAATGTCAGGACTTAAGCAAGTTTAGGGGTTTCACAAAGGAGAGTCCAGGTGGACTCTGAACAGGTGGGTCTTGAGTCTCTTGCGGAAGCTGGCGAGGGACTCTGCCGTCCTGACATGAGACGGGAGTTCATTCCACCACTGTGGGGCCAGAGCCGTGAAGAGCTGGGTCTTGGACGAGCGATGCTTGGTTGTTTTCAGTGAAGGTCGAACAAGTCGCCTGGCAGAAGTTGAGCGGAGCGCTCTGGCTGGGATGTAGGGTTTGACCAACGCCTGGAGGTAGGCCGGGGCAGTTCCATTGACTGCCCTAAAGGTCAGCACCAGAATCTTGAATTTGATGCGAGCATTTACCGGAAGCCAGTGGAGTTCGCGGAAGAGAGGGGTCACGTGGGAGAATTTCGGTAGGTTGAATACCAGGCGTGCTGCTGCGTTCTGGATGCGTTGGAGGGGCTTGGTTGCAGAGGCGGGGAGTCCCGCCAGGAGAGAGTTGCAGTAGTCGAGGCGGGTGATGACGAGCGCTTGGACCAGGATCTGCGCCGCTTCACGTGTGAGGAAGGGCCGGATCCTGCGGATGTTGTAGAGGGCAATTCTGCAAGATCGGGCCACCGCGGTGACGTTGGCATTGCAGGACAGCTGGTCATCTACCACCACACCAAGGTCTCTTGTTGTGGTTGAGGGGGAGACTTGGGTGTTCTCGATGGTGACCAGTAGGTCCATCTGAGGGCAGTCTTTCCCCGGTATGAAGAGGAGCTCAGTCTTGTCAAGGTTGAGCTTCAGGTGGTTGGCGGCTGTCCATCTGCTGATGTCGGCCAGGCATTTCGAGATGCGTGTTGCTATTTGGGCTTCTGAGGGGGGAAAGGAGAGAAACAGTTACAAGTACAAGTACATTTATTTGAGGAGAGAGTAAAATATATTACATGTATTCTGTCAACCACATCTTTAAAACTTTGTGTAAAAAGTATATAGGCGAAACAACTCATTAAAAGCCTAATCAAATGCACAGAAACTCAAAACTGATAATGTACAACCTGTTAGTATTACACTTTGTAACTAGTCTTGCACTTTCAGTACTTTGTTCTGTTAGAGCTAAAAACGTCATAATTGTTCTGCAGTGGCTCCACATCCGTCATTTAAATATTCATATATTTAGTCACCTATGGGTTGGCCACACGCCAACAAACGTTGTGTGGCCATCCCAGTCCGAAGATTGTAGAATATAATCCCTGATGAGATTGTCACTCAGCGGTCAACGTGAATGATGAACGCCTGGAGCCGCTCCGATGTCCACATCAGCCTCCATCACCACGTTGCCTCTTTTCCGTGTGCTGGAAGATTACCGTTTATGCCCGACGCTCGTGGCATCAAGCCTGAGCCGGAGCCTTAAGAAAATAATTTTGGCCGAGTATAAGAGGTTTCAGGGTTAGAGGGAGTTGTAATTTGGCCCTGTGAAGCCCCTTTGAGACGGGTGAACTACTTAAAGGTGCTGGCGGTAGGCTTTACGAGATAAGACTTTACTGCAATTTGTTGGAAAATGAGCCTGGCCACCTGCCAGCTGTTAGCGAGTGAAATGCTCTGCGAGAATATCTGTTCCTAGTGGGCTGTGTCTGCCTCTGAATGAGACCTTTTGGATTCTTCCATGCTTGTTTCTGACCAATCAGGGCTTCTCTTCCCTGATTGATTTAGGGAATGCATCTTACTTGTCAATCACAGGTGTGTGAAGTGCAACACCTCTCATTGGAGGAGAAACATAGGGAGGGAGGGGGCCAGCAGAGAGGGAGGGGACACATTTTAGGTTGTTTAGTTTCAAAATCTCGCTCTCTTCTGCTTTTTCTTTTTGCAATCTCTTCAATACTCCAATTTCGCTTTAAGGCCCGTCAAAATGAACTCATCTTAGCCTGGGTGTCGGTACGATGCCACTCACTTACAGAACACTATCACAGAGGGAATGTAAGCAGCAGTTTATCTTCAGATATAAATCAGTCCAAATATATATATTCCAGCGTGCACACTCTGACCAATTTTGCCAGAATGAGAACCCTCTCCGTGACAAAATGATGTTCCTTTCAGCCCATTTGAAGAATTTAATTTAATGAGTTAAATGGCTGGCAAATAAAAGCTGAATTTAGCATTAAAGCCACTTCTCAGCCCGTCACGCTGCCTGGCTCTGATTATTTTCCACGGCTGTAGTGGCTCAGTGGATGCTTTAATGAGGAATGCTGACTGCTGTTAATACCAGCTGTTAGTGGCCAGCCTGCTCTTTATGTGTCCAAATCAATTACTTCTTCTCGTTTTTTAACACTGAAATAGCTTAAATCGATCTCATCATACACAATATATTCTTGCTTTTTTCTTGATCACTTACCTCAGTAGCTTGGGGGGTTTTCCAATGTTAACTACTGCTATTTGATTTATATATATTTAGGACATGGATATATACATGAGCCACAGTTTGGCACATGTAGTTCTGTGGACAGAAACTGCATTAATGGGTTGTGGGAAATGTGGGTGATGTGATCTGTTCTTGTTTAGAACGTTTCAACGTTCAAGCCTGAGTGAGTTCATGTTGCCATTTGTGGAAAGACACTAAATTGTGTCCGGAACACAAGTTCAAATTGCTGCCGTAGAGCTAATGCTTCATGGGACACGTGGGCCGACTACATAGAGCGTCTAACAGAGATAGATACTAAGGCTGTAAAGGCTATGGAACAGGGCACCAGATGACGGCAGTAATGCAGATAGAGGGGGGTCTGGTGCCTTGCTCAAGGGCACCTCGGCAGTGCTCAGGTGTTTTGGGGACAGACTGAGCTACTGTATGTATTTTAATTGATTGTGTATCTGAATGTAAACACACCATGTGTTCAGTGTGTTTATTGTGTATTGTAGTATAGTGTATATGTATGTAGGTTGTTTGAGTGTTGTTTATTGTACATAGTATAGTATATAATAGGTAGTATATAGTGTTGTTTATATTATATAGTATTGTATATAGCAGGTAGTATATAGTGTAGTTTATGTTATATAGTATAGTATATAGTAGGTTGTAAATAGCGTTGTTTATAGTATAAGGTATAGTATATAGAAGGTAGGATTAAGTGTTGTTTATAGTGTAAAGTATATTCTATAAAAGGTAGTATACATATAGTAGTAGTAGTAGTGGTAGTATATATAGTGTTAGCATACTATAGCATAGTACAGTATTGTTGTTGAAATTCGGATGGGGGGTATTTCCATTGTACTTGTTGCACATGGACAATTTAAACATCTTGAATCTTGAATCTTGAATCTGGGTCCTGTTTTCATGGCCATTCAAAGTTGGGGGATAGGGGTGGGGTGTGTTTCTTTGATGAAGTGTGTTCAATTGAAGGGATTTGCATGCTGTCCTACCACATTCATAATTCATAATTCATAATGTGCATCATAAACGTGTGCCTTTTCACATCGTATGTAGATACATCAGCGTGAGTCACAAACCAGTTTGTACAGAAGAGTAGGAGACTTCACAGTGGGCCTAAGTCAGAAAGGAGGCTATAGGTTAGACATGGTGGCTGATGTTTGGGGGTCGTTTCAGGACGTTCCAAACACATTGACTCCTCGACATGTGCTCTCCAGGTGGTGAGGTGATCGTGTTTCACATCCCTGTGAATGTAGTAATGCTGTTTTCCATTTCAGCGCTGTGCTGTGCACAACACCCCATCTCAGCCTTCTCTCTCTTTCTTGCTTTACACCACATCTCCAGTTCGGATCGGTTTACCATTATATGATACCATGAAAAGAAAATGGGTCAGATATGAACTGTTATGTGTGGCTGAATACTTTCAGTGTCAAAGTGCTTGAGACTAGTGGATGCATAATGGAGGAGGTAATGAAGCCTTAAATCCTGGGCTCTCATTAGGAGTCTTTTTAAAAGGCACTTTGGGGATTAGAACAGCGTAATAGCCCTGGTCAGGTGCTCATGCTTGGCAGACAGGGGTTCTCTCTGCACAGTGAGGCCAAGGTTTCCATGTCGGTGACTTTATTAATCTGCACCCAAGCCAGCGTTATAGTGATGTGTGCTAGGCAGTCGAAACCATCGTTTGTAATTGCTGAACGGGATTTGAATGGCGGCCTTTCAGAGTGCCACGTCGTCTTGTTCTGTTCCCTGTGGAAGAAACATGAGTCTCCTTCTGCGGAACACAAGGACACTCGTGTTCCTGATGGAGGATGCAGAATGTGGAGGAAGAGCAAAGGAGTAATGGATGCTTTTATATAGCGCTTTACAAGTCATGCCTCACATTCACCCATTCATTCACCAACGGTGGAGTCAAGGAGACAGCCAGCACATAGGAGCAGTTAGGGTTAGGGTTGTGTTGCTCAAGGACACCTCGACAGTTTTTGCTAGGAAGGAGCTAGGAGGAGCCGGGGGATCGAACAAGCGACCTTTCGGTTGTGAGGCGACCGCTCTACCTCCTGAGCTATACTGCCACCCTCAGGAGTGTGTGTGGTGTGTGTGTGTGCGCGTGTGTGTGTATGTGTGTGTATGTGTGTGTGTGTGTATGTGTGTGTGTGCGCGCGTGTGTGTGTGTGCGTGTGTGTGTGTGTGTGTGTGTGTGTGTGTGTGTGTGTGTGTGTGTGTGTGTATGTGTGTGTGTGTGTGCGTGTGTGTGTGTGTGTGTATGTGTGTGTCGCAGTGTTCTACTGGGGGGGGGGGGGTTAAGTGTGTTTTAAGAAGGGACTTAAAGGAGACCACTGACTCGGCTGACCCAGTTACCTCTGATTTCCTCTGATTTCCTCTGATTTCCTCTGATTTCCTCTGGCTGATTCCAGAGCCTCTGGGCCTCTGTCGTCTTTAGCTCTAAGCCGGGACTCTGGATCGATAAAAGACCTCTGCTTGAAGACCTACGTACTGCCGTGTAAGGCACTAAAAGGTCAGAGATATAGTAAGGATGAGAGAGACCATGAAGTAAAAGTAGCCTAATCAGTCAAATATTAAAACATAAAAACATACTGCCTGGAGCCAGTGGAACAAGGCTAAAACAGAGAGTGGTGTGACCACGTCTCTCCTGGTTCTGGTTAAACCCCCGGCAGCTGAGTTGTGTACAGTCTGGGGTCGGTGGTTAATGTGGTATGGCCGGGGTCTTGTTTGTCATGCTGTGCAGCAAGTGACACCAGTCTGCCACCCAGAGCTAACAAAAAAAACTGAAAAAGAAGGCAGAATTGACAACCGGTGGTCAAAACATCTTTCAGTATGCAAGATGGTGTCTGAGTGTCCAAAAACCAAGGCCACCAAGCAACACATATTCATGTGTTGTTGTGTTGCCCACTCTCTGTGTTGTATACAGCAAATAAGCTTGGCTTTTGCCACAAATACACACTAAGAGGTTTGAGCTTTTCAGTCTTTCACCTGTAATTCATATTCTGTTTAACATTGCTGGTAATCTGACTGTGTTGTTGTTAATGTTCTGGCATCATATCAAGTGAAGTCAAGTCAATATTATTTGTATAGTCCTTAATCACAGTTTCACTCTCAAAGGTCTTCCCATGCCACATGCTTACAACACCCCCCAAACCCTAGCCACCCTAAGGGCATGAAAAAACTCCCTTAATGATGGAGGAAGAAATCTTGAGAGGAAACGCAGAGATGGGGTATCCCTCCTTCCAGGGATGGTTCAGGAGTGCAATGGGTGCCATAAGTGACATACATAGTTATACAGAAACTATGAAGAAACATTAAGGTACAAATAGTAAAATGGGAATATAATTAGTGTGTGAAGCAGACTGTGGTATGGTTAGACGGGGTAGGGTGGACATGGAACATGCAGAGAACCTCTAGTATAGTACGTATCGGCAACAGGGGTATGCTAGTGCTGGGTAACGGGCCGATTTAGCTATAATGAGAGCTGAGGGGCCACTCCTAGGAGCCAAACAACAATGTAAAAAGGTAGGCTTGATAATATGACTTTAATTGTAACATGCAGGGAATATTAAATATATTTGTATTGGTAGGCCAAACACAATATTATAATCAAGCATTTTTTTCTTCATGGACATTCATAATATATTCCAAGATCATCCATCTTCCTGTGATCTGGACTCAGTGTCATCGTATCAGAACTGTTATACTGTACCAGTCTATTATGGGTGGCCATAACTGAAGCATAGCAATTGGGAAGTAATGCCCTGCAATAAAACAGAGACTTCATACATCTGTCACCTGTCCATCATCCTCCTTTCATATCTCTTCACCTTTCATCAAGTCTGGCTCAAAACCCAAAGAAATAAATAATATTAAATATAAGCTTATAGCTTACGTTTAAGTATACCGAGTATATATATACAGTATATTTATTTAAAATTCACTTCATGGCCAACAGGGGGCAACAAAGAGGCACTGTTCGGCATTCTTAAACAGACAAGAGCCTTGAGCCACCGTACCGTCATTTAGGATCCTGGCTAATCGTCCTCCCTCTATGGGGGGTCTCTTTTCCCGCTCGTCTTATTCTCCTTCCCTCTTCTACAGTCTACTGTTCTCTCTTGTCTTTAAAGTCTTAACTCAAGCCTGCTATTTGCTTCCTCGATTGCATCCAATGACCTCTCATCTCTCTCTCTCTCTCTCTCTCTCTCTCTCTCTCTCTCTCTCTCTCTCTCTCTCTCTCTCTCTCTCTCTCTCTCTCTCTCTCTCTCTCTATCTCTCTCTCTCTCTCTTGCCCTTGGTTGTAAATAGGTAGCCTGTAAAGTCCTTTGGAAGTGTAGCTGTGAATAAGAGCTATACAATGTACATTATATTATTATTATATTATTTTAGATATTTATATATTGTGGTGGAGTGATATAATTCACCCACGGAACTACGGGTGGGGTATTGTGTTGCCGGGGACATTAGTGCACGGGACTCCCCTTGGTTGTTCTTCCGCTAGAAAGCCATGTGGTGTTTACGTTCTTCTCATGTGGAATAAACATCCCGTTTGGACTTTAAATACCCCGCCTCCGACTTCCGTCTCTCGGAAATACAATGGTGACCTCGACGTAAGTCTCGCTGAAGTATCCGAGACTGAACAGAACATGGCAAATAACGCTGTTTTAATCAAATTGCCAGAGTTTTGGAAGACAAACGCGACATCGTGGTTCGCACAGACGGAGGCTCAATTCGCTCTCTGCGGGATTACGGACGACAACGTTTGCTATTTCCACGTTGTTTCATCGCTGGGGAGCTCCACTGAGGCCTGGACGGTGGCCTTTATTGCAAATCCCCATGCACTGGATAGGTATGAAGCGTTCAAGGCTTACCTCTTCAACACCTTCGAGTTATCGCAGTCGGAACGAGCCCGACGTCTGCTCGCTATTCATGGCCTTGGAGACAGCAAGCCTTCCCAACATATGGAAATGATGCTGAGCCTGCTGGGAGAGGAAGAACCAGGTTTTATTTTTAAAGAACTGTTTCTTTGGCACATGCCGCCTCATGTCCAGATAGCGCTCGCAAATACGACTATAGCTTAACACCGGGCTTTAGCCGAAGAAGCTGACCGTTTTTTCCTAGCCACTCAGTGTTCCGCCCCCGAGGTGCTAGCCCCGACACGCAGTTACACCCCCCTGGGCAGAGACATGGTTACTAGCAGAGGACCCGTGGCTACCGACAGCAGTGCTAGCACAGGCATGTGCTATTTCCATGCACGTTTCGGCGCAAAGGCAAAGAGGTGCCGCTCTCCTTGCAATTACAAACCGACGGGAAACGCCAAAGCCTGGCCTCGGTAGTGGCTGCGAGCGTGGGCACAACAAACCGGCTGCTGTTCAGAGACACTCTCTCCGGGCGCAAATTCCTCTGTGACACAGGTGCTCAGAGGAGCGTCCTGCCGGCTACGGGGAGCGATAACGCTGGCAAAGATCATGGCCCACGTTTGATGTCCGCTAACGCCACGCCTATCCGAACCAATGGCACAAAGGCTGTGGACCTGTGTTTCGGGGGCCAGAGGTTTACATGGGACTTCATCACGGCCGACTTCCCCCTCCTCGGCGCAGACTTCCAGTGCGTGATTTTCCCAGGCACGTCCCCCAGCACGTCCCCCAGCCAGACCCTCAACTGGACGCCCAAAAGAGAGATCGCCTTCGATGCCACCAAAGCCACCCTGAGCCAAGCCGCCATATTGGCTCACCCGTCACACAAGGCCCCCATCGCTATCACAACCGACGTGTCTGACTATGCTGTCGGCGCAGTGCACGAGCATTGGGTCAACGGTGCCTGGCGCAACGGTGCCTAACCCGCAGAGAGCGCAAGTACGGTGCATTCGAAAGAGAACTCCTTGGCCTCTGGTTGGCAATACGGCACTTCCGGTTCCTGCTGGAAGGCCGTGAGTTTAAGGCATTCGTGGACCACAAGCCACTCACATTCACATGTCCAAAGTGGCCGAGCCGTGGTACACCCGCCAGCAGTGCCAGCTCTCGTACATTTCCGAGTACACCATGTACATCACTGCACAACACTGGCAAGGCCAACGTGGTTGCTGACTGCCTCTCCAGAGCAGTCATCGGAGCTGTTCAACTGGGCCTCGATTACCTCCACATGAGCACGGACCAGGCCTCTGACCACGGGGTCCAGACCCCGGTGGTTAGTAATCTAACCACCAAGTTTTGTCCAATTCCGTATGTAACTTTTTGAGTTATCTTGCTCTCCGACAAACAGACAAACAGACAAACAGACAGACATAAAGGCAAAACAACATAACCTCCTCCCATCCTGGATGGCGGAGGTAATTAGATCACTCTTTCTTTCACATCATTATGCACCAGTTGTTTGGTGGCGTGAAACATCTGCACCTCGAGGTGGTTCTTCAATCTCTGATGAGAGCAGCGAAGCCATGATCCAGAATGGGCTTCAGACCCCCACTGTGAACCCACAACAACACACAGTCACATGCATGCTTCTCCCTCTCAGTGGTTGGACAATATCAGGCAATACAAACCACTGCTACATAACATATGCATATGAGGCACCACATAATGGAGCCATATGCTGTCCAGGGGGCACAGGTGTAGAATCAGCACATGAGAGCACATGGAGTGTGTGAGTCGCGGCTCTTATGGGATAGCGTGGTGCTATAGACAGCCGACTGTGTGAGGTGGGGGGGAAAAGACCAGAGTTTGGCCAATTATATTCGGATTGTTTATTGGATTTCCCCTCTGTTCACGGTACACTTTGTGAAGTAACCTATCGAGAAGCCAAGTAAAACAGAGTCCCAATGTACAGGATGGGGAGAAAGGCAACTGAAACAACAATGAAGATATCACATTTGACTTGTCAGCGATAGCAAGAGGAAAATAGTTTGAACAAAAGTTTTGGGAGATTTTATTTAGTTTAGACGATCCATAAAGGACCCTAAACAATAACCTTGGACACACTGTGTTGGCCTATTTATCGCTGTTGTACTTCTACCTGAGCACTGGTTCAGTTCTTGGAGACTTGTTAGAAATTAAATGCACTTTTAACTTCTGGTGATGAGTTGTTCTCTTACCTTCCTTTGTTGAACGCACTATTGTTAGTGGCTTTGGACAAAAGCGTCTGCTTAATCACTGTATTGTAATTAAATAAGGTTATGTAATAGTGTACACACAGCAGATATATTGTACACACAGCGGCCATAGAGTACACACAGCGTGGGCCGAGGGCCGGATGTGGGCATAGGGCGGCTCAGTGCTGGATCTGGACCTTGGCCTCTCTTGTAGATTGCCGTCTTGTAGACCAACAAGTGGTCTATTACTTGATTTTTTTTTAATGAGAATCACAAGGAGCAGAATTCACAGAAAGTCATTACAACAACACAGGTCTCCTGGAAGCAGTGATGGAGACATTAAAGCTTCCCTTATTCCAGCCGGCACACCTCTGCTCTCTGCTGGGTTAAGGACGACCCAGCAAGGCTGTTTAACCGCAGGGTTTTAGATATAGACGTTGGCAGGCTATTTCTTGCAAGTAATTTTAGCTGTTGTTGTTGTTGTTTAGTTTTTTTTCGCCAACCAGCAGTATGTCGGCATTAGTAGGGTACTAGAAAACGCCATGTTAAGGTTCGCTAAACCTCGGCAGAGTGTCACTCTCTACTGATTCTAACGTCACGCTGTCACTATTAACCTCACAAATCAATTAGGTTCAATTACCTTCACTTGAATGGTTTTAAGTGCTTTCCTGTGGACTCTACACATGTCTATTTCACATCTTGGGGCAAATGCTTATAGAAGTATAGACAGACTTTGGTATAGTGTGCAGTAACAGCCTCGTTAGACATATACTATATATATATATATATATAATATATATATATATATATATATATATATATATATATGGTTACATTCAATGGTTGGGAATTGTGCATAACTATGATTATGCTACCACTCACAGTTGTAATAACAAAGCAGATTTAGCACATACAGGGTCAACAAAAGCAGAATTTCGCTCTTTCACTTTTCATCTTATTTTTGCACCAAATGGGCCATGGACCGTAAGTTGGTTACGTACGGTGGTACGGTGAAGCGTACGTTCAATTCATCCTATGTATTGGTAGTCACGTGTACAGAACACAGCGTTCCTGACAAGTTCAATTTCAGACTTATTTCGTTTTTGGATGACTTTATAACAGTTTTCAGAATTAGACCACTGGACGTGTACCGGAAAATTCCCACCACAGTGTGTGTGTGCGTGTGTGTGTGTCCGTGTCCCAACTATCAAGCGACGGTTAACCTGGGTGTCCTCCATTTTGTGTTGTTGTTTTTGTTGCTGCTTTCTCTCTTTGACTCCATCGGCGCTCTCGTCACTTCTTCCCCACTTTTAGGAACTTTTTATCCACTTATCTTAGTCTCTCTCTTTCTTTCTTTTTGTCTCTCTCGCTCTCTCTCTCTCTCTCTCTCTCTCTCTCTCTCTCTCTCTCTCTCTCTCTCTCTCTCTCTCTCTCTCTCTCTCTCTCTCTCTCTCTCTCTCTCTCTTTCTTTCTTTTCTCTCTCTCTCTCTCTCTCTCTCTCTCTCTCTCTCTCTCTCTCTCTCTCTCTCTCTCTCTCTCTCTCTCTCTCCTGCTCCCTATCTTCCCTGTTCTCTCTCTCTCTTTTTCTCTCACAGTCATCCCCCACCATTCATCTCTGTCAGTGTTCTTCATAGCATTTAGGGAAAGAGAGAGAGAGAGAGAGAGAGAGAGAGAGAGAGAGAGAGAGAGAGAGAGAGAGAGAGAGAGAGAGAGAGAGATGTTAAAACACTAATTTAAAGACATATTTAAGACAAAGCCCAAAAGGCAAAAAAGTACAAAACCAAACCAAAAGGAACCGAACCAAAAGCCAACCTGCCTGTGTGACGTGTGAAGAGAGAGAGTGGCTGATGTGGTTCAGCTCATGAAGCCTGCAGGCCCAACCTGCACAGGTGACCACATCAGCTGACCACTCTCTCAGCTCCGCCCACTGGTGACCACATCAGCTGACCACCCTCTCAGCTCCGCCCACTGGTGACCACATCAGCTGACGACCCCTCTCAGCTCCGCCCACTGGTGACATCATCAGCTGACCACCCTCTCAGCTCCGCCCACTGGTGACATCATCAGCTGACGACCCCTCTCAGCTCCGCCCACTGGTGACATCATCAGCTGACCACCCTCTCAGCTCCGCCCACTGGCTCCCTGCAAACAGGAGAACCAGCAGACAGAGAGAGTTGTCACATTATGTACTGTAAACATACGTTACAGAGTGTCACTGGCTGTGTCCTTCCTTCCTTCCCTCATTCCCTCACTCACTGCTCCCTACTCCCTCTCTAGGAGTTCAATGTAGAGGACTATATAGTGAAATCCTTCCCTCATTCCCTACTCCCTACTCCCTCTCTTGTAGTTTAATGTAGAGGACTATATAGTGAAATCCTTCCCTCATTCCCTACTCCCTCTCTAGTAGTTTAATGTAGAGGACTATATAGTGAAATCCTTCCCTCATTCCCTACTCCCTCTCTAGTAGTTTAATGTAGAGGACTATATAGTGAAATCCTTCCCTCATTCCCTACTCCCTACTCCCTCTCTAGTAGTTTAATGTAGAGGACTATATCGTGAAATCCTTCCCTCATTCCCTACTCCCTACTCCCTCTCTTGTAGTTCAATGTAGAGGACTATATAGTGAAATCCTTCCCTTATTCCCTCATTCCCTACTCCCTCTCTAGTAGTTTAATGTAGAGGACTATATAGTGAAATCCTTCCCTTATTCCCTCATTCCCTACTCCCTCTCTAGTAGTTTAATGTAGAGGACTATATCGTGAAATCCTTCCCTCATTCCCTACTCCCTACTCCCTCTCTTGTAGTTCAATGAAGAGGACTATATAGTGAAATCCTTCCCTTATTCCCTCATTCCCTACTCCCTCTCTAGTAGTTTAATGTAGAGGACTATATAGTGAAATCCTTCCCTTATTCCCTCATTCCCTACTCCCTCTCTAGTAGTTTAATGTAGAGGACTATATCGTGAAATCCTTCCCTCATTCCCTACTCCCTACTCCCTCTCTTGTAGTTCAATGTAGAGGACTATATAGTGAAATCCTTCCCTTATTCCCTCATTCCCTACTCCCTCTCTAGTAGTTTAATGTAGAGGACTATATAGTGAAATCCTTCCCTCATTCCCTACTCCCTACTCCCTCTCTAGTAGTTCAATGTAGAGGACTATATAGTGAAATCCTTCCCTCATTCCCTACTCCCTACTCCCTCTCTAGTAGTTCAATGTAGAGGACTATATAGTGAAATCCTTCCCTTATTCCCTCATTCCCTACTCCCTCTCTAGTAGTTTAATGTAGAGGACTATATAGTGAAATCCTTCCCTCATTCCCTACTCCCTCTCTAGTAGTTTAATGTAGAGGACTATATAGTGAGCTCATCGGAAGTCCCTGTTGCTGTTCAATGTGTGGTTCATCTGTAAAAGGCACACTCCTCCTCTCTCTCTCTCTCTCTCTCTCTCTCTCTCTCTCTCTCTCTCTCTCTCTCTCTCTCTCTCTCTCTCTCTCTCTCTCTCTCTCTCTCTCTTTCTTCCCGCTCTGACACTCATTAGCCTAGCCTAGCTTGGTCATCCCGCCTGCAGCGACGGTTGTCCAGTAATTGGCACAGGCTGTCTAATGGAGGCCTCAACCGTCTTACGTTGGACTCTGTTCTGCTGACGGTGATAGGCAGTGTGTGGTATTCTCAGAGGTGGGAGGGGGGGGGTAGTGTGGGATGCTAAAATTAACTTTTGAGAAGCACTAAGACATCGCTGGTGTGACAGAAGGCTGATATTATGCTGCTGCTTGTGCCAAAAGAAAATGACAGATTCATAGCAT
>CM051001.1:11258288-11260788 GCA_027704905.1 Muraenolepis orangiensis
ATGTATGTGTGTGTGTTCCTCTGTATGTGTGTGTTTTCGTGTATGTGTGTCTGGTTTCCGTGTATGTGTGTGTGTGCTCCTGTGTGTGTGTTTCTGTGTGTGTGTGTTCCCGTGTATGTGTGTGTGTGTTTCTGTGTGTCTGGTTTTCGTGTATGTGTGTGCGTGCTCCTGTGTGTGTGTTTCCGTGTGTGTGTGTTCCTGTGTATGTGTGTGTGTGTTTCTGTGTGTGTGTGTTTCCGTGTATGTGTGTGTTCCTGTGTATGTGTGTGTGTGTTTCCGTGTGTGTGTTCCTATGAATGTGTATGTGTTTTTCTGTGTATGTGTGTGCGTGTTTTGTGTATATGTGTGTGTTTCCGTTTATGTGTGTGTGTCTGTGTGTGTTTCTGTGTATGTGTGTGTGTGTGTGTGTGTTTCTGTGTATGTGTGTGTGTGTGTGTGTGTGTTTTCGTGTGTGTGCTTCCATATGTGTGTGCTTCCATGTATATGTGTGGGTATTTGCGTTTGTGTGTGTGTTTGTGTGTATGTGTGTGTGTGTTTGTGTGTGTGTTTCCGTGTATGTGTGTGTGTGTGTGTTTCCATGAGAGTGTGTGTTAATCCACTTGTTCCTGGTGCGCGTACATCGTATTGTCGATTCAGTATCCAGCAGTCTTCCATTGTCTCCGTGTCGGTGTGTATTAATACCGTTGAACACAGCGTAGTGGAATGAAACATAGTTTTACTCGGCTGCTGTTGGCGTGAATCACAATTTTTTTAACCGACTCTTCAAAGACAAGTTTAATAGCGTTGAAGTGGAGTCCCCGGCTAGGATTGCGGAAAAAAATCAAAAAAGGCATGAAAAAGCATTTGATCTCCTTCCACTATTATTATATCTGTCTATTTACGGCTCTACTTTAGTACCGCGCAGTAATATGGTCCAATGCAGGTTTTGAGTACACTTGGTTTGCTCACTTTAAAAAAGTTTGACATACTTATCGTGACCCCTCTGAACGATATTATATGCATTTTCTATCTATATTTCCCCCTGTCTGGGTCATAAATCTCAGGGACCCATCAGGTCTTCTACACCCTGGTATGAAGAGGTTGTTAGGAGATCCAAACACTCTTGTGTTTCACCTCATCAGCGGGTTACGGGGCTGGGATGGAGGAGGAGGCTCTCTGGCTTCAGAAACATACTGACCAGGATTTATCATGTTCATCCTGCTCCACAATTCATTCACTGTCAGCCCCCAATCTCTCTCTCTCTCTCTCTCTCTCTCTCTCTCTCTCTCTCTCTCTCTCTCTCTCTCTCTCTCTCCTCTCTCTCTCTCTCCTCTCTCTCTCTCTCTCTCTCTCTCTCTCTTCACTGGTTCTCCCCCGGTTGATTGTGTGTTCTCCCTGCTAGCTTGTCCCTGTTAGCCACTCCCTATTAGCATCTCCCTGTTACCTTCTCCCTGTTAGCGTCTCCATGTTAGCTGTGATTTAGAGCAATTGAGTAGAACAACAGGACGGGCGGACGTTGATTCATGAACATTGGACTGGCCCTCATAAAGTGGGGGTGGATTTATTATACAGAGAGAGTCTCCTGCTGATGGAGCCCCTGGCGTCACGTCCCCCCCCCCCCCCCAGATGACCCCTTGACCTCATGGTGGTGCACACGCAGACAGACAGAGAGTGTTATGAGGACATGACAGCCCAGGCACAAATCAAACAAGAGAGAGAGAGAGAGAGAGAGAGAGAGAGAGAGAGAGAGAGAGAGAGAGAGAGAGAGAGAGAGAGAGAGAGACAGAGAGACAGACAGACAGACAGACAGACAGACAGACAGACAGACAGACAGACAGACAGACAGAGAAGGGGGAGAAGGGGGAGAAGGGGGAGAAGGGGGAGAAGGGGAGAAGGGGGAGAAGGGGAGGGTGTGAGAGAGTTGGGATAGATTGAGGGAGTGTGTGTGTAGTGAGGTGAGATAGAGAGAGAGAGAGAGAGAGAGAGAGAGAGAGAGAGAGAGAGGGAGGGAGAGAGAGAGAGAGAGAGAGAGAGAGAGAGAGAGAGAGAGAGAGAGAGAGAGAGAGAGAGAGAGAGAGAGAGAGAGAGAGAGCGCAAGACCAATAGAAGATGTTAGATTATTCTTTTTGTCTTGGTGGGACTAACACACAGTAGATGATTGATTGGTCCGTCTGGTCATCACATTTCCTCTCAGCTCAACTGTTTAACGCGATGGTCTGAAGAAAGGCTGTCTGTCTGTCTGTCTGTCTGTCTGTCTGTTGGTCTGTCCGTCCGCTGTCTGTCTGTCTGTCTGTTGGTCTGTCCGTCCGCTGTCTGTCTGTCTGTCTGTTGGTCTGTCCGTCCGCTGCTTGGACCATCTGTCTATTCTGTGATTCTCTCTCCTTCCCTGTATTCTGCTAGAGACCTGGGCTTATGGATTTACTTATTAATAAAAACTCCTAAACTGCTACTATTTCACATACACACACACATAAACACACGCACACACAAGTAGGCACACACACACACACACACACACACA
>CM051001.1:11263288-11265788 GCA_027704905.1 Muraenolepis orangiensis
GTGTGTGTGTGTGTGTGTGTGTGTGTGTGTGTGTGTGTGTGTGTGTGTGTGTGTGTGTGTGGTGTGTGTGTGGTGTGGTGTGTGGTGTGGTGTGTGTGGTGGTGTGGTGTGTGTGTGTGGTGTGTGGGTGTGTGTGTGGTGTGGTGTGTGTATATGTATGTGTCTCTGAGAGAACAAACATACACACACTGTTTTATGTACACATTGTGAACATGGGATGAACATCAGATCTGCAGCGGTGGTTACTGACATCAGAGGCTGCAGGTTTAGCATCACCAGAGACCAGAGTTCCATCTCATAATACGTTAAATCAAATAGAATTACAACAATTATATCAATTATAACACTACGATCAGAGAGGACCTGATCAATGCCAGACAGGACATGTGGGTGTCACATCATCAATTTGACACGTATGCACAACCACATGAAGCACAGACTACAAGCATGAGTCATATGAAAATCAATGATAGAAGCAGAGAGAGGAAAACAATTATATATATATATATATATATATATATATATATATATATATATATATATGTATATATATACGTATATATATGTATATATATACATATATATATACTGTATGAGTGATTATACTTCTAGTTGTACTGTACACTGTACTGGTCAAAGTTCAAAGTTAAAAGCTAATGCTTTGTATGTAATGCTGTTGTTATTTGTGTTTTGTAGGTCAGTGTGTTCTGAGTGACAACTGTTGACTGTGTTATGGTCCAACAAGCTAATTTTGATCAATACAAGATACACATTTTCCCCCATTCCCTCCCGCAGTATGAATTACTAAAACACAATATTCAAAAAAATATTATACACAATAAAAATGTACATAAAATGACTGGATGATATGTTAGGGTTAGGGTTAGGGTTAGGGTTAGTTATGTGTTGAATTGTGCAAAATGAATTTAAAAAGCATTTTAAAGTGCCAGTAGTGCAGCAGCCTCATGAATACAGTGCAGTACAGTGCAGTGCAGTGAGACCAGTATGAAGTGTTCCAGTGAGGTTTGGAACATGAGATGAACTGTTTGGCCAAGATGCATGTTAGCTGTAATGCAGACCACATTACAGAGGACATGGCTTCAGAGTTTACAGACGCTTGTTAGCATTTAAAAACAACTGTGATAGGCTGATTTGGGTGTCCTCACCATGACCTAAACCATGAAATAACCACTAATGCGCTCACACACACTCCGAAGATCCGGTTTAGTAAGTGGATTCAATTCCACGGTGGCGGCCCAAATTCAATCTCCAGAGAGTTAAAGGGGAGGAGGGGGAGAGAGAGTTAAGGGGGGGAGGGGGAGAGAGAGTTAAGGGGGTGGAGAGAAAGAGTTGAGGGAAGAGAGAGTAAAGGAGGGGGGTTAGAGAACTGAGAAAGTTGGAAAAAGAGAGTTAAGGGGGGGGGGGCTAGGGAGAGAGAGAGAGCGAGAGTTAAGGGGGAGAGAGAGAGAGTATAAACAGCGCAGACCTGTCAGCGAGTGTGTAATTAAGTTCTGCACTCTGTCTCCAGTTCTCTGTAAAACTCATATTTGAACTGGGGCTGAGCCGGAAGAATACAATTGACAATAGAACAGATTGTCTCTCTGTTTCTCTCTCTCTCTCTTTCTCTTTCTCGGTCTCTCTCTCTCTCTCTCTCCCTGATCTCCCCGCTGCCATTTGAACGCCAGATTAGCGTCTAATCTTCCTCTAAATGACGGAGTCAGCGTACGACTGATCATCTCCGCTAAGAGAGCATCGGCAACAAGCGTTGTTCACTCCACTACATCCCTAAGAGATGGAGGGATGGAGAGAGATGGTGGAGAAGGCTTGGAGTTCCCCTTTGAGTGGATCAATAGTGATGCAGTGTGTTGTATCCTGTGGTGGTTCTGCCTGCTGGGTTCTCAGATGTTCAGGTTTCAGACTTCATTGAAACCTTTTCTCTGTGAAAGTTAGACGAGGAAGAAAAGATGAAGGATAACTTAGACTAGAGAGCCAGGATGGGAGAGACCATGGCCTGGTCTCTCTCTCTCTCTCTCTCTCTCTCTCTCTCTCTCTCTCTCTCTCTCTTTCTAGGGAGGACAGAGAGAGAGAGAGGGAGAGGGAGAAATTGAGAGAGAGACAGAGACAGAGACAGAGACAGAGACAGAGACAGAGACAGAGAGACAGAGAGAGAGAAAGAGAGAGAGACACACACACACATACTAGAGACAGAAGGAGAGAGTTGAGTCTTGTGACTGTGGTGAACCCTCTACCTTGGGGTTTGACCTTGGTTGAGTATGTGTGAAATCTGCTAGATTCTCTCCACAGGGAGGCAGGATAATGGAGACCTCTTCTGTGTGTGTGTGTGTGTGAGTGTGTGTGTGTGTGTGTGTGTGTGTGTGTGTGTGTGTGTGTGTGCATGTGTGTGTGTGTGTGTGTGGTGTGTGTGTGGTGTGTGTGTGTGTGTGTGTGCATGTGTGTGTGCGTGTGCGTGTGTGTGCTCTCCTCTCCCCCCCAGCCCTCC
>CM051001.1:11270788-11273288 GCA_027704905.1 Muraenolepis orangiensis
ATGGAGTTGGAAACAGTTGCGGTGGGGCTTTTACACCCCCCCCCGCCTCACACACACACACACACACACAAACACACACCTACACACACACGCACACACCCCTCTCCCCCCACACTAACCTGTGAGTGTGTGTTGTCTCCCTCTTCACTCACTGCAGTCGTCCTACAGAGTGAAAGACAACACTCAGCCTGAGTCAGTAGATTGATGCTAACGGGGTTGTGTTCGGAGAGGAGTTTTGAGAGAGTTGGATATTTATATATAAACTGTACATATATATATATATACTGTACATCCCAAGCTTTTTCTGCAGCGGGCCCCTTTTGTAGATAAAACAATGTTAGGGCCCCCCACCTACATAACGACGCTCTCAGATTTAATTCCTCTTTATTGATCACATCACATCACATCATGTGTTCCTCTGCATTTAACCCATCCTAGTATTAGGAGCAGTGGGCAGCTATTGTATACCCAGCACCCGGGGTGCAGTGTAGGGGGTCTG
Organism: Muraenolepis orangiensis; assembly: GCA_027704905.1. Lineage (NCBI taxonomy): Eukaryota > Metazoa > Chordata > Actinopteri > Gadiformes > Muraenolepididae > Muraenolepis > Muraenolepis orangiensis. Next base: position 11,271,288 of record CM051001.1, read on the forward strand.
GTGACTTGCTCAAGGGCACCTTGGCAGTGCCTGAGGTATTTCGGGGGGGACTTAAACTGGTGACCTTCTGGTTCCCAAGCCAAGTCCCTGATGACTGAGCTATCCTGCTGTATTCAGAAGTGCAATCGCAAATCAAAATAGGAACAAGCCACCTCTAATCGTAAAGGTGACTTATTCCAATTGACATTTGCAATTATACATTGCCTCATTATACATTGCCTCGCCGCGCCCCCATCCCTGTCATAGCTCCGGGCCCCCATCCCTGTCATAGCTCCGGGCCCCCATCCCTGTCATAGCTCCGGGCCCCCCCCCTAGGGGTGGCGCGTCCCCCAGTTTGGAAACCACTTTGTTATCGGAGGTTTATCTTCTCTCTTCTCATGTCACATGTTTTGTTTTGTCCCCTGAATCTCAGTGACGGTTCCTTAACGTTCCCTCTAAACGCTCTGCAGGGGACACCGACTATATTGTCACCGCCGGCGGCGCTGCTCGCCTGGCTCACAAAGTAATGAGACTACGACTAGAAGGAAGGGTTGGTTTCATTGAAGCTGAGCTGTTTGATCTCAGCAGACACTCCTATAGGAGACACACAGGCTCAGCATGTAGGGGGGGGGAATGGTGATTTAGTGTTCTCTAAAACGCAGTGGATTTCTTTGTTCTCCTAGTTTTTAGACACAACGTGTACATTTTAACTTCTTCATCCTTATTTTTGACGTGTGTGTGTGTGTGTGTATGTGTGCATGTGTGCGTGTGTGTGTGTGTGTGTCTGTCTGTTCTCCTGGCATACACTTCATCTACTGTTGTTTCTAACTCTCTCTATCTCTCTCTCTCTCTCTCTCTCGCTCTCTCTCTCTCTCTCTCTCTCTCTCTCTCTCTCTCTCTCTCTCTCTCTCTCTCTCTCCTCTCTCTCTCTCTCTCTCTCTCTCTCTTGGTGGTTTAATCAGGGTTGGATCGATGTGGGTAAACTGCAAGATGCCGATCAAACACTCACAGACACTTGATGCCGATTGAATCCCAATCAAACCTTCTGTTAACATGAGATGAACTCATCAAAGAGTGAAATAGTGTCAGCAATTCATAGCAATGCCTCAGAGCTCAGAGGAGAGAGCATCCCTCAGCCACCAACACGCCTCCTGGATCCTGATTCAGATCTGGATCTCTTCCTCGGCTCATCATGGACTACATTTAAACAGCGCTTTCTAACCAGTGCGGCCACTCAAAGAGCTTTACAAGTCAAGCCTCACACTCAGCCATTCATACACCGACGCCGGAGTCAGCCATGCAAGGAGACAGGCAGCAGGTCAGGGGTCGTTAGGGGTTAGGGTGCCTTGCTCAGGGACACCTCGACACTTTGCTAAGGAGGAGGCAACTTTCCGGAGGTCAGGTGACCGCTGTACCTCCTGAGCTACTGCCGCCCAAACAGAGAGAGAGAGAGAGAGAGAGAGAGAGAGAGAGAGAGAGAGAGAGAGAGAGAGAGAGAGAGAGAGAGAGTCATGAGAGGATTACAGATGGATACAAGAGGGAGACACACACACGCCAGATGCACACATGCATGGTCACACACACACACACACACACACACACACACACACACATATGTACACGTAGACGCAGCACGCTCGCACACAGGGCGGCAGTAGCTCAGTCTGTTAGACTGTTAGACTTGGGGGCTTGGGAACCGGAAAGTTTGCCGGTTCAAGTCCCCTCAAACACCTGGGCACTGCCGAGGTGCCCTTAAGCAAGGCACCAGACCCCTATACTGCTCCCCGGGCAGCTGTATATACAATTGCTGCCCACTGCTCCTAATACTAGGATGGGTTTAATGCAGAGAAACTTAGACACACATGCACACACACACACATGAACACACACACACACACACACATACATGAATACACACACACACATACAAACACACATGAACACACACATATGCAGTTCCGATGCGTCCCCTTCCCCAGTGTTACTGGTCTGTTGTTGCTGGGTCTTTTAGGACCAGATGGT
>CM051001.1:11278288-11288288 GCA_027704905.1 Muraenolepis orangiensis
GTATACCTTCTAGCTCCCTATTGAGCTGTGGGGAAATCTGAAAGAATACGCCCATTGGCTACAAATCACGATATGATTGGTTGATCAAATTGTCAATCCAAACGTACACTCTCATTCAGTCTGAGGGCCAAAGTCATCGGGAATACTTTGGTTGAAGGATATTCTTCCCAGCAACCCAGAAAAATATCTGATTGGTTGAATTGTTTTTCCAACACAAAACCACTCAAATGCGTAGTGCATGGACCGAGAAAGACAAACAAATCAACGTAACTGTAATATAACAGATAACAACACAGATACCATTCTCATTTAGTCATTTTATTAAATTGTATTACATTTTATTAAATTGTATTACTTTATTAATACAATTAATTATTGTTTTGGTTTCATCTGAGAGTTCCAGGGTCTTCTCTGAATACCTTGAAGGCCCTGACGCTTCACCACTGGTACACATATAGTGAAGCATCCTGATGTGTTTGGTGCAATGCTGGCATGCATTTAGAATGTCCATGCATGCTTTTCATGGTAAGGTTCTGAGCGGAGGACTGACTGCGTGTTCAGAGGAAGAGAAGAGAGGACACTGAGCCGTGCTGTATCGCTGTAGCTTCTGCCAGGTTTACATCGGCCACTCGGACATGCAGCTTCTCCTGTCATGGTGTGGCGTGGCGAGGCTTCATCCTGCTCACCGGATGAGACGCCCCCCCGCTGTGTTCAGGCAACAGCTAGTCGTGTGCCAACGTTACATTTGTTATCACACTTGTCTTGTTTTTTCTCAGCCTTTTTTAATGAAGTAACTACCGATGAGTTAAACACACGCTTACGCTGTATAACCGTGTGCTAGAAAAGGCTCCCACAGCTGAAACTTAGGAATAATGACTTTCAACGAGAAGAAGAAACTTCAGCGCTAGAGATTGCCAGCTGCTACTTGTAAAATTATTTCTTGTTTTCTGTTCACTGAAAATAGACGCAAAAAACAAGTGTGTGTATGTGTGTGTGTGTGTGTTTGGCTGTGCAAGTTGCCCACTCAACCCATAAAAAGGTACAGCCCAATCACTTTTCAGAACAAAACAGAATTGTTGTGCCTTCCACACGTATAACACATATGTGTACGTGCAGATAAACATGTGAGTGTCCTGCGTGCAAGTACACACACACACACACACACACACACACACACATACACACACCTCCCTGTCCTTGTATGTGTGTAGTTTAATGCTTGGCTTGCAGCCTGGATTTAAAATTTTTTTACAAACCCTGGAACCCATTTGCTGTCATACTGAGAGTGAGAATAACGCTGTGAAGACACACACACACACACACACACACACACACACACACACACACACACACACACACACACACACACACACACACACACACAGCAGGCTGTTCTCATGAACGCACTTTGTTTCGTAGGAAACCGTACGTATGCAAAGAAATGTGTGTTTTACTCTCACATGCTTTGTTCAATGAATTTATAAAAAAATTAGTTTGAGTTATTCCGAAGATTTGTTCAGGTTTCTATCGTTGCTATGGACGTTGATATCACTGCCGCCTTATTGTTCTGTTAAGTTTATTATTTAAGTTTATTTTTACGTGTATTACTAATCCATCGGATTGCAGCGGCACTGAGCTGTTCTGTCTCGTTCGTAAACCACATTATATGTTTAAAAAATATATAAACCACATTATTAACACATATAGATCAAGGGATGAGACCCGTACGTGTGCAAAGAACTACAATTTGCAGGGTGCTGTGTCACACATTTTGTAGTTCTAATTAGTTTTCCCTATTATGTGAAATTGTGACCAGGAATCTTGCCATCTTATTATAGGGTTTACTGGCCGAGAAACACACTGCCGTGGTTAGATTTGATCTTTCTTATTTGTAAGAGGGTGAAATCATGTTTTTTACAGGATGTGACCCTGCTGAGTGACGCCCCCAATTGGTTTGCCCTTGCTTATAGTAGTAGAGGTCAAGAGCTTTCCAAAACTGTTGATCCCATGACTGTAGCACGTTTTTGGCTTCCCTGTAAGCCTTTAAAGGTGGCACAGGTTCCAGGTTCAAAGGGCACCCCTGAGGAGAAGGAACCCCCCACACCTTGCAATCTTATTATAGGGTTTACTGGCTGGGAAACACACTGGCGTGGTCAGATTTGATCTTTCTTTGCTTTGGGTTGTTTGCATGTGTGTTTTCCCCTTTGTCTCACCCTGACGTACGCTGAGGACAGACAGACATACTACACAGAGGAAGTTAGATATACAGTCCATAAGACGGACAGACAGACAAACATACATACTACACAGAGGACGTTAGATATACAGACCATAAGAGGGACAGACAGACAGACAGACATGCGTTCTCGCCCTGCGAGTCATCATTGAACAGTGTTGTTCTTCGCTCAGCACTTTGTAAACTTCATGGGTTTTGAGTTATCATATTACATTCAAGAGACGACAAGGATGATAGGACGAGGAGACAGACTGCAGCATGGCTGTCCCTTCTACTGCTGCTACTGCTGTGTGTGTGTGTGTGTGTGTGTGTGTGTGTGTGTGTGTGTGTGTGTGTGTGTGTGTGTGTGTGTGTGTGTGTGTGTGTGTGTGTGTGTGTGTGTGTGTGTGTGTGTGTGTGTGTGTGTGTGTGTGTGTGTGTGTGTGTGTGTGTGTGTGTGTGTGTGTGTGTGTGTGTGTGTGTGTGTGTGTGTGTGTGTGTGTGTGTGTGTGTGTGGTAATAAGTGCGCATGTGCATTTGACTATGTAATGTCTTTAAAGCAGTGACAGAGAGCAAGCGTGTGTGTGTCTGTGTGTGCATGTGGGCATCAGTGCGTGTGTGTGTGTGCGTGCTTGCATGTGCCTGTGTGTGGGTGTGTGTGTGCAGGTGCATGAATAGAGCTATCTTTCCCATCGAAGACTAGTGTACCAATTACCCCTCTCTCTCGCTCTCTCTCTCTCTCTCTCTCTCGCTCTCTCTCGCTCTCTCTCGCTCTCTCTCTTCTCCTCCCATGTCTCCATGCCTTGCTCTACCTCTCTCTGGCTTGGCCTGAATTTGTTCTGTCCACTGCCTCTATTCACACCTTCTAATTAAGTGTCACCGCCTCTGTGTGTGTGTGTGTGTGTGTGTGAGTGTGTGTGTGTGTGTGTGTGTGTGTGTTTGTGTTTTTCGGTTGGTGTCATCCTGTCTCCTTGCGTGAAGCCACCTTAGAGTGTCCAGTTGCAGCTCCACCACTTCCACACACAGACACACACACACACACATGCGCACACACACACACACACACACACACACACACACACACACACACACACACACACACACACACACACACACACACACACACACACACACACACACACACACACACACACACACACACACACAGGGTGCTTTACTCTGCTTCTCTGGCTGTGGATGGATGCTAAATGCTAATTAGGAGGCTCTATTTCAGAGCCACCGGTAGGTCAGTGAGTCTCCTCTCTCTTCAGTCCGTGTGTGTGTGTGTGTGTGTGTGTGTGTGTGTGTGTGTGTGTGTGTGTGTGTGTGTGTGTGTGTGTGTGTGTGTGTGTGTGTGTGTGTGTGTGTGTGTGTGTGTGTGTGTGTGTGTGTGTGTGTGTGTGTGTGTGTGTGTGTGTGTGTGTGTGTGTGTGTGTGTGTGTGTGTGTGCGCATTAACAAAGTTTTCAAAAGATATTCGGAAAACCTCCCCATCAACCCAATCCCACCCGAAATAGCATATGGTAGATCGTATATAGTGTTGTTTATAGTATAGTATTGTATAGTATATTATAGTATAATATAGTATAGTGTAGCATTGTATAGCGTAGCATAGTATTGTAAAGTTTAGTATAGTATTGTTGTAGAAATTCATACTGTGGGAGTGAATGGGGAGTAAGCCTTCCATTGTGCTTGTTGTGCAACATTAAATCTTAAATCTTGAAGGCACAGGTGGGGCTGTGGCAGTCGCGGCAGTCATTTTGCCCATGGGCCGGGGCAGGGGTTGGTATTTAGACCCCCGGTGTGGTTGGGTCTGAATCTGCTCTCCGCACTGAAAGAGATTTTCATGGCCATTGAGCAAGATTTCCCGGAGGTTGACGTGGATGTTGGAGATGCCCGGGTCTGTGTCACACGCACACACACATACAGATACACACATACACACACACACATACAGATACACACACACACACACAGGCTCAGACAGCCTGTCAGAGAGAGAGAGAGGTATGACATTTAAGCAACAATTGTCTTTAATAAGCAGAGTAAATGTAGTTCACAGACGGCAGCGCCGTGGTAAACACTGTTAGTATATCATCTAAATGTCAGCCCAGGGGACGTGCTATGCAGACGCCGTACATCACACAGAGGAAGCTAGTTATACAGACCTTAAAGAGAGACAGACACTCAGACAGACTACTCAGAGGACGTTAGACATACAGACCATAAAGATAGACAGACACACAGACAGACTACTGAGAGGAAGCTAGATATACAGACCATAAAGAGAGACAGATAGACACACAGACAGACAGACAGAGAGGCGTACTACTCAGAGGAGGTTAGATATACAGACCATAAAGATAGACAGACACACAGACAGACTACTGAGAGGAAGCTAGATATACAGACCATAAAGAGAGACAGACACACAGACAGACAGACAGACGTACTACTCAGAGGAGGTTAGTTATACAGACCATAAAGTGAGATAGACACACAGACAGACAGACAGGCGTACTACTCAGAGGACGTTAGATATACAGACCATAAAGAGAGACAGACACTCAGACAGACTACTCAGAGGACGCTAGACATACAGACCATAAAGAGAGACAGACACACAGACAGACAGGCGTACTACTCAGAGGAGGTTAGATATACAGACTATAAAGAGAGACAGACACACAGACAGACTACTGAGAGGAAGCTAGATATACAGACCATAAAGAGAGACAGATAGACACACAGACAGGCGTACTACTGAGAGGAAGCTAGATATACAGACCATAAAGAGAGACAGACACACAGACAGACTACTGAGAGGAAGCTAGATATACAGACCATAAAGAGAGACAGATAGACACACAGACAGACAGGCGTACTACTGAGAGGAAGCTAGATATACAGACCATAAAGAGAGACAGACACACAGACAGACTACTGAGAGGAAGCTAGATATACAGACCAGAAAGAGAGACATAGACACACGACAGACAGCGTACTACTGAAGGAAGCAGATACAGACATAAAGAGAGACAGACACACAGACAGACTACTGAGAGGAAGCTAGATATACAGACCATAAGAGAGACAGACACAGACAGACAGGCGTACTACTGAGAGGAACTAGATATACAGACCATAAAGAGAGACAGATAGACACACAGACAGATAGGCGTACTACTGAGAGGAAGCTAGATATACAGACCATAAAGAGAGACAGACACACAGACAGACATACTACTCAGAGGAAGCTAGATATACAGACCATAAAGAGAGACAGACACACAGACAGACTACTGAGAGGAAGCTAGATATACAGACCATAAAGAGAGACAGACACACAGACAGACATACTACTCAGAGGAAGCTAGATATTTTAGATTAGATTAGAAGTACAGTACAGCGAAAATAATTTAAAATCGAACCAGAGTGCAAATGTTGCAGTAAAGTGCATGGTAATATAATATAATTTACAGTTGAAATGTACAGGTTAAAAGACAGTCTAGGTATAAATGTGATATGAGCATACTAATAGGTATATGTATATACAGGTAAGTTTCAACTGTTTCAACTGTTGCACCTTAATTTCCCTCGGGATAAATAAAGTCTCTTGTAAGTATTTAACAGGTAGTGATCAGGGGTGTGCAATTATTGAAAGCAGGATAACAATATATAAATGTAAATGGATATACAAGTGAGCATAAATGTATGGCATATATAAATGTAAATGTATATACAGGAGTAGGAGCAGATACATTACATTACATTACAGTCATTTAGCAGACGCTTTTATCCAAAGCGACTTACAATAGTGTGTTTCAACAAAGGAAGGTAAGAGAACAACTCGTCACCAGAAGTCAAAAGTGCATTTTATTTCTAACAATCTCTCCAATAACTGAACCAGTGCTCAGGTAGAAGTACAATAATTCAGGCAAAAAGTGTAAGGGAAAAAGTACAATAAGTGGCAAACAATATGCAACAATATCTAGAACAATATCTACAATATGTAATCTACTTTTGACTGACTTAATTGACTTAGCGCTACGAGGAAGGATCCGGGAAGTATGTCCTGAAGAGATGGGTTTTCAGCCTGCGGCGGAAGATGGGGAGTGACTCTGCAGTTGTGACATCCGTGGGGAGTTTTTTCAGCATGAACAAAGGTGGGGGAGGGGGATGGCTTTGTAAGCATCAGCCTTGATTGGTCTAAATATTGTCTAATGTTCTCTCTCCTCTTGTGCAGCAGGAGACATGCTGGTAAAATTTGGGGAGCAGTCTTTAAGTTGGCATGATTCAAATCGCCTGCAATAATAAAGGCTGCCTCTGGGTGGGAGTTCTGCTGTTTGTTAATAGCAGAGTACAGTTCCTTCATAGCTAGCTTAGCATTAGCATCAGGAGGTATGTAAGCCGCAGTTATAATGCGGCTATAATGCGGCTATAATTTCCCTGGGTTGGTAAAAGGGTCTACATTTAACCATTAGGTATTCTACGTTAGCAGAGCAGTGGCTCTCGATGATGGTAGTGTCTGTGCACCAAGCCTTGTAAGTATAAATGCACAAACCTCGACCCCTAGTTTTACCAGAGCCCTCAGCTGATCTGTCTGCTCTGTGTAGAGTGAGCCCCGTTAGCTCAATAGCACTGTCGGCGATTCCGCTGTTAAGCCATGATTCTGTGAAAATCATCAGGGTGACAGGCGATGTGGGTTATCTCTTAGCCTAGTACGTAGCCCTCCGTGGCTTCCTCTCCTGTGTTTACGTTTTCTCTGCACTGAGATTCACCAGAGTTTCAGCGTGGAGTTGAAGATCGCCGATTAAGTTGCCAGAATGATGTAATCCAATTCCAAAAAGATTGTGTCGGGTGTACGTTATAAGAGCAAGGCTGTTCTGGGTGAACAGACTTAGAATTATGAGGTATATTACCGCTAATTTGCAAAAGCTGGTCAGACGCTGGGCGTCGCGATGTTTACGTGCCGCCATCTTGGTCGTCTATATACAGACCATAAAGAGAGACACACAGACACACAGAAGGACTAAACAGAGGAATCAAGACATAAAGACCATAAGAGAGACAGACAATCAGACAGGCGTACTACACCAAGGAAGTTAGATATACAGACCATAAAGAGAGACAGACACACAGACGTACTACTCAGAGGACGTTAGATATACTTTGGATTTTGATTGAATACTCAATTACAGGACATGGGACCAGAACACAAGAGCTTCGTACCACACAGACCCGTGTTGTCGAGTTAGCTGACCAGTAGTCTACTCAAGTGCCCCGATTCCTTCGATACACAATACTTATAACGAACTTCAGAGGGAGAACCAGTTGTGTAGAGAACTCCTCTACCTCCCTCTCAGGAGAGCTAAATACTTTTTTTGAGCGGCAGCCCACAGAAGCCAGCGCCGCCTGAGGAGACCAGCCTGCTGAACATCTCGGAGGCGGATGTGTGCCGCACCTTCAAGCGGTTGAACATCCGTAAGGCGGCAGGCCCAGACGACATCCCGGGCCGCATCCTCAGAGCATGCGCAGACCAGTTGGCAGGAGTCTTTGCAGACATCTTTAACCTCTCCCTGTCCCAGGCTGTTGTTCCCGCAGTCTTCAAGATGTCCACCATCGTGCCTGTCCCTAGACAACCCAAGAAAACATGCCTGAATGACTATAGACCTGTAGCTCTCACCTCGATTGTCAGCAAATGCTTTGAGAGGTTGGTCAAGGACTTTATTTGCTCCGTGTTACCTGCCACACTGGACCCATTGCAATTTGAATATCATAGTTCTTTGGGAAAGAACTGTTATGTGCGAATGCTGTTTGTGGACTACAGCTCAGCGTTCAACACGATAGTTCCTGCCAAGCTCGACACCAAGCTTAGAGGTCTAGGCGTGCCCCCATCCACGTGCAGCTGGATACTGGAGCTCCTGTCGGACCGCCGCCAGGTGGTGAGGATGGGCAGCACCACCTCAGAGCCACTGACCCTCAACACGGGAGCCCCCCCGGGATGCGTGCTGAGCCCTCTCCTCTACTCCCTCTACACCCACGATTGCATGGCTATGCACAGCTCCAACGTCATCATCAAATTTGCTGACGACACGACAGTGATGGGCCTGATCGCCGGCGACGACGAGACAGCCTACAGGGAGGAGGTCGGATTGCTGGAGCAGTGGTGCCAGGAGAACAGCCTCACCCTCAACGTCAAGAAGACCAAGGAGCTGATCGTGGACTACAGGAAGCAGAGAGTGTTGCAGTGTTGCAGTAGAGAGGGTCAGCAGCTTCAAGTTCCTCGGCGTGCACATCTCCAAGGACCTCACATGGTCCACGCACACCACACACGTGGTGAAAAGGGCCGAACAACGCCTGTATTTCCTCAGGCGTCTGAGGAAATTCAGCATGGGCCCCCGCATCCTGAGAACATTCTACACCGGGACAATCGAGAGTGTTCTTACAGGATGTATCACCGACTGTACGGGAACTGCACCGCACTCGAGCGCAGAGCGCTTCAAAGGGTGGTGCGGACGGCCCAGTATATGGTTGGAGGTGAGCTCCCCTCCCTCCTGGATATATACAACCAGCGGTGTGTGGCCAAGGCCAAACGCATCATAAAAGACAATGCCCACCCCAGCCACGTACTGTACTCACTGTTACCGTCAGGCAGGCGATACCGCAGTATCAAGTGCCGCACAAATAGGCTTAGAGATAGCTTTCACAGTCAGGCCATCAGGCTGCTGAACAAGGGCGTATAGCACATATCAATGTATATTTTATTACATTGATTTATATATACATATTACTGTTTTTCTGTGCCGATATATTGCATTTTTTCATTTTTCTGCTGTCTGTCGTCGGGTATTGCACATAAGATATACACTCACTGCTTTATACTTGTGTAAACTGTGAAGTGACAATAAACTTGACTTGACTTTTATAGGGTTCCTCTGCCCATCCGGTGTCACCGTCTTCTTCTCCGTCCGACAGCTGTTATTATTTCCCTCATACATGACCATTAGCGTTGTTCTCTTCATCCTGTCACATGTCGTATGTGTCTGCTGAAGATCTTCTCCCTTGTAACTTCCCCATGGCAGTTAGGGCCTCCTGACCCTGCTGGGTCGCCGCGTTCCCATCATTTCTCCTGTTCTATGTTTAACCTGCCCTTACTCAATCTACACCCTCCACTTATATTCCATTACTTTTTATATTCGATATATTACTTTTGGAACATCAAAGAGGCAGAGGGAGGGGAAGCAGATGTATGGGAATAGGCAGCTGGTTAGTTCTATCTAGTAAGAGGCAGCTGTTTAGTTCTATCTAGTAAGAGGCAGCTGTTTAGTTCTATCTAGTAAGAGGCAGCTGTTTAGTTCTATCTAGTAAGAGGCAGCTGTTTAGTTCTATCTAGTTAGAGGCAGCTGTTTAGTTCTATCTGGTAAGAGGCAGCTGGTTAGTTCTATCTAGTAAGAGGCAGCTGGTTAGTTCTATCTAGTAAGAGGCAGCTGGTTAGTTCTATCTAGTAAGAGGCAGCTGGTTAGTTCTATCTAGTAAGAGGCAGCTGGTTAATTCTAGTTAGTTATTCCCAGCACATAACGCAGATAGTTATTTTACTCCAAACTAATATTTAGAATTCTTTACTTATATCTTAGTAAAGAATGAGATGGTATTATACATGTTTCGTACTCTTTCGGATGGAGTTTCTCTGACCCATCGGTGGGCTTGTTTTGAATTGAAGTTCAACCAAAACCTCCGTCAAACCCTCCGGCTTTCCCCTGACCTGTCTGAACATTGACCTGTC
>CM051001.1:11293288-11315788 GCA_027704905.1 Muraenolepis orangiensis
TATGGCGGGAAAAAATAAAAAGGAATTTATTTGTCCTCATTTTCGATTTTTCGATTTAATTATGTTGAATTCATTATTAAACATGCCCTCTGTTCACTGTTGGTAGTACACACACACACACACACACACACACACACACACACACACACACACACACACACACACACACACACACACACCACACACACACACACACACACACACACACACATACATACATACATAGATCAAGCCACTCCTTGCTCAGATATGTTAAATAATGCATTTCAACTTGGTTGGGGGGAGGCTTGGTAAGTCTGGTTTGGCCGGGGGATGTCACAAAGGTGTGTGGTGAGGTTGGACCCAGAACGCAGGTGGAGACCAGAACATGGAGAACAGGGGTTTTATTACGGCACAGAACACAATCGATAGTCATCTCCAGGACAGGCGAGGGATCTGGGACCGGGAGGTCGAGGTGCGTCAAGCCGACAGGTAGCAGACGTAGGGATAGTTGGGACAGGCGATGGGTCGGGTTGCCGGGAAGTCAAGGTGCGTTGAGGTGGTGCGTCGAGGTGCGTCGATCGTCTGGACCGACGAGGGGCTGGAACAGCAGACGAGCGGGCTATCTCTCTGATAGTCCGTAGCAGGGTGATCAGAACCAGGGATGAAGGTCACCTGGGGACTGGTAGCGTACCGGTTACACACAGTACGAACGAGCGGCGTCTCTCACTGACGCCGCGGTATAAATAGCCCCAGGTGAGATCAATGGCAATTAGCAGGGTAATGGTTGGCAGGTGCGTGTGTGTGCGCCTCTAGCGCACGCGGCGTGGCCACGCCCCCTGTCAACCACCGCAACCGTGACAGGGGAAGCAGTAACGACCGAGCATCTGAACACACAGAGTTGGGGACGGAATCTTCTAGAGCAAGTGATTATTTCACGGCCCATTAATTATTATTTAATACATCTTAAAGGTGCTCATGCAACACCATCGCTGTTCACCGAGAGCCACATACACACTCACTCTGATGTGAGAACACACACACACACACAAGCATGTACACACAAACACACACACACACACACACACACAAACATGCACACACACGCACACACACACAAACATCACACAGACACACACACACACACACACACACACACATACACACACACTGGCATGCACACAAATACACACATACACACACACACAACTTCTGCATGCACACAAACGCATGCACACACACTCATGCACACACACACAGGCATGACCACACACACATGCATGCACACACATGTATGGACACACACACACACACACACACACACACACAGTCGATAGAAGTTGATCAAAGTTGCTAAAAGTTGATAGTAAAGAACATCCTCCGGCTTCTCAACCAGGCAGCCCTCCGCGAAGCCATCAAACATGTAGGCACGTGCACTTTTGCTTGCGGACTGTAATCAGTGTGTTTGTGTGTGTTAGTTTTCTTTGTGTGTGTGTGTGTTGGTTTTCATTGTGTTTGTGTGTTGGTTTTCATTGTGTGTGTGTGTGTTGGTTTTAATTGTGTTTGTGCGTGTGTGCCACTCTGGAATAGTCTAATGGCTCTCTCTCTCTCTCTCTCTCTCTCTCTCTCTCTCTCTCTCTCTCTCTCTCTGCTCTCTCATCTCTCATCTCTCTCTCTCTGCTCTCATCTCATCTCATCTCGCTCTGCTCATGCATCTCCATCGTCTCTCTCTCATCTCTCTCTCTCTCTCTCTCTCTCTCTCTCTCTCTATCTCTCTCTCTCCCTGTTCTTCCTCTATCTGATCTTTCTCTCCTTCCTCTTCATCTCCTCCCTGCTCTTCCTCTTTGTCTCTGTTTCTAATCTCCACTCTCTCTGCAGCATCTACTCATTCAGCAGGGTTCTATTTTGAACACGCCAGGAGGTTCTGTCGGCCCGCATTCTCCCCTCTCTCTCTCCCTCCCCTCTCTCTCTCTCTCTCTCTCTCTATCTCTCTCTCTCTCTCTCTCTCTCTCTCTCTCTCTCTCTCTCTCTCTCTCTCTCTCTCTCTCTCTCGTTCACTCCCCCTCACTCTCACTGTCTCTCTCAGGATTGACTCATGCTGTCTCTGTTCATGAGTCATTCTCTATCCTTCTCGCCTACTCCTCCTCCTCTCTGGCCCTTTTCCCTCCTTAATTCCTCAATAAGCTATAAAGCTGTTCTGTTTCAACTAAGTTAATCATCTAATGATATGTTGTGCGTCAGCGATCTCTCAAGACACGTGCATCTGTATTGTATTTATTATTATTATGTATTTATTTATGTATTATTAGTTCCTCTAACAGCCTCTAGATGGTTTACAGTAGAGACTAGTGTGTAGTTCCTCTAACGGCCTCTAGGTTGTTCACTGTATATACTAGTGTGTAGTTCCTTTAAAAGCCTCTAGATGGTTCACAGTAGAGACTAGTGTGTAGTTCCTCTAACGGCCTCTAGGTGGTTCACGGTAGAGACCAGCATGTAGTTCCTATAATGGCCTCTAGGTGGTTCGCAGTAGAGACTATTATGTAGTTCCTCTAACGGCCTCTAGGTGGTTCACGGTAGTGACCAGCATGTAGTTCCTCCAACGGCCTCTAGGTGGTTCACAATACTGCCTAGCGTGTTGTTCCTCTAACAGCCTCTAGGTGGTTCACGGTAGAGACTAGCTTGTATCAAAAATACAAAACCAATTGAGATGTTCATTGTTCCGTTTGGATCTTGTGGTTTGTTTTTCAGGATCGTATACAGTATGAATTTCTGGCCACCCTCAATGTGTCAAACATGGATCGTCAACAGCTCACAACGGTCGTCTGCAAACCAATTGGTAGTCGTCTGGGGAACAGTCTGTGGTATATCGTTGTTTATGTGTGTGTGTATATGTGTGTGTGTGTGTGTGTGTGTGTGTGTGTGTGTGTGTGTGTGTGTGTGTGTGTGTGTGTGTGTGTGTGTGTGTGTGCATTGTTGTTGATGTGAGCGTGTGTGTGTGTGTGTGTGTGTGTGTGTGTGTGTGTGTGTGTGTGTGTGTGTGTGTGTGTGTGTGTGTGTGTGTGTGCGTGTGTCTGTGTGTGTGTCTGTGTGTGTGTGTGTGTGTCACAATGAACTTCACTTGAGATAGTGGCTTCCCAGCCAGTGACATATCATATGTATGATGTATCTGGTGATCTTGCAGCGATAGTTCGGCATGCAGCTATGGTATACATCATAGGAAGGGAACATAAACTGGACAGGGAAAGTAGCTCTTCGCTTCTGAGATGTGTTGTTAAAGGGCAAACAGTTGGGACATAGTTTTCTCGTTTTCTTGTAGATTTCCACATGAGGAAAAATACGTGTGTGTGTCACACACACACACACACACACACACACCTCACACATCAAGGCACCATACACAACACTCACACACAAACACACTAAGCGCAATCGCAAACAAGAGCACAAAATTTAATCACAAACAGCCATCAAAAAGTAAAAAAAAAAACCACAAGCACAGACATTAGAGCTCAAAAAAAGAAAGCACATAGAACTACTAATCATCCCGGGCGAAGTCAAAAACACAGGCCATCCACACACACCACACGCACACACACACCTGCAGACAAACGGGTGGTGGCATTGTCTGGAGCGATTAGCTTTGCTTTGCTGCACTGACCAAGCATGACCTGGACCCAGTTCATCATCAGCCCTCATGTGTTTCACCCACACTACACAGTGTGTGTGTGTGTGTGTGTGTGTGTGTGTGTGTGTGTGTGTGTTTACTCCCCCTGCTGTTATCAAGGTGAACCGTATGGTAAGGACAATGAATCCGGATGATTCTTTGACGCGGGCCGAGCTAACGCAGGGGTCGGTTTATAAAAAGCTGTTGCTTTTTCTTTTCTTTTTTCCCGCTGTAACCTTTGAGTTAATTGGCTGTCTCGGAAAAGCCCTACAGAGCTTCTGTTACCACTTTTAAACCGGGGACAAAATGTGTCACGGTTCCAGGCATTTAGCAACTGGCCAGAGAGACGTCAACAGCCATGCAGCGAGCCGTGCTTTATGAGGGGAAAAGAACCGACCTTGAGGACCTGTTGACACCTGAGGTGCTCCAGGTTACCACCAGATAATGAAACCACACCGAGGAAAATAGTTAACTTTCCCCTTGGAAACTCCCCGCTATCCAAAGGTCTCAATTTGTCATATTCTACTGCTTTTTTTGTCCGATTATTTCTCTCTCTCTCTCTCTCTCTCTCTCTCTCTCTCTCTCTCTCTCTCTCTCTCTCTCTCTCTCTCTCTCTCTCTCTCTCTCTCTCTCTCTCTCTCTCCCTCCGATCTGTAGAGTCTGGCCTAGTGTTGTACAATATGGATTCTTGCTCTCCCTCTTCTTCTCGCCATACGTTATTAAAGTGCTGAATCCAAAAGGCAATCCACGCAGCCTGGGCTGCCCACTGCCACGGGTATCGACCAAGCACTGGAGGGACGGGATAATGGAGGACTCGCTGATCAACTCAATGCTGTTTGACTAGAAAAACCCCAAAAAAAAGGGGAAAACAGTGAAAAAGCGTTGGCTCTGAGCTCATGGCGGAGGAGGGCTGAAGGTGTGTACCGCAGGTCATTTGATCCAGAATCCAAACAACCTCCTCGCTAACAAACCCCAGACCACTTGACCTGCGTTAGCAGTGACAAGCTACCATTATTTTCCTTCTTCCGCCGAGAGCCGTCGGGGGGACGGGACGGGACGGGACGGGACGGGACGGGACGACAATGGCGAGGTGAAGGAGTTTTAGAACACACACACACACACACACGTGTAGCACACATACATATACACACACACGTGCACACAGTGGTGCACACACACACAAACTGTAACACACACACACACGTACGCACTTACGCACACACTATAAAACACAAGCGCCTATCAGTAGTGTTTGTCCAGTTCAGTGCTTGGCCCAAGGGCATGTGGAGGTCATTCTTCCTTTCCTCTAGACTGCATTGACGCACAGAACAACAATAATAATACATATAATACTAATAATAATAATAATAATAATAATAATAATAATAATAATAATAATAATAATAATAGTGATAATAATATAATAATAATAATATTAAATACATTTTATATTATTATTTATATGTTATATAATATTTATATATTATTTATTGTGGAGTGCTTTTTTTTTTCATTTGATAAATGAGCTAAATGGATTAGCTGATGACGGTAATCTGAACATTTATTTTCTTTCTTTCTTTCTTTCTTTCTTTCTTTCTTTCTTTCTTTCTTTCTTTCTTTCTTTCTTTCTTTCTTTCTTTCTTTCTTTCTTTCTTTCTTTCTTTGAACCAATGCACCACACAGCCTCTAAAACCCAATTACAGCGGCACAAAACATGTTTAGGTTATCACCATTTTGGAGAACCCACTCGATTGATTCAGAAACTAAACTATTCTAGTCCCCCATTTGTAGAACAGACACTCATGCAGATGCACCGGCTCTGCTGCTGGTTGCTTACCACGCTGTCAGAGCTCTCAGCCAATCAGCTAACTAGATATATTCCAGCGGAGCGATCATAAGTCGCATTCCAGACAAGTATATCTCCGACTTGAAACGTTTTGAGTCCTGCCCTCAAAGCGCTCCAGGTGCATGACGACAAACGTTACAAACAGAAAGCATGGCTGACCGAAACAAGGTGGTGTTTCTTTGGCCTCGTGACAATTTAACTCGACTCTCCTAACAGACGCTATTATACTTTTAATATTTTTTCCACCAGTTCTATGCTTGGAATATGTATATAAAAACAACATTCACCAGCCTCATCCAACTAAAGACTAGCCTACAAATACATTCTACTCCCCTCCACCCCTATTCATTGGCATGTACAAAGGAGGAAACACACAACATGACATTGATAACAAAAGTACATGTCAAATGAAATGTAGTAAAATAAATCATAGTATTAAGTGAAGTCGGTACTCTACTTGATACAAAATACAAGATGCAATATTTTTACTTGTAATTTGTAACAAGTACATAGGAATGCTTACTCCCCATTCCCTCCTGCAGTATACATCTTCAACACAACACCATACAAATAAAAATAATATTTACAATCAAAATAAACCAAAAAAGAGCTGCCAAGTGACGGGGAGAAGAGATGGTGCCCAGGGTGGTTGCAGTCCTTTATGAAGGACATGGCCTTCTTCCGAAGTCTTGAAGACACGAGATGGATCTCCGTCTGGGCCGGCTGCCTTCCCTGCCTTAACCCTCCTGAAGGTTCTGCGGACCTCGGACTCAGACAGTTGTACAACGTAGTCCTCTGGGTGGATGTTCAAGTTGTTGGTCGGATCATGGTCCCTTTCAAAGTGAGCGAAAAACTTGTTAAGCTCATCTGGTAGGTTAGGGTCATTGTTGGTGACTGCCCCTGAGCTCCCCTTGTAGTTGGAGAGGACCCTCAGACCTTGCCACATGTGTCTGGTGTCAGAGCCCCCGAACTGTGATTCCAATTTGTTTTTATAATCCATTTGACCCTTCTTGATGCCTTTTCTGTGTTCATACTTGGCCTTCTTGTCGTGATCGGAGTAGCCTGTTGTGAAAGCGGTACACAGTTGTATTTTGACGTGAGTTCACAAGTAGAAAGTTCCACTTCAGGTGGTGTTCCTTTGCACTTTTCTTAGTAGGAGGTCGGGAATTCTCCACTTGACAAGTTGTCTGGAATGCAGAGTTTAGTCCTGAACATGAACTCTTAACCCTACAGATATAAAACCAAATTTCATCCATTAGTCTCCTTCCTGAGATGATTCAGGGTGAATTGGGCCGTTGGCTTTATGTCAGCTTTGCTCTCCGTTTACATTCAAACTGCTTGTTGTTTCTTCTGTGAGGCTGATGATTTATGCTCTTTATTACGAGGAAGCCCTGAGATATGAGCGCTGTAGGAGTAGCAGTGAAATGGATAAATTATAGCCTCTCACACACCACACACACACATGCAGACACACACACACGGCCATACAAGCTAATAATATCTAATAAAATACAAATAATGATTCATGCATACCAGGTGCCACAGTGCAGAACAGACACACACACACACACACACACACACACACACACACACACACACACACACACACACACACACACACACACACACACACACACACACACACACACACACACACACACACACATGCTCTCTCAAAACATCCGCTGTTCATGCCTATTTGTTTTTTTTCTCTCTCTCTCTCTCTCTCTCTCTCTCTCTCTCTCTCTCTCTCTCTCTCTCTCTCTCTCTCTCTCTCTCTCTCTCTCTCTCGCTCTCGCTCTCTTTCTCTTGCATTTCTTCTGAGGGAAATCATGTGCCTCTTTCCTGCCAATAATGTCATCTACCCACGCTCCTCGCTATGCAAAGAGGAGGCTGCCTCCCCCGTCAGCCAATCAAATGAGATGAGAAATCAAAGTAGAAAGAGAGAGAGAGAGAGAGAGAGAGAGAGAGAGAGAGAGAGAGAGAGAGAGAGAGAGAGAGAGAGAGAGAGAGAGAGAGAGAGAGAGAGAGAGAGAGAGAGAGAGAAACAAAAGCTGGGATAAGCCTTATGAACCAGCAAAATGTCCAAATCGTACTGTTACATTACAAGACAAACAATGTACATTTACCAATTATGTCCATGAGTTAAATTATATTAAGTGGTTAACCTTAAGCACCTCAAGTGCGCAAATATATGATATACTTATTATATACACAATGACAATGTGATCAAGAGAACTTGACACATTTTATGAATCAGGTTTGCTTCATAGTCATTATATTAAACATTAAATGTGGCCGATTTGTTTTAGTATGCATTTAAGAAGCTGTATAAATGGAATGAGGCGGTTCCTGATACTTAATCAAGCACACTTCATCCTGACGTTGGGTAACATCATTATTTCTACATTTCTACATACATTTTTTCAGTGAAAACGATGAAACGAATGAAAAATGTCATACATTTTTCCTTTTGACGCCAGTTTCCGGTACCATATGTCAATTCTGTATCAAAACATAGTTATCTTCCCTGACCAAATTATCTCTCTCTTTCTCCCTCCCTCTCTCTCTCTCTCTCTCTCTCTCTCTCTCTCTCTCTCTCTCTCTCGCTCTCTCGCTCTCTCGCTCTCTCGCTCTCTCGCTCTCTCGCTCTCTCTCGCTCTCTCTCTCTCTCTCTCTCGCTCTCTCTCGCTCTCTCTCTCTCTCTCGCTCTCTCTCTCTCTCTCTCTCTCTCTCTCTCTCTCTCTCTCTCTCTCTCTCTCTCTCTCTCTCTCTCTCTCTCTCTCTCTCTCTCTCTCTCTCTCTCTCTCTCACCACCCTCTCTCTCTTGCTTTCCCTCTTCTTAAGTGACCATTAACAGACCTTCTTCTGTCTTTTTATTTATTGACATGCATTTAATTTTTGTTTGTTTGTTGTTTGCTGAGCTCATTGTTGGTCCGGTGAGTCTTCAAGCGTCTTCTGGCGACCGTCTGTAATGTATCTCTGCCATGGTCCTTTTCCTCTGGGTTGTGGGTTCAGAACACAAGCTCCAGGCCTCCCTCTCCATGTCCTCTGAGGGGGGTTCTTGGTGGAGCTGCACTCACTGCGCAGACCTGAGATCCAGGGTTGGCCTCGCAGCAGCCAGACCGGGGTCTGGGACTGGCGTTCCTGGAGCCTTGCTCCCACTCCAATAATCCATAAATCCATGAGTATACTGGAGTTGATATAAAACAAATATCCAGATTATTATGCAAGACGTGTGGTGGTCACTCCATTACAACATTGAGGAAACGAATAAGGAGCTGTTGAGTCAAGCAGTCCGATTTGATCATAGTCATAGTTGTAGTAGTATTACTACATTATTACTTTGTTTGTAGTTTTTCAAATAGCGGTTTTGTTCTTGAAGCTCCCTCGAGTTCATTCTGAACTTCTGTCGAGGACCACAATGCAAGGACGCCGTTTGTTTCCTCCACAGAACACTGCTGCTTCGCCTTCAGTAAATCTTGGGTGTTTTAAAGTTTTAGTTGGTCTGTTGGTCACGATAAGCCCCGCCCCCAGTCCCTGACGTAGCGGTTCCCCCTCTGGAACCAGTTTTCCGGGGCCGACAGCCGGTTCTTTCTCGGTTCGAAACGTGAAAAACTGGTTGGAGATTAGGCACCAGCTCTGAACCGGCCCTCAAAATGCCTTGGTGGAAACGGAGCATCTCCCTCTCCCTCCCTCTCTCTTTGGGTACCGCTGAGACACACAGGGTGTTCTGCAGCTGTGGACTGTGTCAGTGAGGGCCGAGTGATTATGGGTAAGAAATAAGTCATGACTGAATGAATACAGCTCTATTATATCGCTATATTTATGTTAATGAGTGTATATTTAGAAGAGGAAAAATAAATAAGACAAAGGAAATGATTTGCAAACAAAGCATCTTAAAATATCGGCTGTGTGTGTGTGTGTGTGTGTGTGTGTGTGTGTGTGTGTGTGTGTGTGTGTGTGTGTGTGTGTGTGTGTGTGTGTGTGTGTGTGTGTGTTTGTGTGTGTGTGTGTGTGTATGTGTGCGCGTGTGTGAGCATGTGTGCGCGTGTGTGAGCATGTGTGTGTGTGTGTGTGTGTGTGTATGTGTGCGTGTGTGTGTGTCCTTCCAATCATCCTTAGAAGCACCAGGGTGTGATGTGTTTATCTGTGTTCATCTGGGGGCTGTGTGTTGGTTTAGCCTCCTTACAGTCCACACAGCCATCGTGCAATGCTCAGCTAAGCAGGAGTGTGTGAGTCGCTGTGTGTGTGTGTGTGTGTGTGTGTGTGTGTGTGTGTGTGTGTGTGTGTGTGGCAACCCTCAGTGTGGAATTGAGCCCCAGAGTATCTAGTGTTATTTTGTAAACACACAAACCAGAAAATGAATATGACATATGAGCTATTTGTTGATACCACGCTACGTCAGAAACCATGCAGAACATTAGGCCTCCGCATATGTGGGCTGAATGCATTGGTATGCGAGTGTGTGTGGGTGTGTGTGAATGTGTGTGTGTGTGTGTGTGTCTGTGAGGATGTGTGTGTATATGTGTTTGTATGGGGAAAATGGATCACAGGAAAAAACGAGATTTATGGGATTTGTTTTGCCTAAAATAAATTTATGTTTTTTGTTTTGCTGTTATTTCCTTCAAATGCAGTTGTAAACACATCAACAGATTCCACAGGGGCTGTGGGCATTATAATAATGTATTTGTAATGCTCTATGTGTGTCTGAGTGAGTGTGTTTGTGTGTGTGTGTTTGTGTGTGTGCGTGTCGGTTTGTGTGTGTGCGTGGGTGTCTGTGTGCGTTTTGGTGTGTGCTTGTTTGTGTGTCTGTGTGTGTCTTTGTGTGCATGTGTGTGTATATATGTGTTTGTGTGTGTGCGTGTGTGTATGTGTGTGTGTGTCTGTATGTGTGTCTGTATGTGTGTGTTTCTGTGTGTGCGTGTGTGTGTGTGTGTGTGTCTGTGCATGTGTGTCCGTGCGTGTGTGTGTGTGTTGGTGTCTGTTTGTGTGTGCGTGTGGGTGTCTGTGTGTGTTTTGGTGTGTGCGTGTTTGTTTGTGTCTGTGTGTGTCTGTGTCTGTGTATGTCTGTGCTTGTGTGTGCTTGTGTGTGTGTGTGTGTGTGTGTGTGTGTGTGTGTGTGTGTTTGTGTGTGTGTGTGTGTGTGTGTGTGTGTGTGTGTATGTCTGTGCTTGTGTGTGCTTGTGTGTGTGTGTGTGTGTGTGTGTGTGTGTGTGTGTGTGTGTGTGTGTGTGTGTGTGTGTGTGTGTGTTTGTGTGTGTGTGTGTGTGTGTGTGTGTGTGTGTGCAGAGGTATGTCACAGAGCAGCAGCTAGCTTCACCGTCATACTGAACCTGTTAATATGAATACAAAACAAAATAACACTCTGTTGTCCGACTGTAGGACAATCAATCAATTAATTTGATTGCCATTGCTTCCGGAGCGTTCCATTCTCCCACTTAGTGAGTTTGTGGGGGAGATGAGCGAGTGAATGGATGTATGTTGTCTTGTGTGGTGGGATGGGGGCCCGGTGGATGGAGGGTCTGCAGTGTCTGAATGGAGCTCTCACTCCCCTCAAGGACAAATCCATACGACCACTAGCCAACATTTAACGGGATAATGAAAGACTGGCTTACAGCGGACGACGTATTGAAGCAAAGCTGGCTGACAAATGGGAGTATCTTTGTTCGTCTGTACAATATTTGAAGATGCATTTTTTTGTTTGGTGAATTGAACACAATTCTGGAAACTAAAGGCAGAGCAGTATTTTGCATATTCTTTGTATATAAGTAATATAAACATAAAAAAATTGTCAACACGCCAACACGTAAGTGTCTATTCTGGGCTCCCCTGACAACCAGGACACACAGAGAATGTTGTTTTAATGTTTATTGTAGAGTTGGAACATGTTTTGCAGGCAGAGCAGGTGGTAAGTAAGTGCTGACATGTCAGAGCTCTTCCCGGAGTGCGTGTGGTGATGGCTGGTTTATCCTGTGTTCCTTGATTATTCAACGCACCACAGGTGTGCAGCCTTCAACCAGACTCTAATCAGTCCGACTGGGGCAAGTGAGGCTGCTTCAACCACACACACTCCACAGCACCACGTGTCGGACAGTGGTGGTCAGAAAGCCAACAGCTTCTTGCTTGGTTTGTTGTCTTGATGTCCGACCATTTCCATGTCCTATGACTTTCAATTCTGAACGCTTTCCCAAGGCTGCTGACTATCCCCATCCCAGCCACATATCTGAGGTAGCAGGCAAAGATCAAGGCAGAGTGTGTGTGTGTGTGTGTGTGTGTGTGTGTGTGTGTGTGTGTGTGTGTGTGTGTGTGTGTGTGTGTGTGTGTGTGTGTGTGTGTGTGTGCGTATGTGTGTGTGTGTGTTCTCTCATTTAATTCAGTAAAATATATGCCAACTGTAATGAAACTAGATTGAGTTTGTGCACACACACACACACACAATGACATATGCACACAATGACGCACAGGCAGACAAATAAACATATATCCCAACAAGCAAGAATGACAGATAGCTTTAATTTCATTAAGTGTGCCAGAGAACATCCAACTCACATTTGCCATGAATTTATAGCCAATGGCCGTCTTTAAATAGAGGCTCCACCAATGCCAGCCACCCCTTCTTCTGCAAACAGTTAAAAGGTAGAAGAGTCAAGTCAAGTCAAGTCAAGTTTATTGTCACTTCACAGTTTACAGTTTAGTATAAAGCAGTGATGTGAAAATCTTGTGTGCAATACCCGACGACAGACAGCAGTTATAAAATAAGATAAAATAAAAATAGATAAAAATAGAATAAAAATAGAATAAAGAATATAAAATAAAAATAAAAAAAATAAAATTTTATAAAATGCAAAAATCAGCACAGAAAAGAGCAATATGTATATATAAATCAATGTAATAAAATATACATTGTTATATGTTATACGCCCTTGTTCAGCAGCCTGATGGCCTGACTGTGGAAGCTATCTCTGAGCCTATTTGTACGACACTTGATACTGCGGTATCGCCTGCCTGACGGTAATAGTGAGTAAAGTTCGTGGCTGGGGTGGGCAATGTCTTTTATAATTTGTTTGGCCTTGGCCACGCACCGCTGGTTGTAAATGTCCAGGAGGGAGGGGAGCTCACCTCCAACGATATACTGGGCCGTCCGCACCACCCTTTGAAGCGCTCTGCGCTCGAGTGCCGTGCAGTTCCCGTACCAGGCGGTGATACACCCTGTAAGAACACTCTCGATGATGCCGTTGTAGAATGTTCTCAGGATGCGGGGGCCCATGCTGAATTTCTTCAGACGCCTGAGAAAATACAGGCGTTGTTGGGCCCTTTTCACCACGTGTGTGGTGTGCGTGGACCATGTGAGGTCCTCGGAGATGTGCACGCCGAGGAACTTGAAGCTGCTGACCCTCTCTACTGCAACGCCGTCGATGGAGATAGGGCTGTGCTCTCCCCTCTGCCTCCTGAAGTCCACGATCAGCTCCTTGGTCTTCTTGACGTTGAGGGCGAGGCTGTTCTCCTGGCACCACTGCTCCAGCGATCCGACCTCCTCCCTGTAGGCTGTCTCGTCGTCGCCGGCAATCAGGCCCATCACTGTCGTGTCGTCAGCAAACTTGACGATGACGTTGGAGCTGTGCATAGCCATGCAGTCGTGGGTGTAGAGGGAGTAGAGGAGAGGGCTCAGCACGCATCCCTGGGGGGCTCCCGTGTTGAGG
Organism: Muraenolepis orangiensis; assembly: GCA_027704905.1. NCBI lineage: Eukaryota > Metazoa > Chordata > Actinopteri > Gadiformes > Muraenolepididae > Muraenolepis > Muraenolepis orangiensis. The sequence goes on from CM051001.1 coordinate 11,306,481, forward strand.
GTCAGTGGCTCTGATGTGGTGCTGCCCATCCTCACCACCTGGCGGCGGTCCGACAGGAGGTTCAGTATCCAGCTGCACATGGATGGGGGTACGCCTAGACCTCTCAGCTTGGTGTCGAGCTTGGCAGGAACTATTGTGTTGAATGCTGAGCTGTAGTCCACAAACAGCATTCGCACATAACAGTTCTTTCCCTCCAGGTGGGAAAGGGCAGTGTGGAGGGCCATGGCAATTGCGTCGTCCGTGGATCTATTTTGACGATATGCAAATTGCCATGGGTCCAGCGTGGTAGGTAACACGGAGCAAATAAAGTCCTTGACCAACCTCTCGAAGCATTTGCTAACGATCGAGGTGAGGGCCACAGGTCTGTAGTCATTCAGGCATGTTACCTAAGAGAGAGAGAGAAGAGAGAGAGAGAGAGAGAGAGAGAGAGAGAGAGAGAGAGAGAGAGAGAGAGAGAGAGAGAGAGAGAGAGAGAGAGAGAGAGAGATTTGAATCCTCCTTTCCTGCTCCTGTTTTTTCATCCCCCCTTTCACCTCAAAGAAAGGGTTGATACCTAATTAGGTGTGTGAGTGTGTGTGTGCGTGTGTGTGAGTGTGTGTGTGTGTGTGTGTGTGTGTGTGACTGTGTGCGTGCACATGTGTGCATGTTTGTGTGTGTGTGCGCTCTCTTCGGTGCATGTGGGAATCATTTGTAAGCCAGGAACAGGATGTCACCAATTTAATTCATTTTTGGCCGACTATGAATATGACTGTAGTCAGAGGGAGGGAGCACGTACACGTGTGTGTGTGTGTGTGTGTGTGTGTGTGTGTGTGTGTGTGTGTGTGTGGGCGTGCACAGATCCACACACACACACACACACACACACACACACACACACACACACACACACACACACACACACACACACACACACACACACACTCACACCGCCACACAGCAAACGTTTCACTGTCATAAGGACTTCAGGTGTGCTGGTTTGTATATAGGGAGCTCCAGTATATCAAAGGGATTTCTATATATTTTGCATATAACTGCAAAGGCGGGACATGACGACAAGAGCATTTAATTGTTCATGTTTAAAGGGAAAGTTGAAAGTGATCTGGGGAGGCTGGTCCTCGGCCCGCCGGTCTGAGTCTGACACATGAGGGACCCAGCTACCAGGCTCCAGAGGGGGACGCTTTACCCTGGAAAACTATGGATTGAATCTGGAATGTTTTACATTGGAGATTTACATGATTTGAAGCGATTTGAAGCGATGTGGGTTCATATGTGGGAGATACCACTCAGGTGGAGGGAGGGGGGACCGAGGGGGAATTATGAACACCAGATTGTACCTTGGTTCTTTAAGGTCCCTGAAGGCGGTTCCCCTTGTCGTTTTCTAACAGATTTCAGATGATTCAGATGTGGTTTATTTGTTTCATTTATAATAATACTAATAATAATAATAAGGTACAGTTTTCTATGTGCAGTGAAATGTTAACACCAGCTCAAAAGATGTGCAAAATGTGACATAATTTACAAATGACAAAAATTACAAAATTACAAGACAATATAGAAATGTACATTTATGGATTTGTCAATCCAAACAGTACAGTATATATATAAAGTAATTGTAAAACATGTGATATGTCATGTGTAGTGCAGATAGTCCAGTTCTAACAAGCAACCATACGTCTTGATTGCTACAAATACAGAATGTGAATTTTAAGAAAACATGTGTGTTCGTTCTTTGCATAGACTTACAGGGAATTTGAATAGTTTTTATTTTGAATTTGTATCAATTATTGTATTAGTGTGCAATGTGTGTCTGCTGTGTGTGATGTTAGTTTGTGGCGCTTGTTTGTGTGTTGTGCATGTGTGTGTGTGTGTGTGTGTGTGTGTGTGTGTATGTGTGTGGTGTGTGTGTGTGTGTATGTGAGAGAGAGTGTGTGTGTGTGTGTCTGTGTGGGAGAGATAGTGTGCACGTGTGTAAAAATAGAGGAGACTTCATCACATGAGATGTGAGCATCTTCACTGGAGAAGGAAGAGCCATGCGTGGGCCGGAGAGACAGACAGACAGACAGGTGTGATGGAGAGAGACAGACAGACGCACACAGGTGTGATGGGGAGAGACAGACAGACGCACACAGGTGTGATGGAGAGAGACAGACAGACGCACACAGGTGTGATGGGGAGAGACAGACAGATGCACACAGGCGTGATGGAGAGAGACAGACAGACGCACACAGGTGTGATGGAGAGAGACAGACAGACGCACACAGGTGTGATGGAGAGAGACAGACAGACGCACACAGGTGTGATGGAGAGAGACAGACAGACGCACACAGGTGTGATGGAGAGAGACAGCAGGGCAGCAGTCGAATGGCACCAAAAAAAGACGGGTTTCCACGAAATCTTGAGAGGATCCCCGCTTCTCTCCTCTCTCTCTCCTCCCCCCCATTCCCTCACCCAAAAACAAAAATAGTGTATATAAATACTATAAAAAGTATTCCAATGTATTCAAAATACGCATTGGAATCCAACGCTGCCACACACATATGACAGCATGCAGGGTGTGTGTGTGTGTGGGGTGTGTGTGTGTGTGTGTGTGGCCCCATAAAGCTGTCATATCACACCACCCGCTGTGGAGCTGAGAGTCAGCCTCGCCCGTCATATGGACTCTGCCAGCTCCACATAAGCGGCGTCGTTGGGGAGGGAGGGGGGAGGGGAGAGGAAGGGAGGGGTTTGGAGGAGGAGGAGGAGGAGAGGAGGAGGAGGGAGGGTGGGTGGGTGGGTGACTTTGTGTGTGTGGGTGTGTGTGTGTGAGGCAAGTGGGTTGGGGGGCCAGGAGGAGCAAAGGAGAGAGATGAAATGGAGAATATGAGGAAGATTTGAGGGAGTGATCAGGAGGGAAGGAGGGAGGAGGGAGGGAGGGAGGGAGGGAGGGAGGAGGGAGGGAGGGAGGGAGGGAGGGAGCGAGGGAGGGAGGGAGCAATGGAGGAAGGGAGGGAAGCTGGGGAGGGGGGGGTGAAGGGAGGGAGGGAGGGAGGAATTGAGGGGGGCGGGATGGAGGACAGGATGGAGGGAGGGGTGGAGGGAGGGATGGAGGGAGGATGGGGAGTGGGGGATGAAGGGAGGGAGGGAGGGAGGGAGGGAGGGAGGGAGGGAGGGAGGAATTGAGGGGGGCGGGATGGAGGACAGGATGGGGAGGGGTGGAGGAGGATGGAGGGAGGAGGGGAGTGGAGGATGAGGGAGGGAGGGAGGGAGGGAGGGAGGGAGGGAGGAGGAGGGAGGGAGGAATTGAGGGGGAGGGATGGAGGACAGGATGGAGGGAGGGGTGGAGGGAGCAAGCAATGGAGAAAAGGAGAGAAGATGGGGGGAGGGGGATGGAGGGAGGGAGGGAGGGTGTTAATAGTGTCCCCGCAGTGCTTCGGGAGGTTGGCCTTTCACATCTGTTCCTCCCCCATTAAAAATGGCTCCAAAAACTACAAAAATTAACCCCACCCACTAGCCACCTAAATATGTTTGAATCCTAACCAAGCAAAGCCAGGGTCCCTTGATTCATTCATTACCTTACATTTAACAATTTTTTTATTACAATGTTTTTCTTAATAAAATATACTTGTATTAGCTTAAAACAGAAGTTGAAAACGTTACCTAAAAGATGACCCAATTACCAAAGTCACTACTGAAACACAAAGTATTTTAGCTCATATCTGAGTCAGGTTTTTAGCCACACCCCCTGAATTTAGCACCAGAAAGTGACACTGAGTCCATCTTGGCCGCATTGTGAGGAGTTAAGTCTCATTGGTTTGAAACCAATTTGCATAAGTCTGAAAATCATTGTGCAACTTTAAGAATTGTCGCACAATTGTCTGGCAATTGTCTTAAAATCCATTAAAAACAATGTTGTGTCTAAACAGAGGTTAACTGCCCTTTTTAAAATGGTGCTTGTCGCTTCCCTCCACACTACATCTTTTAGACCTGTTAGGTACCACTGTGCAAACTGTAATCTAAAAGTTGCCACCCTGCTGGCTATGTGTATAAGGCCTTGCCCACCCCTCTTCCCTTGGTAAAAACAAAACACTCTGGGGCACCCAATGTAATCTGTCCCCAAATAAATCCCTTAGGCGCCTCCATACCAGCCAGTCGGTTCCACAGAGAAGATGCTCCTTCCCAATTCTACTGCTCTAACATAACTCTAACATCGCTCCCAACATACACACCCAGATATTTGAGCCCATCCTTTTTCCAGGTCAACCCCCCCGGTAAAATAGTCAAAAGCCTGCCAAAAGCATCACTGCCAAAGCCTCACTTTTAGCCCAATTCCCTCTTGCCGCTGAAATAGCACCATAATCATCCACTATTCTCCCCAGCTCGATATCGTCCGCATAGGCAGATAAAACATACCTTTAAAAAAATCCTTTAAAAACAGACCTTCAATCTTTGCTCTTATTTTGCATAGCATGGGTTCTATGGCAAGTGAGTACAACATTCACAAAAGAGCGCAACCCTGTCTCACTCAGCCTATTTACTCTAAATGGTGCACTCAGGCCTCCATTGATTTTACAATAATTACACTCTCAACGTCTTGGTACACAACTTTGATGAAGACCTGGGCTGAGGCCAAATCATTCCAAAGTCTTCCATAAGTAGAGGTGCTCAACCCGGTCAATGCCTTTTCCTGGTCCAATGAAATGAGACCAGTATCAATGCCCAATGAATTTGAGATGTCCATAATATCCTGAATTAAAGGCACATTGTCTAAAATGAACCTACCAGGCACGTAGTAAGTCTGGTCTTGATGGATGACCTGATCTACCGCTCCCCTCAGCCTATTGGCCAGCGCCTTAGACAGTATTTTATAGTCCGAACAGTGAAGAGACTCTGGACGCCAGTTCTTAATCTCTTGTAGATCTCCTTTTTTCTTCTGCTGCCCTTCTGCTGCTTAGCGGTAACAAGAGGTCTTTAAAACTCTCATTAAAAACTGTTAAAAGATCCTCACCCATCTCCGTCCAGAACTTAAACAACACCGGAATCCCGTCCATGCCAGAGGCCTTTCCCCCTTCCATGCTTTGCAGGGCCGTGAAAAGTTCCTATAAAGCCAGTGGCTCTTTCAATTCTGCATTGGTTTCCACAGCGACTTTCCGTAATCCACCACAAAAAGTCTCGAACATCTCTTCGTCCTCCTTAAAGTCACTGCTGTAAAGCTCAGAGTAAAACCACACCGCTGTTCTCTGTATCTTGTTTGAGTCTCTGAGCGTAGAGCATGAATGAACCTGCTCTGACCATTCTTCCTCTCAAGGCCCAAATTAGTTTTTGATGAAGCATCCATCATATTTGCACTCTGGAAAAGTGATTGAACGAGCGCCCCTTGAACCTGAGTGCCCAATAGGTCCCTGAGAGCAGATGTTTCAGACTTGAGGCCTTCAATATGACCTCAATTTCCAGTGAATTCTACTAAATTCTGTAGCTCCACAATTTCAGTCTCTAAAACTTTCATAGACCTAGTAATGTGTCCCGTGTGACATTGAGAGTGTACTGTTTACAGAGCTGTTTGATCTCTACCTTTAAGGAATTCAAATCTTGTGTTTACTGCTCTTAAAAACTCCCCAGAAGAACATAAAAGCATCCTTAAAATTGCCATTGCAGAGTAAAGCAGTGCTAAAATGCTAATATGCTCTTTTGGACTTTATGTTTCTAGTTAACTAATTAACAAATAACTAGGGAGTGATCAGTGAAACCAGCAGGCATCATTTTACACGTAAAAAAAATGTTTAAATGATGTTTAAAACAATAAAAATGATCTCGCCTGGCAAAGGATATAAGATTCCCTCTGAGCCCATGTATATTGTATTTATCTCATTCATCCTTCTCCATACATCTACTAACTCATGCTCCTCAATGAGTTTTCTCAAAGCTCGCTGTGATGCACTGTGGGGTTCCATGTGGTTCCTGTCTAAGCGATCATCCTCTGTGCAATTAAAATCTCCTCCTAAAAATAAAAAATCCTCACTACTAACTTCAGTAAAAAAAAAAGTGCTTAAAACTTAAAACTGCACTCTGTCAGGTCCTGTAGTGGGACATAAACATTCATAAAAACAATATTAAACTGATCAAAACTAGCCCTCACCCTCAGCAGTCTGATCTCTATCACCTGCTCCACCTCCAATGACATTGGAGAGAATTTGTTTCCAAACAGAAAGCTACATCCTGCACTAGTTGTGCTCTTGTGACTCAGCACCACCTCCCCCTCCCACTTTCTTCCGATCTAGCTAATTTCCAATGTCACTGTGTGTCTCCTGCACCATCATCACATCAGCCCCTTTAAGTTTCATATGCTCCAACACCTGTAATCTCTTGGCTGGATCTCTTACACCATTAACATTAAGGGAAATTATTTTAAATTGAGCCATGGCAAAATAAATTACGGTTACACATACAAACAAAGCTGATCTACATTCAAGAAAAGACAACTTATTCAGATTCATCGTCATCATTCTCCAAATCTTGTCTTATCTGTTTTAACCTGAACACCTCCTTGTCAATAAACCTCCCTTCCTCTTGCCGGGCAGAGTTGTAGAACGACTTCCTGTCACAGAAGGAATCCTCTACTTTTAAACCTTTCATATTTTTTGTTCATTGTAAAAACTGTTTTATTTTGCCAACACCGTACGCTCTTTTTGTCTTCCAACCCCCAGCCATTTTAGTATTGGAAGACTCGCTACCGTTATTGCCAACAGAGTCTTCCCCCATACTGGTCTCAGGCTCTGCGTCTCTCCATTAAACTACAGTGTTTTGTCTTGTCTTGCTTGCTACCTCTTTCTTTGCCTGCATGTCGCCACTACTACCTTTAGTTTTCCTTTTCAGCTGAGACATCCTCATCTTCATCCATGGCATCCTCGTCACTTTCCCACAAGACTAACTCCTCTACAGCGGCTTCAGTTATGCATGCTTCTTGACCCATACCCATCTCATAATGACCTCCAACACTACCCTGACTGACCTGCTGCACCCCGCCTGCCTTCTCCTCTCCTCTATCACCACCCTGACTGTCCTGCTGCACCTCACCTCCTCCTCCTTCCCTCTATCACTACCCTGACTGTCCTGCTGCACCTCACCTCCTCCTCCTCCCTCTATCACTACCCTGACTGTACTACTGCACCTCACCTCCTCCTCCTTCCCTCTATCACTACCCTGACTGTCCTTCTGCACCTCACCTCCTCCTCCTTCCCTCTATCACTACCCTGACTGTCCTTCTGCACCTCACCTCCTCCTCCTTCCCTCTATCACTACCCTGACTGTCCTGCTGCACCTCACCTCCTTCTCCTCCCCTCTATCACTACCCTGACTGTCCTGCTCCACCTCACCTCCTTCTCCTCCCCTCTATCACTACCCTGACTGTCCTGCTGCACCTCACCTCCTCCTCCTCCCCTCCTTCACCACATTGACTGTCTTTGTGAACCCCACCTGCCTTCTCTGTTCCTCCTTTACTACCTTGACTGTCTTCAGTAGTATTTTGAGGACATGTCCTAACCAGATGCCCCTCTCTGCCACAGTCATAGCACTTTATTGTGTCTGGTGTTGCATACATCACATAATCAACCTCATTCCTGTCCTTTCAAAATGATGTACAACAATCTCCTATGTGACGCCACATGTTTTAACTCGGGTGATGTACAATCTGAGGAGATTCTTCTAAGAGGTGAAATAACTTTTCCATGTCTCGATAATTATTTTATTAGTACTAATAAGTTGTATTTATTAGTTTTATTAGTACAGTGTTACGTTAATTGGTTTGTCTTTCTCGGTCCATGCACTACGCATTTGAGTGGTTTTGTGTTGGAAAAACAATGCAACCAATATTATTATATTTTTCTAGGTTGCTGGGAAGAATATCCTTCAACCAAAGTATTCCCGATTGCTTTGGCCCTCAGACTGAATGAGAGCGTACGTTTGGATTGACAATTTGATCAACCAATCATATAGTGATTTGCAGCCAATGGGCGTATTCTTTCAGATTCCCCCACAGTTCCATAGTGCCCTAGAAGGTTCACTCGCTCGGATCTAGCGTAGGGCTACGTTGGTTTTTTTCTACGTAGGTTTTTTACGTCGAAATGGCAACAGGTGAAGTGATGTTGTTGCGGAATTGTTGTTTGTACCCTTTTCAAGACGACCATTCCGTGTAAAGATGGACATTATAAAAAAGTTTTAACGATCCCCGTCACCACTGCATCTGCGGAAAGGACATTTTAATATTCTAAAAACATATGGAGGAACAGAACAGGACAATCCCGACTCACTGCATTAGCTTCCATAGCTATTGAAAGGCAACTTATATTGGATCTGAAAAGCAGTGATCAGTGATTTATGACCAGGTTATCGATCCATCCAGAAGGACAGGAGAATGGATTTGGTCTTTAAGTGAACATCATTGGTGAGTGGGACTCATTTGTCTTTGCTGGTTTTGTCTCAGTGTTGCATCTCGTTGAGCTGGTTGTTGCATTTTGTTTCCACACACTTGTTGACTGATTAGTTAATGGCTGTCTTGGGTTTGATAAGCATTGTTGTGCATTTAAATTGAGAGTTTTCTTTCTTTGCATCGCTTAACGTGAAAAGACTTAACGTAACGTAACAAAACATTTCAACTTAAATCCTCCCATTATGAACGTTATGTGACATTGAGTGTTTTCCTCTCTATTGAGCCAGTAAGGAAAAGTCTGAACGCAGCTTTATGAGAGTAAACCACTTAATGTAACATAACTTCCGTAATAGTAGGCTTTAGGTTTTGATATTTTGACAAGTGAAAGTGCTAATGACAAGACATATGCGAGATACGTTTGGTGATTATTGATTGCTGTTTTGGAACTTTAAGTTACGTTAAGCCTTTTCACGTATCGTTTTAGACCGTCCCTTTCATCGATAGCCTGTGTGTGGTGGTCTGTGTTGTGCTGTTACTTCACTACATGGACACTGCTTTACCAACTATGGTGAACTTGGAAATTGGCTGTGACAATCTGATCTTCTTAAATGAGATAATGCATAAAGTGACTGCCTCCGTGACGTCTGTCTGACTGGTGGTGATCTACAGAAGGTCCAGTTGTGATAGACACGGTTCGCCATTGGTATATATATGTACAGAGATTAGTGTAGTATACTATGGTAGCCAAACTGGCCAGAAGTATAATTTATAGAGTAGATATGAGATATGTGCAGATATTGGTATGTATATATAAATATATTTATATATATATACAGCTAAGTATACAAGTAACAACTATACAAGACATATCTCTAGTGTACTACTGTGTAGGCCAGTGGTTCCCAAA
>CM051001.1:11318288-11330788 GCA_027704905.1 Muraenolepis orangiensis
TAGTGATAGCCTTCTGTCAGCTGACACCTCCATCATCAAGTGCCTACCTGACCCAGTGGTATCATACCTACTCTATAAGTATATTATATATATATATATATATCCTGTTTTTAGTAGTAGTTGTTTAGTAGACTGTTTTGACTGTACACTGTACATTATTAGTACATTACCATATGCACTTCACTACAACATTTGCACTCTGGTTAGATGCCAAATTATTTTCAGTGTACTTTACTTGTGCTGTGCAATGACAACACATTTGATTCAAATCACTATACTCAGTGGCCGACAACTGTGCCGCTGTGGAATTAGTATTCATTATTAGTATGTGTGTATATATATACAGTATATATATATAGTATATATATATACAGTATATATTTATATATTGGATTAGAATTTTGACCGTGTGTCTCTGATACCGTGTTTCCACCAAACTGTTTTCCGGGCTGGTTCGGAGCTTGGGCCTATTCTCGAACCAGTTCTTTGCGTTTCCACTGCGAAGGAACCACTTTCTGGCCCGGTTAACTGGTTCCTGAGCGGCCCCACATCGAAGCTGGGCTAGCCCAGCAAGCTCCACTACGTCAGGGGCTGGGGGCGGGGCTTATCGGACAAACTCAAACAAACTCAAAGTTTTTGACCGCCATTTTTTTAATCACTAAAATTCGTCCATGGACGTGAAGGTGACAGTGGTCCGTGGACGAGACAAACTGCCTCCTTGCGTTGTTGTCCACGGCAGAAGGTCACAATAAACTAGAGGAGCTTCTAGAACAAACTGTTATTAGAAAAACTACAGCGCGAGATGTCTTCAGCGGGGGACAGGACTGAGGAGCTAATCGATAACAAACTGGACGATACGAGGGGCTAATCGATAACAAACTGATGATCCGCTGCTGTCACTCTGGTCCTGGTAAGTTTTACTTTATAAATCTTTCCCGTGTTGCCAACCAGCTTTGTATTTATAATCTGTTTAGCGAGCTGCTCATTAGCACATCAATGTTATGTTCCTATCATCAGAAATGAGGAGCTATGATTGCTAGGCTTCTGTTAGCCTTGATAACAACGTCAGGATGCTACTTTCTAAAAACAGTAAAGTGTAATGGAGACATTACAAGACAGACGTTTTAATGCACTTTTCTTTTGTTTTAGTTGATGGAGTCGTCTTCCCTCGACGATGTCGATCCGCCCCCACTGGGCTGCAGCTCGCCAGGAGCCCCTCGGAGCTTTATTAACATTGACTTATTACACTGCACTCTACACTTTTACATTTTGTGATTACTGTGTATTATCTGCGTATTTAATGTTTTGTTTTTTTTTAAATAAAAAATTCTAAATAAATGTCCGCTTCATTATGCTTTATCAACCGAGAAACATAATACAAGATGACAGTTTTGAAGAAGAAAAGGCAAATGGTCCCTTCAGTTTAAGTACTCTACTATAATGCAGCTCTAACGTCAAGTCCATTTATTGTATAGTCCTTTATCACAGTTAGGGGCTTCAACGTAATCGTGTCCATAGCACTAAAGACGAGCAGCTCAAGGCGTTGGACCAGCCGTGTTTGTAGCCTGAAAGCCAGGAGCAACACTTTTCCATACATCATGTAATCCACCACTGTTGTGGAAGTTGGCGCTAGCGTTGCTGGGAAAGCAGAGACGTTAAGGGTACAACGACAAGGAAAGAACACAAAAAAACAGATTTTAAAAGGGTATTTTGTGTTTATTTTATTACCCCAGAGAGCAAGCATACGGCCTACCCATAACACCGTAGTGTTATGGACAGAGCCAGGGCGACTGTGGCAAGGAAAATCTCCGCTGGGAGGAAGAGACCTTGGGAGGAACCAGACTCTCTGGGGTGTCCCATCCTCCCATCCTCCGACCAAGGCTGGGGGACAACCTCTCTTCCGGGTGGACGTTCAGCTGTAGGGTTCGGCCGCCGGATGTGCTGGATCCAATCGACGCCTCAACCATCGCTGTGTCCTCTCCACCCCGTCCAAGGTCCCTCCACACAGAGACTACATGGACATAAAAACTGAACTCATTCAGAGCACTGGAAGAGATGCGGTGGGGCACCTGCACCTCCCCCTGGTACTGCTGGTTGACATGTGAGCTGCTGGTCGCCATGTGAGTCTGCGGTGGGCTGAGGATGTGCAGATCCTGGGTGTCTGTGAGGAAAGATGGGGGAGGAAGAGGTGGGTTATTATTGATAGCTGCAGCTACGCTAGTCTAGTACTGTGATGTCTAAAACTTGGCTATACTCTTTACCTTTGCTGGTAATGAGTTAGCGAGTTCATCTAAATTATAGACTGTAGGATGAGCAAAACTATCATTAAGCACCTGTTCTATTATTTCACAATTATAGGTATATATATCGTTTTTTCCTATAAGTCAATGCTTTATTTTGCCCAGGTTGCGCACTAGATTAGTAGTTTGCTGATATAATTGTGTTTAGTGATTATATTCCATAAAAGTATTGCATTATTATTGCGTTAGGAACTGAGGGCAGAGCAAACAGAGATCAGTATGAATACATGCAATTCATTATACTCACCACCCTCAGCTGCGGTGTTGGAATTAGCCGCCTTACCCTCTTACCCGGTACAGACAGTTCATGGTGGCGCAGATGGAGTGAGTGGTCCTGGGCACCTGACAGAAACACACAGAGAAAGAGAATTGGATTTAAATAAAGGAAATGAGATTGTAATTTTTATGGAAATGCTCAACCTCTTATAGTAGTGTGTGTGTGTGTGTGTGTGTGTGGTGTGTGTGTGTGTGTGCGTGTGTGTGTGTGTGTGCGTGTGCGTGCGTGTGAGTGCGTGTGTGTGCGTGTGTGTGCGTGTGTGTGCGTGTGTGTGTGTGCGTGTGTGCGTGCGTGTGTGTGCGTGCGTGTGTGTGTGTGTGTGCGTGTGTGTGCGTGTGTGTGTGTGCGTGTGTGCGTGTGTCTGCGTGTGTCTGCGTGTGTCTTTTGGGTAGAAGAAGCAAGACTCGGCATATTTCGTTTAACTCTGAAAACAAATAATGCAACAGTAATGGTAATGGACTGCTTTTCTACAGCGCTTTTATCCAAAGTCATGCATCACATTCACCCATTCATACACACATTCACCAATTCATACACACATTCACCCATTCATACACACATTCACCCATTCATACACACATTCAACCACCGACGGAGGAGTCAGCCATGCAAGGAGGCAGCCTTGCTCAAGGACACCTCGGCAGGAGGAAACAGTGAACACATGCCTTCACTTTTAGACTTTTAGAAAGGCTGTGTTATAACCATCTAGCCATCGACGATGCTGCTTCTATGGGCTCCTCTAATGACAAAGACACAGGTGGACGTTGACTAAATGATCAGTTTATTGCAGTTTAAGAATGGTTCATCAAGCAGAGCAGGTGGTACGTGCTGACATGTCCACTGTCCTCCTGCGGGTGTGCGGTGATGGCTGGTTGAACCGGTGGGCCTTGATTACCAAGGACCCACAAGGTGTGCAGCCTCACCAACCCCAGAGTCTCATCAGTCTGACAGGGGTCAGGTGAGGCTGCTTAAACCAGCCACCAACCACACACACTCCACAAGCAGCAATACAATATTTGTGGAGCCAGGTCATTGGCTAAACAATGAATTGATACAAACAAGGTTGTGAAAAGTGGTGGGGACAGCAGCTCAGATGAAAATAACATTTTTAAACTGATTTCTAAATATGATATTTTTGGCAATGCAATTTACGGCACATCAAAGGAGCATGTTTTGGGTGATTTTTGACATTTATTAATGCCAAACATTGAGCAGCCACTGATTGTTAGATAAATAAAAAATAAAATAAACAAAGTCTTAGCTCAGACACTGCACTCTAGCAGTAGTTCAGTTACAGCAACAACAACATTATACTCCACTCCCATGACTTCTCCTACCACTGCAAGTGGAAACACACATTGCCGCGTGCTTAGCAGACATCTCAAATTGGATGTCGATGCACCACCTAAAGCAACCTGGACAAGACTGAGCTAGTGTTCTTCCCGGCAAAGGGCTGTCCGCACCGAGACCTGGCTGTCACCATTGATGATGCTGTGGTGACACCTACTCGGACCGCAAGGAATCTGGGTGTGACCCTGGATGACCAACTGTCGTTCTCGGCAAACATTGCATCGGTGACACGCTCCTGCAGATTCCTCCTCTACAACATCAGGAGGATTCGGCCTTTTCTCACTGAAAAGGCTGCGCAGGTGCTCATCCAGGCTCTTGTCATCTCCCGGCTGGACTACTGCAACTCCCTCCTTGCTGGCGCCCCGGCATTTGCCATCAGGCCCCTGGAGCTCATTCAGAAAGCTGCAGCTCGCCTGGTGTTCAACCGCCCCAAGTACTCCCACACATCTACCCTCCTTCGGACTCTACACTGGCTACCTGTAGCTGCTCGCATCCAGTTCAACACCTTGGTGCTAGCCTACAAGGCAGTAAAAGGTACTGCTCCATCCTACCTCCAGGCAGTGGTCAAGGCCTACATCCCAACCCGTCCACTTACTCTGCTTCTTCGGGCCGTCTGCTTGCCCCCTCACTTAAGGGCCCGTGTGGCCAATCTACACGGTCACGGCTCTTCTCCGTCCTGGCCCCAATTTGGTGGAACAAACTCCCCACGGATGTCACGACTGCAGAGTCACTCCCCATCTTCCGCCGCAGGCTGAAAACTCATCTCTTCAGGACACACTTCCCGGATCCTTCCTCGTAGCGTCAATTAAGTCAGTCAAAAGTAGATTACATATTATAGATAGGTATATATTGTTCTAGATATTGTTGCATATTGTTTGCCAACTAATTGTACTTTTTCCCTTACACTTTTGCCTGAATTATTGTACTTCTACCTGAGCACTGGTTCAGTTATTGGAGACTTGTTAGAAATGAAATGCACTTTTGACTTCTGGTGACGAGTTGTTCTCTTACCTTCCTTTGTTGAAACAAGTAATGCAATTATAGAGAAGCACCCTCAAGAATGGCCTGAAACCAAAAAACGCTCTCCCCCTCTCCCTCTCCCACTCACACACCAAAACGATTTTACTATTTTGTTTACAGCACATTATTAGCACATGCCTTTTTTAACACATGCCCTTTTTAACAAGGGCTGCAAACAGGTTAATCACCATGTCATTGAAGTCCCGTGATTTTTGGATGAAGTCCCTGCACTCTTTTGTCGGATAAATGTTTCAAATCCACTTGTTGGGTCCAAGCCGCGTCTCCTCCAAAAAGCAGGGGAAACAGAAGTGAATTCTTAGCGACACTTGCCGTTACACTAGCCAGTCCTTTCTTTCAAACCACTTAACGCAACATTTAAGATTCTGTCGTCTGTCCTTCTGCGTTATTTGAACATCGTTTAGACGATGTGTCCCCAATCTCTTCACTTTCAATTTTTCCTCCAAAGTCATCGAAGAAAATTGATGTTTTATTAAATAATCCACCTCGTTCATGGTCATGCTATCGCCCGCTGCCGCCATCGCTAACTTCTCATATCGCTGTAAGTCTGCTGCGCTGTCATTGCTCAAAAGTCAGAGGCCTGGGCTGAATGAAAGTAGCCCTAACAGTCAGCAAATCAAGGAGGCGTGTAATGACACCTGTAAATCACTTAACAACGAAGATGATTGGACGCTGAAGCTGCTGTGTTTGGGCTGAAAATTGCGAAGTCCAACGGGAGGGGGGGGGGGGAATCGCGAACATCATTAAGCGCGCGTGGGGGGGAAATATAATCTATCGTCCTCGGGGGCCTTAATTTTC
Organism: Muraenolepis orangiensis; assembly: GCA_027704905.1. NCBI lineage: Eukaryota > Metazoa > Chordata > Actinopteri > Gadiformes > Muraenolepididae > Muraenolepis > Muraenolepis orangiensis. The sequence goes on from CM051001.1 coordinate 11,324,052, forward strand.
CGCAGCTCGCAGGTGTACCAGGGGGCTGAGCGTGTGAAAGTGACTGTTCTGGTTTTGACAGGAACGTGGAGATCCAGGAGATTACGCAGAGATTTATTGTAAAAGTCCACAGATTCATTGACTGATGTAGGAGTAATTGTGGAGAGATGCTGGAGATCCGAAGTCATGGTGTTGGGGTTGATGTTTTTCAGATTTCTGAAACGGATTTGACGCTTGGGTTTGGTGTGGGGTAGCAGGAGCGGCAGATCCATTGAGATGGCCTTGTGATCCGACACACCTAGATTGTACACTGATAGTTTACTAATGGGGGCAGAGATTGTAATGACAAGGTCCAGTGTGTGTCCCCTAGTGTGTGTGGGGACATCAACATGTTGTGTTAGGTCCAGAGGTGTAGGAATTAGGCTGCATAGGGACAGGAGGGGGTGTCAACGTGAATATTTATGTCTCCTTATATTATAATGTTGGTAGAGGTAGCGTGAGTGTAGTGAGAAGGTTGTGCATCTCTGGGATGAAAGCTGAGTTGGGTTTGGGTGGCCGGTAGATGAGAAGTATTGTCAGTGGGAGGGGGGGGTTTACATTTAAATCCAAGGCATTCAAATGAGGATAGCACAGGCAGAGGCAGGGGATACAGTTCCAGTGCATTTCTATGTATTATTGCTAAGCCGCCACCACGACCAGTGCTGCAAGCTTTTTCCAGGTAGCTGTAGCCAGGGTGACAGACTTCATTTAGGGCAGAGTAAACCTCAGGCTGTTGCCATGTTTCCGTGAGGCACATAATGTTGATTCCCTTGTCCATGATGTGGTCTTGTATGAATGATGATTTGTTTATAAGGGATTGTGCATTAAACAGTTATATTTTGACTGTGGATGAAATGGTGGATTTCTATAGGGTCCGGAGTAAACTGGAATCCACTCGCACAACTCAGTGTGTAGCAGTCTCGCGGTGTTTCCCGTGCAATTTACACAGAGAGTGGCAGCGCTCTGATGACACCAGACGTGCGACAGTGGTCCAGATGGAAGGAATGGATGATACAGGTGGGCATGGTTGGTGGTAAACAAACGTTCTACGAGAGCCTCTGTGGATGTAACGATGTCGGCGTAGTAGTCCAAGGTGTTTGATGGCCGAGATGCGTGTTGGGGTTGTGTGGTTGTTGAGACTCAGCAGTTGCGGGATGGAATACTTTCTTTTTAGGTTCTCGTCTGGAGCTAGCCGTTAGCCATAGACAGACAACTGTTAGCCAATATGAGATGGTGATCCATAGCATGGCAGGAGGAGAAGAAGCTGGGAGAAACGGTCTGTGTCAAAGCAGCAGGTTAGCCGGCATGCTGTTCGACGGCTAGCCATGGAGGCAGCTGTCCTAGCCGGCTAGCTGTGGAGGCAGCTGTCCTAGCCGACAAGGGCTAACCACACCAGGAAAGTTGAAAGGCTATCCGGGAGATACTTCCCAGTAGCGATGGTGAACAGTGATGGATGTATTGTGGCCCAATAGTAACCGGGAGCTCACAGCAGGGAGCTGCTCGTTAGAGGCCGAATAGGCCGCTAGTTAGCCAGCTAGCATTTGCCGTCTGGGAGCTGCCGATAGCAGCGGAAGTTGAGCAACAGGTAGGGGCGGTTATCCAAAACACGGTTTGTATTTTAGATACAGTCAGCAAAAGCAGCAAAATATATGTTAGCTGTTGAACGGTAACGTCTTACAACAACAATGAAAACAAAAAACAACTTAACTATAGCTAGAAGGAGAAGCGGTGAACAAGCAGCGCCAGCGTCCTCTCCCGGACGTGACGTCGGACTCTTGATATAACTAAACTGATAAACTGTACAACATTACTAAACTGTCTAGTAACTAAATAACTATTATATATATATATATATATATATATTGATCAACTGGCACCTTTTTCCCAAATACCAGTTCTCACTCAGTACTTGGTGGGGACTTGAACCGCCGACCCTCCGGTTCCGAAGTCCCAACAGACTGAATTGCTGCCGCCACAATTGCAGTATAAATACAAGCATAACAGTATAAACAGTGTAACAGCATAAGTATAAACATGAAGTGTGTAGTGTGGTACAGATAGTCCAGTGGCTGTGGACGGGGTGGTGCCCAGTGAGTGTCGTGTAGGTGAGAATGATCCAGGGCCAGCCGTATGGTTCCTTCACCAGGAGATCTAAAGGTCTAATAGCGCTGGACCGCCCTGTGCTGCTGCTGCAGCCTCCTCCCCAGCCACACAGGGACTTGGCGTTGTCCTCCACAGCCCACCTCCCTTTGGACGTTCCAATTGGATGTCTCTTAATCAGCTGTCCACCACTTGACGTTACCTCCGCTGGTGACCGGTACCAAGGAGCCAGGCTCCAGATGCCATCTTTCTCTGGCACTCGAGGAGGGGGGACAGGGGGAGATGTCCAAGCTGCTCTTCTGTACACATGAGAACACACACACACATGCCATGCATGCACATGCACATGCACATGCACATGCACATGCACATGCACATGCACATGCACATGCACATGCACATGCACATGCACATGCACATGCACATGCACGCACACACACACAGACACACACGCACACACACACACACACACACACACACAAACCACCCATGCACACACACACACACACACACACACGCACACACACACACACACACACACACACACCATGCATGCACAAACACACACACAAACACATACACACACACGCGCACACACAAAACAAAACGTTCATATAGACATAATATTGTTGCCGCAATTTCACAGCAAGTACAATGAAATGCTTCCTCCCCCATTTCCTCCTGCAGTTTGAATTTAAACACATATCATATTCTCTATTTAAAGATGAAGAGAAGCAGCGGGGGAGGAAGGAGGGAGAGAAGAGACATCAGCACATGGGAGTCTGGAGTCTGAGGACGGCGTGAATCAAGGGAAGCATTACAGCTCTCCGTTCTGCTGCCATTCCTTTTTAATGACCACTCCTCACATTTACCATCAAACATCACGCCTGTGCTTCATGGTGTTATGGTGACCCTAAATTAGCCTGTGGAGGGAGAGAACACCCCCCCCCCCCCCCCCCCCCCTCCTCCACCCCCGACCATTTCTCTTCATAGTGTTTCTGTAAATGGATTAAAACAAATCACGGATCACCGTAGTTTCAGTCTAACGACCTCTCAGAGAGAGCGGCGCCGGTTCCCTCCTAAGTAATGTGCACGTGCTCCGATGAAATGGTTTGTTTGTTCCCGTCGTGAGGAGGTGGGTTTGGTTACCACGGCCACCGGGCTGGTAAATATAATTCTGTTGATCAGCCATTCGTTCTTAAAGAGCCTAATTGGGCCACTTGTCACATTAATAACACGGGTGAGTAATTCATGAAGACAATACAAGAACACGGCGATGTGTGTGTGTGTGTGTGTGTGTGTGTGTGTCTGTGTATGTGTGTGTGTGTGTGTGTGCGTGCATTAACTTCCTTAACAGGAAGGAAGACGGAGCAGGAAGGGGGCGGCCACAGGATGAGACTCTTACATACACACTGACAGGTGCATCTCTGTTACTGCTCTGTACTGTATTCATACACACACACACAGTGCATGGAGTGCATGTGTGTGTGTTTGTGCATCTGTGTGTGTGTGTGTGTGTGTGTGTGTGTGTGTGTGTGTGTGTTCAGGGTCATTATGGGCAGCATATGCATATGCCCATAATGGGTAAATAAGTGGATGGCGATGGGGGTGGGGGCAACGTCCCCCACCCCCATCGCCATCCACTTATTTACCCACACATCAAAAGCACTGGCACTGCTAGGTAGTCCTTCCCACCACACGCACACGTCCCTTACGACTCCTGCACCTTGACCATTGTGTTATCGTCGGCAAACACACGTGAGGACAGGACATTTGAAAATTAAAGTAATATAAATATATATAAATATAAAGTTGATATTTTCTCCCCCATAGAAAACCAGGGCAGGGCTTAGGTTTTCACCTCTGTCTGTCTGTCTTTCAGTCTGTTAAGGCCCCGTCACACCGTAACGTTCTGGTCAGCGTTCTATGAACGTTGTAATCGTTCAATTTTCGAGCGTTCTAGGGTGAGCGTGTACATCTGGCGTGTGACTAACGTGTGACTAACGCATGAATTAGCGTGTGACTAACGCATGAGGAGCGTGTACCAGCGACCAAGTAAGACACCCCTGAAAACTATTAGCGTGTGCTGACATGTCTCTGTGTTCAAACGGGTATAAAACTTGGGGAAATCACAGTGGATTCAGTTGTTCTTGTCACGAGTGGATTGTTCGGTGGGACCCAGAACGCAGACCAAGACGCAGTGGAGCTATAACAGAGCTTTATTTCAAGCAAACACAACACAAGAGAGTGATCAGGGACAGTCCAGGGGTCTGGGTACCGGGAGGTCGATCCGCGGAGTACCAGCAGGTAGTAGACCGGCGAGTAGTCCGGGACGGGAGAGGAGTCTGGGTACCGGGAGGTCGAGTAGCGACAGGTACCAGACAGGCGGATGGTCAGGGACGAGCGAGAAGTCTAGATACCGGGAGGTCGGAATAGCGACAGGTACCAGACAGGTAATTATAATGACCGGGGAGCTCGTACAGACCGGCGTAACGCGAGACAGGCGGGTGACGCGGGGTAGGTAAATGATCTGGATCTCCGAGACATCAGCGTGGCGATTCCGTCCAGAATGTACGACATAACATGAACAAAGTATGACGTACGACCTAACCCCGAGGTAACGGGAAGCCAGGGTCTATATACCCCAGGTGAGGGGATTAGCAATCAGCCACGGCAATTGCTGACAGGTGTGTGTGTGCGCCGCCAGCGCACGGGGCTTGGCCACGCCCCCTGTCAACCACCGTAACCGTGACATTTGTTGACAGGTGTGTGTGTGCGCCGCCAGTGCACGTGGCTTGGCCACGCCTCCTGTCAACCACCGTAACCGTGACAGTTCTTCTGGATATTGAACAGTGCACATCATGCCGCCAAGAGGAAAAAAGCGTGTGAGGGGGACTACTGCTAAACTCCATCTCCATGTCGTCTGTACTCCATCTCCAATCCGAAAATAGGCACACAATGTCGGATGAGTGTATGACTAAAAGCACTGGTCCTGACCCCCACACACACTCCATCTCCAATCCGAAAATAGGCACACAATGTCGGATGAGTGTATGACTATGAGCACTGGTCCTGACCCACACACACACTCCATCTCCAATCTGAAAATAGGCACACAATGTCGGATGTGTACCAGTGAGTCGTTCACTGCAAAGCAAAGATTGTGAACGATTAATAACAACCAAGTAACGCTAGGGTAACGACTGACTAACAATAGCCGAACGCGTGCAACGTTCGGCGAACGTTAGTACAACTTCCACGAACGTTCTCCAGCGTTCTCCAGCGTTTAACGTTAAACGTTGAAGAACGCTGGTCTCCATGAGAACTTTTGTGCATGTTCAAAACTTTATTTTCAGACCAGCGTTCTCCGACGATCACCGACGATTACAGACGATTACCGACGATTACCGACGATTACCGACGATTACCGACGATTACCAACGTTTCCTCAGACGCTGACCAGAACGTTATGGTGTGACGGGGCCTTTAGCAAGATAAGTCAAAAAGTTATGTACGGATTTGGCCAAGGAACAGTTGATTCGATTTTGGCGCAGATCCAGATCCGAATCTGGTTCCAGAGGGTCTTTTTGGTGTGGCGGAGGTTTGCACTCTCCTGAGGGCTCTGCCACTATCATGACATCGTCATTAACATTACACTATCATGCTTTTGCTGGACTGTCTGGACTCATTATAGCTACTGCACTGAATTCATGATGCTGCTGCACTACTGGCACATTAAAATGCTTTTAAATGCTTTTTGTACGCATGTACATATCATCAGTGACTTTATTGTTCTTTTTATTGTTATTTGGATAGTGTACAGTATTGTGTACAGTATTGTGTACAGTATTGTGTACAGTATTGTGTACAGTATTTTTTCATATTATTCCATTGAACTCTTTGCAAATGGCAAATAAAAACATCTTGAATCTTGAATCTTGAACCCTCTGGTCTTGAAGATGTCTTGGTGTGTGAGTGAGTCATTCCCCTGAGGTCTGTCAAAGGGTCAGAGTCCAGCCTGTGGTCAGCCCTGCTGTAGCTCCTCCTCTCTCCTCTGTCTGTGTCTCCTTCTATGGGCCCTGATGACCTCAGCTCCTCCACATGTTTACAGGGAGACGTGGTCAACTGGTCAATCACAATGATCAACTATCAGTTATAACCTGTGTGTGTGTGTGTATGTGACTGAGTGTTGGTGTGTGTACATGGGTGTGTGTGTATACATGGATGTGTGTTTGTGTGTGTGTGTGTGTGTGTGTGTGTGTGTGTGTGTGTGTGTGTGTGTGTGGGGTCAGGTCAGAGCGGATCTTACAGGGGTTGTGTGAGCCAACAGAGACAGACCTGCAGCTTATGCTAAATGTTACAGTACAGCGCCTGGTAATAAACATGTACAGTGGTTGAATAGGAAAAACGACGATAGTAAAAAAACAGGTATAAAATAACTTATGGAGTATACAGTATGCAGTATACGGTTGAATCAACAGTTACAATACAGAGAAACACATTTCACTGCGTGTGACCAATAAAGAGGATTCAGTGAAGATAGATTTTAGATTTAGATTGTCATGAATGCTAATTTATAGCCAGAGTAGCCCTCATACATTCTAAATTAATTAAATTTA
>CM051001.1:11343288-11363288 GCA_027704905.1 Muraenolepis orangiensis
AGCCAAATGTGTTCAGGATATTGATGTTTGCCTTATGCACAATCATACCTTTCAATTTGGACCAGTTTATACTCGATTTTATTGTCCAATTAAATTAATTAATTCAACTTAATATTATCACGTCTCAACCAGCCTGCAGAGGGTGCTAAAATCCCAACCTAAATTAAATCTAAACCTAAAAACATACAAATAATAAGAATTAAATAATTGATCAAAACAAACTATTTCACAGAATAAAAGGTGAGCTGATGACTTAAACCAGGTCAGATCATGTCAGTAAACAGTACTGTGGGTGATGAACGTTAACAGGGGGAGGGGGTGCGCGAATCAAACGCACTTTCGTGTGTCACCATAGCAACGGATATACATGTTGCAGAATCTTCGCCATAACTAACAAACTAAAGATTGTATACATTCATTGAACAAATCATTTTAAATTTAAGTGCATATTTCTCACTAGAAATGTTAACAAACCGTATTTTTGTACCTTAACATGTGTTTGTATCGTGAGAAAAAGAGTCATAAAAACATACATGTATAAGTGTTATTTTAGACGCTGACTCAAAGGGGCGTAAACGATTATACATACGATTCCTGCAAAACAAAGTGCACTCTTTATTCATGAATATGCGTTGCTGCAGGTGCTGCACAAACACACTTATATAGAGCTGGAGTGTGCGCATGTGCACTGATGGCTCTGAAAAATTGTTTGTGGAAATATTCGTAATAACTATGACACAAAAAGATCGCATACATTCAGTGAAGGATAATTGCTAGAAATGTCATCAAAACATATTGAAATGGCCAAACAATATGATTTTTTTGCATTTTCCACTGAGAATACGTGGATAGTCAGCCATGTTGCTTTGTGTGGGACAAACCCAGACAGAGCTATAGGGGCAGGGGGGAGGCGGCTAGCGAGTGCACAGGAAGAGAAGATCAAAAACAATTCATGTTGTGCGTGTTGCACGGGAGAAGTAAAACACAATATTTCTCCCAGTCAACTCGGGGCAAACTGGCCATGCATCTCCTCTGGTCTTCAGTTGGGATACGGCTCATTCCAATTATCCAGAGCGTGATGTGGAAAAGGTCCCTCATGCATGACGGGAATGAACCGCTGGCCAGGTCTTGCACCCTACGAGGATAACGGCGTTAGATGATCCTGACAGCAGTATTTGTCTTCGATAATGAGTTCTGCCAGTCCTTGTCTCTGCCAGTCTGTGTGCACGAGGAGGTGAATAATCCAGCGCATAACTCACGCTGTAGTGTAGGCTGTAGGACGAGTGTGCATTTTGGGAACAGTCAGCAGACTTTCTAGAGGGCGTCAGGAAGCAAATATGACTGATTTCAGGTCACGCAAAATTTGTAGATGACAGGAAAATTACCAGAAAACAGGAAAACAGAACCCTAAAGTGTGTGTGTGTTTTGTGGGTGTGTGTGTGTGTCTTTTGTCTGCATGCCTGTCTGTATGAAGAAGTTGAGCAGAAAGAGAATGTTTACATGTATCTGTGTCGTTTGGAATGGACTGATGATTCTGTGACACCCACCCGCACACACACAGCAGACACACACACACACTCACATACACACACACACACACACACACACACTTGCACGCATGTACGCACACACACACACAGACATACACACGCACGAACGCATGCACACACACACACACATACACACACAAAGAGGCACACACACACACACTTTTTTCACATAAGCCACACTGCACATAAACCCATTATTTAGTTTTATCCCACAATAATTAAAAACTTGCTCAGCAGATTCTAACTCAAGTACATGATAATGAAAGTCTTTCTCCCTGAGCTCCATCCCTCAGGAGAGCGGTATGGACGCTGTCCTCGGCGTGTTAACAGCTTGATAGCTGGGGACCCTGGCCACTTAATGGACCTGGCTGATAAAATCACAGATTGGGTGGAGACGAGCTACAAAGGCAGGCTGTGCCACGCGGTCCAGGACACGACACCAGAGCTCACTGAGAGGCGCCTCCTGGATGGAAGCCAGACTTGGTAACACACATTTTATTCTATTTTGTGGATTTGACTTTCTGGGAAACTCCAAAGACAAATTGACTGAGAATTGACTGTGAAAGAAACTCTGTTTTTTATTAATGGTTAGAATGAACTGAACTGTGAACATTTGATCTGATTGGATATGCTTGAGTGTAATGCTGGTCAAAAAAGCAGAATCTATTTTATTTTCCTATTGGAAAATCATAATTGTGAATTGCAATTCTTGATTCTTATTTTCTCTGGGTTCACTGATTTCTACTTATATTAATACTTTAGTATTTTACAACAGCTGATGTTTTATTTGTATGCGAGTACGCGTCCTCGGTCACCGGGTTCATCAAGAAGTGCATAGATGACGTTGTTCCGACCAAGTCGGTTCGGATATATCCCAACCAGAAACCGTGGATTAACGGCGATGTTCGCGCTGCCCTCCACGCACGTAACGCCGCCTTTGGCTCCGGGTATTTGGAGGAATATACGAGAGCCCATTACGACCTCCGTAAGACCATCGTCACTGCCAAGCGGGAGTACAAGGACAGAGTGGAGGGGAAATTCAAGAGCCACGACGTGAAGGGTATGTGGCAGGGGCTACAGACGATAACGAACTTCAGAGGGAGAACCAGTTGTGTAGAGAACTCCTCTACCTCCCTCCCAGGAGAGCTAAATACATTTTTTTCTCGGTTCGACGTGAACGGCAGCCTGCGGAAGCCACCTGTAAAGCCGCCTGAGGAGACCAGCCTGTTGAACATCTTGGAGGCGGATGTGCGCCGCACCTTCAAGCAGTTGAACATCCGTAAGGTGGCATCCCGGGCCGTGTCCTCAGAGCATGCGCAGACCAGTTGGCAGGAGTCTTTGCAGACATATTCAACCTCTCCCTGTCCCAGGCTGTTGTTCCCGCGGTCTTCAAGATGTCCACCATTTTGCCTGTCCCTAAACAACCCAAGGTAACATGTCTGAATGACGATAGACCTGTAGCCCTCACCTCGATTGTCAGCAAATGCTTCGAGAGGTTGGTCAAGGACTTTATTTGCTCCGTGTTACCTGCCACACTGGACCCATGGCAATTTGCATATCGTCAAAACAGATCCACGGACGACAATTGCCATGGCCCTCCAGTGAGTAGAGCTCAGTGTTCAACACGATAGTTCCTGCCAAGCTCGACACCAAGCTCTAGGCGTGCCCCCATCCACGTGCAGCTGGATACTGGACCTCCTGGCAGACCGCCGCCAGGTGGTGAGGATGGGCAACACCACCTCAGAGCCACTGACCCTCAATACAGGAGCCCCCCAGGGATGTGTGCTGAGCCCTCTCCTCTACTCCCTCTACACCCACGATTGCATGGCTATGCACAGCTACAACGTCATCATCAAGTTTGCTGACGACACGACAGTGATGGGCCTGATCGCTGGCGATGACGAGACAGCCTACAGGGAGGAGGTTGGATCGCTGGAGCCAGGAGAACAGCCTCGCCCTCAACGTCAAGAAGACCAAGGAGCTGATCGTGGACTACAGGAAGCAGAGAGGAGAGCACAGCCCTATCTCCATCGACGGTGTTGCAGTAGAGAGTGTCAGCAGCTTCAAGTTCCTCGGTGTGCACATCTCCGAGGACCTCACGTGGTCCACGCACACCACACACATGGTGAAAAGGGCCCAACAATGCCTGAATTTTCCTCAGGCGTCTGAGGAAATTCAGCATGGGCCCCCACATCCTGAGAACATTCTACACCGGCACAATTGAGAGTGTTCTTACAGGGTGTATCACCGCCTGGTACGGGAACTGCACCGCACTGGAGCGCAGAGCGCTTCAAAGGGTGGTGCGGACGGCCCAGTATATCATTGGAGGTGAGCTCCCCTCCCTCCTGGATATATACAACCAGCGGTGCGTGGCCAAGGCCAAACACATCATAAAAGACAATGCCCACCCCAGCCACGAACTGTATTCACTTTTACCATCAGGCAGGCGATACCGCTGTATCAAGTGCTGCACAAATAGACTCAGAGATAGCTTCCACAGTCAGGCCATCAGGCTGCTGGACAAGGGCGTATAGCACATAACAATGTATATTTTATTACATTGATTTATATATACATATTGCTCTTTTTCTGTGCTGATATATTGCATTTTATAAATTGCATTTTTATTTTTATATATTTAACTTTATACAGTTTTGTACTTTTTTTACTTATTTTATTCTATTCTGTTTTTATTCTATCTTATTTTTATAACTGCTGTCTGTTGTCGGGAATTGCACATAAGATTTTCACACCACTCCTTTATACTTGTGTAAACTGTGAAGTGACAATAAACTTGACTTGACTTGACTTGACTTGTTTGTGAACGGGAATACATCTCATCATAAACCTATTATTCAAATTGTACAGCATGTACAGAATTGGGCAGCTGTTTCCACACAAAAAATATATGTATAATATAAGATAAGGTAGACAGTTACACATTATTAATCTCAAATTAGCATTACACATTTGAATGTGTTTGGTGTAACCCTTGCTTTCACATGAGCTTAATATAGTCCTTGTTTCCCTGGTGATGATGTGAGGCTGGGCTCTTATCCAAGAGCTCCCCTGCACTCACAACCGAAAGGTCGCTGGCTCGATCCCCCGGCTCCTCCTAGCAAAAACTGTCGGTGTCCTTGAGCAAGACACCCTAACCCTGACTGCTCCTGACGTGCTGGCGGTCTCCTTGCATGGCTGACTCCGCCGTTGGTGTATGAATGGGTGAATGTGAGGCATGACTTGTAAAGCGCTTTGGATAAAAGCGCTATATAAAAAGCATCCATTACCATTACTGTGGTCATCGTGTTGCTCGTGTCGATCAGCCCTTACCTGGTGTACGGCAGGGGAGCCCTCCTCTCTCCTCTCTACCAGCACCGCCCGGGTGTTTACAGGCCGGAGGAGTGCCAGGACCGGGCCCAGAGAGATGGGGCACAACAAGATAGAAGAGCAGCCCGACCCGCAGAGTAGAAATAGAAGGAGGAGGGCATCACCGCCCAACTGCTTGAAAGTGACAAAAATTGGAGACAGGTAGACTCTCGAAAATGGAGGGGAAAGCAAGAAGAAAAAGAGAGTGTGCAGAAGACATGGTGGAAACTGAATTGATGGCAGAATAATCTTTTTCTGGCCTAAATATCCTTTGTACTCGCTGTGTTCCGAGAGGGGAATAATTTGTTCCACTCCCGACGGCTAGAGGAGAGAGAACAAATGTACCCCATCACAGCCAACCGATGTGTAGCATCATCTCTCTGTTTGTATTCACACACTGTGTTTCTCACATGCCCCGGTTACACATTCTACTGGCTTATACCGCTTGTTTTCGTTGCCTGTGTATTCTTACGCTGTTCTCTTTCTCCTTTGGTGCTGTTTGGTAGCCCTGATTGGGTCTGACAGTATGACCTTTCTCCACCTTCTCCCCCCTCTGTCCTCTTTTGAATGTGTTAATGCCAGCCAAGTAGAACCAACCCTGTTTGTTTTAGTTTTTTACCTCCGTCATCAAAGATGGGAGGAGGGTATGTTTTCGTCCCCTTATTGTTTGTCTGTTAGCAAGGTTAGACGGGGACGGCAGGATAGCTCAGTCTGTTGGGACTTAGCTTAAGAACCGGAAGGTTGCCGGTTCAAGTCCCCGAAACACACAGGCACTGCAACGGTGCCCTTGAGCAAGGCACCAGATCCCTTCACTGCTCCCCGGGCGCTGTATATAAAAATAGCTACCCCACTGCTCCTAATACTAAGATGGGTTAAATGCAGAGAAACAGATTTCCCTGTGTTTTGGTCACATGTATGTGACCAATAAAGAGGATTCAATCCTCCAGATTCAAATTTAGATAACTAAAACATTGATTTGATTAGTACAAGCTAGAAACTACTGAGACAAATATTTACAATTATAAAAGGAAACAATAGTGCTCATTGAAGTTGTCGTCATCAAATATGAACGAGATTTGAAGAGAGGCTACAATTACGAGTCTATTTATGCATCCTGTCAAATCAACAAATCACAATGATTTCATGATGTGACTCCGGGCCCTCAGCGGTGAATACAGGCTTTTACCCTTAAGCAGGAATGTGGTTGAATCCCTGTGTGCTAATGAAGTAATAAAGGAACAGCGACAGATTAACAGCCTCCTACCTCATTAACAGCCCCATTAACACACTGTTAACTGGGCCGATGCTTACAGAGCAGCCACTAGGCCACATGGGGCTGGGGAGTCTCTGAGGGGTTCCCCAGCATGCCAGTTGGGCTCCAATGCGCTCCTGTGTTACTGCTGCTGATGCTGCTTCAGAATCCTCTTCTGTCCAAGGGTTTGCCGTTGCCATGGCGAGCCGACTCCAGTGTTGGGCTGTGGAATCGTTGCTGGGTTTCTCACAGGTCTTCTTGGCAATGCGTTTTGAGAGAGAGAGCTTTGTTAAACCTGCCTGCAACCTTTAAAATGAATTTAAATAAATCTAAAATGTGCCCGTACGGCCATTGAAGCAGTACTGAATGATGAGAGAGAAAATATGTCTCTAAATAAAACACACACAATGTGACTGTTAGTCTTCAATTCGGGTCAGGTGCAATCATCAGCAGGTATACGGCTCTTGTAAAGTCCTTGGGACTCTGATCTGTGGAGAGTAACAGAGGCTGGATGAAGGTAAGTGTAGCTTGGGTAATGGTCGGGCTATAAGGTATCAACAATACACTGAACCCACCGTCAATACACCATACACTTCACATCACTTGTTTGCTATGGCCTGGGGGGAGATGTCCTTTATTTTTCCGTCTATTTCTTTTGAGTTTGTTTAGTTGTCTGTTGACAGCGAAGCTAAATAAAAGCTACAGTGAATTTTGAGTAGCACATAAATAAAAAATTTGTATCTGGTGCTTTGCGTTTCCATTTTGGCAGATTTATTCTGGAGCTGATCCAGCCCACACAACAAACTTTGACTGGGGAATCATGGACTAGCGCTGCTAGTGTGGCTTTGACTTAGTATGTATGTATGTATGTATGTATGTATGTATGTATGTTTGTATGTATGTATGTATGTTTGAAACTCAAGATATCATTGATTCCAACAATTTGGTTTAACAGAGGAGGCAAAAAAATGTTTTTTTAGTGTTGTTCACATCAAAATATATGTTGGATATATTTTAACTGGATGAAGAACAAAACCTAATTCAAAGTTGGAAAGGTCTGGTCTTGTAGAGTAGCGTGGGTTTGAGAGATGTCAGTGGACCCTGAACTGAGATGGTGACCTATGAACCCTGAGAGCATGCCAACGTTTGAAGCAGGACACTCATAATGCCATAACATATATGTCAGGACTTTGCTCATTACATACTGTATGTACGTTCAGAGATCTCTTCCCTGACTAGATGAACACAAGGACAGACATCTATTTCATGTTTTACTTTATAGCAACAAAATGTGACTACATTTCCCAAGAGCCAAGACCCCATTGCAAAGACCCATTGCATCAAGGTGCATAATAAGATGGCACCAATTCTGGCTAAATTGTAGTTTTTTGTCAGGGTTAGGGTTATAAAGTGATTGTATACAGTCGTGCACTTGTTCAATAGAGCAAGTACATAATAACCATTTTTATTTTAATGAGTTTAGCATCTGTGCAAGTAGAGTCGAGCAGGATTCCAAAATATGCAGTAATTAACATTAGACAATCAAACAAATAAAAAAACAAAACTCCTTTATTATAAATACAATTAAATAAATAATATCACGATTTCCAAAGTGATACATAGATTGACTTAAATTTGGAGAGACAAGCAGCCATATAACAGATGCCCGGAAACTGGTCCTGTTGAAGAAATGCCTTCACATTGTATTTGCCGTTTTCTAAATGATTCTATTTTTGGAGGTCATCATTTTCATTGGGGGTCTGTGAAATCATTTTGTCAGTCACAACTGGACCTTCTGTAAGCCCAAGTGGACCATAGTTGTCAAAGCAGTGTCCATGTAGTGAAGTAACAGCCCAACACAGCACCACCACACACAGGCTATCGATGAAAGGGACAGTCTAACACGCTTAACGTGAAAAGGCTTAACGTAACTTAAAGTTCCAAAACAGCGATCAATAATCAGCAAATGGCTCTGGCATATGTCTAATATGTCAAAATATCAAAACCTAAATCATACTATTACGGAAGTTATGTTACATTAAGTGTTTTCCTCTCATAAAGCTGCGTTAAGACTTTTCCTTACTGGCTCGATAGAGAGGAAAACACTCAATGTCACATAACCTCCATAATGGTAGGATTTAAGTTAATATATTTTGACAGGTCAAGGTGCTAATGACAAGACATATGCTTTTGCAATTTGGTGATTATTGATCGTGGTTTTGTAACTCTTAGCTACTTTAAGTCTTTTCATGTTAAGAGATGCAAAGAAAGATCAAGTCAAAACTCTCAATTAAAATGCACAACAATGCTTAACAAACTCAAGACAGCCATTAACTAATCAGTCAACAAGAGTGTGGAAACAAAATGAAACCAGCTCAACGAGATGCAACACTGAGACAAAACCAGCAAAGACAAATTAGTCTCACTCACCAATGATGTTCACTTCAAGACAAAATCCATTCTCCTGTCCTTCTGGATGAATGTTTCGATAACCCGGTCATAAAGCTGATCACTGCTTTTCAGATAAAAAATAAGTTGCCTTTCAATAGCTATGGTAGCTAATTGAGTCGGGATTGTCTTGTTCTGTTCGTTGCATATGTTTTTATCCGTTTGAGGGCGGACAATGTCCTTTCCATAGATGCAGTGGTGATGGGGATCTTTACAACTTTTTTAGAATTTTCATCTTTTCACTGAATGGTTGTCTTGAAAAGGGTACTGTAGCAGTCCCTCGAATAAAACAGAGTCTTTGACTGATGTTGACCATTTATTTTCCGTTCCTTCAGAATGATATAACACCGTAAGAACTGTGGTACATAAAGTAGAAAAGGGGGGGGGTAATTAGAACATATTCTCCGTAACATTCTCCATCACTTAACACACACGTTAGCTACCGAGAAGCTCTAAGCTAGGCAAAAAACATTAGCTACAACACAGAGCCAAACAACGGTTAGAAATTGGTTACACAAATTAAACAAATACATTTGTTAATGTTACAAATTGTTAAGTTATTATTGTTAAGTTCACACCACATTAACATACCTTTTTGCTTCTTCGGGGGTTGCTATGATTAACACGAGAATCCTTATAAATATACTTATTCTAACTTTTCACGACACCACACTTTATCCTTCACCGTACTTTTTTCACTCCAACGAAAGCCGGGAGCCAAACCGGATGTTAACCTTGCTAAGTTGCCGCACAGTGTGCACACACCAAGCTTCCGTTTTTACAAAGTAAAAGTCACCATACTCAAAAGTTACAGGAAGTAAGAAAACACAGATAATTACACAGTATAACTAAAACATTGGAAATCTAACAACAATTCCGCAACAACATCATCTTCACCTGTTGCCATTTCGACGTAAAAAACAACGTAGAACAAAACCAACGTAGCACCACACTTCGTATAGCCAGTTTACCTTCTAGCGCACTATGGACCTGTGGGGAAATCTGAAAGAATATGCCCATTGGCTACAAACCAATAAATTATTGGTTGATCAAATTGTCAATCCAAACATATGCTCTCATTCAGGCAAGGGCCAAAGCATTCGGGAGTACTTTGGTTGAAGGTTATTCTTCCCAGCAACCCAGAAAAATATCTGATAACACAAAATCACTCAAATGCGTAGTGCATGGACCGAGAAAGACAAACAAATCATTGAAAAACTGTAATATAACAGATCAACAACACAGATACAATTCTCATTCATTCATTTGATTTAAATTGTATTACATTTTATTAAATTGTACTAATAAAATTGTTCACCACTGGTGTTTTGGTGCTTGTTTTGATATGTTAGAGGCGTACTTGCAGAGGTACCTGGAAATCGGACTATTGGGATGTTTTGCTGGTTTGGTATGAATGTATGACTTCGCTTTTATATAGCTACCTACTCATGTGTGTGTGTGCGTGTGTGTGTGTGGGTGCAGTCATGTGTGTGTGTGTGTGTGTGTGTGTGTGTGTGTGTGTGTAGAGCAGTGTGTGTGTGCGTGTGTGCATGTGTGTGTGTGTATATGTCCAGTGTATGTCCAGTATGTCCAGTGGCTTTAACACCCATAGCCATGAAGTGCCTGGAGAAACGTGTAATGTCGCATATAAACTTGTCCATCCCTGAGTCCCTAGACCCACTCCAGTTTGCGTACAGACTAAACAGGTCTGTAGAAGACAACATTTTGTCAGGGTTGGCAGTTCTGCCTCCCCGCCTTCATAGCCCTTGCCCAGGTAGCCACGCCCCCTTTCCACGTTCCGCATTCCTGTCACCGTTTCCCCAGCCATCGCCCGGATAGCCACGCCCCCTTGTTAGTTCTCCCCCCGCAGCTGTATGCAGTGCATACCGTTATCTTCCCCCTCATGTTTTCCTCCTGTCTAATTGGCTGCCTGGGACCTCATTGTTTCCACCTGTTCTGTTCCTTGTGTAGGGAACTGTGTCTGCGTCTTCTTTTCTCCAGGGCCAGGTCGTACTTGTTGCCTGTTAGGCCACTTGTTACTTGGTACTTGTTTCATGTTGAGAGTTCATACTTGTTTCATGTTAGAGTTCAACTGTCAAGCGTCATGTTTCCACGTCATCCACCATCAGGTTTTTGTGATTAGGTCTTTTGCTTTTGAGCTTTAAGCGTTTCCATCGTCAAGTACTTTATGTGTTCTGCATTTATCAGTAAAGACTCTTTACTTTGATACGTGTCATCGTGTCATCGTGCATTTGGGTTTGCATCTGAAGTTCAGTCCTTCACACATCTCCCTGGCACTAAACACGGCCCTGCAGCACCTAGACAGGAGGGACACCTACTTCAGACTGCTGTTCATTGACTACAAGCTCGGCGTTCAACGCCATCGTTCCCTCCAAGCTGGTCCTGAAACTGAGGGACCTGGGTCTGGGTTCCCCCATCTGTAACTGGATTATGGACTTCCTGACGGGCAGGCCTCAAGTGGTGAAGATTGGGAACAACATCTCATCCACTCTGGTCCTCAACACCGGAGCACCCCAAGGCTGCTGCCTCAGTCCTCGGCTGTACTCACATGACTGTACTGCCACGCACAGCAATAATCAGATTATCAAGTTTGAAGACGACACCACAGTCATCGGCTTGATAAGCGAGTGCGATGAACGAGTACAGAGATGAGCTGACGCGATGGTTAGAGGACAACAGCCTCGCACTGAATGTAAGAAAGACCAAGGAGCTCATCGTGGACTTCAGGAGCCACCGGGGCACCCACTCCACCATCAGCCTGGACGGGACACCGGTGGAAGTCGTCAGCTGCCTCCGTTTCCTGGGACTACAGATTTCCGATGACCTGGCGTGGACATCCAACAAGGAGGTCATGCTGAAGAAGGCACACCAGCGCCTCTATGCTCTGCGGTACCTCAGAAAAAGCCTATAGGCCAGAGGTGGCTAGTGAACTTCTACCGTGGCACCGTAGAGAGCGTCCTAACGGGTGGCGTCACCGTGTGGTACGGCAACACCACTGCACACGAAAGCCATCCAGAGGGTCGTGAGGATGGCAGAGAAGATCATCGGGTGTGCACTTCCATGCATTGAGGAGATTTTTAGGACCAGATGTCAGAAGAAGGCCATGTCCATCATTAAGGACTGCAAGCACCCTGGGCACCATCTCTTCTGCCCCCTACCGTCTGGTCACTGGTTGCGCAGCATTCGTACAAGGACTACCAGGTTTAAGGATATTTTTTATCCACAGGCAGTGTGCCTACTGAACTGCTAGGAGTGCTGCCACTTTCACTTTCATAACATGTCATTAACATTAAACTTACATACTTTGCTGGACTTTCTGGACTCATCACAGTTACTGCACTGCATTCATGATGCTGCTGCACTGCTACAAGGATTTTTTGTAAGAACATTTATAAAAAAACATGTACATGTCATTTAAGTCACTTTGCTGCTCTTTTTTGGTTTATTTTATTGTATATATCATTTTTATTTGTATGGTGTTTTTTGAGATGTATACTGCAGAGGGGAACGGGGAGAAAGCATTACTATGTACTTGTTACAAATGGCCAAAATATTGTATCTTGTATCTTGTATCTTGTGCTCCAGTAGTGGTTTTATTAAACAGCGTTGCGTGACTCAGGCTGCCAAGTTCAGACCATGGGTGATTCACCATGTGCTATTTATTCACAGCCATAGGGTGCTTCACACACACACACACCCACACACACACACACACACACACACACACACACACACACACACACACACACACACACACACATCACTTCAACACACACACACTTTTTCCCCTTTAGTGCTATTTCTTATTTCATTTTTGTCCACTCCATACACTATACCTCTCTCTCTCTCTCTCCTCTCTCTCTCCTCTCTCTCCTCTCTCTCTCTCTCCTCTCTCTCTCTCTCTCTCTCTCTCTCTATATATATATATCTCTCTTTGTCTCTCTCTCTCTCTAGTTTTTCAAAGTGCTTCGTTTTTATTTGTTTCAGTCAAGATTCCACTTTTTTATTTATTTATGTGCAACATTGTACTTATAGTTAACATTAAAAGAAAGGTCCTGCAGACCTGGACACCACACAAGGGTTGAGGGTTGAACTGATGTAAACCGATAAAACATATGTAGCTGAGAGCTAAGATCGGCGTACTAAGCTAAGCATATCTCTTGATGACTCAGCCTACGTCAGTAGAACAGAGTAATCAGAACACACCAGTGCTGTCGATCTGGAGGCTGTGGATGTCTGTGGATGTCGGTGGGACAATCACGTTTACGTAGTTCAAATAGATACGATGGGATCCCCATCATCTCAAATCTGCCTTCATGTGTCCCATTTTTAATTATAGTTAAGCTCAATATCTCTAGATATAGAACTGAGACAAATAATATACAATATATCACAGCCGTCGTTATGAGTTATTTCTTCCATTCCTTCAATCTAGGATAGTGGAAAATCGTGGAACGTATAGACAGACTCCACGTCCACCAAGCAAGTCGTTGGTTGTCGCCTAACCACCCTGCTGAACCCTGCAGGAAGTTGAAAACCTGCTCCACTTTTTCTGTGGCTCTCAAGCGCTGTAGTTTCTCACGACTCGTCGCCCTATCTCCGTGTGCTGCCAGACACCTTTGGAGATGAGAGGTCAAGGTTCTGTAGCCGCGTGTGGTTTTCGGTGTGACTTTTTCCATTACTCTCTCTCTCTCTCTCTTTCTCTCTCTCTCTCTTTCAGCTGGCAGCCATGTTGGACAACATGGTTGCCCTCCTTTTTACCTCTGCCATCCAAGATGGGACGGAAGTTATGTTTTCACCCCTGTTTGTCGTGTGTTAGCAAAATAACTTGATAAAAAGTTATGTATGGAATTAGACAACGTTTGGTGGTTAGATAACTTATCAGCCAAGAAACAGTTGATTCAATTTTAACAGGAATTTTTTGAAGGAATCTTCAGCATTTGGAAAAAACACATTCAGAAAGTTACTAACATACTGTATTTGTATGACACTTGGTGAGAGGTCAGGCCCATTATGATTTAAGAACATTTTGGGAAATATCGGGCAATGAATCCAAACCCAGCAGATCCAGATCCAGTATTCAGATCCGGATCTGCTAAGAATTTTTATTTTGGTAAATTATGAATCAAATGGACCGGATTAAATGATGAAGAACTGTTGTAGACTGCTCTAGAGGGATTGTTAAGCCTCAGAAATAATTGGGCAAAGAGGATTTTTTGGTGGGGCGGAAGGTATGCACTCTACTGAGGGCCCTCCAGTTGCATTCTGTGACTATAATCCTGTTATGGTTTTTGTCTATATTCTCCTCACACTGTTCAAGCACCGATGACACCAGTGATTAACTGACCTGCACACCTGCATGGTGATCATCTCGAACTACAAACAAACCCTTTAAATGAGGGTTCTGTTGTAAGAAGGTTGCTCACATACACACACACACACACACAACACCCTGGAGGACATTCACTTATCGGCGGTTCACGCTGAAATATTCTGTCAGTAAAAGGATCTAAGCTGTTTTCTAAATGGTCTACAATGGTTTAGCATAGCATGGGCTACTGACATAGTGATGTTTCCGGAATCAGGGGACCAATATTAACCAGTTTAGCCCGGGCTCTCGCTCATGTTGGAGCAGCCTGCATCTGTGGTTCTGATTGGTACCAGCGGTCCGTCCCCGGAGACGTCTTGACCGCTGCTCAGCTCTCAGTTGTTGGAGCTGTTGAGTGCAGCCGGCTACAGAGAGGAGAAATGCTAAGCACTGCTTTTGTACTGACACACGCTCTCCACTGTCAGAGGCCAAGGAAGGTTCCGGACTGAAATGACTGCTATACACAGTGAATGTTAAGACGGCGTCTTACATAAATGTACTGCTTGATATTCATATGTGTACCCTTGTTTGTGTGTGTGTGTTTGTGTGTGTGTGTGTGTGTGTGTGTGTGTTTGAGTGTTTGCGAGCCCAAAATCACATAGTGGTGAACTGAGTACATTTAAAAGAAGGAATCCTGTTTTTTACTTTAGTTTTATTAAAATCACAGCCAAGTCCCCAACTTGAGAATCAACCTCCAATATGAGCGGGTGTTTGTGTGTGCTTCTAATTAGAAAGTAATGGACCCAGTAATGGAGTCATGGACCCAGCCATGTGAGGTGATGGAGTGCCATGCGTGGCTCTACCATCATACATGTCGGCCCCAAGAAAAATATTAACGTCTGCACACGTCTACATTATGGTCATGAGTTTTAAAAACTGAGAGACGTAACAACTTCCTTATCGCCTGCCCAGTCCCCAGAAGTGGCTCCATGCATACTGCATGTCATCTCAGATGCTGTAGGTCAGGAACAACTCAACAAGGGACCAGGTTCATGAATAAAGCGTGTACACAGTGCTTTTTGTTCCTCTCCTTCGGGTAAGCAATCTGCACAAAACATTCAAGATTATATTCCTGCTTTAACAGCATGACCCTATTCAGCATGTGTACCGTCGGTAGATCCTCCACCTTCCCCTCATGTTTTTTCCTACTAAGGGTAAACAGAATAGAGGGTTGTGTTCTAACCCTTGGCCCCCCCCCTGACAAAGTGTGTGCCCTGCTCCTCCTTGCAGGCTCCTTGAAGGGGAACAGTTGTTAGCCTAAAGTGGCTCCAGGCGTGTCAGAGTGGATGGGCCACCGTTGGGCCACCGTTCCCCTGTGTTGCCGTGGAGCTGCCCTTGGGCTAAATGAGGGCATTACCTCTGGGGGTTGCAGGTGCTGGCGGCTTCAGGGGCCCGGAGCATTCAGGGAGCATTTAGGGCTTGGGGGGGAAGTAAAAGTCCTGCCGTAGCTTCTCGTAGTAGGCATTAATGCAGGGCAGGTCGCCTGGATGGTTGACTTGAAATAATGGAGCAGACTTTCACTCAACCTGTCAGCCTGGAAGTTCCACTACTTGGCGAACTGCCCTACGTTTTCCTATCTTATTTTTCTTACACCCATTTTTTGGAAGTATTTTTCTGTAGCCTATTGTCTCTCAAATATCAACATGAAATATCGCCTCTTTGTTATAACCTTTCTTTGGTACAAAGTGTCATCTTTCAAAGACCAAAATGTGTTCGTATTCCTCTGGTTCCTCATGAGGAGAACTGACTGTGTGTCCGGGCCCCTTATGAGTTTCCTCAGGGGCCCCTCTGTAGTTTCCTCAGGGGCCCCTCTGGAGTGACCTCAGGGGCCCCTCATTAGTGTCCTCAGGGGCCCCTCTGGAGTGTCCTCAGGGGTCCCTCATTAGTGTCTTCAGGGGCCACTCATGAGTGTCCTCAGGGGCCCCTCATGAGTGTCCTCAGGGGCCCCTCTGGAGTGTCCTCAGGGGCCCCTCATTAGTGTCCTCAGGGGCTCCTCTGGAGTGTCCTCAGGGGACCCTCATTAGTGTCCTCAGGGGCCCTTCTGGAGTTTCCTCAGTGGCCGCTCATGAGTGTCCTCAGGGGACCCTCTGGAGTTTCCTCAGGGGCCACTCATTAGTGTCCTCAAGGGCCCCTCTGGAGTGTCCTCAGGGGCCACTCATAAGTGTCCTCAGGGACCCCTCTTGAGTGTCCTTTGGGGCCACTCAGCACACTGCTGCTAACACTCATGCATACATGAACATAGTGTGTGTAGTCACGCATACACACAAGCACGTGTTGTGAGTTTGTAAAGTATGCACATATACAAACACACAAACACACAAGCATAAACACATGCACACACAGATGCGTGGCCACAAGCACACACACATGCAGTAGCTTTGTACAAGAGTAAGTTGAGCCAGGTGTACCGCTACGGAATTGGCTTTCCTAGCCTTTTCTGACTGGGGCCAGGTGAGGCTGCTTCAACCAGACTCTAATCAGTCTGACTGGGGCCAGATGAGGCTGTTTCAACCAGATTCTAATCAGTCTGACTGGGGCCAGGTGAGGCTGCTTCAACCAGACTCAAATCAGTCTGACTGGGGCCAGGTGAGGCTGCTTCAACCAGACTCAAATAAGTCTGGCTGGGGCCAGGTGAGGCTGCTTTAACCAGACTCTAATCGAACACTCACACAACACTCCAAAACACAAACATATCCGTTTGTACTGGCATTTGCAATGCCATTTGCAAACCTGTGTGCCTGTTTTGTGTGTATATTCCGTATAGGGTGTTTGTATAGGGTCCCGGAATGCTAATCATTCTGGTCTGCATTGGGCAGTTTGGTGTGCAGTAGATCCCTAACCAAGCCCAGGGACACTCAAAGGTCAGAAAGGACCAGTTAGTCTAACAACTTCCCCTTATGTTAAAGAATGAATTATGTTACACTAATTACACTTTTTTTTTTATGAGTCCATGCTTGTGTCACAGTGAGTGTCCCGCACTGGGATCGAACTGACGACCTCCGTCAGGAGTGGCAACGTAAGAGCAAAAACCCATAGGCCCTAGCTTTATCGCTAGAACTTCTATTGAGGCGGCGGGGAGTGAGGTTAACCACTGCACAGCACCACCTGCTGGCATCCGTTACACTTGCCTTCTTTTAGGGCTGTTACACAACAAAAAAATTATTTCCCCAGTTGTACACGCCATCACGGTAACCGGGTACGGAAGCAAGATGAAGTGACATAGGCTTAGCTCTGTTAAATATTAAACAAATATTCATAAACAACAGCAAACCCAATAATTTAACATCTATATGGGCATGTTCTGGTTATTGAGTAGATCAGATCTTAAGTCTGTCCCTTTTGAAAGCATGGGTCTTTTAAATCTAAATCTGAGGGATTGAATTCAAGATTCAAGATTCAAGATTCAAGAAACTTTATTAGAGGGAAATTAAGGTGCAACAGTTGACACAGGGGGAATAAATGCACACACAAATATACTAATACCTAAGCTAAAAACGAAATAACAACAACTAACTAAATAAAACTAGTATAAAAACAAAATATAACTAAAATAACTCTAAATGAATCTAAGTGTATTGATAGATGAGTAGATGAATTGCACAATTTACAGTATTATTACAGTAATACGTAGGTATATACAATACACAACAATACGTATAGTGCAAATTGGCAGTAATAATATATTAATAAATAACTCAGATGAATTCAACTCGTTGGCCCGATCAGGACCCCCCCTATTGTCTGGCTACCAGGTTGTTTGTAGCCAGTGATGCTCCTCATGCCACTCCACACATCCTTCAGGTTGTTCTGCTGAAGTTTGTGCTCCAGCTTCCTCCTGTAATTATCTTTGCCCTTCTGGATCCTCTCCTTCAGCTCCCTCTGAACCCGCCTCATCTGCTCCCTGTCCCCGTCTCTGAAGGCCCTCTTCTTCTCATTGAGCAGGACCTTGATGTCTCGGGTGACCCATGGCTTGTTGTTGGGGAAACAGCGTACAGTCTCTGTGGGAACAACACTATCCACACAGAAGTTGATGTACCCTGTTATACATTCCGTGAGATCATCAAGGTCCTCTCCATGCAAATCACAGAGGAAATCCCAGTCTGTTGACTCAAAGCAGCCCGCAAGTCCTCATCGGCCTCCTGTGACCATCTCCTCACAGTCCTTGTGGTCACAGGCAGCCGCTGTACTAGAGGCCTATACAGGGGCTGAAGGTGGATGAGGTTGTGGTCTGACCTTCCAAGAGGAGGAAGGGCGGTGGCGCTGTATGCCTCCTTAACATTGGCATACAGCAGGTCCAGTGTCTTGTTTTCCCTGGTGGGACAGTCCAAAAACTGCTTGAAGGTGGGCAGTGTTGCAGCCAGAGTCACGTGGTTGAAGTCCCCAGATATCGCGATGAATGCTTCAGGGTGCTGTGTCTGAAGTCTCGCGACGACGGAGTGGGTGACGTCACACGCGAGCGCCACGTTTGCCGACGGTGGAATGTAAACAATAACAAGAAGCACATGGGAGAACTCTCGCGGCAGATAGTATGGCCGCAGACTCACGGCCAGCAGTTCAATGTCCGGGCTACACACACGTTCCTTCACAGTAACATGTCCAGGGTTACACCACTTGTTGTTAACGAGAATAGCAAGTCCCCCACCTTTCCTCTTGCCACTCTCACGGTGCGTCCTGTCCGCCCGGACGGTCAGAAAGCCGTCCACCGTAACATTGGAGTCCGGGGTGTCCTCGTGGAGCCACGTCTCCGTGAAAACAAAGCACGCTGCTCTCCCGGTACACCCGCTGGGTCCTCACCAGGCCCGCTAGCTCGTCCATCTTGTTCGCTAGCGACCTCACGTTCCCCATGGTGATGGAAGGGAGATATGGTTTATATCTCCGCTTCCTCTCCCGCTGTCTCTCCCGCTGTTTACGTCCAGCCTTGCATCCCCTGTCCGTCCTCCTCAGCTCCCCGGGGAGGTCGGGATGTCGGGCCTCTCCCGTAGCAGCGAGGTCTGTTGTAGCGACAACAGCTGACTCCGTGCGTAGACAATGGCTCCGCCGTAATGTTGAGCCGCGACGGAGACACGGTTCAGTAACAGTGTCCCCAGAATGAGAAACACGGCAAAAACTTCCCTAAACATAGCTGGCTGAGGGTTGCACAACTACTTAACAAAAAACTATACTAAAAACAACAATAATATAAGAATAAATAACTAAAAGATAAGAGGGGAGGGGGAGCAACTGTTGTGTGGCTGCCGCTCGTCGCAGCGCTGGAAGTAGGAGATGAATCCTCGTTATTGGTCACACACACACACACACACACACAGTGGAATTAGTTTCTCTGCATTTAACTCATCCTAATATTAGGAGAAGTGGTCAGCTCAAGGGCACCTCAGCAGTGCCCAGGAGGCGAGCTGGCACCTTTTTCCAAGTACCAGCACCTCATTCCGTACTTGGTCCTTTTTGGGGACTTAAACCAGCGACCCTCCAGTTTCCCAAGCCAAGTCCCAACAGACTGAGCTATGCTGCCGCCCCCGGAAGAAAAAAGTGTGTTTCTTTTAAAGCTATTGATTTTGATTGAACAAAATGTTCCAAGAGTTTCCAATAAAAGGTGGCATACGGTTTTTCCATGTGGCTTTTATTCAGAAGTTGACAATAGTGGTAAATAGACGGCATTCATACAGCACTTGTCTAGGCAGTGTGGCCACACAAAGCACTTTACAAGTCATGCCTCACACTCAGCCATTCATACACCGACGGCGGAGTCAACTATGCAAGGAGACAGACAGCACCTCGGAACCAGTTAGGATTAGGGTGTCTTGCTCAGGGACACCTTAACGCTTGTCTATGAGGAGCCGGGGGATCGAACCAGCAACCTTCTGGTTGTCAGGCAACCTGCTCTCCCTCCTGAGCTACTGCTGTCACAAACTTGAAAACACAAGGTAGTAGGACTCAAACTCACGACCCCAGGAGACAGAGGTAAAGTATGAGAAAAATACCTAAAGTCCAAAAATTC
>CM051001.1:11375788-11385788 GCA_027704905.1 Muraenolepis orangiensis
ACACGTATAAGTGCGTTCCAGTTTTAATGTCGTCACCCCCCGTGGTCGCCGTGCCTCCATCTTATCCGGCGCTGCCCTGCAGATGAACGATAGCATTTGATTTTTAATTCACACATTGTGTGTGCGCGTTAAAACGGAACGTGTTTGTGTTTGTGTGTGTGTGTGTTTGGTGTGTGTGTGTGTGTGTGTGTGCGTGTGTGTGTGCGTATACGTATGTGTGTGTGTGTGGGAGTGTGTGTGTGTGTGTGTGTGAGAGTGTGTGAGTGTGAGTGTATGCATTTGTGTTTGTGTGTGTGTGTGTGTGTATGTGTGAGCATGCACACGTGAGTCTCCATGTGATTGGCGTGCACGTAGTCACGTCTGCCATGTGGAACAGAGAGTGTTTGGAAGTCCTGCAGAACATGACGACATTTGTCCCCACACACATACACACACAAACACACACACACAAACACACACAGTCACACACTTGCACACACACGGACACACTTGTACACACACACACACACACACACACACACACCAAACACACACACACACACACACACACACTGTTGTGGTGACAGTGTTCTAACCAGCTACGATCGGTGGAAAATGATCTCTTAAGTGCCGTAAAAGTTGGAGAGAGAGAGTTGGAGATGAGGATGGAGATAGTGAAGAATTGACTCCATACAGATAGGAAGACAGCGGATTTAGTGTAGGGGGGAGAGAGAGGGTGGGTGAGGAAGAGATGGAGAAAGAGGAGGGTAGGTGAGGAGAGATGGAGAGAGAGGAGGGTAGGTGAGGAGAGATGGAGAGAGAGGAGGGTAGGTGAGGGAGAGAGGGAGAGAGAGGAGGGTAGGTGAGGGAGAGATGGAGAGAGAGGATAGTAGGTGAGGGAGAGATGGAGAGAGAGGAGGGTAGGTGAGGAAGAGATGGAGAGAGAGGAGGGTAGGTGAGGGAGAGATGGAGAGAGAGGAGGGTAGGTGAGGGAGAGATGGAGAGAGAGGATAGTAGGTGAGGAAGAGAGGAAGAGATGGGGAGAGAAAGGTATAGGTTATGGAGAGATGGAGATAGAGAAGGGTAGGAGAGGAGAAGAGGAAGATATGAAGAGAGGAGGGTGGGTGAGGAAGAGAGGAAGAGATGGAGAATGAGGAGGGTAGGTGAGGAAGAGAGGAAGAGATGGAGAATGAGGAGGGTAGGTGAGGAAGAGAGGAAGAGAGAGGGAGAGGAGGATAGGTGAGGAGAGAGCGGTTTGATAAGCTTACTTGCGTTTAGTTAATTAACCAGGCACCTTTACTTGAGTATCGATGTTCAGTACTCCCACATTCAGTCAGGCTTGTTTATCTGTGGATGGATGAATTACTGGTGGACGGATGACTTATAGTTGGATGTGTTGATGCTGATGACGGATGGACTGAAAAAATCGATCAAAGCTCACTGAACACTGTCTGAAATGTTAATGTCTGCCTGTCAGTTTTCTGTGTTGTGGACCACGTCAGGAGAAACTCAGCACTCATTGAAGCAGAAAAAGGTCAGTTGTACGTCCGGGAAATCAAATCAATCCTCAATCAATTTGCTCTCACCAAGGAGACCCAGTGTGAAAACCCCACGCTGGGATGCATGTAGAGATTGATTGGAATTGAGATTGTTGAAATGTTGGGTGTTATTTAGAAGAGAGAAAGGAAGAAAAACTTTAGTCACCACTTAAAGCCACCTGGATTGTAAATCTATGCAGACCTCTATGCTATGTACTGCAATTAGTCTTTCAACCCGTGGGGCCCCAGCGCTAGACGATATGATATCCCACAGTGTTCATTTAAAGAACACACCGCTCTGGTTACATTTTAGAGGGGATTCATCCTCAGCTCTTCACCCGACTCTAAACACTTCTCCCAATCCACTCCACACAGAGAGTGTGAGTGTGAGTCTCACTCCGTCCTTCTGGTGAGGTAAGATCAGACCAAACGCACGCATTACAATATCAGGTTATGCAAATGAAGCATGCTGCTGATGACATCAGACAAGGAGACCAATCACAGCGAAACCCCCCACCCCCCTTTCCCGCCCCTCCCCCTCCCGTCGTCTCTGGTCTCTGTGTTAGTGTACGGTTTGTCAGATCTGACCTTATCCAGTTCATTTCCCCAGCAGTTAACTAACAGAACACATCTGCCGCCTGCTACAGCGTCATAACTGTTGGTGGAGAAGTGATTTGTTGACTGCAGCAGAGTAGTGAACAAGCCAACAATGTGCATTGATTAATGTTGTTTGTGTGTGTGTTTTGGATAAGCAATCTGTTTTAAGTGTGACTGTTTATGCATGCATGTGCGCCAGTGTGTGTGTGTCTGTGTGCGTGCACAAGTGTGTGTGTGTGTGTGTGTGTGTGTGTGTGTGTGTGTGTGTGTGTGTGTGTGTGTGTGTGTGTGTGTGTGTGTGCCTCTGTGTAATTGCATGTGCACAAATGTGGGCCTGTGTCAATACAAATGTGATCCGTGTGCAGATGCTAATTAAACATTCATCTCTCCTCGCTGAGCCTTTAAAAGTTCAGTGTGTTCTTTAAAATGACACTGAGATCAATCTGGCAGGACGATGAACTTATCACGCTATCACCGAAGCACATGAGCACGGAGCAAGGGAGCGGACACACACAGTCACACACATACTCTACCTGAGGTCTGCACTGAAAAAAATGGTACTTCAAAAAATTACTCTAATTCTTTACAGCTAAATTAATAAAGTAAATTTATGATTTGGTAGAAACCTTACGGTTTGCTTTAATATCAATCAAAAATATTTGTTTTGCTGGAGACAAATTTGCATTCACACAAAGTAAAACTTAGATTTTTTATAAAGACCATGCCCATCAATTTACTTTGCTACAACATCATTTTTAAGTTTGGAAAAACCTATTATTTAACATTACATCTAGTGATGTTTTGACTTTGGACTAACAGTGTTTTACACATAAACACAGCACACATCATTTTTGATATGTTATATATATGCAAACATTTCTGTAACCTTAAAGGGGTAGTTTGGATGTTTTGAAGTGGGGTTATATGAGGTTCTTATCCATAGTCAGTGTAACTACCGTAGACGGCAGTCGGCACGCCAACAGTTTGGAGAAACAGAAAGGGCTGTCTAACAGATGGAAAGTGAAAATATTCTAAATTTAGCGTAAACTTAACCGATTTTTCTTAGATATATATATTTGTTAGTGGCTACAATACGTTTTACTGCTGCCGCCGTTCACAGCAGTATATCACTTTGCTCTGTGCTCCTGTCTGTTTCTCCTAACTGGGGGGTGCTGACCTTCATCTACTGTAGTAATACACTGACTATTGATAACTACCTCATATAACCCCAGTTCATGAAATGACATGTATATTCAACATAAGTATACAACTGTGGTAAATGCAAAGCCTAAAGGTCGTCTTTCCTATTTAAACGTACATAAAAAGAATGTTGACATGTTAATTGTGATACTTACCAAAATCAGCAATATGGCAAGAATTGTAGGAAACAGAAAACCTGTAAACACAAAGGAAATGTGAGATTTCATGTTTATTATTTGGGGCCATTAGCATTTTCCATGTTTATCACTAAAGACTCTTATCAATTAGGGTTTAGCTAACTGGTGGTATTGTAATAAAAAATATAGTAAAAAGTCAATGAAGTGTTATGAACTCTCTGAACCCCATCACCACACACTAACTGCGGGACATTGAACAACCACAAACTGAATTTTCCATGAAATCTATATCTGGCTGATACCTGTGTTAAATGGATGGATATTGACTCAAATACATTTCGACTGGGGTTTAAAAAAAAAAACTGGTTATAAACTTCATTTTGTGTACAGGTTGCAGAATTTGATATAAATCCAGCAACAACACCAAGCTCAAAGTCACACTCAACGAGTCACCAACAAGCACGTGGCTCAATTATATTGTGTCACTTTCTTCGCCTCACTAGTGATGCCACCGGCTCCGTTGGTCTATGTGTGTGTGTGTGTGTGTGTGTGTGTGTGTGTGTGTGTGTGTGTGTGTGTGTGTGTGTGTGTGTGTGTGTGTGTGTGTGTGTGTGTGTGTGTGGTGCTGGAGCCCAGCCCACTGGGTAAAACAGACCCTCTCCCAGTTTATTCAAATACTGTAGATAATATTAAATGTACAATAAGTGTACATTTATTATTGATGCTAAACGAACGCGGCTATTGCTTTTAGCTAGCGGCTAGTGTTATTAGCTAGCGCAAGCTAGTTAGCTAGCGCTCCAAAGACGTCCAACGTGCCACAAACCATAAATGTGCATGGAAACACACCTTAAAAACACAATTTTTAATTCTTACCTTGTTTAAAATATTTTCCTTGTAGAACAACCGGTCCACACTTCCAAAGTCGGGTCGAAGCGAGGTAATGGCGGACAATGAACTCAACTGGGAGGGAACTGATACTACGTCACTTGATCAAAATCTGTGGTTTGAAGTGGAAATGTAATTTTAGTAAAAGTATTGCTTTTAATTTAGTCCATGGGTTATGTCATTTGCTTTTAGGCAAACTCAAAAAAATGGGTTTGAACCAGAAACCATGATTTTCGATTAGATCAATATAAAAATACACTTGAAATGAATGACACAGTTGTTTCACTTTTTTCAGTGTGTGAACTCTCGCTGACGTGAGCATTTCCTCCTCCTTCTCCTCTTCCTCCTCCTCCTCCTCCTCTTACTCGTCCTCCTCCTCTTACTCCCCCTCCTCCTTCTCTTACTACTCCTCATTCTCCTTCTCCTTGTGGGGAGTCGCTCTGCGTGTGTCCAAAGGGAGGCGGAGCAGGGCAGAGAAGGGAGGAGTGGAGAGGGGTGGAGAGATGGGGATAAGAGAGAAGAGGAGAGGAGAGGAGAGGAGAGGAGAGGAGAGGAGAGGAGAGGAGAGGAGAGGAGAGGAGAGGAGAGGAGAGGAGAGGAGAGGAGAGGAGAGGAGAGGAGAGGAGAGGAGAGGAGAGGAAGAGATGGGAGAGTGTTCTGGGTGAAGAGCTGTTTCATTCATCTCGGAAGGGCACAGAGTAAACTTCAGAATGCAAATGAAACTATCACTCTTGTCACCGTTGAGAGGGAGATAGAGGGAGAGAGACAGAGAGAGAGAGGGAGAGAGAGAAAGAGTCATCTCCCCTGTAGGGGATGACTCAGGGCTCCGTTTTGAGGGGTGTAAGCACCTTCACTCGGTTAAGCACTCTCGGCATTACGTCCTGGTGGTCTTGTTTCTTGGTGCCACAACGGGATCTTAGTCGAGTTGAGACGTAGCCATTTGTGCTCAACGCAATAAGATGATGTCATTGCTGAGGACATATGCTGCTGTTCAGCTCGTGGTGATTTGATCTGGATTTGAGTAGGCTGGTGTCAGAATGCACCCTCCATCTCCATCTCTCTCTCTCTCTCTCTCTCTCTCTCTCTCTCTCTCTCTCTCTCTCCTCTCTCTCTCTCTCTCTCTCTCTCTCTCTCTCTCTCTCTCTCTCTCTCTCTCTCTCTCTCTCAAGTGCCCCCTTTATAGGCTTTTATCCAGTTGAAACGAGTGCTGATCTACATTTGAGCAGATTGCGCACAACTCCGTCTTGAGGATGTTGTAAATTAGAGCCCCCCACCCCCACCCCACCCCCCCGCTGAGAGTCACTTCCAGTTAGCTGTGAGTGGCTAGCGGCGGTGGCCTGGCTCTGGTTCAGAACCCGACCAGACGCACACTCGCCTCCTGCCAAGCTGAGGGATGCTCTGTTTTACAGCGCCTGGCCCGACTAAATGGACAATCCTTTGGGACATCAAATCATGACGCAAAAGCCGTGCCAAACTACTCAAAATATATTGTGTTTGGATATGGATTTTTAAATGTATATAGCTTTGGCTCTCTCTCTCTCTCACTTACAAGAAAATTGGCACTACAGAATGTTCATTTTGTAGTAACTCCCGGTTTTACATATTAAATGGTTAAATGATTTATAAACTGGAATAGATCAGAGGCCCATTAGAAGACAGTTTAATAGGTTACGACGTGGGCTGTGTGCTGCAGACTGACTCACCAGAGAGGAGGCTCTCTCGCTCTCTCTCTCTCTCTCTCTCTCTCCTCTCTCTCCTCTCTCTCTCTCTCTCTCTCTCTCTCTCTCTCTCTCTCTCTCCTGGGAGCTCTAAAAAGAGAACGGGATAGTTGTGGTTGTTTTTTTCTTTCTTTATTTTTATTTTTGAACAAAATATATTTTTCTTGATGCACACAGTCGTCAGCCGCTCGTTAGAGTAAAATTCAAAACATTTAAAGTCTTAAAAGTCTGGAACTGTGCACACCCTGCTAAGCAACTCTTTCTCTCTCCCACTCTCTGTCTCTCTCCCTCTATCTCTCTCATTTCCCTCTCTCCTGCCCCCCCCCCCTCTCTCCTGCCCCCCCCCCCCCCCTCTCTCTCTCTCTCTCTCTCTCTCTCTCTCTCTCTCTCTCTCTCTCTCTCTCTCTCTCTCTCTCTCTCTCCTCTCTCTCTCTCTCTCTCTCTCTCTCTCTCTCTCTCTCTCTCCCCCCCCACAGCTCTCCAGACCAGCCAGCCTCCCAGGGTGCTGTTCCCCCCACAGAGACAGGATACGTACATAGAAGTCACCCCAGGTAAGACCACCACACCTCCTTCGGTTCTATCTTTAGATCCTTCTGTCCTTTCTATTCCTTCTCTTTGTGTGTATCTATTCATCTATTTTGCGTCTTTCTTTCATTCTTTATTTATTTCATGGTCCTTTCTATCATTCATTAATTTTTCTGTATTTCATTCCCTTCCTATTATCTTAACCCTTGTGTCCATTTGTGAAAACATGAATTGCTTGGTGACCTGCTTGTTTTTTTTGGTGTAAAAACCTTCAGAAACGTTCAGAGGTCCTTCATCTCCTCAGTGCTAAAGCAGTGTGGTTAGGGCTATGAACCTCATGCAGTGTGGTTAGGGCTATGAACCTCATGCAGTGTGGTTAGGGCTGTGAACCTCATGCAGTGTGGTTAGGGCTATGAACCTCATGCAGTGTGGTTAGGGCTATGAACCTCATGCAGTGCGGTTAGGGCTGTGAACCTCATGCAGTGTGGTTAGGGCTGTGAACCTCATGCAGTGTGGTTAGGGCTATGAACCTCATGCAGTGTGGTTAGGGCTGTGAACCTCATGCAGTGTGGTTAGGGCTGTGAACCGCATGCTTTGCAACCATTCCATCTGGTCGCCATGCTTAAAGCAACAATTCCACATTTGACGATTAATCATATAGCTTGCTGTGATATGATCGTTTTATACATTGTTGATACAGTCCAGATGGATCTGGAAAGAGAAACTAGAAAGAGAGACAAAGATGTATCTTAAAATCAATAAATGTGCTTTTCATTGATTCCATCTGATCGTTATCCTGAAGGATCCAGACCCGCTGTATATGGTTACACCCTGAATCTTGACCAAATTAATATGTATACCATATTAATACTGAATGAGCACCAAATAGTGCATAGTAACCACAGATCTCTCTTTTAGTTATATTTGTATTAGTGGTGTATAAACACTAGGTATACAGTACAATACACATATTAATACCCCATAATGACTGGAATAATACAATAAGATATCATAAGAGAGAGATCCCCAGAGGGTTATAGTAGTTTTAATGGGGATATCCGTGGTTATACAAACACAACACGGTTAGACATGCTGTTAGAGGCGGTGGACGCTTCTTACAAGTAAGTTATTTTCTATAATGGCCGGTAAGGAAGTGGGATAAAGGAAAGAAAGTGTAAATAAGAAGGTCATTACATTAACTCTGCATGTGTCTCTCTGTGGCTCTCTCATCTCTCTCTCGCTCTCCGGCGTGCTAGAGATGTTGATCCGATCGCCCCCCACTACCCACCATTCAACACCATTCTACTAATGTACAGTCTCTGGACAATAAGTTAAGCGAGCTACAGGCTCGTATTCAATTCCACCAGGAAACTAAGGAAAATTGTATCATCAGCCATACGGAGACATGGATGTCGGAGGGGGTTACCGACGCAGCAATCGAGCTGACGGGATTTTCTGTCCACCGGGCGGACAGAACAAAAGGCTCTCTCTGGTAAAGATCACGGAGGGGGGGTATGTCTCATGATAAACATATCTTGGTGCAACCAAAGTCATGTACATCCCCTCAAGTCTTTCTGTTCCCCGGACCTGGAGTACCTGATGCTTATGTGCCGTCCATTCTGGCTACCTCGGGAGTTTACAGCGGTAACCGTGACCGCTGTTTACATTCCCCCACAAGCCAACACGGACACAGCGCTGAAGGAACTGTATGGGGCTATCAGCGAACAGGAGTCGGCACACCCCGAGGCTGCTCTCATCGTGGTGGGGGACTTCAACAAGGCGCGAACCTGAAGAAGGTTCTCCCGAAGTTCTACCAACTTATAACGAGCAACACACGGGGTGAACGGATCCTCGACCACTGCTACACTCCCTTCCATGATGGCTACAAGGCCCTCCTCCGCCCACTGTTCGGCAAATCAGACCAGCGCTCTATACAGCTACTCCCCGCCTATAGGCAGAGACTGAAGCAGCAACCGATCGCTGTGAGGGAGGTCCAATGCTGGTCGGACCAATCGGACTCTATGCTGCAGGATTGTTTTGATCGCGCTGACTGGCACATGTTCCGCGTTGCCTCGGACAATAACTTCAACGAGTACGCGTCGTCGGTCACCGGATTCATCAAGTGCATAGGTGATGTTGTTCCGACCAAGTCGGTTCAGATATATCCCAACCAGAAACCGTGGATTATCTGCGATGTTCACACTGCCCTACATGCGCGTAACGCCGCCTTTGGCTCCGGGAATATGGAGGAATATACGAGAGCCCTCCATAGGGAGACTTCCGTAACACCATCGTCACTGCCAAGCGGGAGTGGAGGAGAAATTCAAGAGCCATGACGCGAGGGGTACATGGCAGGGGCTACAGACGATAACGAACTTCAGAGGGAGAACAAGTTGTGTAGAGAACTCCTCTTTCTCCCTCCCAGGAGAGCTAAATACTTTTTTTACTTGGTTCGACGTGAACGGCAGCCCGCCGAAGCCAGCGCCGCCTGAGGAG
This sequence comes from Muraenolepis orangiensis, assembly GCA_027704905.1. Taxonomy (NCBI): domain Eukaryota; kingdom Metazoa; phylum Chordata; class Actinopteri; order Gadiformes; family Muraenolepididae; genus Muraenolepis; species Muraenolepis orangiensis. The sequence goes on from CM051001.1 coordinate 11,384,864, forward strand.
ACCAGCCTGCTGAGCCTTGATTGTCAGCAAATGCTTCGAGAGGTTGGTCAAGGACTTTATTTGCTCCGTGTTACCTGCCACGCTGGACCCATGGCAATTTGCATATCGTCAAAACAGATCCACGGATGACACAATTGCCATGGCCCTCCACACTTCCCTTTCACACCTGGAGGGAAAGAACTGTGTTTGTGGACTACAGCTCAGCGTTCATGCCAATCTCGACACCAAGCTTAGAGGTCTAGGCGTGCCCCCATCCACGTGCAGTTGGATACTGGACCTCCTGTCGGACCGCCGCCAGGTGGTGAGGATGGGCAAAATCACCTCAGAGCCACTGACATTCAACACGGGAGCACCCCAGGGATGTTGGCTGAGCCCTCTCCTCCACTCCCTCTACACCCACGACTGCATGGCTATGCACAGCTCCAACGTCATCGTCAAGTTTGCTGACAGTGATGGGCCTGATCGCCGGCGACGACGAGACAGCCTACAGGGAGGAGGTTGGATCGCTGGAGCAGTGGTGCCAGGAGAACAGCCTCGCCCTCAACGTCAAGAAGACCAAGGAGCTGATCGTGGACTACAGGAAGCAGAGAGGAGAGTACGGCCCTATCTCCATCGACGGTGTTGCAGTAGAGAGGGTCAGCAGCTTCAAGTTCCTCGATGTGCACATCTCCGAGGACCTCACATGGTCCACGCACACCACACACGTGGTGAAAAGGGCCCAACAACGCCTGTATTTCCTCAGGCGTCTGAGGAAATTCAGCATGGGCCCCCGCATCCTGAGAACATTCTACACCGGGACAATCGAGAGTGTTCTTACATATCACCTTATGTATCTTACGTATCACCGCCTGGAACGGGAACTGCACCGCACTTGAGCGCAGAGCGCTTCAAATGGTGGTGCGGACGGCCCAGTATATCGTTGGAG
>CM051001.1:11388288-11398288 GCA_027704905.1 Muraenolepis orangiensis
CTCTCTCTCTCTCTCTCTCTCTCTCTCTCTCTCTCTCTCTCTCTCACACACACACACACACACACACACACACACACACACACACACACACACGCACAGCAATATATCCGCATAATGTGTCACAAGGTGTAAAACCTTTCCATCAGTGTCAGAACACACACACACACACACACACACACACACACACACACACACATCCAATCGCTCAGTGCACCGTACTAGTTACACTAAACGCCAGGAATAAACAAGATGTTGACAGACAAGAAACAGATGGAGGCCAGGTGTGTGCAAGTCAAAGCGGTAGAGCGAGCTAGAGAACAGATGGGGGTAGCAGAGAGAGAGAGAGAGAGAGAGAGAGAGAGAGAGAGAGAGAGAGAGAGAGAGAGAGAGAGAGAGAGAGAGAGAGAGAGAGAGAGAGAGAGAGAGAGAGAGAGAGAGAGAGAGAGAGAGAGAGAGAGAGAGAATGGGGGGATTGATGAGGATAGGGAGGAATTGATGCCCGGTAAAAGGATGATTGATACGGCAGCGAGGGGGGTATATGATGGATGGCCCCCGCCTCCCTCCTGTCATCTGTCACCGCGGTAACGGGCCTCTGTTCTGCAACCTTGATGAAGAGGGAAGTAGTACAGGAGGAGAGAGTTACAGAGTGAGAGACAGATAGAGAAAGAGACAGAGAGAGAGAGAGAGAGAGAGAGAGAGAGAGAGAGAGAGAGAGAGAGAGAGAGAGAGAGAGAGAGAGAGAGAGAGAGAGAGAGGGGGGGGGGGGAGGTTAGTACCGAGGAGATCGCGGTGCACCCATTAAGGGACCAAGCGGTGTGTTAAGCGGCTGCTTGGCTGCATGGTAACTTGTGTCACCGAAAGGAGGAACCGGGTGAAAGCATCTCTGTCTGAGGGCTTGTGTCTCGCTGTATCCGCTGGGGAAATATAAGCTGTGTGTGTGTGTGTGTGTATGCGTGTATCTGTGTGTGTAGGTGCGTGCGTGTGTGTGTACGTATGTGTGTGTGTATTGTGTGTGTGTATGGGTGTGCATGCGTGTGTCAGGGTTTCCGCTCAGATTTTTTCTTGCCGGTCATGCTTCAAAAACAATCTATGTTACAAACGCAACTATAATGTACACCTAGGTTGACAATAGAATGAAAACGACCTCAAATCAGTTTGTCTTTAAAGAGTTATCTTTTGGCTTTAGAATGGGCGAGCTACACAGGGGTTGTTTGGTAGCCATTTGAGTGTGAGTGTGAGTGACCTGCTGCCCTCCATCACGCAGAGGAGAAAGTGACAGCAGAAGAGCTGCGAACAAACCTTTCCACTCGAGGAACTCTCTGCTCCTCGTCCGCCCATGAAAAGATGTGAGAAAATGTTCAGAGGTGTAAAAGGCCGCTAGATACCCTGGAGATCAGACACACACATGTACACAACATGGAGAGGCACTAACAAGGCTCCAATATACTGTACTCCCACACCCATATACAGGCTGTCCATGTGTGTGTGAGTGAGAGAGAGAGAGAGAGAGGAGAGAGAGAGAGAGAGAGAGAGAGAGAGAGAGAGAGAGAGCCTTTTGTAACGACGCCACGCCTTAAAATAACGACCTAGGGAAGGGCAACGGGGGTCCTGAAGTTATACAAACAGATCGTATTTATTTGGTTGCATTGTTCATAACCTGTAGATTGGTTTGCATCAGATGAGACTTCCTTGTTAGGTTAAACACATAATGACATGCAAAACCTCTCATTGGCTGATAGCTGGCGTGGGTGTCAAAACTTGATCTGGATGATTTAATCCTAAATCGGAATCCTCTTTATTTGTCACATACTGTACATGTACACGCACAGTGAAGTTGGTTTCTTTGCATTTAACCCATCATAGTCTTAGGAGCTATTGTATATACAGCTGCCCGGGGAGCAGTGTATGGTTCTAGTGCCTTGTTCAAGGGCAGTGCTCAGGTGTTTCGGGGACTTGAACAGGCAACCTTCCGGTTCAAGTCCCAACAGACTGAGCTACTGCTGCCCCTATATGTGACACACCTGTGCTCTGCGTATTTAACGTGAATTGAAGAGCCTTTTGCAGGGGAGCAAGTCCGATTCAGATCCAGATTCAGATGTGGTTTATTAGTCCCATGTCTAATAAGGTTCAGTGTTCAATGTGCAGTGAAATGTTATCACCAGCTCTGAAGATGTGCAAAAGGTCACAGAATTGATAAGAATTACAAATGACAAATATTACATATTTACAAAAATACAAAAGGAATACACAAATGAACAATATTTACTTACTTGCAGAATATATCACCCTGACACTATAAACAGTACAGTTAAAATCTAAAGTGAAACAGTGTGAAGTGTGAGGTGTTAGTGCAGATAGTCCAGTTGTCTAGTGGAAGGAGGTGATGGTGGTGGTTGATCTTGTTTGGGTCTCCTGTAACCAACCAAGCTAAAAGCTGCTGAAGCTCACCGTAAACAGAACTTAACAGAACTTCCAGAGAAAATACACAAAGAAATAAAACAAAGAAAAACACTCTCACCCTACTATTTCTATTTTTACTGTACTTATTCAGGCGCTCTTATCCAAAGCGTCCCGTCGAGATTTGATGAGCTACTTCAGACAGGAGGGAGTTGGGACTTTGGGGTTGGAACCCAGAACCTTCCAACCGGGAGTCGCCCAACATCCTCCACGAATCGTCCCACTTCCCCCTCCCCCTTCATACTGCTATAATCTACCGGCCGGGGAATTCTGAGCACACACACACGCACACGCACACGCACACGCACACGCACACGCACACGCACACGCACACGCACACGCACACGCACACGCACACGCACACGCACACGCACACGCACACGCACACGCACACGCACACACACACGCACACACTATATCTGTGGCCCATATAGAGACCCACACAGTCGAGTATGAAGAGTATGATAAAAGCACAGTTCCCAACCTCCACACACTGTATCTCTCCCCCAGCATTAGACCCACACAGGTGGGCAACAGCAGGAGGAAACCAGAGGTCCCACCACACCACACACACACACACCACCACACACACACACACACACACACACACACACCACACATCACGGCCGCTGCCTCCGGAAGTGGATCTCGATGAGAGCTATTAAGTTGGAGAGTGTCTGCCGGCTGACGGCTGCGTGGTTATTAAGGCTGTCCATCACTCCTCACCTGTCACCTAGTTCTGTCACCGTCCCTCCTCCCGCTCCTCCTCTCCCTCCTCCTCCTCCTCAGAGCAGGTCCCAGGGCACTGGGGGGGGCGCCTTATCAGCACGCCCTGGTCCTCTAGAGGGCTTCGACGTGTTGCTTCATGATTCTCTTTTTATTCCCTATCTATCCTCTCCTCTCTCCTCGGGTCACAAGAAAGGAAATAAAATAGATAAGATATATATATATATATATATAATATATATAATATATATCACCGCGGGTGTCGAGGTAGATAATTGGGGCTCTCATTCTGATGTGATTTGATCTGTAAGGATTTGGATTTGAATGATTTGGGTTTTAAAGTGTGTGTATGTGTGATATTGCTGGGGGTGGTGCTTCTGCTACTTGGTTTGTCATTACTATGCTACCTACTGTAGTTTAAGGTCAAATCCATAGTACCAGCATGAACTCTATGTATTTCCTTGTATATAGTCATGAATTATTTTACACTTGAAAAAGGACGTGATGTTAAAAGGATGTACTCTACTGACTTGTGGAGAACCTCCGACCAGCCCACGACGCGTCCCTCAACCCTCCAGTGAGACGACTCAAAGTATTCTGAGACTAAACCCTCATGGCCACTTAATTAACCTGAGCAGCTCCGTCTCACACCGTATCTCCAACCTCCCTTATCTCATTTCATCTGTTCATTTAGAAAGTTTGCTCACGAGGCCAGCCCTCCCCCGGCCAATCAAATGAGAGAGTCAGGTGAGCAGCCTTAAAGGAGTGGTTAATTAGAGATTCAGGAAATGACCATATATGGATTCTTCTTCTTCTTTTTCGGTCCGGTTTCCATCAGATGTACGGTAGGTAATGCTAGGTTTAATTGTTATCTTTAATATATATATATATCGATATATACATATCTCTATCTATCTATAGGTATTTTATACAAATTCGGTTTTAACTCAATGCCACAAGTATGTCACAAGCACTGTTATTTTAAGACAAGTCATATTCACAAGAACAGGCTTTTAGAAAATATACAGCTGCACACTACATATTAACACGTAAATGAAAAGGTACATTGAAATAATCAAAATCCATCAAATAAATCGCCTATATTAAATACATAGGCATACCTCTGCTTCTACACAAAATCACCTTCGTTATTCAAGATTCAAGATGACTTTATTTATCCGGAGGGAAATTAAGGTTGAGACAGGGGGAATAAATGCACACAAAGTATACTAATACCTAAAAACTAAATAACAACAAAATAAACTAGTATAAACAAAATATAAGTAAATGAAATCTAAATGTGTTATATATGTGTTATATGGCGATATATCCAGATAGAGCCACAAGACACAATGTCGGGGAATTGTATGATTTTGATTTAGACTTCTTCACTGTAGTTCATTCACTAGTTGAACCACATCGTCTTGACCGACTTTTGGAAGGTTATGCAGCGATGTTGTCCAGCGATAACTGTCCTCCTAACTGTGATATAGGCCTATTCACAATGTCACTATATCAGGTGTTCCCCCGTGACTTATGAATCATCTCGAGTTCTTTGACATCATTTTTTGTTAAACTTTCTAAGATATGATTAATACTAATAATAAAGTCAGATTGAATTCATGTTCTCCCCTATTGGGACCAATTACACTCAGCTCTATTGGGACAAGCCTTGCATGTCTGCAGGGTGTCAAATATCATTAAGAGCGACCTGCTTCGTTGCCATGGAAACGGGGCAGAGAGCACACACAGAGAGAGAGAGAGCGGCTACTCCCGCGGCTCTTCATGAGGTACCAGCGGACGCGCCTGTCACGCATTAGCTGAGCCGCGAAGCGCCCCCGCCTAGCCAAAAGTGGATGCTCCGTGGCGCGTGACAAAGGTTTAGAGGACGGCGCTAGAAGTGACAGTCTAACGGAAGCCAGCAGGTGGCGCTGTGCAGTGGGTAAACCTCACTACCTGACGCCTAAATAGACGTTCTAGCGATGAAGCTGTAGGGCATATGGGTTTTAGCTCTCACGTTAGAACATCGCCGGAGGTAGTCAGTTCGAGCCCAGTGCGGGACACTGACTGTTATGTTGGTGCCGTGACCCGGATGAGGGTGAGGTCTAGGGGGGTGAGTGTAACGGACGCCAGCAGGTGGTGCTGTGCAGTGGTAAACCTCTCTCCCCCACGCCTAAAATACATTCTAGCGATGAAGCTAGGGCCTATGGGTTTTAGCTCTCACGTTTGAACGTCGTCCTTGAGGGTTGCTGGTACCATACTGTATTTTCCAACACACGCAACTAGAGCTGATTGCACCAGATTCTGCATATAGAACAAAAACAAGGTTATGTTAGACGACCTTGACCTGAACTGAACTGTGATAATACATCTGTCTGAAGACATACCCTCAACCCTCACCCTAGCTTGTATGCCATCAAAACACATCTTATCTGCACTTAAAGGGACAGACCGGCCTTTATAAAGTGTTAGGTGTTTTTAATTGAAGACGACTCTTTTGAAAGTGTAGGCGTGAGCAAGGACTTCTGCCCGGAACCTTCTCTCTTTGAAGCTTTGTGCTGTCAGCTTCCTACTAGTTTGTGTCTTATTACATTATAGCCATATGATGCAGTGAGAATATAACTGACAAGTGTAGCGGGCTAATAAATTCCCGTAAAACAAACATTGAAAGCTATTTAATGCCAAGTGCCTTTTTTTCTGTCTGGGTGTCTCAATTAGGTATAAATGTATCTATATAAGGATATATATAAACTAAGGATTTTATTTAAATCGTTCATGTGGTTGCTATTGACTAAAAGTTATTTTTTGCTTGCATTTAAAGTCAAATTTCCTGATCGCCACGGTGGCACGGAGAAAACCAGCTGAAACTCAAGCTGTCAGTCGTCAAATTTGCTGATCAAAACTCAGGCGAGCAGCAGCAAGAGTTAGTCTATGAATGGAGTTCACTTCTTATCTCTTTATTTACTTTGATATCTTTCTAGCAAACCATTTATCAAACGTTAAATAACAACGTTTACCACTCACCGATATGACTGTTCGTTTGTTGCTTGCTGTGATCCAAAGTCCGGGTGGTTAAACTGCTTTTTCTTCTTCAAAAGATCTTCAAAAATAATACTTTTCAGATGCATTGGTGCGCATGGTGAAGGTTTTTCTTCTAGATATCTGATGAATGGGTAAATAATAGGGAGGATACAGTTCACATAGACTCAGACAGTCTCAATGTATTATTCTGTTGATCCCAAGAGAGAGAGAGAATGGCTTAAAAATTCAGTTGAACTTCAACGGGTGAGACGGTCAAAGGGCCGGACTGGGAGGTCTTTCTCAGTGCATGAGGTTAGCTTAGACACACTGTCTCTCAGAGCCAGATCAAATGAATGAGTCCTCATTCATATGTTATTCAACAGCATTTGATGCTAAAGGAATTTAAAGGCCTGTCCTATACAGACTGTCCATCTGACTGACTAACTATCTGACTGACGGTCTGTCTGTCCTGTCTGTCTGACTGTATGTCTGTCTCAATGACTAACTGTCTGACTGACTGTCTGTATGTCTGACTGACTGACTGACTGCCTGTCTGAGTGACTGTCTCTATTACTCTCTGTCTGTCTGTTTGTCAGTCTCACTGTCACCACCCTCTCACCATCAGTACATCATCCTCCACTTCCGGCGCTGCGACGAGCGGCAGCCAGCAACAGTTGCTCCCCCTCCCCTCTTACTTTTTAGTTATTTATTCTTATATTATTGTTGTTTTTAGTATAGTTTTTTGTTAAGTAGTTGTGCAACCCGCCAGCTATGTTTAGGGAAGTTTTTGCCGTGTTTCTCATTCTGGGGACACTGTTGTTACTGAACCGCGTCTCCGTCGTGGCTCAACATTACGGCGGAGCCATTGTCTACGTGCGGAGTCAGCTGTTGTCGCTACAACAGACCTCGCTGCTACGGGAGAGGCCCGACATCCCCGACCTCCCCGGGGAGCTGAGGAGGACGTACAGGGGACGCAAGGCTGGACGTAAACAGCGGGAGAGACAGCGGGAGAGGAAGCGGAGATATAAACCATATCTCCCTTCCATCACCATGGGGAACGTGAGGTCGCTAGCGAACAAGATGGACGAGCTAGCGGGCCTGGTGAGGACCCAGCGGGTGTACCGGGAGAGCAGCGTGCTTTGTTTCACGGAGACGTGGCTCCACGAGGACACCCCGGACTCCAATGTTACCGTGGACGGCTTTCTGACCGTCCGGGCGGACAGGACGCACCGAGAGAGTGGCAAGAGGAAAGGTGGGGGACTTGCTATTCTCGTTAACAACAAGTGGTGTAACCCTGGACATGTTACTGTGAAGGAACGTGTGTGTAGCCCGGACATTGAACTGCTGGCCGTGAGTCTGCGGCCATACTATCTGCCGCGAGAGTTCTCCCATGTGCTTCTTGTTATTGTTTACATTCCACCGTCGGCAAACGCGGCGCTCGCGTGTGACGTCACCCACTCCGTCGTCGCGAGACTTCAGACACAGCACCCTGAAGCATTCATCGCGATATCTGGGGACTTCAACCACGTGACTCTGGCTGCAACACTGCCCACCTTCAAGCAGTTTGTGGACTGTCCCACCAGGGAAAACAAGACACTGGACCTGCTGTATGCCAATGTTAAGGAGGCATACAGCGCCACCGCCCTTCCTCCTCTTGGAAGGTCAGACCACAACCTCATCCACCTTCAGCCCCTGTATAGGCCTCTAGTACAGCGGCTGCCTGTGACCACAAGGACTGTGAGGAGATGGTCACAGGAGGCCGATGAGGACTTGCGGGGCTGCTTTGAGTCAACAGACTGGGATTTCCTCTGTGATTTGCATGGAGAGGACCTTGATGATCTCACGGAATGTATAACAGGGTACATCAACTTCTGTGTGGATAGTGTTGTTCCCACAGAGACTGTACGCTGTTTCCCCAACAACAAGCCATGGGTCACCCGAGACATCAAGGTCCTGCTCAATGAGAAGAAGAGGGCCTTCAGAGACGGGGATAGGGAGCAGATGAGGCGGGTTCAGAGGGAGCTGAAGGAGAGGATCCAGAAGGGCAAAGATAATTACAGGAGGAAGCTGGAGCACAAACTTCAGCAGAACAACCTGAAGGATGTGTGGAGTGGCATGAGGAGCATCACTGGCTACAAACAACCTGGTAGCCAGACAATAGGGGGGGGTCCTGATCGGGCCAACGAGTTGAATTTGTTTTTCAATAGATTCAATGAGTGGGCTCCGGTCTACCCCCCCTCCCCCAGCCCCTCTACAACCATTCCCCTCCAGCCCCCCAGCCCTGCTGTCCCCCCTCCCCCACCGTCCCTCTCCAGCGTCAACATACCTGTTCTCTCTCCCCCACCACCACTACCTCACCCCTCCCCCATCAACACAACAGTGACTCTTCCTGCCCCCACACACGGCACACAGACCTTCACAGCTGAGCAGGTGAGGAAAGTGCTGTGCAGGCTCCATCCAGGCAAGGCTGCTGGTCCTGACGGCGTCAGCCCGAGGGTCCTCAAAACATGTGCTGCCCAGCTGAGTGGAGTCCTGCAGTACATCTTCAACCTGAGCATGAGACTGGAGAGGGTCCCTGTGCTGTGGAAGACATCCTGCCTGGTGCCGGTTCCGAAGAAGGCACGTCCCAGCACCTCAAACGACAACAGACCGGTGGCGCTGACGTCCCACGTGGCGAAGTCCTTTGAGAGGCTGGTCCTGTCGCTTCTTCGGCCCCTGGTCAGATCATCGCTGGACCCTCTTCAGTTTGCCTACCAGCCGAAACTGGGAGTGGAGGACGCCATCATCTTCCTGCTTCATCGTGCCTACGCCCACTTGGACAGACCCGGGAGCACTGTGAGAATCATGTTTTTCGACTTCTCCAGTGCGTTCAACACCATCCGGCCTGCCCTGCTGGGGAGTAAGCTGACGGCGATGAAGGTGGACTCTTACATTTACATTTACATTTAGGGCATTTGGCAGACGCTTTTATCCAAAGCGACTTAATAGGAGGTGTCCTATTGTGTTGACTCTTCCCTGGTGTCCTGGATTACTGACTATTTGACGGGTCGTCCACAGTTTGTCAGACTGCAGGACTGTGTGTCTGACACTGTGGTCAGCAGCACTGGTGCTCCACAGGGAACGGTTCTTTCCCCATTCCTGTTCACCCTTTACACCTCAGACTTCCAGTACAACTCTGTGTCCTGCCATCTGCAGAAGTTCTCGGACGACTCTGCAGTTGTTGGTTGTGTCAGCGAGGGAAACGATGAGGAGTACAGGGGCGTCGTGGACTCCTTCGTTGAGTGGTGTGAGCTGAACCACATGCAGCTCAACACTGACAAGACGAAGGAGATGGTGGTGGACTTCCGCAGGAGGAAATCTACCCCCACACCCATTTCCATCAAGGGTGTGTCCGCTGAAGTTGTTCAGGAATATAAATACCTGGGAGTTCATCTGGACAACAAACTGGTCTGGGCCAAGAACTCTGAGGCTGTTTACAAGAAGGGCCAGAGCCGTCTCTACTTCCTGCGGAGGCTCCGGTCCTTCAACGTTTGTAACAAGATGCTGAATATGTTCTACCAGTCGGTGGTAGCCAGTGCCATCTTCTCCGGTGTCGTGTGCTGGGGAAGCAGGTTGAGGTCAGCAGATGCCAACAAGATCAGCAGGATTGTCAGGAAGGCTGGCGCTGTCCTGGGGGTCCAGCTGGACTCCTTGTTGGTGGTGTCGAGAGAAGGATGCTGCGCAAGCTGCGTAGTATCCTTGACAACAACTCTCACCCTCTCCATCAGGTGCTGACCTCATATAGAAGCACCTTTAG
>CM051001.1:11403288-11483288 GCA_027704905.1 Muraenolepis orangiensis
GCAGAAAAGACAGAGCCGGCCAAAGCTTAACATCGACCTGTTGGGTGACACCACCTACCAACAACAGCTGCAGGATGCTCTTAGCGCAGCCTTGCCTAAACAGTATCCGGAGGATACTGAAAAACACTGGGGCACACTTTCTACTGCCATCATGAACTCCTGCAAAAACATTCTTGGTCAAAAAAAGCGGAGACATCAAGACTGGTATGATGAGAATGACACCGAGATTCAGCAACTCATTGACATCAAGCGGCAAACGTTCATCACCTGGCAAAATAACATCCACTGCAAGGTGAAAAGAGCAGCCCATGCCGAAGCGAAGGCAGCCGTCCAAACGCAAGTTAGGAAACTGAAGAACCAGTGGTGGACAAAGAAGGCCCTGGAGATCCAGCAGCTTGCCGACTCTGGTGATACAAGAGGATTCTTCGACGCCACAAGAGCGGTATATGGTCCCAGCTATCGCTGCCTAACCCCCCTTCGCTCTAAAGATGGGCTTTTGCTTCTGAAGGACAAGGATGCAATAGCAAACAGGTGGAAAGAGCACTATAAGGACCTCTTAAACAGGGACACCATTCCTGAGATGGAGGCTCTTGACCAACTCCCTCAACAGCCCATAGTTGAAAGCATGGGAGAACCACCCAGCCTGGGTGAGGTGCTGGATGCCATTAAGAATATGAAAAACAACAAGGCTGCTGGGCCCGACGGCATCCCAGCAGAAGTCCTGAAGAAAGGCGGACCCAATCTTCTTAAACACATCCATGCCCTGCTTCTCAAAATCTGGGAAGAAGAGGACATCCCTGCTCAGCTTAGGGATGCCTTAATTGTCTCCATATTTAAGAAGGGAAACAAGGCAGACTGCGGAAATTACCGTGGCATTTCTCTCTTGTCCACCATAGGGAAAGCCCTAGCTCGGGTGTTGGCCAACAGACTCACCCCCCTGTCAGAAAGCATCCTTCCTGAGTCTCAGAGTGGATTTCGCCCAAACAGAGGCACTACAGACATGATTTTCACTACTCGCCAACTGCAAGAAAAATGCCGGGAACAAAATCAACCGTTATACATGGCCTTCATAGACCTCACCAAAGCCTTTGACTCAGTGAACCGTCAGGCCCTCTGGCTGGTACTGGCAAAGATTGGCTGCCCAGAAAAATAGGTCCGGGTACTGAGACTGCTGCATGACAATATGTCAGCCACGGTACTCAGTGGCAGTGGAGACGAAACTGAACCCTTCCGGGTCGACACAGGAGTCAAACAGGGATGTGTCATCGCTCCAACGCTATTCTCCATCTTTGTTGCTGCTATCCTACATCTCACAAGCAAGCATCTGCCCCAGGGAGTCAACATCATGTACAGAACTGACGGCCAACTCCTCAACATCAACCGTTTCAGGGCTAAAGGTCAAACCACCACCATATCGATCATGGAGCTGCAGTATGCGGACGACAACGCCCTTGTAGCCCTCTCGGAAGAGGACCTACAGGGTATCCTATCAGCCTTTGCGAAAGCATCCAAACAGCTTGGTCTAGCCATCAACATAAAAAAGACCCAAATCCTCCACCAACCACCACCAAACAGCAGTACGCCTGTCCTACCCCCAAACATCTCCATTGACAACATCAGACTGGAAAATGTGGACTACTTCCCATACCTTGGCAGCCTCCTATCATCAAAAGCTGTCATTGATGATGAAATACACCATCGCCTCAGCTGTGCCAGTGGGGCTTTCTCAAGGCTAAGGAAGAGAGTCTTTGAGAACCGTGACCTCTTCTGTATGGATCAGAAGCCTGGACCACATACAGCAGGCACTTAAAGGCACTTGAGGCATACCATCAAAGATCCCTCCGAAAAATCCTCAGGATTAGCTGGGAGGATCGGCGCACTAACACCAGCGTCCTGGAGGAGGCTGACATTCCCACCATCACTGCCACCATTGCCCAAAACCAGCTCAGATGGACTGGCCATGTTATCCGCATGCCTGACTCTCGCCTCCCAAAACAAGTCCTTTATTCCCAGCTTGTTAAAGGGAAACGGGCCCCTGGAGGCCAAAAGAAGAGGTACAAAGATAACATAAAAACAACTTAAGAAGTGCCACATAGACCTAAAAGCTTGGGAAGACATGGCAACAGACAGGGCGACCTGGAGAAACCTTGTCCGTGAGGGTGCTGCACTATATAATGATGACCTCTGCCATGCTGCACAAAACAAGCGCAGACTCAGGAAGGAGAGAGCAACCACCAAACAGGTCCAACCCAAACCCCCCACCACTACATTCCCCTGTCCACACTGCAGAAGAATAATCAGGTCCAGAATCGGCCTCTATGCCCACCTGAAGACCCACAAGGACCAAGAAGGAGGACAGTCATACTCGACTACGAGTGACCGCCGATGTTGATGGTGTGTGTGTGTGTGTGTGTGCATGGACTCACACACACACTTATACCGTCCCTTTGGGAGATATTAGGCCTAATAGGACTGTTTCAAAGTGAGGGAACACATGCCCCAGAGGAGATGTATGCACGCATGCGCACACACGCACAAACGCACACATACACACGCACACACACACGCACACACACACACGTACGCACGCACACTCACACAAACAGAAACACACACAAACACACACACAAACAGAAACACACAAACACACACACACACACACACGCACTGTTGTGCCACACAGGGATTGTTGCTTGCTGAACCCCAGGGAAGTAAAGACAGAGTCGGAGGCTAAAGGAGTTCAATAAACCGTAGGCTTCTTTATTAGGATATTGCTCCAATGAATATAAGGCTATAAGGTGTGAACAATCAACTGTGTGTTAAAAAAAAGTGTGTTAATTATGAAAGTAATAATACAATGTGTAAAGCGACTTACGTGAGTGCCAAATGGAGTGTGAAATGGAGTAGGCAAGAGAGTCTCGGGTTGGAACAACCAAGTTCTGGCCACGAGTGAAAGGGGAGCGGAGTCCAAATAGGGAGCCTGATTGGGAATAGGGTGGGCTGACGTGACTACGGACTTCTGGGACGGAGTGTTCTCCTCGGTGTAGTAAGGTGGACAAGAGGGGGAGGCAGAGGAGCGTGGCTGGAGAGGAGAGTGGTGTGATGCTGGAATCACAAGAGTACCCCCCTCCCTAGGGGCGATACCAGGCAGCCTTCCAGAGGCATCGGGGTTGGCCTGATAGAAGTCTGTGAGCAGGGAGGGGTTGACCAGGTAGGAATGAGCGACCCCACTGCAATCCTTCGGACCGTAGCCCTCCCAGTCCATCAGGTACTGGAATCCCTTGCCTCGTCGGTGGACCGCAAGGAGCTCCTTAACTGTCCAGACCGGGTTGCCATCTGTGAGGACAAAGGGAGGTGCAGGGCCTGGGTCGGGAGTAGACAGGGTGTTGACATACACGGGTTTCAATAGGGAAATGTGGAACACAGGATGAACATTCATGGAAGGGGGAAGGTCGAGACGTACCGAAGAGGGGTTGAGGACACGGACAATGGTGTAGGGGCCGACATAACGGGGGTTGAGCTTAGGAGAAGAGGTGCAGAGGTGTAGATCCCGAGCCAACAGCCAAACCCTCTGACCCAGCCAAACCCTCTGGCTGGCCCCCGTCGCCGGTTTGCTCCCCGTTGAGCCCGTTGGGTGGCTCTCAGGAGAGCAGCTTGTGCAGTCCTCCAAACCCGGTGACAGTGGCGGAGGTGAGCGCTGGTGGACAGCAGCCGTATCCAATTCTTGCTGGGGAAACATGGGGGCTTGATAACCGAGGGAGCACTCAAACGGCGACATACTCGTGGCTGAGTTGGTCATGGAGTTGTGCGAGTACACCCAGGCACCATGATGCATTGTTGCTGGTTGTTAGGCATCTGAGGGTGGCCTCTAGGGACTGGTTGCCTCTCTCCGCCTGCCCGTTGGTCTGGGGATGGTATCCAGAGGAGAGGCCTGCCACACCCTGGAAGTAAACGGGGGACGGTCCGACACAATGTGAAAGGGAATACCATGGATGCGGGCAACGTGAGTCAAAAGGAGATCTGCGGTCTTAGCAGAGGAGGGGAGTTTTGGAAGTGCGACATAGTGGGCGGCCTTGGGAAACCGGTCCACTATGGTGAGTATAACGGAATTACCGTGGGAAATGGGGGAGACGGTGACGAAGTCGAGGGAGATGTTGGACCAGGGACGACTATGGATGGGGAGAGGTCGCAGGAGACCAGCAGGAGGACGATGGGAGGATTTACTGAGGGTGTAGATAGGGCAAGCGGCCACGAACTCACGAGTGTCTGTCTCCATGGACGGCCACCAGAACCAACGGCAGAGGAAGGAGAGGGTCTGGGTTGAGCCAGGGTGTCCCACCAGTCTGTTGGAGTGGCCCCACTCGAGCACTCTGGAGCGGGCATATTGGGGAATGAACGGCCGACAAGGGGCACCCTCACCCAGATCAGGTTCTCCCTCCTGCTCTGACCGCGAAAAAATTCAACGAGTCAACGAAGATCGTTGACCAAGACCTGAAAAACAACAACCCGAATGGCATCACCAGATACTCAAAGTGTCCGAGGTGGTCGTCCCCCTCCCTGATGCGGACGAGGTGGTAGGCGTAGTGATGTTTTGTCTCTTGTGTTTCAAGATGTGCTGAATGGATGTCATGAACATGCATCTCTTCAGTAATAAAAAATTATAGCTTATATGTGCTCCATAACATTATATATATATATATATATATATATATATATATATATATATATATATATATATGTGTGTGTGTATGTAAGTCAAGCCAACGAAAATGTATTGCTTTCCTCCATTTATATATATACATATATATATATATATATATACATACACACACACACACACACACACACACACACACACACACACACACAACTCACTTTGAATTTACCTGTGTCTGTGAGTGTGTGTGTGTGTATGTGTGTGAGAGAAAAGGACAGAGGGTGATAGATAAATGTGTGCATGTGTGTGTGCATGCATGTATTCCAAACACACACACACACACACACACACACACACACACACACACACACACACACACACACACACACACACACACACAGCAATAGATCATCTTTCCCATGGTGTCATTCACCAGCCATGTTCAATTAATCTCCCAAACACTCATATTGCCTATGATAGCAACTATCTGTCACTCACACTCACACACACATGCACATACACACATACAAAACACACACACACACACACACACACACACACACACACACACACACACACACACACACACACACACACGTCTCTCTTGAGACCGTTGTTTGCCAGTAGTGATATCTCTTTACCTTCAGCATTGTTATCTTCTGTTCCGTCTTTCTCATCATCATTATCTTTATTATCATCACGCATTATACCTGCCAATCATCTGAACCTCCCTCGCTCACTGTCACTCTGTCCACCCTCTCTCTCTCTCTCTCTCTCTCTCTCTCTCTCTCTCTCTCTCTCTCTCTCTCTCTCTCTCTCTCTCTCTCTCTCTCTCTCTCTCTCTCTCTCTCTCTCTCTCTCGCTCTCTCTCGCTCTCAGTATCTCTCGCTCTGTCTTGTTCAAGAGTCAAGATTCAAACGGCTTTATTGGCACGGAAATTGGACAAAGCATAAACAGTTGAATAAGATAAGGCAAGCATAAGATAGAAGGTAGCAGTTACCCTCCTCACTTTGTTTGTGGATATTGTAGCGGGGGGGGTGGCTGCCATATCGCTGCGTGGGGGAACTGGGGGTTGTGGGTAATTCGGGTTTTCGAGGGTCCGAGACGTCAGCCGCCGGGGAGTCCACGAGACCAGCCACCGGGGAGTCGTCCGGGGGGTCCACGACGCCAGCAAGTGCCACCATGCTACCTGTTCCGTCCCCGTCAACAGAGACGTGTCAGGCTGTTCAGCTGGTGGGGAGAGTCGGGGAGATGCAGCTGCAGGGTCTCAGCCATCTCTCTCTCTCTCTCTCTCTCTCTCTCTCTCTCTCTCTCTCTCACTCTCTCTCTCTCTCTCTCTCTCTCTCTCTCTCTCTCTCTCTCTCTCTCTCGCTCAAACTCCATCTGTTTGTCTTTTTTTCTCTCGCTGTCTTTTTATTGATTGAATATAAATTGTTAATTGTGTTCAGCAAAGTCTTACATTATTCTTCAGAAGTCAAATAGGAATTAGCTTCAATGTTTAACAGATGACATTACACAACCTGCATTTTTGGCCTCTGCCAGAGATTTTCCATCGCCAAATAGTGAACTTTTCAAAAGCGCCCTCCAAAGTGAGTGGGATGAATCTAAAAACACATGTTACGGGGCAAAACACACATTTCAAAAAACGATGGCACGGCCCAGATGAGGCACTTCTGCCGCAGCTACGAGTTCCAGCTGCCTCCCCCTCCCCCGTCCTCCATGTCCCCGCCGCTGCCGCCGCCCTCCACCGTGCAGTTCTCCACCCTGGGCCCCGGGGGGCGCCACGTCTACTGCAACATCCCCATGACGCTGCTGAACGGACAGGTGTGTGGACAGAGAGAGAGAGAGAGGGGGGAGAGAGAGAGAGAGAGAGCATGCCATTGCCTGCTTGAGCTCTTATTGGCTGACAGGGTCACCTGGTCGCCTGCTGATGAGGCGTGGATCCAACACGTCCCTTCTGCTTATTGAAAGCAGAAGACAGGTGTGTATCGTTTGCCTCAAGTGTCAGTGGAATTTGAGCGGTTGAACAGAGAAAATAATATAAGCCAATCAAGAGAAAGAAATGCCATTCCTGTAGAACGATAACAAGTGTTCTTAAATTCTCGCAACCAGGTTCCATTCCCCGCTGAATCCCAACAAAAATAATTTACAGCAAACTGAGAAGAAATGCCACGAGGCATGGGCACGCCGCAACCACAGCTAGTTGCTAGCTAGCCCTCTACGAGTCCTAGCCCTCTACGAGTCCTGGCCCTCTACGAGTCCTGGCCCTCTACGAGTCCTAGCCCAGTCCTAGCCCTCTACGAGTCCTGGTCCTCTACGAGTCCTGGCCCTCTACGAGTCCTAGCCCTCTACGAGTCCTGGCCCTCTACGAGTCCTGGCCCTCCTGTCTTCTGTCCTTGTTGTCGTATACTTTGTTCTGAATGTAAACGACCGGGGTTCCAACACGAGCACATTATGAGACGGGATACCCTGGGTCCAACAGGGAGAGAACCATCCATTCTCCACAAGGACGGCGTTATGTTAAAACCAGAGAACAAGGTCACTTCACACTGAGAGTCTGTAAGCCCGGGGGGAGGGCGGGAACAGGAAAATGAACGACCTAAAGCTTTATTGCGGCATTAAAATATATATATACAGTATATATACCATTATACCGGCCAAAGAAATTCCCTGGTATATCAAGGGGCTATAGGTAGCAGATGTATTCGTCTGGCTGCCGTCTTCTCCTGCATCAGTAAGAGCTGCTAAAGGGATGAAGAGATTAGCTTTATACTTTCCTTTATCCCACCTGGACCCTTTAAGGTCATACTTCTGTACCCTCCCAAGCTGTGTGTGTGTGTGTGTGTGTGTGTGTGTGTGTGTGTGTGTGTGTGTGTGTGTGTCATCCAGAGGGCGACCGTGGGGGCCTCTGCCAGGGGCTCTCTGTTGGAGTCGGACAGCGCTTTCATAGGTAAGAACGCCACTCATTTGATTTATGGAGGTTGGTTTCATTCTGCTTTTGTTTCATCATTAGTTTCTTCTCGTGCCGCTGGTGAAAGTGTCCCAGTCAATTTTAGATTGAATGTTGCTGTTCCAAAGTGTTTGAGATGTCGCCAAAATAACATTTCTAAAACTATACATAAACTGTGTTGTCTGTATTGTCTTCCCAATTATTTCCCTTCAATGTCTTGTATTTTTGTTTTTAATTGTCATTGCAGCACTTTATAACAGGAGACGTTTGAAATGAGCAGCACAATAAGCGTAACAGATACAGATTCAGATGTTACGATGACAGAGTACTTTGTCTTTACTTTATCTTTATTTATCCCAGATGTGTCACAGCAGGAAGTACAGCAAGTTCAAGGCATAAGAAATTAAAACATGAAGGAAACAAAACCATTACAAATAAACTGTCTAACGTGATATGAGAAATGTTGTTGAAGCTGTAACTGTAAATCGGCCACTCTCTCGTGTGCGTGTGTGTGTGTGTGTGTGTGTGTGTGTGTGTGTGTGCTCAGACCCCCTGGGTGAGGCGTACCCCGTTCCCCCCTCCCCAGAGCAGAGGGAGACCCCCCAGCTGTCAGCCAGGGAGAGACGACGGGTGACCAGGAAAACACAACCCCCTCAGGCACACACACACACACACACACACACACACGGCAATAGTCACAGACTCACACACTCACAGTTGATTTGATGGATCAAATCGGCCACAGCTCCATCATCACCCCAGGGTGCCGGGCTCTGTCCTCTCTCTCTCTCTCTCTCTCTCTCTCTCTCTCTCTCTCTCTCTCTCTCTCTCTCTCTCTCTCCTCTCCCTCTCCCTCTCCCTCTCCCTCTCTCTCTCTCTCTCTCTCTCTCTCTCTCTCTCTCTCTCTCTCTCTCTCTCTCTCTCTCTCTCTCTCTCTCTCTCTCTCTCCCTCTCCCTCTCATTCTCATTCTCATTCTCCTCTCTCTCTCTCACCCACTGCAGGGTATGAAGCCTCCTCCGGCGCTTCTTGCTGTTTTCCCAAGCTGTTAAACGGTGTTTAATGGAAGCCCCGGCTGTTCTCCACAAATCATTTCCCAGTCAACTCGACGTTTATTTCTTTTCTTTTCTTTTTGTCTTTTATTTGGGCTCTAAATCCCGACTCCCTGCTGAGGGTATGTTATTATTCACACTGACCAATCTTGGAGTGGAATATTACATTTCTGTCCTGCTCATCTTGTGTTGCCTCAGACCGGCGAGTAAGCTTAAGCTGGCTTCATACGATACAATAGATATACTGTGTCTAATATTCACAACATGTTTTCTTCAAGTACGCAGTATAAAAGTATGAATTTTGGTTCATATTTGTAGCCCCACCCCCAAAAAAATTCATATAATCATATTGTTTTAACAGAAGCAGGTTGTTATTGTTGTGTTTCGCTCACTGCGTACAGGACAGAAGTTTTATTTTGGAAGCCAAAATAAAATATAAAACATGAATTCTCCCGTCCGTCCCAACGCTGATGCTCTGAACAGGTTTCAGAGCATGTTTCGAAATTGTCCTGCGACTCCCCTTCTAGTAACATCACACAGTGGGTGTGTCCACCTGGTAGGCTAAATCAAACACACCTGGTAGGCTAAATCAAACACACCTGGTAGGCTAAATCAAACACACCTGGTAGGCTAAATCAAACACACCTGGTAGGCTAAATCACACACACCTGGTAGGCTAAATCAAACACACCTGGTAGGCTAAATCACACACACCTGGTAGGCTAAATCAAACACACCTGGTAGGCTAAATCAAACACACCTGGTAGGCTAAATCAAACACACCTGGTAGGCTAAATCACACACACCTGGTTTCGAACCAGGGTCCCTCTGGCTCTGCTCTGTACTGCTCGGTGCCACGGCTGATGGTATTTGCGTTTTAAAAATGGGGATCCAGGTATCCGGTTGGCCAGCTGGCCGGCAACTCCGGCCAATCACAAAGTATTCTTCAGGAGACGGAGCCGGGCAGAATGAGGGCCCACGATAAGAGGACGACGACTTATAGTCGCCATGACAACAAACTTGGTAAGCTTTTTCTATTTAAATCCACTAAATAAAAAAAGATGCTGCTTTTTTTAATCATGAAAACTAACCAATAGATATTTTCTTAGAGAAAATCTGAGACATCTTAAGTGGCAGTGACAGTTTGCTGTGGGCCAGAGACGCGACGATCACAGTGATCACAAATCACAGTGATTGGGTTGTGGAGGCCGAGGGGGACACCAGTTACAGAAAGCATTCCTCTTCCTCGACTGCTTGTTGTTATCATCAGCGGTGTGGAGAGCGTTGCACAGAGAGAGCAACCAAGATATGCACTTTGGTTTGGTTCCTCCGTCGGAGATAAAAGGAGGTTATGTTTTCATGTTTTTGTCTGTTAGTTGAAAAAATAACTCAAAAAGTTAGGTACGGAATTATGGGCCAAGGAACAGTTTGATTAGATTTTGAAGCAAATCGGTATATATAATTGGTCTTAACAAGTTAAAAAAGCACTGGAGAGGTTCAGCTGTGGCTGTTTGTCTCCTGGATCTGAGTCCGGATCCAGGAGACATTTTGGTGTT
The DNA here is from genome assembly GCA_027704905.1 of Muraenolepis orangiensis. Classification (NCBI taxonomy): domain Eukaryota; kingdom Metazoa; phylum Chordata; class Actinopteri; order Gadiformes; family Muraenolepididae; genus Muraenolepis; species Muraenolepis orangiensis. Next base: position 11,413,502 of record CM051001.1, read on the forward strand.
GTGAAGAAATACTCTCTACTATGTGTTCTATCACCACAGCTTTAAATTTGAGGGGGGAGACACTTCATCAAGATGGCAGATGGTGGCCATCTTGTATTTCCAAGATGAGCCACCATGTAAAAGCTATAAGGGCCAATATCTTGGCTTCCATGCCACTTAGAAGGTCAATCTTGTTGTCAAAATCGACGTTATGGCTCAGGGAATGCATTAAAGCTATTGAGAATATTTTATGTGACTATTGTTTGCTAATATTGAATTATTTTGTCCACTCGGGCCATATATCTGGCTATACATGGCTACTTGGACGCCTCTGTAAGGACCACTGCATTGACTGAGGGCGGTATCGCATCCACTGGCACAGCTGTCTCTATCCTCAAACCATCCCACCTCACTAGGACAAGACATGCCCACCAAGTGAGTGCTCTGGCATTGGCAAAAGCTGCCTTCTTGGACATGGTGACTGATGAGATGACAAAAATGCTTGGAGACAAGATATGATCACCAAGAGGCCAACAATCGACTACTGGGATACCATCCTCAACATGGAAATTCTGGATCTGATATTTGTGCCGGCCTACAGAGAACATAATTTCCCCCTCTGAGGAGTCACTGAAGGCCCTCGTCCCATGGTTCTTCGCTCTTGATCACCAGAACTATGCACGATGGATTCCTGTCCACCTCCGAGACATCCATGGAAAGCCTGCCCACGTCCATTCACAAGGAATTTGAAGAACATGGTCATTGGGTTGTTCCCAAAACCACAAACAGATTCTCAAGAAAACAGTAGACCAGGCTCATGAGCAGAATAATGGTGAAGGGTCCTGGGGGGGCTGTGGGACTCACCGAGAATCCCTCAGCCTTCACAAAGGGGATGATCGCAGGGCCTGAACAAGCACGACTCCTAAAAGAGTTTGAGCAGGAGTATATTTTAGAAAAAGACAATAAACAATAGCACCATTAAGAAGGAATGTCTACACAGAAGACATTCAAAGAGCAAGCTCTGGTGCACACCATCAGTGGGAGGAGCAATCCGTTCCTAGATGATACCCCTGAGCTTCTAATGCTCTAAGTCTGTTGTTAACACAGTCCGCACTGTGGAATCAGTGGGCAGAGATCAGTACAACCAGTACCATAAGACAGTGATCAGGGGCCGCACACACTCCATTCAGCCCATCAAAAAGAAGTCACTGCCTCTCTTTAGATGCCCAACACCCAGGACCAAGACCAAGCAGGCAGGGCAGATCTCAATGTTGACAGAATTGTAATGTTTTCATCCATACCCTCCCTCTCTTTCTGACAGAGAGAAACTACGGCTGGGAATGAACACAAAACAGGAACCTCCAGGTACTTTTGATTTGAAAGTACTCAACGGTGCAGCTGTTGTGCACTTTCTGTCCACTACCAACATTACAACACCAACATTTGACGAATATGCCAGTTGTGTCTTTGGTCCCCACATCATAAAGCTCTTGGAGACATCAGAAAGAGTTGATGTGGTCTGGGATACTAACATCACCAGCAGCATAAAAGAGTCAACAAGGGAGGTTGCTGGTCAGAACAAGCTGCCATGGAACTGGCCAGATTACATCTGGCATCAGAGTAGTTGGCACAGACACCAGCCACTTCATGCTGCCATGTAACCATGAAGAGGCCGACACCAGGATAATGATTCATCTGCTTGATGCCCTGGAGCATGGCTCTTCTACCTGCTTGGTACGCACTGTGGATACGGATGTTGTCGTGAAGTTCGATGCCCTACTCACCAAGTATCCAGCTGCAGACATCTGGGTCGCTTTTGGCACCGGCAAATACTACACATATCATCATATCAATACCATCTGCCATACTTTGGGCAAAGACAGGCGAACAGCACTTCCCGTCTTCCACTGTTTCACCGGCTGTGACACAACCTCAGCATTCTGCGGGAAGGGGAAGAGGTCAGCATGGGACGCTTGGAGTTCCTACCCTGAGGTCACCCAAGCCTTCAACTAAAATCTGCACACTCCCGTGACCAAAGGGAGTGCTGTGTAGAGAGTGCTACACAGTAGTCCTTAACGACAAGACAAGTGATTTGGAATCTGTTAATGAAGCACGGAGAGAGATGTTCTGCTAGAAGAACAGAACAATGGAACACATTCCACCAACACAAGATTCCCTGCTGCAGCACTTGAAGCGAGTAGCATACCAGTCTAGGATCTGGGCAACATCTGAACTGGCCCAGCAGCGGACACCCAGTCCAGAAGGATATGGATGGACTTTGTGTAGAGACAGCCAGGTCTAGGTCATATGTACTTTAGTCAAGCCGCTTAGGAACAAGTTAAAAATTATGTGAATTCATTGCCAGTATTACCACATTTATTTGATTTCGGTACAAATAATCATCTAGTGATATTCTCATGCTTTAATGCATTGCTTTACCCAGAAAAGGTATACTTTGACCAATATTGACTTAATATTGATATATACTTCTAAGTGGCTTGGAAGCCAAGATATTGCCACTTTTGCATGGCGGCTCATCTTGGAAATCCAAGATGGCCACCATCCGCCATCTTGATGAAGTGGCTCCCCCCCAAATGTAAAGCTATGGTGATGTAGAACACATGGAAAAAATGTGGTGGCTTTTATCCGCCGTGTCCCCATCCTTCTCAAATCGGGTCATAAGCCGCCGTACTATTAAGATAACATAGCTTTGATTACGTAGACATATTTGTGTTGAAAACCAAACCAATAAAAAGTGCATTGATGTCATTGATGAGTTTGCATATTAGAGGGTTTTTTATTGAGACCGTCTGAATCATCGAGATCCTCATCCTCAACCTATGACAAACCGTTTCTTCCCGCCAGGCAATGCTGACCTCCCCCCCTGCTCCTCCTCCTCCTCCTCCTCTGATGGAGACTATGAGGAAGATCAGCACTACCACGCCACATCCTGGGAGTCGGTGGACCTGTGGGCGCGGCCCCAGGTGGCGGACGCGCTGCAGCGAATAACTGACCGCCTGCTCAGGAGGGAGTGGCCTGCTTCCCATGGCTCCGCCCCCTGGGAGGAAGCCCCACCCCCTGCATCCAAAGCCACCACAGAGTACCACCCTCTCTGGTTTAAAACACACTATACATGGAATGAGTTTGTCCAAAAAAGATGTGCATGATCAGCAGACCAACCAATACGATCAGGGTCTTGACCAAATGTTTTCATGGATTTGCTGTAAATATTTTATATAATATATATATATATATATATATATATAATTATATTTAAATAAATATTTATGTGTGTGTGTCAGAAACTTGTGTCAACATCCAACTCTTGCCTGCTTTGAGATCCAATGTCTCTGTCTCTTAATGCTTCTCAATACTGGAAGGAGGAGGAGGACTGGGCTTTGTCAGCTGGAAGTCTAACAATGGGAGTCTGTGGCGCCGTCCCAGAGGATGTGTTGGCTGTTTCTCTCTCTGTTGTCTTTTCCTCTTCCTCTTTCCCAAACCTTCACTACTCTCTTCCCATTGTCTTGCGCGCACACACTCACTCACACTCTCTCTCTCTCTCTCTCTCTCTCTGCCTGTCTCTCTCTCTTTCCCATCTCTCTGTCCCCGTCTCTCTCTTTGTCCCTGCCTCTCTCTCTGAGAGATCCAACAAGGGGGTGTTGTATAATGTGCTGCGGGAAAAAGGGAGATTGACAAAAGGATATTCCTGGGAGATCGGCTAGAGAGTCTCGGGTTGTAGAAAACGGGAAAGTTCTGGCAACGAGTGAACAGGAGAGCGGAGTATAAGTAGGGAGGTAGTTGATGGGGCAATGATTATGATAGGGAACAGGTGGGGCTGAAGCGTGGTCATGGTCTACTGTGAAGGCGTGTCCTCCTGGGTGTAGCGACCCCAGGTGGAGGTGAGGTGGAGGCAGAGGAGTGTGGCAGGAGAGGAGTGATGCTGATGGTACACACAAATGTTACATAATACAGCAAAAACGTTTATTTATATATATATACTGTTTAGATATTACATAATATAACAATGTATATCATTTAAAACATGTTTTAATATATATATTATATATAATGAATAGTCTTGGTCATATGAGAATAAAAAGTTATATTATAATAAAACATAATTGTAAACATTGACACATGAAACATGTTAACTTTATGTTATGTGTAGTGCACTTTGGCACTGTGTAGTTGTTTGAGAGCTACTGATTCAGCAGCTACACACACTTCTGTATGTACTAAATACAACATCGTCTAATATATAATAAATTCTGTAACTAATATTCTACAATGTGCTCATCCTACTGTTACCTCAAATGTAAGTTGGTTACTATATATAGACACATTTAGGACTTCAACCCTAAGGCAGCCTGCAGGGAGGAGGTCCCGCACCTGGTGGCGTGGTGCGCTGACAACAACCTGGCCCTCAACACCAAGAAGACCAAGGAGCTCATCGTGGAAAGACCAGAGCTGGCGCACACGCCCCCATCCTCGTCAACGTGATGAAGGCCGAGCGTGTCTCTAGCTTCAAATTCCTGGGGGTCCACATCTCCGAGGACCTCTGTTTGTCCCTCAACACGGCCTCACTGGTAAAGCCCACCTGTGACTTGTCATGCATTCATCATCATCATCATCATCATCATCATCATCATCATCATCATCATCATCATCATCATCATCATCATCATCTTCCTCCTTGTTCCAAGTCAAGCAGGCTTAGGAACAGCTTCTTCCCCTCAGCTGTCATCTCTCTGAACTCTGTACCACGATGACAGCCCCCCCCCCCTTGCTGCACAACACACAAACTCTGAACCCTGCTGACAATACCCTTTCACCATCAATGTCTTCAATGGCCTTGCACTGTAACATAACTCCCTACCTTTGCCTATAGTTTACATATTTATAGTTTACATATTTATTGTTACATACCTACTGTATATATATATGTATATACATTTATATATATTTATCAACAACTGCATACCACTGCTCACTACCTGTTTATACTTACATTGTATATATCCCTATAATTCTGCACATATCTCAGACCTACTCTATAAGTAATTGTATACCTAAATATTAGTAGTAGTATTATTATTATTATAATTTTTGTTTTTTACATATTTTACATATTATTCAACAACTGTACATGATATATTACCATGCACTTTACTGCAACATTTGCACACTGGTTAGATGCCACATTCCTTTTGATGTACTGTACTTGTGCTGTACACAGACAATCAATTTGAATCTAATGTAATCTAATCTAATCTAATGGGAAAGCGAAAGTGAGAGAATTGAGAGTTGATAGTGTGGTATATTATACCACACTATCGAGAAGCCTCGACCCGAACTGACCGATTGCAGTTTCGAGGCGTATTGCCGATAGACGTAAACCAAAGCTGACACTTTTTATAATCACGTTAAATCGTGAGCCCTGAACACTCTGCTGGCTAATGATGAACAACGTGACGTGTTTATCGACTTCTTCACTGGGCACACGCACACACACACACACACACTTACACACACGCACATACTCTCTCTGTGCACACACACATACACACACACACACACACACTCTCTCAGCCCACACAAACACACACACACACACACACACACACACACACACACACACACACATTACATCACATTAGAGTTATTTAGCATAACATAGCATGTCCAAAGCGACTTACAATAGTGCGTTCAACAAAGGTAGGTAAGATTTAATTCCTAACAAGTCCCCAAGAACTGAACCAGTGCTCAGCTAAAAGTACAATAAGTTGGCAAACAATATAACAATATCAAACTACCGAACAAGCAAACAATAGACTTAGTAAGACGCTAGTAATAAGTGATAAGAGGATGCGCTAGGAGGAGTAATCAGGGTAATGTTTCCTGAAGAGGTGAGTTTTCAGCCTGCAGCAGAAGATGTCTGACATCCGTGGGAAGTTCAATTCACCACTTTGGGGCCACAGGACAGAGAAGAGCTGTGACCGCGGAGATCGGCCGCAAGGGCCCCTAAGCGAGGGGGCAAGCAAACGGCCCGAAGAAGCAGAGCAAAGTGGACAGGCAGGGATGTAGGGCTTGAACATTGCCTGGAGGTAAATATGAGCTGTTCCTTTCACTGCCCTGTAGGCTAGAACCAAGGCCATGAACTGGATACGAGCAGCTACCATAAATAACTCCCAACGCCATTATGGTTACTAAGGACAGCCTGACCCAGCATCCCAGTGTGACCTCACATCCACTACAAGACCTACTCTGGTACCATTGTAGTCTGGCTCATAGGTGGTTTCACACTACTTTGCTAGTTTTAAATGTATTATAAAAGAGCACCACTGAATTCTGAATCCTTGCCATAGAAGTCTCTAGGCACTGCGATGGAAGATACCTTTTTTATTTTTTATTATTACATTTTTATTATTATTATTATATTGTCTAGTATTTTTTGCAACTCAACTGCTATTTGTTGCCACTTAAGATTAGGTGCTGCAAAAATTCCTCGTATTCATTCATATATATTTACATAGTACACTCACAACACACTCACAACACCAGCAGCAGGAGCTGCAACAGCGTAGAGTCGGTTGAAGCTTATTTGTAACTAGGAACCGTTTCATTATTGGATGGTCCAATAGGCCTGTTTGCTTGGCCCTGCCAACAAACTCATTTCCAAGTTTTTTTTCTATTGCAGACATCCCCAATGCTTTTACTCATGCCTGCAAGCACCGTTTTAATTACAATCAGCAAAAACATGGATCCAACATTATGGATGGTTAAAAAAAAACGATTAAATCAAATGTGTTTTAACCGCCCACTGACTTAGTACAGCAGCTACTGTTCATCCAATCAGAGGCTTTCACCCGCCCTCTGACTGAGTACACCAGATACCGTTCATCCAATCAGAGGCTTTAACTCACCCCCTGATTAAGTACAGCACCTACAGTTCATCCAATCAGAGACTTTAACCCACCCCCTAACTTTGGATGGATGAATTTGACACATTGTGTTAATGTTAAAATATATAAATAAATATATATATATACATATCAATGTATGAATACATCATTAAAACACAAATAAATGGAACATTCAACTATATTATAATTGATTTATTCATTTATTTGAGCATTTCATGATATAATCATGAATTTCTGTATATATTTAGATTTGGCCTAACAATCCATAGGCATGTCATTGGGAATAAAGTACAAATTATGATTTGATCCAATGTGGAATCCCCACATTTCATCATCTGTATAGAAGCGTTCATGAGGTTTTGTTTGTTATACCGTTCAGGATGTCTTGGAATCCTGTTAGTCAGTCCATCAGTCAGTCCATCCATCTGTCAGTCCTGGTCTTGGGTCTCGACGTGACAACCTCAGCTCAGCTGCTGCGTGAGTAACACGTCGTCAACACTGTGTGTGTGTGTGTGTGTGGGTGGTGTGGGTGTGGGTGTGGGTGTGGGTGTGGGTGTGTGTGTGGGTGTGGGTGTGTGGGTGTGTGGGTGTGTGTGGGTGTGGGTGTGTGTTTATGTGTGTGTGTGTGTGTGTGTGTGTTTGTGCTTGTGTGCTTGTGTGCACGTGAATCAGATGAGTGATTTATGATACAGTGATGCATCGGTGTGACAGCTCACTGCATTACTGTGTGTGTTGTCTGTCTGTGTGTGTGTGTGTGTGTGTGTGTGTGTGTGTGTGTGTGTGTGTGCGCACGTCAATCTCTCTCTCTCTCTCTCTCTCTCTCTCTCTCTCTCTCCTCTCTCTCTCTCTCTCTCTCTCTCTCTCTCTCTCTCTCTCTCTCTCTATCTCTCTATGAACCCTAATGAGAGAGAGTGAGGGAAAGCGGTAGGTACTGTCGGTAAACCCTCTAAAAACACCAGAATCCATATCAGGGCTGAAGCGAATGAGGATGCCTGTTGTCTTATCAATCATTTAGTAGTCAGTGATAAGAATGTCAGGCATAATATACCAATACCCGTTACATTCTCCTGCTACTAGATCTATGTGAAGGGTTTTCCTGTATATTGATTGTTTCAGCCCTGTAGTCCAGAGGAGTGAACCACAGCCTTTTCCTGTCATGAAACTAGTATCTCCCTCATCTGCACCCCCCTGTTCTGTTTAGATGGGAATCATTCATGTCTGGCATTGATTGACAAAGTTTGGTATGCTGGCCTAACGCAAAGGCCTGTGCTCTCTGTACAGCATCGACAAATAAAAACAAACACAGGAATGTCTAACTTAAACGGAAAGCATAAATGTGAAAAATGAAGTCGCAGTCTTTGGCCTGGGTCGGACCAAATCTGCTGAACTGTAGGTGCGAAGGAGCCCTATAGACACATGCACACACAGACACACACACACACACACACGCACCCACATGCACACATATGCCACACACACACACACACACACACCTATGCACACACACCCACTAATTCTGCTCATACTAGGATGGGTTAAATGCAGAGAAACACATTTCACTGTGTGTGTATATGTATGTGGCCAAAAAAGAAGATTCAAATCCTCCAGATCTAGATTGAGACAAAGACACAGACACAGACACTTTATTCATCCTGCATTAGGTATTTATAACAAAACATATCTTTAGGATAACTTAATGCTCTCTTCCCCTCACGTTTCATTTACACATAAACACACCCATAGTCAGACAGGAGATGGATCTGTGTGCCCGCTGTCGGCATGACGCAAACCCTCTCTTCTGGGAGAACCGCTCGGCTTCCACAGAATCTAACTGTACAGCAGAATCAAACTGTATCACTGTGTGTGTGTGTTTGTATCTGTGTATGTGTGTCTGTCTGTGTGTGTGTGTGTGTGTGTGTCGTGTCGTGTGTGTGTGTGTGTGTGTGTGTGTGTGGTGTGTGTGTGTGTGTGTGTGTGTGTGTGGAGGGATGTGCCTGTGGTGCATGGAGGAAAGAGGTGGGGAGGTGGGGGGGGGGGGGGAGAAATGCATAATTCCCTTTGTCAAAAGTGGCTGTTCCATATGTATTGCTGGCTGTGGATAATACAGGAACAGAGCCCAGGAGGGGGAGAACTCCCAGCCCTCCTTCAGAGACTGCTGTGGGGCATTTTGAGGCTTCCAGATCATCCATCGTCTGGGTACCACGGAACCTGCATGGCACACCCCCCTTTCTTTATATTTCAAAACTGGGTTGCCAAGGCCGTGAACATATGATGAGCTCCCGGTGTCTGCGTTTCCAGGAGTTTCCTACGGAGCGTTCAAGTGTCAAAGCCCCACCCAGCTTTGGCGCCACCCTGGGTGTAGCGGAAAGCACAGATTCTTCACCTCGGCTCCGGGGCTCAAAGTTCAAATCATCTTTGACCCTCGGTTGACACTGACCTCTCGAAAAGCGTCCAATCAGATTGCAGCTTTGTTTGATGTTCTAGAACCAACAGATTGCTTTCCTGATTTTGAAACTCAAATACATATTTCCTTTGTTTAATGCATTGAACTCTGTCAACTGTCTGTTGGGAGACGATACAGTTGATGAGTTCAAGATTCAAGATTCAAGATTATACATTACAATAGAAGAACACTTACAATATAATGCTTTGTCCCCATTCCCTCAAAATCTGTCTGGAAAGAATCCCCCGCAGGCCGCTCACAGACAACCTTCATCATCATCATCATCATCATCATCATCATCATCATCATCATCATCATCATCATCATGTGCTCGGGCTTAGAAGTTATAAGTTTCCAGCAGTTCTTCCCTGATTCAACTCGCTACCAGATGAAAGATCATTTTATTTGCCATGTGCAACAATGGAATGCTTTCTCCCATTTCCTCAAAATCAGTCTGCCCTGCCCTGTCCCCTGCCAGCTGCTCCCAGACAACCATCATCATCATCATCATCATCATCATCATCATCATCGTCGTCGTCGTCGTCATCATCTTCATCATCATCATCATCATCATCATCATCATCATCATCACATCATCATCATCATCATCATCATCATCACATCATCATCATCAGCATCATCAGCATCAGCATCATCATCAGCATCATGTGCAGAAGTTTTACGAAGTCTTAGCAGAAGTTTCCAGCGGTTCTTCCCAACGCCTGATTCAACTCGCTACCAGATGCTAACAGGGTGGTGGCTGTGCTCCTCGCCTTCACCTGAGTTTCCTCAGGTGACTCGGTGCATTCTGTCTCATGTCAATGTACAGCATCACCAGGGCTGTGCCATCTGAGTGGCATTTTGTCTTTGCCCAGGAATTTAATTATAAGTCCCAACAAGCTAGCATCATTATTTTTGATCATCCCTAGCTGTTATTGCTGGGTAACCTTAGCTAACACAGAATGAATGTCTGATAACTCATTTAGGCCAAGATTTTTATTTGTGTCTTTCTATCCTTCCTTTGCAAATGAACCTGTCACTCACACACACTGGTGCAGTAGTCCCTTCTTCGCGGCTTTGTGACGGACAAAACGAGTGGTTTTCTGTAACATCATGAGGCTTGTTTGTTCCAGGAAGGTTAAGCCGAGGCCTCCTCATGTCCACCAGTGCTAATGTTGGCAGAGGTAGTGCTAGCTCCTTGGTTTGATTCCCAGAGTCCTGCTGCTGCTAGCCCTGGGGAGACAGGCTGCTGGCGCCGGTTCAGCTGAGGTATCACCGCCACCGCCACCGCTAGCTGGCTAGCTATCTGGCTCACGCCGGGGTGTCGTCTGCTCAAGTGGCTACTTCGGGTTACAGCATCGCTGTCGTCGCGTTCTTCACTTTTGTCTGTGGTAATGTCGTGTTGCATCATTCATCTACTTTTCTTGGTATTGAAATTTGATATTCCCATTGGCTAACTGCCCCGTCTCATTGGTTGGAAGAATCTGCTCACTAAATGACTTCAAATTCACATTGATGAGAAGAGTGTGTGTGCAAACCTTTTAGATGGCGGAAAACAAATGGAAGTATTCCACTGTGTAGTTACACTTTAGACATGAGTCAGAGGCGACAGCCTGACAATGCCTTATTATAAAGTACCTTGAACAATCAAGATATGTTTAATGAATGACTGCTTCTCTCCTCCCTGTGGCTATGCACTTCATGTCCTTCTCTCTGTTTCTTTCCTCACCCCATCTTCCCTCTTCTCTCCTCCTCTCCTCTGCTATAATTATGTTTGTCTCGCACCGTGGTTCATCAACCCTGCTGGGAGGATAAGGGACAAGCAGGGTGACATATACAAGAGAGAGAGAGAGGGAGAGAGAGAGAAAACATTTGGGTAATGGTGGGATGAAGTGAGAGGGGAGAAAGGAGACAGTTGATCATGGAATCAGCATGTGGTCCTACTGGAGGCTGTGTCCTCCATGCTCCCTCCTCCCCTCTTGGCAGTGACTATATGTTTCCTCTCTCTGATGTTCATAGGACGGCGAGATGAAGAGACACGTTGGTTATCCTCGGATTCACAATGGACCAGGATCAGGGATCTCTATGTGGTCTTTTTCACCTCTCCTATCTCCTCATAACAGTGGAAGGAGTTTAAATATGTTTGGAATCTGATATGGAATACAGAGCAAAGCCAATGCTTCTTACGCATTGCGCTGTTGGACGAAAATAATCCACACATCAATCTGTATCTGGAAACCCTGCGTTAACAAAACACAACCTCCATCTACCTCTGTCAATCCACTGTGGAATGTTAAAAATAGAAAACTAGCTTGAAAATAAAGATTGTAGACACGTAGACATTATCTCAAGCCTCAGACAGAGCTCAGGAGAGCCACTGTTTCTTACATGGTTCTCTCTACATGTTCCATTTGTAGTGTGTGTTGTATTTGTAGTTACACTGACGTTTTATACCAATAGTGATGTTTCTCATGATGTCACAGCTAAAGTCATGTGTGATTTTTAAGTGTTAAGTGTGTGGTTGGCAAAAAGAGACGTGGGATGTAAATGCAATTCATAGAATGAACTGGGAGCCTTCGGATCACTCACGACGATACATATACTATACACTATACACATGGATTTGCCATGTGCAACAAGTACAATGGAATGGTTACTCCCCATTCCCTCCCGCAGTATGACTTTTCTAAATATGCCTATTATAAAGATACTGAACACAATAAAAATAAAAATAAAGTGACTGATGGATGAAATGTACATCTCCTGTCAGGTCAGTATTGGGTAACGATAAGCTGTCGAGCACGCCATACTTTCTATGTAATAGAAACATTTTACACACAAGATTTTGCCAACCGTTAAACTGGGCATTGGTAGAAATGACGTCATTGTTGGTAAACAAGAAACATCGCTATAGAGCAGAGAATGTAAGCCCACTTCACTGATGACACATGTTTCTTTCCCTGCTTTTTCCTACAGCTATTAGGATACACTTCTAAGCAGCTTTTTTAATGCTATATCCATTGGAGAAATGATGAAGCAAGACGTAATTTAACCATGCAGCAGGGTACTTTATAATTCGACAAAATGTGTAGATAAATTGACCAAACGATTGTTTGTGGGAGACTTTACTAATGTTTAAATATTCGTAAATAAACATGAGATTGGCATAAATGTGATTCATAAATAGAACGTAAGATTCACAATATACACATGGCATCTGGCTCATATTTAGCCCTGGACATCCTGAAATGCTGGACGAAATCTGTGAAGCCATTCACATCACAATCCTGCCAATTGTCTCCGGCTCCTAATACCACACACACACACACACACACACACACACACACACCACACACACCACACACACACCTCGGTACACACCAGTGGCGGCAGTTGTGGTTGTAAAAGTAGGGGAGGAAGGAAAGTGCTCTGGATGAAGTTTGGTGGGGGGTGGGGTTGTGGATGGGGATGTTTGTGAGGTCATATGTACCTGTATGTAAAACCCAGACACATTTGAAGCAGCAATAGGCGATATTGTGGAACTAGTGAGATTTACCAGAGAAGATTCTGCTGCTTACAACCGTCTCTTCTTTGTCTTTTCAGAAATAAATCAGCTCTTGTTTTGAAACTACTGAAGTCGACTGGTATCCTAAACCTTATGAGAAGTAAAGAGCAAAATAATAGATACATCTAAGACCAGTTTAAGAAATGTAAAAGCCAATCAAGTTTTATTTTGGATCTTACTGCTATCTCATATTTATTTATTTCGGACAAAAAATAGATCAGTGCAGTGACAGTAATCATTCATCTTGAATTGGGATTGGGGTGAGACAAGAATTATATTTCTTAGAAGCTGAATCAAAATCTCATACTGATCTTAAATTGAGCTTAGTTTTGTTTAGGATACATAGGCTAGACACATCTTATTTTGAATTGTTCTTTTCTCTGGGAGACTTTTTAATGGACAAGCCTCCACTGGTACACCCATATCCACACATACATCCACACACACACACATCCGTACGCACACATCCACACACACACACATCCGTACGCACACATCCACACACACACACATCCGTACGCACACATCCACACACACACACATCCGTACGCACACATCCACACACACACATCCGTACGCACACATCCACACACACACATCCGTACGCACACATCCACACACACACCTCTCTACGCACACATCCACACACACCTCCATTCAGAAGTAGCAGCCATTGTGACACAAAAAGCCATATTGTCTATTTTCAATTATATTATATTATAGAGAGGCACATTAAAAACATGTCCCTCTTTCACCTTATCCTAGTCCTCTTTATAAACTTTAGTCTCCTCCGTGGTTACTTCCGTACGACAGCCTGATTGTGACCTCATCTTTGTTATTGTTCTTACACACAAGGATCACTTAAGGACTGTGAAGAGTTCAGACCTGAGCAATACATCTCAATTGAGCACCAAGGCTTGCAGTGTAAAGGTAGCCTCAGAGAACATCGCTACTACTACATCGGAACGAAAGAGAGAAATAAAACGAAAACAGATGCGGTCCTGTAACCAGAGAGGGAGCGGGTGAGGGAGCGGGTGAGGGAGAGGGAGAGGGAGAGGGAGAGGGAGAGGGAGAGGGAGAGGGAGAGGGAGAGGGAGAGGGAGAGGGAGAGGGAGAGGGAGAGGGAGAGGGAGTTAATAAGTAGAGAGCTCAGAAAGTGCTGTTCCTTCCCGGCTAGCTCAAGCCCATTCATGACGTGTGTGTGTGTGTGTGGGAGCTAGCTCCAGCGCTAGGTTAGCCTGTGTGGGTGCTAGGTTGGACTGAACCGCCGCTGTCGACAGCTGATGGCCAGGCAGAACAAACCTGACACAATCTCAAGTTCTCAAATTAAAGATATTTTGAAACACAAGCTATTCGTTGTTTTTCCTTGTTGTTGTTTATTTTTTCTTATAGCAGTCTTGCAGTCCGATATGGACACAATATGGGTTCGAAATGTGATTTGTTAGCTGTTTCAGTGTCGCCGATAGGTCAGCATGAAAGCTGAACACATTTGAACTCTGGCTGATGCGAGAATAGGCTCCTCCCAGCTTAGCGCTCACTCAGCTGAGTGTGGATGGGTAGGTTGCGGCCCGTGGGGATGGCAGGGCAGCAGAGCCGCTGGTGCTCCTATGGAGCTGGTCACGGACACGGGGCTTAGTGGGGTGAGAACTCACACTGACATTCAACTGGATCACTTTGAGCCACGGGATTATCACACAGACACAGGGAAGACTCATGCATTTTATGGCGGTATGAGACATATCCTCGATGATGGTATGGAGAGAACGGTCAAGAGAAAGATGCAATAGTGTTGTACCTCAGGTTGAGAGGTGGACAAGTAAAAATGAAAGGTACATTGGGAAAGACAGACTGATGGCTGAGGAAATAAACAAACAACAGGAGAGAGGACAAGCCAGGACAAAGTCAGCTGGGTTTAAGGATGCTGTGTGTGTGTGTGTGTGTGTGTGTGTGTGTGTGTGTGTGTGTGTGTGTGTGTGTGTGTGTGCTTCATCTGTGTGAAGAGGGGGAAAGGTTGACAGGCCTGTGATGTTATCGGATGACATTTGGTTGACAAGGGCCTTGCAACAGATGGGACCGGGGACCAAGGTGTAAATGTGTCTCTTCTTCTGTGTGTGTGTGTGTGTGTGTGTGTGTGTGTGGTGTGTGTGTGTGTGTGTGTGTGTGTGTGTGTGTGTGTGTGTGTGTGTGTGTGCGTGTGTGTGGCGTGTGTGTGCGTGTGGAGCACAGGGACACCTTAGGTTTCAGAAGTGACACTAACTGGTCCACCAAAGGTGACAGGGGTTCAAACGGACCATTCCTCACTGGGACGTATCGCTTACTCCCCACACGGTCAACGACTTTCTGGGTGCCCTCCTAGCACTGGCCCTTCCTTCTTCTCACATATAGATCTATAGATCTAGAGATATATAGATATATACGGATAGACACGATGGACCCATCCACTGGTTTCTGCTGCCCGGTCTCCTATGCAAGGAGGACCGTGGGGCAGAGGAGTTGCACAGTGGTGTTGTGAGGATGCATCATCACAGACCCAGAGAAATTACTTGGATTCCCAGTCCAGATGCTGGTCTTATGCAGACCCTCTGTGGGGGGGTGGGGGGGAGGTTTGTTGGGGGGAGAAGTTAATAAGATAATGGGATGTTTCCTCTGGGGGAACCTCAGTCTGTCGTAATTGGGTGATCAATACATTGCACTATTGAATTGCTCTCACTTTCTGTATATATGACTTCATTTCCAAGAGTTGCAGGCAATTAGTGTTAGATTGAATTGGATCTCAATCCAATTTCCTGATCTTTGTTCATGAAGCAGGTGGAGCAGTGAGGTCACGGTGTCTCCGATGCTCCCCGCTGCCTTCATACCTCACAACCTGTTCGGCCTGCAAAATGCTATTATTTTCAACCGCCGGACCCCTCTAACCTGAGGTGTGTGTGGGCATGGGGAAGGTGTGGGGTAGTGGGGTAGCAACAAAGCTGTTTCATCCCTCTCCCCTGAAGCTCTACCTCCTGCTCCTATTTTTATATGCGGAGAGAATATGAGATCAAAAGAGAGAGAGGCGAGAGAGGAGAGCAACATTCCAAAAATGTGATGTTTATATACGTATATATATATATATATAATATATATATATATATATTATTATTATTTTTTTATATGGCATGCTGATAATGTGGTTTATTTAAATGATAACATTTTAATTGCAGGTCATTTTTGTATAATTGTTGTATCATTTGTACGTGATTTATTAATGTGCATTCTAGGTGGGCGGTCCAACATCAGCCACCGCTTTAAACAGTTGTGGCTCTTTGGACTGAGCTGCAAGGTTGACACTTAGGGCGCATGGCCCCTCCCCTCCCTGAAGACGCCACATTCTCATTCATAGGAAAACAACAGAACCACACATGGGTGTCTGACGAACACACCTTCCACCAGAGTGAGAGTTTGAGGCAAACCCTTTTTTTACTAAACTAAGTAAACTAGGTAATCTAACTATCACGTTTGGTCCAATTCCGGACATCAATTTTTTATCTTGTGTTATCTTGCTAACAGACAAACAGACAGACACACAAACAAACAGACAGACAAAAAGACATACAGACATACAGACAGACACACAGACAGACATACAGACATACAGACAGACACACAGACAGACATACAGAATACAGACAGACACACAGACAGACACACAGACAGACATACAGACATACAGACAGACACACAGACAGACACACAGACAGACATACAGACAGACATACAGACATACAGACAGACACACAGACAGATAGACAAACGGGGTAAAAACATTACCTCTGTTCCATCTACAATGGCAGAAGTAACAATGAATTCAGGAGAGACTATTCAATTCAATGTTTTAAACACGATATTATATTAGACACCATTGAGATTTGTTCCTAGAGGAATGATGAAAAACCAGCTAATTTGCCTGGGAGATGAGATTCCCTCTGGTGGCGGTGGTGCCGATGAAGTGGCTACACCGGTCCCTGGTGAAGTCTGGTCTCCTGATCCTCCTTCAGTTCCTCCTGAAGCTCCTCCTCCAGGGAAGGAGCTCAGGACTTGGACAAGGAGAGGATAGAGGAGGGAACTTCTGCTTGTTGCTATATTGTAAAGCAACACAACAGGTCGCTGTCCCAGGACAGGATCTTGACAATACATTCAAAGGATGCTGATGATTCTTCTGCAGTGTTGGAAAATATACGCCTGTGGTTAAACCTCTCTGGAGATGCTGTCGATGTATAGTTCTGAGAACATCTCTCTCTCTCTCTCTCTCTCTCTCTCTCTCTCTCTCTCTCTCTCTCTCTCTCTCTCTCTCTCTCTCTCTCTCTCTCTCTCTCTCTCTCTCTCTCTCTCTCTCTCTCTCACGCACGCGCGTAGGCCAGCTTCTCGTTGATGGATGTCTTGCAGATGGTCTCAGCTCCATATAAATATGCTGTGGTCACTGGAAGAAGTTCCATGCAGAGGTTGCTAAGGACAGACACACACACACACACACACACACACACACACACACACAGACACACACACACACACACAGACACACACACACACACACACACACACACATACACACACACACACACACACACACACGCACACACACACACAAACACACACTGATGACTCGCTAAATCTGTCACATGGGAAGCTCCTTTACATCATGTGTCAACGTCTTAATGTAGCTGTTTTTGTAAACTGATATGTACGCTGTTAGTCTCAATGGTCAATGAGCATTCAACACAACATCGTCCACTTTCCAAATGTACATCAGCATTCACACACATACACACACACACACACACACACACACACACACACACAGTTCATAATCAGCCAATGGGAACGCTGGATTGGACCCAGCTCTTTAAGCGTCCAATCAGGGCACGATGTGCTTGGGGGGGATGCCGGTGTGTTTCACGAGATAAGTTGACGTTAAAATGCTATCCCAAATGCTATCACTTTATTACAATGTTGGAAATGACAAGAGTTGTTGTTGTATTAGAACACTCTACTTTTAAACTGGCAGTTTGCTTCACACCTATGACACTGTGGCACAAGTTTAGCCTGGGAAAAGTTCCTGAATTCTGTTCAGGATTTCCCTCCCTCTCTAGGGTTCAATGGACAACCAACCCTTTCTGGTGTGTGTGTGTGTGTGTGTGTGTGTGTGTGTGTGTGTGTGTGTGTGTGTGTGTGTGTGTGTGTGCTTGTGTGCGTGCTTGAATGTGAGTGTGTGTGTATGTGAGTGTATGTATGTTGTAGGAGTGTGTATGTGTATGTGTATGTGTATGTGTGAGTGTGTGAGTGTGAGTGTGAGTGTGAGTGTGAGTGTGAGTGTGAGTGTGTGAGTGTATGTGTGTGTGTGTGTGTGTGTGTGTGTGTGTGTGTGTGTGTGTGTGTGTGTGTGTGTGTGTGTGTGTGTGTGTGTGTGTATTGAGAGAATTAGTCTTTTTACATCGATGAATGAACACGCAGCATTGCGTAGCCCTTCCATTAATGCGCTTCCTCTGCGACATGAAGCCCATCAACTGAACATGCTTTATTTGCGGGCAAGCCCCGCCCCCTTTCTGGTGCCACCTGCTGTTCCCCCAATCAGCAAACAGCACCCAGCTGTGTGTTCAACAAACAAACCATTACCCCCACTGTTTCGCCCCATCCAGCTAACACAACGCTGGGCTAGATCCAATATGAGCCTGAGGCGGTGAGGGAATGAAAGCAAACCAAGAAGCTGATTGTATATGTTTGGGCCCTCAGGGCGTTGGAAGTGTTCTCAGGGAGTAGTGCTGATTAGACTGAGCTGCTCTTGCTGTCCAAGGCTGCAACATAGAATTGTCCACTTCCACCTCAGCTTCCAAGTACACACACACATAAAAATATATCAATGTATGTATCAATATTACAAACTAAAGACACACACACAACAGTACTGACTGGTGGTGGTGACCGCACTCTTCCCACTGAAGTTGATAATGAGGTCTCAAGAAACTGGATTTCCAGGTTAACCAGATGTTAAATTCTGAAATCAGGGATTTCCAAATTCCAAATGGTAAACGGACTGCATTTATATACAGCTATAAATCAAATGGATTTACAAGTGATGCCTCACATTTACCCATTCATACACAGGTGGCTGAGTCAGCCATGCAAGGTGACAGCCAGCTGGTCCGTAGCAGTTAGGGTTAGGGTGTCTTGCTCAGGGGCACCTCGACACTTCGAACCAGCAATCTTTTGGGTGCCAGACAACCCGCTCTCCCTCCTGAGCGATGTTTATTCTGCACTTTTTCTTCTGACATGGGTCCTAGCTAACCTGTTTAATGGTTCAATCTTTGAGGTTTGAATGTGCACTCGTTCAGGATACCTAAGATACATGAGTTGTGATCCATCTAATCCAGTAGACTTGATGCTGTGCTGAGTCTCCGAAAAGACTCGCCTCAGATGGAACAATTCCAGGTCTGCTGTCAGGTAAGTGTCATCAGTTGAATTTATTGGCTGATTAATATGGACTGTAAGCTCTCTAACTCAGTCGTTGATCAGGAAATTTACCTAGTGTTCCAAGGCGCTTCACTACTGTTCCTACTATCCATTTTTACCTTCCCTTGTGGAGGTTTCTCAGTTGTCAGAGTGCCTCAAATTGTGTGCACCTTTGTCATGCTTGTACTACTTCACCTGCTTTTACTGTCTGCACTAACCTTTCAGCGGCTCTATTGGAGGCAGGGTGGTAAGGTGGTAAGGTGGTAAGGTGGTAAGCAGGTACCAGCGCATGGCTAATGCCATTTTCCCTTATGATGTCAGAACTCACTGGAAGTGAATTGTGGTCCATTATCAGAAACGACTTCTTCTGGTAGTCCATAGGATTTCACAATACAATAATAGTCTTTGTTGAGATTGTGGTTGTCTCGGGAATAACTTCTAGCCATTTTGAATGACTGTCGACTAGTACTAGACTAGTACGGCATCTCTATTGAGATGGACCAATGGTAAATGTAGACCCCACATTGTGTGTTTACTGTGAGATACCTCTTTGTATTTCTCCAATTACAGTTATTGATATGTGTGTGATAGCTCCAACATAGTGAACAGCTTGCTTCAGTGTTAGGATTCTTCTTCAACACAGCATGGTTTATGGCAAATGTGTGGTTTCCACAGATCCTCAAATTGTTGTCAATCTTTGGCATGGTCACAATTGTTTATCTGTCTGTTCTAGACTTGATGCCCATATCCTCTAATCTATGTAGCTCTGTTTCAACTGACTCTTTTAGAACACGTGGCACACGGCTGGCTTACCTTAATATAGGCTTGGCATCTGGCCTTACATTGATGCAAGCCTTGAACACCTGGACGTTGCTGGGGCCTTTCTCAAACACCCCTTTGTGTCTATTGTAGAATATTATTCTACATCCGGATCAATAGCACCTCCTGCTGCTTTGACTTGGAATGCTCTTCTCCAGTTCAATCTTATTTTCTGCAGCCAATTCCTGCCCAGTAGTGCTGGTCGGTCCCCTTTGACAATCACCATGGTGACCCTCACTGCCTGTTGCTCGTATTTAACATCAACAAACCCTGTACCCTGTAAGCACTGGTATAAGTTCTCCAGAAAGTGGAAGTTGGCTGCATATAAACATATCTCTTGTACGCTATCCCTGAAAAGCAACAGCTCCAGTGTCTAGCTGCACCTGTGTGTTCTGGCCTTCCATCGTCATCTCCACAAGAGACGATGTAGAATGAAGTGTCTACTGAACAGTTCATCATCATCCTCATCATCCTCTTCCTCCTTGTTCTACACATTCACATAGAGTTGTGTACTGCACATGCATGCTATATATCCCACCTTAGAACAATCGGTCTGTTGATGTTTGCCGTTCACATTGTTCTGCTGGGGTGCCCTCTGGCCAATATGTGGGTCACCAGGCCTTTTTGGACAATTTCTAAACATTTCTGAAGAAATTTAGCTGGTAGTATAATTATAGTATAAAAACAGTGTGAGGACCAGTCTGACGCATCTCTTCCTACAGAAACGATTAGCGTTACGTTAGCTACATTCCTGAAATGTTTTGGCGAGAGAGAGGATTTTGAGAGGTGTGGATAATCTGATAGTAGAGTCTTCAGGCCCGCATTTTCCCAGTCGCCCAGTGTGGACCACTAAGGCAAGTGACCAGTGTGTAGTGTGTGTACTCTAGAACTCTGCAAACTAATGAGTAACTGAAAGGAACACACTGATCTTTTTTTCTGGTTCCACCTCTTCTGTGATTATCCATTGTTCTAGTCTCTCCACGCAAGATTCTTAATCGATGTGACCCTCCCTGTATTCTGATTTGCTGCCAATCTGGTATAGTTGGCATTGTGGCTGCCTTCACGTTGTTGCTAGCTAGCCAGTTGCGTTAGGCTATTAGCTCTTTTTGGTAGCCACTCTCACAGTGCGAAAAACGTCTTTCCATGATATGGATGCATTTTCCTTGCATATTTTCCTGTATCCCATCCTCCTCACCAAATCGGAATATCTTAATGTGAGTGTCAATACATGAACTGTGTGTGGAGAACTTTAATCCTTAGTAGTCACGTTTTAAATCAGACTATTGCCAAATATGTCCACTAGGTGACAGTCTGGTGTAGTGATTATTCCAATCACCAATCACATGTCAATACAATACAGAAATGCAAAGCATAATTGACTGATTGATATTCACTGAAATTGGTCAAAATATACAACTGTAGCTTGTAACAAATAAATAATATTTGTGTATAGAATCTGCCTCATTACTTTTTTCTTCTCCTGAAATATGTTTTGGGGGCATGTGTTGGATACTTTCTACTGTCATTTGATCACATGTTGGGAAATACCTTATATTTGTTGCATGATGATATTCAATGACTCCAATTTCTTTTGGGGAAAAAAGCTCCAAGAAGCTCTCATTTGTGACCCTGCGGGACACGAAGTGGGAATCCAACTGTGAACCTTTAGCCTCAGTTAACACTACTGTCAGGGCCTGACCCACACCTTACGTCCTGTGGCCTGTGCCCCATCACAACGGAGCGCTTTCAGGCCAGTTGAGCCTGACATTGCAAGTTTCAGACACACACACACACACACACACACACACACACACCAACGCTAGACCAGATCCAGTACACCCAATACACACGTTGCCTAAATATAGATGCTGAAACCTTTCCTCACATTGCTTCACCATCTGAAGAACCATCCTGCTCCTCTCCTTAAATACATTCATACTGAACCGTCAATAATGTATAATAGGCCTCTTTACTGTATATATGAGTATGTGTGTGTGTGTGTGTGTGTGTGTGTGTGTGTGTGTGTGTGTGTGTGTGTGTGTGTGTGTGTGTGTGTGTGTGTGTGTGAGTGTGTTTGTGTGTATTGATTTGGATTGCAGGCTACCAACTAGACGGCTAACACACTACAGAATGAGGTAAACCCTGCCCAGGCATAAACACACGCATACACACACACAATCGCTGGTCTCTCTGGCAGGTCATATCTCTGAGGTAGATGCCTTTCTTTCAGATGCCTTTATCCATCTCTGGTCTCCCACCATGCACGTGGGTGTGCACACACACATATACACACAAACACACACACACACACACACACACACACACACACACACACACACACATATATACACATATACACACACACACACACACACACACACACACACACACACACACACACACACACACACACACACACACACACACACACCACACACACACACACACACACACACACACACACACACACACACACACACACACATATAATGATTATGAGAAGTCATCCACTCGAGTAACACCCATGACTGCGATATGCGGAAGTTGGCTATAGCCCTGCATACTGTGAGTTGAAGCTTATTGCTGCTCATGTTACTTCATGTACCCTAATTGTAAAGAGTTACCAAGCTTCATTTGTTCAAAGAGGTGTGTATCCATTCTCAATGGGGGGGATTTTAATCACAATGGGTTTTTTTTTAATCACGGTAACATATGGTAAACACCATCAGTCGCCCCGCCTGTATATACAAAACCTGCTCCACTAGCGGAGGGTGCTTAGCGGTCTGGGAACAGGGAGAGACGATGCTGTAGTGCTTTAGAGACAGTTAAACAACGTCCTGGCCGCTGCTAAGGAACAAACACACAGGGAGCGGCTGGAGAGGGATCTCTCCAAGAGACCACAGACAGGGCGGTCCGGAGCTCCCTGCAGAGACCCCCCAACGTCAAACTCCCCCGTCTCTTGGAGCATTAAGAATGCATTTATATTAAGTTCTCATGGTTTCCCCAAACAGTCTAGATTCCCACCCAGCTCACAAACTGACACACCAGTTGAAGGCTCGCTTCACTGTGAGGGCAGGCAAGTATTGCGCGCCATGAGCCGATATGATCTGTTTGCCTTGGATAATAACACTGTTATCTCCATTATGTTTACGTTGACTCCCAAAGCCAAGCATTCGGATGTCAACATGCTGAAGTGTTTGCTGAAGTAGTTTGCTACTTTCTAATGGCAGCGCATCCCCAGCGCAGGGATGAAAACATCAGCTCATATTACGATTGCGGAGGAAACAAGAAAAAAAGTAAAGGCTAATGTTTTGGTACTTTAGTAATGATGTGTTGGGGCAACTGTGACAGGTCATTCTGGAAAAAAAACCCTGTTTTCGTGCTCTCCTGTGATGGTGTTCTCCTATGATGGTGTTCTCCTGTGCTGGTGTTCTCCTGTGCTGGTGTTCTCCTGTGATGGTGTTCTCCTTTGACGGTGTTCTCCTGTGACGGTGTTCTCCTGTGACGGTGTTCTCCTGTGATGGTGTTCTCCTGTGCTGGTGTTCTCCTGTGATGGTGTTCTCCTGTGATGGTGTTCTCCTTTGATGGTGTTCTCCTGTGATGGTGTTCTCCTATGATGGTGTTCTCCTGTGAGGGTGTTCTCCTTTGATGGTGTTCTCCTGTGACGGTGTTCTCCTGTGATGGTGTTCTCCTGTGATGGTGTTCTCCTTTGATGGTGTTCTCCTATGATGGTGTTCTCCTATGACGGTGTTCTCCTGTGACGGTGTTCTCCTGTGACGGTGTTCTCCTGTGAGGGTGTTCGCCTGTGACGTGTTCTCCTGTGACAGTGTTCTCCTGTGACGGTGTTCTCCTGTGAGGGTGTTCTCCTGTGACGGTGTTCTCCTGTGACGGTGTTCTCCTGTGAGGGTGTTCTCCTGTGTGCTGGAGGGTCCTCCTCTCCATCATGTCTCTCTGGGTCCTTGGTGCTGAGGTGTGGTCGGTGAAACTTCAGAGCTGGAGGATGAGGGGGCGACACACTATTATGAAGAGAGACTGAGGAGGCAGTGCACACACACACACACACACAGGAACACAGGAACAAACACACACACACACAGGGTCACACAGGAACAAACAGGAACCCACACACACACACACACACACATACAGGAACACAGGAACAAACACACATACACAGGGACACACAAGAACACATATACGCAAGAACACACACACACACACACACACACACACAGAAACACACAGAAACACACAGGAACAAACACACACATGCAGGAACACACACACAGGAACACACACGCAGGGACACACAGGAAAACACACACACACACACACTCATGAACACGCACACACACACACACATACACACACACGGGAACATTCACACACAGGCACACACACACACACACACACACACACAGAAACACACCCAAAAACACACACACACATTAACACACACAGGACCATTCACACACACACACACAGTAACACACACTACACACACACACACACACACACACAGTTACACAAACAAAGGAACACACACACAAACACACACACAGGAACACACACAGAGACACACACAGGAACACATACACCCACACACAAAATGTATGCCGTGTTTCAAGGTAAAAATGTGCTTGTGTTCCCATTTTAATCCAACCTTTGACCTTCAGACGCCCGCAGCTGTGTGTGTGTGTGTGTGTGTGTGTGTGTGTGTGTGTGTGTGTGTGTATGTGTGTGTGCGAGCCCTTTGCAGTAATCCGCACTACTTCAGTAGTTTTAATTAGTGAGGAGAGCTTGGAGAGTCAATCAGTGTCTGAGCATTTGTCAATTTACAACACAGACACGGTCTGTGTTGTAAATTCTCTCCAAGCTCTTCTCTCATTGCGCACACACACACACACACACACACACACACACACACACACACACACACACACACACACACACACACACACACACACACACACACACACACACACACACACACACACACACACACACACACACACACACACACACACACACACACACACACACACACACACACACAATGCTTTCTGTTGACTGCCAGGTGAGAGTTTGTGGGTTCCATCTCCACAGCCTACCCGTAAGCATCCTTGAGCAAGCATCCTTGAGCAAGATTCCCTAACTCCTTCCTCTGTGTCCTTAAGGACATGTACATGGATCATAGTACATGGATAAAAGCATCTTATGAATCACAGAACAACCGAATGGTTTTTTGATGTAGAATTTGTATATTTACTGTAGGTTTTGGCTAAAGATTTAGTGCACTGCCTTTATAATGTCATTTGCTATTTATTTTATGAAATACCGTCTTATTTCTAATAATCAGTATATTATCCCTGCAATACTGCTGGGAATTGCATTCTTTTTTGTATTTTCCTCATATGGATATTGATAATATTAAGTATTTGTAGTTTGAATTAAATCTATTGTAGTTTGAATTAAATCTATTTTAGTCTTTCTTTTGCATACTAAACAGAGTGAGGACTGCAGATACTAACTCTGTGACTCTACAGAGTTGCTGTAAGCTTTAAGATGAATTACTGTACATTTTAACATGAGTTACTTGAGGTTGAACATGAATTACTTAGGTAATGAACTACAGCACTGTAACCATGTTTAAGGGAGGCATGTTACAATGCATGCCAATGTGAATAAAGACAAGGAAAGATAAGCGAGTACGGTACAGCAGCAAGGTAACATCTACCTTGCTGCTGCCATATCTACCTGCCATATACCGTTGTAAAAACCCGCATAGGAATTTGACATGACATACATGGAGTGTTGATGTTGTGTAGCCTGGTAGAGGAAGGCCTCTCTCTTTACCTCTATCCTGTTAAACCCCAACGAGACCGAAGAACCAAATGTGCCAAAGAACCCAGAAGTAGCGAGACACGGACACTCAAAGCAAAGGAAAAAATGTCTTTACTGTAATCTCCAACATCAAAAACATAAACTAGGCAGGGTTGGACAGGATACTTGGCGAGGTAGGAGCTGGAACACGCAGTCTCTCGTGACAGTGGTTCACAATAACCAAGCGCCCGACGTCGGTCCTCGGCAGCCTAAAGAAGGGTAGATCCCAGGTGTTAATTAGTCTCAGTAGGCCTGATTATGATGGGCAACACCTGGGATCGATTAGAGCGTGGGGGGAGGCACAACATATCCCTCTCTTCTCCGTCAGGTGAGGCCTCCCACAGACACATCCAGCCACTCCATGTCCTTCTCAACACTGAAGGTCTTCCTGTGCATCTTGTGCTCAGGCCTCCTGAAGGCCTCCTGAAGGCCTCCCTCTCCTGCATCAACGATTCAGCCTTCTGTATCTCCAATGCCTTCCGCTCGCGAGGCTTCATCTCAGATGTATTCTAATCTAATCTAATATTTTCTCTGTAAAGTTGGACTTGGGGTTTGATAGATTTGTTTGATGAGTTAAACAAAAATGTGTGTGAGATAATGTTGTGATGAGGTTTGATAACTCCAAAACTGTTATGATCTATTAATAAAACACTATAAAACACACACACACACGCACATGCACACATGCACCCAAACACAGAGTGTAGATAGTGAGAGAGAGAGAGTGTACTTTAAATTATCATTATTTATTTTTCAGGTTGTTTTCTGTGAAATTTCTTCAATTCCCCCTCCCACCCCCTGCGGTGAGTTTGATTTCCCACTTCTTCTCACACATCTTCAGTCGATCTCCTAAATGCAAGTTTGAGGTCAGGATAACTGGATGTGATGCCGAATCACAGCATTCAGTCATCCAGTCAAAGCCCACTGAAAAGGCGACAAGAAGATCATTAGATTCATTCCTGTTTCAACATTGAAATATTCAGACTCCCGGGTCCCCTGTAAACACCCCTTTAATTCAGTTAGAAAAAGTGGAAGACCAAGGTGTGACCAGGTATTCCAGTCAGCCAGTGAATGGTAAACGTAGGCAATTGCACGTTTTTTAACCTAGAGTTAGAGTTACAGAGTCATCTCATGCAAGCCAATCTGCAAATGGTTTGGTTTTCCTTTTAAGAAACCCAAACAGTAAAAAGTAATGATCTGGCTCTTGATTTGGGAGACAGATGTTGACATCATAGACATACTCTCTAAAGATTCATACTCCATTAGTCCAACAAGGTTTTTCTTTAAAGGCAGTGCTACCATTCAATGTTTACTTGCACAGAGAGAGGGATAGAGAGAGAGAGAGAGAGAGAGAGAGAGAGAGAGAGAGAAAAAAAACAATTATTAGACTGCCACTAAAAGCACTTTATAATGAATTTAGACAAAATATACTTTGCATGCTGTCCTGTTCTCGTATTATCTTCATCATCTTCTGATTCTGACCTCCATGTCCAACAGTCCAACACTAACCTCAAACCACTTTTTAGTTTTAGTAGTGAGGAAAAAGCCCAGTTTTTCTCAAACCATGAGTTGGGCCCACATGTTGTGTTTTATCTAATCCTACACCATAAGTGTGTTGATATGTGGACCAACTCATTGACCCATCAGACCAGGGGATTTTCAGTCAACAAATCACCCTGAAGACTGATTGAACCAACTACCAACTGAAAACCCACTTCATTCTAAATGAATGTTCCTTGGCCAATTCAAGTTCTGTACCTATTCTGTCTTATTTATGTTGATCAACTGGGCCCTGGCTTTAAACAGTTTGAGAAACCTTGTTCTAGTCAATCTGCTAGTGGCAGGAAACACGTTTGGAGCATAACAAATTAATCTTGTGTGTTCTCACTTGTAAAACACTCTATTAAAAGCCTTTGGAGGAATTAAACAACTTTAAATCTAATCTGGAAGCATTGCTGTGCATTATACTGCTACTACCTCATCAGTTGCTAAGAAGATAAGCAAACAGCTGAGGACATGATGGAAGTGAAGTCCATTTAATGTGTGTAGCTCTTAATCACAGTTACACTCTCAAAGGGCTTCACAGCCCACACTATATATGACCCCCCCCCCCCCTAACCAGAGCCGCTTCAAAGAGAAGGAAACACTCCCCCAATGATCCAGGAAGAACCCTTGAGAAGGAACGCAGTGCAAAAGGGGTGACATCATGGACAGACATAATGGCAGCAGAACATGTTAAGTAACAATGATAATTCAAATTTATTCTAAGAAAGTCATGTCCATGGTGGTGGTGCAGTGGTGGTGGCTAGATAATAAAATAATAACAGTCAAAATGTGTTTAGCACTATTGCATCCACAAGAGAGAGTGTGCTACAGTGCTGTTCTTGTATGCAGCTGTTACAGCTGTGACTCCTCCCCCGCCTTCACATCACACCCACTATACTTCCTCTGACACGTCGGCGCACACTACCCGCCAGGAGGGGGCGCACTCGGCATTGAATGATGCGCACCTGGTCCTCATTACCGCACCTAGTCTTCAAACTGCACTGCTGAGGATCCATGTTTTTCCTTGGGTGAGAGCTGCATGCTTCTTTCTGGCTCTGTTCCCTGTAGAAGGTGAGCTCTTTGTGTGTGTGTATTCAGTTGCAGCATCAGACCCTAATCTGAATTTCCTGTCTGGGATCAATGAGAATCAAATCTCCCCTAATGTTTCGGTCTGCGCTACAAAAAGTGTGTGTTTTTGGGTTTGTTTTTGCTTTTGTTTATGTGGTGTTGTGTCATGTTGAGACTGAGGGGGGAATCATGGAAAGCAGGTGGAAGTCATTGTATGTAAATTTGGCCACACCCACATTTGAGTTTTTATTTAGAGGAAAACACCCTCCAAGAGAGAAGGAAGCATGTGCTAAAGCAACTAACTAGGAATAAGTTAAAGGCCTAGTTAGGGACATCATAGGGCTGTGTTCTGTTGTTCTGGGGAGAAGGCATTCCATTCTACTTGTTGCAAATGGCAATTCAAATCATCTTGAATTTTGAATCTTGTTATTGGATAACTTCTTCTGGATGTAATGGTAATGGTAATGGTAATGGTATGTATGTTTGCATCTGTATTTTAATGATGTTTACTTCCAATTTCCAATTTTTTTTTGGTAAGGGAGCCAGATGCGGACCACCACGATACAAGCGCTTACTAGCCTGTTGCTAACAGTTAGCAATACATTAGATTAGATTAGATTCAAATTTATTGTCATTGCACAGCACAAGTACAGTACAGCGAAAATAATTCAGCATCTAACCAGAGAGCAAATGTTGCAGTAAAGTGTATGGTAATATAGTATAATTGACAGTTTAAATTGACAGGTTAAAAGACAGTTTAGGTATAAATGTGATATTAGCATAATAATAGGCATATGTAGTCCCCACTATGCTAAGAGCTGCTATTACTTTCCACGCATGCCATGTACTAACAACTTAGCATATTTTGAGATATTGGTGAATGCAACGCACAGAAAATACAGAGAGAATTTGTAACTATACATAAACTAATATTTTCATTTAATACTAATGCTGTTTTCCGAAAGCAGACCTGTTTTGGAGATCCTTCATGAATTGATGAATCTTTTAGCAGAGGCGTTGATCCAAAGCGATTGGTATTTATTGTGTAGATCCTCTGGGGATCAAAGTGGGTGGGGGGTTTGGCTGGCAGTCAGCACCGGAGCCACCAGATGGAAGGTTGGATATGAAACCATCCACCAATTAGATAGCAGTTTTAACATTTGATGGTTTAGAATCAGAATCAGAAGAATGATTGGCTTTGTATTATGATGTTTAAGAAACACATTTATTGCTGTTGAGATATCTTTCTGCATTCCACCACCTAGAGGCCGTTAGAGGATTGAAATGAATGGTTACATCGGCCAGGGCTTCAAAAAACAGTGGGTGATGGCTGCCACTTGGTCTCGCCATGCTTCTCCACAGACCAAATTGATTTAGAGAGAAACAATCCCTGAGTAAAATGACCCCATGGCTGCATTGTATTTAGTTGACGCTCGTACTTTTGAATCTCTTTGAACACAAGTGATGGCTACGTGACATAGTGCAGCTTTAACGTCATCATCTTGGGTGAGCCACGTCATATTCATCCATGAAGCCAAAGATCTGTAATAGAAACACTACACTATCTGTACAGTCAAACTCAGTAAGTATCAGTAAGTAACCCCCCACAGGAAATACTGTGGGGGGTGCTGCGGGAGTACGGGGGTCACTACTGAGGGCCATCCAATCTCTGTTCTCCCCGAGAGCTGTGTCCGGATTCTCTGTAGTAAGTCGGGCCTGTTCTCAGTCGGTGTTGGCCTCCGCCAGGGCTGCGCTTTGTCACCCATCCTGTTTGTGATATTCATGGGCAGGATTTCAGGGCGTAGTCATGGAGGGGAGGGGTTGCAGTGTGGGGGGGCTCAGGATTTCATCGCTGCTGTTTGCAGATGATGTGGTCCTGTTTGCTTCATCAGTATGTGACACTCACAGGATGGGTTTGCAGCGGAGTGTGACGCGGCTGGGATGAGGATCAGAACCTCTAAATCTGAGCCCATGGTTCTCAGCAGGAGACCAGTGGATTGTCTACTCCAAGTGGGGAGTGACTCCTTACCCCAAGGGAAGGAGTTCAAGGATCTTGGGTCTCGAGTGAGGGGATGATGGAGCGTGAGATTGATTGGAGCGGGAGCGGTATTGGGTGCCCCGTACAGCACCATTGTGCTGAGAGCTAAGAAGGCAAAGCTCTCAAACTACAGGTCAGTCTTTGTTCCTAACCTATGGTCATGAACTATGGGTAATGACCGAAATACAGAATACAAGCGGTCAAAATGACTTGGGTGGCTGGTTCTCACCCTTAGGGGTGAGAAGCTCAGTCACTCGTGAGAGACTCGGAGTAGAGCCGCTGCTTCTTCACATAGAAAGGTGCCAGTTGAGGTGGATTGAGCATCTATTCTTCCTCTTACTTGAGGACCAAGGTACAGGTGTGGTGATTATGTCTCCACGCTGGCCTGGGAACGCCTCACGTCAGAGCTGGTCAATGTGGCCAGGGAGAGAGAAGTTTGGAGTCCCCTGCTGAAGCTGCTACTGCCACGACCCAACCCGGATAACCGGTAGACAATGGATAGATGGATGGATAAATGCAGTCCATTTACCATTTACCATGTAGGGTTATCCCTTAAGGTTAGGAAGTTCCACACTAAGTTAGGCTTTTTTCTTTTTCTGGTTAGGGTTTTTTTCAGCCAGTGTTTTTTATTTTATTTTCACATTAATATATATTGCATTTTCATCATGTTTTCAACCGAGCAGACTATCGCAGTCTCGCGGACGGTTAAGTCTCCGGATTTTGCTCGTCGGTTCCATACATCGGTATTTGCGCTTTTATATAAATGTAAAAGTGCGTAGCACATAAATGTGCGTAGCTCTCTGCAGATTTGCGGCGTGTCTATTTTAATTAATTTTTTATTTAGATTTTTTGCCAAGTACATTGGAATGCTGACTCCCCATTCCCTCCCGCAGTAGGAATTTCCTAAAATTGTCTTGTGTGACGAGTGAGTGAAGGGCCCGTCGTTGACGCAGGCAGCAGGAGGAGGATGAGGAGGATGAGGACCATGGGGCCGATTACACACCAGCACAGCGGCTAAAGTTGCTCTGCCTGCCTCATAATAAGAGAAATAAACTATGGTGGTTTATAGGAGAACATATCATTTGCCCGCACACCCCCCACACCCCCTTGATCAGTGTACGTGTGTGTGTGTGTGTGTGGGTGTGGGTGTGGGTGTGGGTGTGGGTGTGTGGGTGTCTGTGTGTGTTTGAGTGTGTGTGTGGTGGGTTGGTGGGTGTTTGTGTGTGTGTGGTTGGTGGGTGTGTGTGTGTGTTTGTGTGTGTGTGTGTGTGGTGGGTTGGTGGGTGTGTGTGTGTCTACATGGAGAAACAATGGGGGCTGCAATTACTTTTTGTGTTTTGTGAGCAGCCACAAAACATGGTGTGTGAGTGTGTGTGTGTGTGTGATAGAGAAAAAGAGATTGGGGAAACCAGCAGTCTTTATACAGGAGTGGATACGGGCTGCTTCCTCTCTCTGTGTGTTCTAATGGCCAGCCCTGGTGTTAAAAATAAAAATCTCAATGTGTCTCTCGACAATCTCAAAATGGGGTCCAGTTTTTCACCGACCCATCTCAACTTACTGGCTGAGGAGCTGTGGGTGGGAAAGCTCTGTCTGTAGGGGAGAGAGAGGAGGGGGCGTGGCTCTGTCTGTAGGGGAGAGAGAGGAGGGGGCATGGCTCTGTCTGTAGGGGAGAGAGAGGAGGGGGCATGGCTCTGTCTGTAGGGGAGAGAGAGGAGGGGGCGTGGCTCTGTCTGTAGGGGAGAGAGAGGAGGGGGCGTGGCTCTGTCTGTAGGGGAGAGAGAGGAGGGGGCATGGCTCTGTCTGTAGGGGAGAGAGAGGAGGGGGCGTGGCTCTGTCTGTAGGGGAGAGAGAGGAGGGGGCGTGGTTCTGTCTGTAGGGGAGAGAGAGGAGGGGGTGTGGCTCTGTCTGTAGGCAAAGGACAAGTCTTGTGTACAGACAGTCTTCGGTTGTGTGTGTGTGTGTGTGTGTGTGTGTGTGTGTATGTGTGTGTGTGAGAGTGAGAGAGAGAGTGAGAGAGAGAGAGAAATTGTGTGTGTGTATGTGTGTGTGTGTGAGAAAGAGAGATAAAGAGAGAGTGTATATGTGAGTGTGTGTTTGTGAGAGAGAGAGAGAGAGAGAGAGAGAGAGAGAGAGAGAGAGAGAGAGAGAGAGAGAGAGAGAGAGAGAGAGAGAGAGAGAGAGAGAGAGAGAGAGAGAGAGAGAGAGAGAGAGAGAGAGAGAGAGAGAGAGAGAGAGAGAGAGAGAGAGAGAGAGAGAGAGAGAGAGAGAGAGAGAGTGTTTGTGATGTTCACCATAGACTAGACATATTCATGCTGGTATTGCTGCGTTGAGGTTAACATGAACTGAGAAGATCGGATGCTACTAAATCTACATTCAACTCACACTGAATCACAGGGACTATCTATGGCCTTGGCCGCTTTCCAGTTCATCAATGCTACTTAGATAAGCGTTAAAAAGGTTGTTTAAAATTCAAAGCACATTATGGTCATTAGAAAAAGCTAAATAAATATATGTACCCTGGCAGAGTTCAAGCTGCATCGCCGTGGAGCTGGACGGGAGTGGGCTAGCTGTGATGTATCTGTAGGTTAATAGCAGAATTAACCCGGAGCTGTAAATGGAAGGTTTTTGGAGTGGACTGTTAACAACCGTCTGGCCATCGTCGGCGGAATAATTGTAAACGCTTGCTGGCTGGCTGAATGATGAATATGTAATGAATATGTAAATAAATCATAACAGGCTAGAAATGTTTGTTGGGGATGGTGGTGGTGGTACAATATCTCCCTAAGAGCTCATAGATATCACAAGCTGTTATATAGTAGTAGGAGAACTGCACCACTCTCGTCTCAGTAGGACCATAAAAAGACAAAGGACCAAAGTAAGGGTGCACAGATAGAGGCATGGCGTCGATAAACAGAAGAAAATAGAGACAGTATCGAATAAGAAAGGGAATATGTGTGTTTGTGTGTGTCTGTGTGTGTGGGGGGAGGTCGGTGGCTTGGGTGGGTTGGAATGATGAAGAGGAGTAAGAAAGAAAGCAAGTGGATAAAGGAAATGGGTCAAATAAAACAAGAGATGTTATGTTATTCTGCAACGTCTGGACAACTCCGGCTCCAGTAGGTGATAGAAGAGAGGCACAATGAACCACAGAGAGTGGAGCTGGAAGGGTGGAACATACAGTTAGCAAGCGGTGCATGCAGGGATGAACGCATGGATGGATGCATGGGAGGGATGAAGGGATGGATGTGCATGCTGTTCCAACACGACTCCACCAGGTTCCACCTCCTCCTCCTCCTCGCCTTAGGAACTGTTCCAGACCATCGATGGAGTCTCCTGGATCTGGTGAGGTGGTGTAACGAAGGCCAGAACCCCTCTCTTAGTGAGTGGGGGGGGGGGGGGGCTTAAACTCTTAAATGGGCTTAAATGTGCTTTTTGGGAGTCTAGTTTTTCCTTAACTCTCCCACACACACACTTCACAATAGCAGACCGACTGCTGCCCACAGCTCTACCACACATCTCCCAACGCTCTCCCGCCTGGTGGGAGGGAGGGAGGGAGGGAGGGAGGGAGGGAGGGAGGGAGGGAGGGAGGGAGGGAATGGGGAGAAAGCATTCCATTATACTTGTTGCAAATGGCAAATACAAATCTTGAATCTTGAATCTTTAATCTTGGTGTCCCCCATGGGTGTTTGTTGTGTGAAGGCTTTTGAAGAACCGGCCACGTGCTGTGACCCCAGAAATGAATAAATGGCCACTCACTGAAATACATTTAATAAAGAGCACTTCTTATCTCCAGCAGTTAGGATGGTGGCTAAATAAGCCAGAGCTTTATTTTTGTAAATTAAATAATTGTGTGTGTGTGTGTGTGTGTGTGTGTGTGTCCATGATCATACTATTCTTGTGTGTGTGTAATTGTGTGTGTGTATTTGTGTGTGTGACGATGATCGCACTTTTTGTTTTTGTGTGTGTGTCTGTGTGTGTATGTGTGTGTGTCCATGATCACACTCTTTGTGTGTGTGTGTATGTGTGTCCATAATTACACTTTTGTGTGTGTGTGTGTCTGTGTTTGTGTGTGTGTGTGTGTGTGTGTGTGTGTCATACAGAAGACACAGTCCTGCAACAGTATACAAGTGTATAAATCGATGTGCAGTATTCATTTTCAGTGTGTGAGTTGTGCCCTTATTTTTTATGTTTCTCTCTAGAAGAATATGCTCATGTCTGTTGTGTTTCTGTGTGATCCAGGGGTGGGTCTTCAATTTTGCTCGCACACGATTTCCATAAAATGGTTGACAATGGTTGTCATCGCTGTCCATGCACCTGGAGAGTCGTGTTTGTAACCATAGGATTGTTGAGTGCCGATGGAGAAGAGAGACACGTCTTTACTGTTCATATGTTCTGAAATCAAGATAAGCAGCTGTTGATTGTTTTTCTGTTTGGAGATCAAGCTGCTAGTGTTCCGGGATTGATGCCATGAAAGGCTGTCACCCAAAGTTATACGACCTCATCCTTATTTCTATGTTGCTGTAATAGCCTGCATCACTTAACGCAAACATAAACATGCAGTCTAATGTGTTGAGTGAGTGTTTAAAACGATACCAGTGTGGTCAGTGTCTGGTTAAAGTGGCCTCATCTGGCCCCAGTCAGACTGATTAGACTCTGGGGCTGGTGAGTTATGCACATCTGCGGTGCATTGCACACCCACACATCCACACATCCACACACACACACACACACACACACACACACACACACACACACACACACACACACACACACACACACACACACACACACACACACACACACACACACACACACACACACACACACACAGGCACAACGCAAACGCTGTGTGTGGCTGTCCAATGGTGAACACGTAAACTGAGCCAGGGAAAAGCTGAATTGATTCCCGTAGAGCTAAACTGATATTTATGTACAGAGCGGATCTATGAAATTAGAACATTGCTGTGCAATGATGTAAATATCAAGGACGTGAACATAGGTATTGATGTGTTAAATTCAATGATGTTAAGCCAATTCAAAACACGGTGCATAGGATGATATGATAGGAAGAGCTTCCCTGTTTAAACAGTTTGGGAAGTGAATACAGATTTGGTTAGTGAATAGTGATTGGTTAGTGAATAGTGATTGCTTAGTGAATACTAATTGGTTATTGAATACTGATTGGTTATTGAATTCTGATTGGTTAGTGAATACTGGTCGGTTTCAGCTGCTTCACCTCCATGATAAGCTACATTGAACTCTCCACAGTGGGATCAGCACCATGGACAGCGCCCGGGTATGCAGCCGCAGCTGCTGAAAACATGCACGCTGTCCATGGTGCTGATCCCACTGTTGCGCTTGACTTTCAGATTCAAGATTCAAGAATTGTATTTGCCAAGTACATTGGATTGCTTGCTCCCCATTCCCTCCCACAGTATCAAATGCTGGAACAAATTACTGTAAGAATACTATTCACAATATAAAAAAATGTAATGGACGGTAATGGATGCTTTTATATAGCCATATATAGCCATTTATAAAGCGCTTTATCCAAAGGGCTGTACAAGTCATGCCTCAAATTCACCCATTCATACTCACATTCATCCACCAACGGCAGAGTCAGCCATGCGAGGAGACAACCAGCACATCAGGAGCAGTTAGGGTTAGGGTGTCTTGCTCAAGGACACATCGACAGTTTTTACTAGGAGGACAACAACCTTCCGGTTGTGAGGCAACCGCTCTACCTCCTGAGCTATACTGCGGCCAATATATGGATCTATTTGCAATGTTGGGTTCTAGATGCCCGTTATGTGTGTATAATGATTCCAAAGGATCAGGGTCATAGAGGCCCTGTCACACTAGTACCCAGGCTTATTAAAAACAACTCCAGTCAAGTCGCTTAGGAAACGTGTTTAAACCTGCACATTGTAACAAAGCCACGGTTAAGAAACGGTTATGAAATGCAGCATCATTACCTTGTGATATAAACACATAGGTAAAGTACCAGAGGTGTATTTCTATTTAATACATTTTACCACAACCACACAGCAATAACCTTTTAAAATATGAGAAATGTTTATCTTGGTGCAGGTGTCAGCGCTCATTCAGAGATAAAAATACAGATGTAGAATAAAAAGGCAAAACATTTATATAAACACAGCATATGCAAGTAAACAAATAACACCGACACAGCAAGCACAAATAGCCATGTTATTTTTTGTCCTAAAGGGATACACAATCCTATGTGAATAAAGCCAGTCTGAGGATGTTCCACTCAGCTGTTCCCATTGAAAGTTCATTCATTTTCACCTGTACATCCTCAGGTGCTTCATTAGGAATGCACAACGCAGACTATTAAAGTATAGGGAAGTGAGCACCCGTGTGTCTGTGCGTGTGTGTGTGTAAATTGTTTGGCGTGTGGCTTTTTGCGTGTACATGCGTGTGTCTGCCGCGTGTGCCTGTGTGTGTGAGCGTCTGCCGTTGTGTGTGCGTTTGCGTGTGTGTGTTTGTGTCAGTACCTGCCATGTGTGTGTGTGTGCGTCTCCCGTGTGTGTGCGCGTGTGTCTGTGCCTGCCGTGTGTGTGTGTGTGTGTTTGCTGTGTGCGCGCGCATGTCTGTGTGTCTGCTGTGCATGTGTGTGTGTGTGTGTGTGTAATCCTAATGCATCTATATATCTACACAGGAGGGGTGTTTTGTATTTGGAACAGCCCCCCCCCTCCCCCTCACCCCTTCAAGGCCACTGACTGCGAAACAGATTTATTATGGGTCTTTTTTTTGTATAATAATTTATATTCATCTGCACCATAACAATGCATCAAGAGCTCTAATGGTGTGCCTGTATATGTTTTTTATGACAACACAGAGAAATATTGGTGGGCGCTTTTACGTCAGGGCCTTCAGCCAAGCAGACTTCATTATTATAGGGAGCCAGAGTCGTTCTTCATCCTCTGTATCTTCTTCTTCTTCTTCTTCTTCTTCTTCTTCTTCTTCTTCTTCTTCTCTTCTTCTTCTCTTCTTCTCTTCTTCTTCTTCTTCTTCTTCTTCTCTTCTTCTTCTTCTTCTTCTTCTTCTTTTCTCATTATTATACGTATTATTATTATTATTATTATTATTATTATTATTCCTCTTCTTCTTCTGCATTCTTCTTCCACTAATATTGAACCGTATCACAATGGCATTATCTGTCACAAACATCGCAATATGATTTTTATCTTTCAGACCTAGACGCAAGCATGGTTCCCTGACTAGGGGACTGGATCTATTATCCTGTGATCCAACTGGAGGATTCTACCCTCACGCTGAGCGGCTGACAGGTGAAAGCTGCATCCCAGCCTCTGCTCTCAAGTCATGAAGCAAAGCAGCGCTCCTGAGCGTCTTGGAGCGCACCACGCCCCATTTAAAGTTATATATCTAAATATAGGTCCCTATAGGGACCCGTGTTTATTTAGATGCAACCTAGAATTTCCCTATCCGGCGACAGCTGAGATGTATTGCTCATAATGGGTTATAATGGGTCATGGGTGGGGTTGCAACAAGAAGAAGAAGAAGAATGAAGAATAATAAGAAATGGTGAAGAAAACGTGGATCCTGGAACCTTGGCTCCAACTGCTGACAGAAGCAGGGCTTGTATTGTCTTCTGCATACTTTGTTTTTTGGTACATCATTTCCAGAAGGGTAACCATCTGTTCATCTGCGTGGGCGGCTTCATCCCACATAGTTGGACCGGACACAGCTGGACAGGACAAATCTGGACTTGGACACAGCTGGACTTGGACACAGCTGGACTGGACACGGATGTGGCAGTGCTCTCCTCTTGCCTCTGGGAGGACCGTGTTCTGAACGCTATGAAGACGTGCTGACCTTCAACACATAGGAAAAGAAGAAATATGATATGAAACTGTATGGGCAAAGGGTTCTCTTCTCCCAGCTCAGAGTGCATTCATTGCCTCCTCCGTCATGTTCTGGAAAGATTGGGTGCGGGTTGAACCTCTTTTGTATAAGATTTGTGCAGAATTATAGGTATATATATACAGGTAAGTATACTATAGTATTCAACAGGTAGTGAGCAGCGGTATGCAGTTATATCAACAAGATAAATATATATACATGTATATACAGTGGGTAGTGAGCAGGGATATGCAGTTATGAAAAGCAATTATGAAAAGCAGGATAAATATATATAAATGTATATACAGCAGGTAGTCAGCAGGGACATGCAGTTGTATCAACAGTAGAAGATTAATATATATATACGGTACAGTAAAAAAAGTTAAAATGTATAATAAATATGTAAACTATAGATAGAGGTAGGGAGTTATTATTACAGTGCAGGCAGTCAAAGACATTGACGGTGTGGCTTTCGTGAGCAGCAGAGTTCAGAGTTCATACAGTGGGCAGCAGAGGGGGTATGGCAAGGTGGGGGGCGGCTGTTATCGTTGTACAAAGTTCAGGGAGATGACAGCTGAGGGGAAGAAGTTGTTTTTGCTTGACTTGGAACAACGGTTCCTGAGGGAAAACAATCCATGGTTCGGGTGAGAGGTGTCTTGGACCATTTTACGTGCCTTCTTCAGACACGTTTGTGGTGGGTAGTCTTTATTACATCATAATTATTTCATTGTTGTTTTTGATGAGAACCACCACCGTTGTGTCGTCTGCAAACTTGATGAGGATGTTTGTACCATGTACAGGAGTTCACTCGTGGGTGAAGAGGGAGTAGAGGAGAGGGCTCAGCACACAGCCCTGGGGGACAGCTGTGTTCAGGGTGAGGTTGGAGGAGGTGAGATTGTCTAACCTGACTGACTGGGGTCTGTTGGTTAGGAAGTCCAATAACCAGTTACAAACAGAGAGGTTAATGTCAAGATTATTGGTTTTCATGAGGTACAACAACAACTATTGTATGAAGCGCATCACCCAGAATACACAGAGACTGTGCTATGGCATTCTCCTTCAAGTGATCTGGTAAGTTAGCATTACATTTTTCAGTGTACTTTTGCCATGATTGACAGGAGGTTAGAGCAAACCCTCAGGGCAGCACTGCTACTTCTTCATCCTCTCATGTTGGACTGAGGGCAGACTGGACGCTGTAGTGACAGTGCCTCTTGAGGTACAAAGTGGTATTACCAGCTGGCGCTAGCTAGGCTAGCTGCTAACTTGAATAAATATATCTGCAACACAATACAGGGACATCTTTGACAGGACGCCAAAACTGTTATTTCTTTATATTCTTTTGAAAATTGTATTTACTCCTTTAATAATTAACACTAGCGCATTGAGGGTGGGATTTCACAGGATCTAGACCAGGGATGCCAGGGTTACGGCCCGCGGGCCGCATCCGGCCCGGATGTCCGTCACATCCGGCCCTCAGGTGATAAGGGGAGAATGTATTTTTTTATTTTATGTTTGTCTATTTTTTATTTTAATTTTATTTTCATCAATTTTTTTGATTTTTTAATTTTTTTAATGTTTTACATTTTCGGTGGAATCCGTCAGTTGGTCTGTTGCTGCTTCCCGCTTCAGCTGCAGCAGCGCCGGTAGTGCTGATTGAGATCAAAGATTAAGATGGCGTTATCAAAGAGGAGGAAGGTCGACACTGAAGGCCGAATCTTTCAGGAGAGATGGAAAAACAATTATTTTTTTTGGGAAGTAGGAGGCAAACCGGTGTGTCTTATTTGTTCGCAACAAGTGGCTGTAGCAAAGGAGTACAATATCAAACGACACTACGAGACCCACGCCGAGAAATACGGGGAGTACACAGGTCAACTTCGGACTCAAAAGCTTAACGAGCTAGCATCATCGCTACAGAAACAGCAAGCCGTATTCTCTAAATGTCGAGATACACACGAAGGTTAGTTTTATTTTTAAACATATATTTTAGGCCTACATATTGTCTTCAACTGAGTGTCTCAATTTCGTTATACCTATAATGACAATACATTTCATTTTATTTCAAGGGGCAGTGAAGGCAAGCTACATCATCGCTTGGGAAATTGCTAAGGCATCCAAGCCTTTCTCTGAGGGTGCATTTGTCAAGACCTGTATGCTGAAGGCAGCCGAGCTAGTTTGTCCTGACAAGCGACAAGCTTTAGTTAACATAAGCTTATCGAGGCCTACAGTGACGGAGAGAGTAGAAGAACTTTCTGGTGATTTGAAAAGTCAACTAAAAGACAAAGTGAAGTCCTTCATCGCATTCTCTATTGCTCTCGACGAGAGCACTGACGTGACTGATGTAGCCCAATTATCAATATTTATTCGCGGAGTGGATGCTTCCCTGAATGTCACTGAGGAGTTTGTGTCAGTCGTGCCAATGACAGACACCACCACAGCTAACGACGTGTTTCATAGCCTTGTCGGGGCCCTGGACGAGCTGGAGGTGGACTGGAGTCGCGCTGTCAGTGTGGCTACTGACGGTGCGCCTTCTATGATAGGAAGAAAGGCAGGAGTAGTTGTGAAGTTGAGAGAAAAGGTAAATGCGGCTAATCCAGAGCAAGTATTCTTGAACTTTCACTGTATACTGCACCAGGAGGCTTTGTGCTGCAAGAGTCTGAAAATGGACCATGTCATGCGTGTTGTTATTGACACTGTGAATTTTATCAGAGCCAGAGGACTTAACCACCGGCAATTTTCCGCTTTTTTATTGGAAAACGACATCCATCATGGCCTTCCCTATCACACCGATGTGCGTTGGTTGAGCCGAGGCGCAGTGCTGAAACATTTCTACAAGTTACGAACAGAGATAGCCGAGTTCATGCAGGGTAAAGGGAAGCCTGTGGTGCAATTGGACGACCCAGAATGGACCAGGGATCTTGCCTTTTTAGTGGACATTACGGAACACCTAAATGTGTTGAATGTTACTATGCAGGGCCGCAACAAACTCGTCACAGAGTATTATGATAGTGTTCGTGCTTTTCAAGGTAAACTGGTGTTATGGCAGACGCAGCTCTCCAAGCGCAATGCAGCTCACTTCCCCTGTCTAAAATCTCAGCCTGTTAATCATCAGAGTATGGACAAGTATGCAAACCTGCTTTCCGGACTCAGGCATGAGTTTGACAACCGATTCACGGTTTTTACGGAACTGGAAAAGGACTTTTCGCTTTTTCGCTCTCCATTCACCGTTGACGCTTCCGTGGTCCCAGAGGCGATGCAAATGGAACTGATAGAACTGCAGTGTTGCGCCCCGTTAAAAGATACCTACGCATCTGTTGCAATCGAAGTGTTCTATCAATCCTTGCCACCACAGTACCCAATGCTCACGGCCTTTGCAGGTAAAATACTTTGTATGTTTGGGACAACATATTTATGTGAGCAGGCCTTTTCCGTGATGAATATCAATAAATCTAAAGTGCGCAATCGCCTGACGCACGGACATTTAAATGATGTAATGAAAATAGCCACTGCCCAGCAACTGTCCCCCGATATGGACAAGCTGGTGAAAGTCAAAAGGTGTCTGGCTTCGACAAGTAAAATGTAGCTGAAGTGTGTGATATGGGTGGGAGGGAATAAAAGTGGTTGGGGTTGACTGATAGCCAGGCTAGTGCCATATATAGACATATGGGTGTGTGGAAATATGGGCTGGGGTTGACTGGCAAAGTTAATGTGCCTCATCTGTTGTCTATGTTTTTAGTTGGCTCATATTTGGCATATTTTTTCAAGAACCTTTTTGTTTTACTAATTCCTACTGGTTATTCAATCACATGACCTATTGTTGGACTATTTTATTCTGGCGCTTACTTTCTGTGACTGGTATAGGCCTACATGGCCTGGCCTTCTTTCAATTGGCCTAATTATGCATTGGTGTTTTCATGTGCAAGCCTTCAATAAATACAATACAAGTAATT
This sequence comes from Muraenolepis orangiensis, assembly GCA_027704905.1. Taxonomy (NCBI): domain Eukaryota; kingdom Metazoa; phylum Chordata; class Actinopteri; order Gadiformes; family Muraenolepididae; genus Muraenolepis; species Muraenolepis orangiensis. The sequence goes on from CM051001.1 coordinate 11,456,079, forward strand.
AACAGTTTACCATTGTGTTATTTATAGGAAATGTGTTTTGTTGGCACCTAGTCTATTTTGTTGCATTTCTATAAATGTATGCTACTTGCATGGATAGGACAATTTTACGTTTTTAGAGTAACTGTCTCCTGCTTTAGGCTATGTAATTGTGAGGATATTTTGGTGCCAATGCAATTTCTTATTGATGTATAGGCCTTCATGAATCATTTCAAATAGCCTACCTATCCATGTGTTGAGTCAGTGTTTGGTCTTCTCAGTCCGAAAGTGTAATTCGGCCCCCTGAGGTCTCACTTGAAAAAAATCTGGCCCCCTGTCTAATTTCACCCTGGCATCCCTGATCTAGACGTAGTAGTTGACACTAACTTTTCACGTAAAAATGTTTTGATGAAACAACCAGATGCTTTAAAACTTGCAAGACAAACCTTTGCTTTGCATATTTCAATCATTGGTAACCTTTACAGTATGCAGTCCTTGCAAACTAACACTGCCAGCCTTCCTATCTTGTGTACAACAATCGATCTGTGCTGCATAGCAGCTGTTGTGGTGGAGGAGCCATCACGCTGGGAACGATGGGCCTGGACTGCATGGCAACTGTTGTGGAGGAGGACTCCATTGTGGACGTTCTGGCCCCTGCCTGTGCATTAGGCTATGGCCCCTACATGAGTATTGTGTAAGATGATCACCTGACTTCCATTGTTACTGAGCATTGAAACCCCTGAATTTTCCACTAAATCGCCCGCAAAACGAAAACTACTCGATACTCGAATGCTTAACATATCGACTTAACGAGTTAACGAGTTTTGACGAGAAAATTTGAGAATGCCACTAAAAACACTCAACAACAAGCCTAGTTAGCAAACTAACACACAGTCGGAAAAAAAATATATATATATATGTATATATATACACACCCATACCCAGCAACTCCCTCCGTTTCTCCCCTGGCTAGAGAGATAGACGGATGCCGGTATATAAAGAGACAGACCGGCGCTGTTGGACACAAATTCCAGTCCTTAAAGATGCTGACGAGTCATTAAATCTCAAGATGACAGGTAAGTGGGTTCCTCCACTCCACTATTCAGAGGGAAGTAGCCCAGCTTAGCCAGCTGTTTTACCATTCCTATTAAGTTCACACTTGTGTCTTTCTAGTCATCTTTTCGTCCATTTGTCATGATTTCAAATGGCACGCAGTTTGACACATTTATCGTCAAAGCAATGTGCACTGTTTGCCTTCACTTGGTGACTCGAAGGAGCGACGGAGTGGCACAAACAATCAAACTATCCCATAATCATCAACTTTGCTACATGAGAGTGTTTGTGGAGGTTCTGCAGACACAGGCAGAATTATAGATGGCCGCCCTGAGTGTGGTTACAGGGAGTTACAGGGTGTCTGGGCATGTGAGGCTTTAATATAACTGTGGAAAATGGTGTTAAAGGTGGACACAAGGCAGGTTGAGAAGATGTCTTTGATCCACCACCATTACACCGCTGGGATGTTTCTGCCAAACCCCCTGCTGTGGAACTACAACGCAAATTCAAGCCTTAAATCTTGTCTTGCAGACGGGTGACGGAGCATTGCTCACCGCTAGGTTCTCTCCCTGTAGCCCTCCGGCTATGTTGTTGTAACCGTCCGTGGGCCAACTGGTACTCATGCCACTTTCCACGCAGGTTTACGAACGTTTATGAATCCCAGGCCGGTGAGAACCACTAGTGAAAAGATAAGATAATAAAACAGAATTTCCTTTAGAGCTTTTTTCTTTCACTACATTGTATGATATGTATACAATGTATAGTTTAATATAAACGTTGCTATGATTACATAGCGATGCGTGAGAGTGGATAACAACCCTTTTCTGTCCTCTTCCTCTTCCTCCAGTAGCACAGCAATGCACTTCTTGGCATGAAACAAGAAAACCTGTTTTCCAGGGTCTGTGGCTCAGAACTAATGGCATTCACTGCTTCGGTAGTTTCTGCCATTTAACTTGTTTCGTTTTGTTGGTAATTCCAGAGTTTAAACGTCCAAATAAGACCCTTTTTTCTTATTTAAATTGTTGTTATCCATAAATTCAAGTTCACAGTCTGTAAAATTGCACTTCTTCTTCTTCTTCTTCTTCTTCTTCTCTTCTTCTTCTTCTTCTTCTTCTTCTTCTTCTTCTTCTTCTTCTTCTTCTTCTTCTTCTTCTTCTTCTTCTTCTTCTTCTTCTTCTTCTTCTTCTTCTTCTTCTTCTTCTTCTTCTTATTCTTCTTCTTCTATTCTTCAATTGCTTATTAAATGCTTCCTTCATTCCCCTTCCAAACTACAAACTTTGTGTGTACATGTATGTGATCTGGAGGATTCAATCCTCCAGATTTCGATTTCATTTTAGATTTGTGTTGTGTGTACACATTTCTACACCTCCATATACAGTGTTCAAACTGTACCTATAATGATAGTTTTATACATAGGACGATAGTTGTATAAATATCCATATCCATTCATCGGTCCACCAATCAGCAACGTTGTCCAAACATGCCGAACTGGATGGTTCTTTATTTATTATTTGGAGATTCACTTAATTCTTGCCATGATTCCCTTTGGTCTGCACCGTGTAAGTACAGTATATCTATTTTATCTGCGGAATAAAGAAATAAAACAAATCTCATAAAAAAAGGTAATAAAATCAACTTGGATAATGTTTCTAGAGAAGGGTATTGTGAGAATAGTGTTGGGAGATGCTCATACACCAACACACACAAATCCTAGAATAGAAACAATACGTTATGTTCCGCTCTTACCCATTTTAAATTGTGCAAATCATTGGTCCAATGCTGTGTCAGGTTGGATGTTCTTTCATTAAAACGTCCTGTCAGATCCGGTCCAATATCTAACAGATGTTTAACTGTGACGGTGAAAGATTCATACTGTGAGAGGGAAGCCACAACAATATGAACTATATCACTAAGCATCTCTCTTTTAAATTGTATTTTAATCAGAAAATGGTAGCATGCATTCGCTAGGGATAACTTTATAGCATTCATATATTGCTATTGTACATTCTATTGTAGATTTATTTTTTATCAACTTTTCTCTGGAAAGTTTTGACTGGTAAACCCACACTGTGTGTGTGTTTGTGTGGCTGTGATTGATTCTGTATGCATCATAAAACATTCTAGCATATTTTTTGTTCCTGTGTGTGTGTGTGTGTGTGTGTGTGTGTGTGTGTGTGTGTGTATGTGTGTTTGTGTTTGTGTCTGTGTGTCTGTCTGTGTGTAAGAGAGAGAGAGAGAGAGAGAGAGAGAGAGCAAGAGAGAGAGAGATATTTTCAGGGAGTCAGGGAGAGGACAGGATAGACTACTGATGTCAACACAGAAAGATGAGATAAACCATGGGCTGAAGGGCGTGTCTGTGTGTGGGGTGTGTAACTGTGTGTGTGCCTGTCTGTGTGTGTGTGTGTGTGTGTGCGTGTGTGTCTGTGTGCCTGTGTGTGTACGTGCGTGTGGGTGGTGTGCAGAAAGATGCACACAGGAATGCACTGACCAGACAGGACTGCTGAGAAGATAAAGAGGCAGAGACAGATCTCCGACCACACACACTCCCCACCAGCCTGGACAGGACCAGCCAGGCCCACACACTGACCGGCCTCAAGACGGACAGACAGATGGACGGACAGACTGATGCCGCAGAGTGTCTGAGTCCCTCTATCGTGATTCTACCTCCAGTTGTTATCCTCCATCTTACCCGCGGTTCCAATCGTCCAATATACGCTTGACAAGAAGCTCAGTAGTCCTATAGTCCCCAGTTTGAGGCTTCTGGCGGACGTCATAAGATGTCTACATATAATGCCACCATAAGGCCAGCCTCAGTTCGGCCAGCCTCTGTAATTGCGAAATCCTGAAGCTTTTGATTGGTCAGATAATCAACAGGCGTCGAGGGCGACGCTGTCCTATGATGTAGGACATGTTGTCCAAATAGACCTTTTTTTTCACATCGTAGGAAAAATAATTGTGTCCCTCATAACACTAATCATGGCATGGATCTGCTCCTGAAGATAGTCTACTATCTACTGCGGTTCATAAAGGGAGCAGAGGCCTCTTTGAGAAGGGTCCATTGGTCCAGATTCCGCATTGCTTCCTTTGTCGCCCCGATACTGCTGGTGCTTGGCGCTCGAGATGCTCTGATCAGGGGAAAGCATTGGACCCATTGACTCACCAGAGGACAAACTAAATCGCTGCCTTCACGGGTCGCCTGCTCATTGTAGCAGCGGCGGAGTCTGTCACCACCACTGCACCAAGATGGGAAACCATGTTCCTTTTCCTGCACGGGGAACTTCTGGGCAATCTGCCCATCTCCATCTCAGCTCTCCATCTCTCTCTTTCTCTCTTTCTCTCTTTCTCTCTCTCTCTCTCTCTCTCTCTCTCTCTCTCTCTCTCTCTCTCTCTCTCTCTCTCTCTCTCTCTCTCTCTCTCTCTCTCTCTCTCTCTCTCTCTCTCTCTCTCTCTCTCGCTTCGCTTAGAACCTCACTTGACCTCACTTGTGTGCCATCTATGCAATCCAATCTTTTCTCGCTGCTTGTTCATACTGGAATACATTCCCCTTCATCACCTCCCGTACCCAGAGAACCCACCACCAGCCTACTCAGAGTCAGAGTCCTTCTTTATATCATCAGGGTTGGGGGGGTGGGGGTGTTCTGGTCTTCTCTCTGCCATACAAACCACCTCCCCCCACACACACATTCTGCACACTAACCCATACTCCCTCCCTGAACCAGCATTCTCAGCTGGCTCCCTTCTCTCACCACTCTTCTCCTCCAGTATGTCTGTGCTGGTCTCTGCCCCAGCCTCACACTGGCCCATGTGGGAGGAAGGTCTACGGTCCATTAAAGGGAGTTGATCAGCAACAACAACCTGGTATGATGAAGAGTTTGGCCATTTCTGTATTTATTTTGTACCAAGGTTGCTTTGCGCTGTCTATTACCGGATGCATTCACTGAGGGTTCGGAGTTGGCTGGCCTTGAAACTACATAAATCTTGTTCAAGAGCGCAGTGGTATATGCAGCAATATCCTTCCCTTTGAAATAATAAAATAACATGCATGCATCTATGGCTTAACGATGTAACAGTACGCCTGTGTGGATAAGTCTATGAATGCATATTTTAATTGTTATTGTTATTGTAATGATCATTTTTCATTCATTAATCATCTTCTCTGTTCAGTGGTCATTTTAGTATGCAGTACTTCCCCCATCTTCATCTCTTCCGTCCTACATTCTGTGCCAAGTCTGCCTCACACTTGGATGGTGTTGCATGGTGGTTAGCCAGCCAATTCTGTGTATTATTGTATTATATGTATGTACTGTATGTATGTACATGTATGTATATGTGTGTATGTGTACTGTGTGTAAGTGTACTGTGTGTGTGTGCGTGCGCACGTGTGTAGAGATGAGGTCAAATGTAGGCGTGGTCATATTAAACTAAAAGGTCACTGATTGGCCGCTTGCCCTCTCCAACCCTTGGGCCGGAGCCAGTCATATTAGCAGTTTGGTTCCACGCCAAAAACCCCAACGGATAGTTGGTCCTGACAGTCCTCATAGAAAGGGCACGTGGGTTGGGATCCGGCCAGATTTAAAAGGCTTTCAAATAAATTAGAGCTAATCAGGGGACACTAGCGCCTCATTAAGGAATCACAGATTTACTATAATTGTGTTGGAGCCCCACTACGATACATCTCACAGTAAACCCTCGGCAGACTCTGTCCAAAAAAACCCAGGCCCCGACTTAAGAGTTTTGATGTGGCAGAATCCCCTCTCATCCGTGGCCCGAGGAAACCTGCTTAGTTTGGAAATACTTGAGGACTGAGTAATTATTGTGTGACATTCCGGTGATCTTATTAAAATTAACACGGCCGTCTAGTTTACACCAACGAGAACCCCATCCAGAGACATGGCCCGGTCCCCTGGGGGCAGCTGGATATTCTGGATAGGGTGTTAATAGGGTGCTGTGCCTCGCCGTGTGAGTCTCAGACGGGACAGGACAGTCTAGCCAGAGAGCTTCACCGACTCACGGCTGCTGGAGCCGGAATCTGTGGAATTGACGATTTGGTAAAATTGTCGTTCAACGTCAATCAATCAACGTTTTTTTAATCGTTTAAACAAAAACCCTGTTGAAAAACCAACAGAGAAGAACAACAGAGAAGTTCAAAGTCATGGAAACTATCAGAATGGACCAGCATGGCGGGCTGCTCACATGGGTACCACCTTGCTGTTGTGATGGGAGTGGAGGACGGAGACTGAACAGAACAGAGAGGACACCGGGACAGACGGTGTGGGCGGGGCTTACTTCAGGAGTCTAATGAGAATGAATGAGCAAGAAGAAAGCTGAGCCAGAGCCCTGTGAGTTTAGTGCAGTTAAGTATGAACTTCTGTTTTTCTGTGTCTTCTGAAAAGACAACACATATGCTCCAATATCATCATACACATGTTTTGGCCAGGAGCACAAATGGGGCCTGAAAGAAGGCATGATGTTCTCGCAAACAGATGCACAAATCCAAATGCCAACCAACCCACATTGGCACACACACACACACACACGCACACACACACACTCGACTGACCGACTGTACTCAGCCAGGGAAAATGAGAATTGATGCTGCTCCAGTGTGTGCCAGGAGCGCGGAGAGAGAGGGAGAGGGTGTGTGTGTAGAGGATGTGAAGTGCCCAGTCCTGCACGCCAAAACCAATATATTAGCCTGCAATACTGCTGCTCCTTCACAGACCGCCTGGAACCCGACATCCCGAGGAATCTGTGTATAGCCGCGTTTGTGTGTGTGTGTTTACATACGCCTGTGTGCGTGTTTTTTTGTGCATGTGTACGTGTGTACGTTTGTGTGTGTGTGTGTGTGTGTGTGTGTGTGTGTGTGTGGGGGGGGGGGTGCATGTGTGTGTGTGTGTGTGTGCGTGTGTAGGTGTGTGTGTGTTTGTGGGGGTGGTTGTTTATGTGTTTGTTTGTTGTGTGTGTGTGTGTGTGTGTGTGTGTGTGTGTGTGTGTAGGTGTGTGTGTGTATGTGGGGGTGGTTGTTTGTGTGTTTGTTTGTGTGTGTGTATATGTGTGTGTGTGTGTGTCTCTAAGTGTGTGTGGGTGTGTGTTTTCATGTGTGTGTGTGTGCATCTGTGTGTGTGTGTCTATGTGTGTGTGTGTGTGTGTGTGTGTGTGTGTGTGTGTGTGTGTGTGTGTGTGTGTGTGTGTGTGTGTGTGTGTGTGTGTGTGTGTGTGTGTGTGTGTGTGTGTGTGTGTGTGTGTTTTGGTTTTGCGTTATGTGTCAGTTAGGGCTAGAACACAAATCTAAAAAATAGAGAAATAGATAGTGTGAAACTGCTAGCAACTGGTGTTATTGTATCTCTGTGCAACTTTGAAAACCCTGTTCTTTGAACCCCGGTCCATGCTCAGTATGCATGTTCTCCATGTATTAGAGAACGGTGGCCACCGAATACAAAGACATCTGTGGTCCAGTACTCCTCCTCCTTCAGGTACTCCTGAAGTCATAATGCTGCCAAAAACACAAGCATAGGCAATGTTATTGTTTTAGTGATTTTTTTTCCTATTTATTCGGAGCACGCCGCTTTCAGGAAATGGATGAGCAAGCGGCAAGCTAATGTCAATAGACTTAATGTTTTGACCTTTAAAAAGAAAAACTTTTAGAGTCACGGTCGCCAGCAGGTGGTGCTGTCCCGTGGGAAACCTCACTCCCGACACCTAAATTGACATTCTAGTGATGAAGCTAGAGCCTGTGGGTTTTAGCTCTCATGCTAGAGGTCATCAGTTCGAGCCCAGTGGACACTGACTGTTACATTTGCACACACCAGGATTCATGTGTAAATTAATTCCACACTTTCATATTAGCTACTTGTTGTTGGTGTTCCACCCACTTATACGTGGTTATACAGAGTGTGATCATCAGTTCCGACGGGCATCACCACAGATTCACAGCCCGTTAAGGATATTGACATTGCAGACCGAGAGGGCCGTCCAGAAACACCTCCAGACGCCGCATGCATCACACACAGCCTGGTGCTGAGGACAGCGCTCTAGAGGCTGTAGAGTCATCTTCACTTTCATGTACATACAAGTACATTTATTTGAGGAGAAAGTTAAATATATTAAATGTATTCTGTCCAAAAATATACATACACATCTTTAAAACTTTGCGTAAAATATATATAGGCAAAACAATCTTATTTATAGCCAAATAAAATGTACTCAAACCTAAAACAGACAATGTACATCGTGTTATAGTCGTACACTTTGTTGCCAGTCTTACACTTTTACTTTGTTCTGTGGCTCCAAATCTGTCATTTAAATATTCATATATTTAGTCACCCAAGGGTTGGCCACAAGCCAACAAATGTGATTGGATGAGTCCGAAGATGGTGAATATAATCCCTGATGAGATTGTCACTCAGCGGTCAACGTGAATGATGAACGCCTGGAGCCGCTCCGATGTCCACATCAGCCTCCATCACCACGTTGCCTCTTTTCCGTGTGCTGGAATATTACCACTCATGCCCGATGCTCGAGGCCTTAAGCCTTTAAGAAAATAATCTTGGCCGAGTGAAAGAGGGCTCAAGGGCGTTGTCATTTGGCCCTGTGAAGCCCTTTGAGACGGGTGAACTACTTAAAGGTGCTGGCGGTAGGCTTTACGAGATTGTATTTTACGGCAATTTGTGGAAAATGTGCCTGGCCACCCGCCAGCTGTTAGCGAGTGAAATGCCCTACGAGAATATCTGTTCCTAGTGGGCTGTGTCTGCCTCTGAATGAGACCTTTTGGATTCCTCCAGGCTCGTTTCAGACCAATCAGGCCTTCTCTTCCGTGATTGGATTAGGGAATACATCTTACTTGTCAATCCCAGGTGTGTGAAGTGCAACACCTCTCATTGGAGGAGAAACATAGGGAGGGAGGGAGCAGAGAGGGAGGGGACATATATTAATCTTGCTCTCTTCTGCTCATCTGTTGTGGCCCAGTGGATACTTTAATAAGAATTGCTGACTGCTGTTAATACCAGCTGTTTGTGGCCAGCCTGCTCTTTATGTGTCCAAATCGATTACTGCCACACGTTTTTTAAAACTGAAATAGCTTAAATCGATCTAATCATTCTGGATAACTTACCTCAGTAGCTTGGGTTTTCCAATGTTAACTACCCTACTGATATTTTAGGACTTGGATATATACATGAGCAACAGTATGCTACGTTTATGTACTTCTGTGGACAGAGACTGCATAAATGGGTTGTGGGGAATGTGGGTGATGTGATCTGTTCTTGTTTAGAACGTTTCAACGTTCAAGCCTGAGTGAGTTCACGTTGCCATTTGTGGAAAGACACTAAATTGTGTCCGGAACACAAGTTCAAATTGCTGCCGTAGAGCTAATGCTTCATGGGACACATGGGCCGACTACATAGAGCGTCTAACAGAGATAGATACTAGGGCTGTAAAGGCTACGGAACAGGGCACCAGATGACGGCAGTAATGCAGATAGAGGGGCTCAGACGCCTTCATATTAGTCTGGAGCCATTGAAATGAACTGGAACTGTCTTGTCTTGTTGGGGAGGTATGCGTCATGTTAACATCCTCGAACACACACACAAAGACACACACACACAGACACACACACACACACACTGTGGCATGCACCCGTTGGCGGAGGGAGGACAACAGCGGTTGCGGTGGTAAAACAAATGATTTATTTGTTAAAACAGGTGGGGGTAAGGGGAAAAGGGAATAACGGCAAATCAAAACGGTCCTCCCGGTTGGGGTCCAATCTCCCCCTCTCTCGGTCGTTCCGGGGTAGCTGTCCGGGCCGGCTCGTGGGGTGTTGGTCCGCCTCCTGGTGCACCCGTTTAGGCAGCAACACCGCCGCCAGGGGTTAAGGCTGGGAACAGAAACACTCACGGTTACAATCCTGCATTCGTATACAACGCGCACCTAGCGCGCCGCGGCTTTCAGTCCGGGTTGGCCTGCGGCCTCTTACCACATACTGTTCGCCACCTCTTCGTTTCATGCTCTTCCTTTTATCCTCGTCTCCCGCTTCTTGAGTGGCCCCCTCCAGGTGCACGGCGTCAGGCCTGATGAGCCGCTCCAGGTGTTTCCCATTCGGCCTGACGAGTGGGCGGTTACCGTCTGAGCTCTCCGTGGTGCCAATCCTGCTAGGAGCTCAGCGGTGTAGTACCGCTGTTCCACCACCTGCCCCAAGGGTTGCCCAGAATGCTTCCCAGTGGAGCCCGGGGCGCCACATACCCCCTTCCTCAGCTTCAAGCCAGGGCGGGGAGTGCCCACCCAGACTACAGGCCTTCTGACCTTCGGGACAGGGCATCTGCGTTCCCATGCAAAAATAGGTACACCCTGTCGGTAGTATCCCCCTCTTCTACGGGCGCCTCCTGGCGTCCAACCCGGCTTGAAGGGGTATTCCCGGTGGCATTTGAGGGAAAACAACAGATCCCGACAGTAGCGGCGCGGGGGCCAACCCCGCTCCTCTGGACCGTCTGCGTCCCAGTCGATGATCCGAGATTTGGTCGGTGGGAGTCCTCTCTGGAGATCTCCTCTGGACCCTCCTCCAGGGGTCTCCGCTAGGAGTCTCCTCCGGGACCTCCTCTGGTGTCTCCTCTGGTGTCTGTTCTGAACCCCCTCTGTAGTCGACCGACGGGGGCCAGCGGCGTCCTCCGGCGGGGGCGGAGCGGCGGCCTCCGGCGGGTGCGGAGCGGCGGCCTCCGGCGGGTGCGGAGCGGCGGCCTCCGGCGGGTGCGGAGCGGCGGCCTCCGGCGGGTGCGGAGCGACGTCCTCCGGCGGGTGCGGAGCGGCGTCCTCCGGCGGGTGCGGAGCGGCGTCCTCCGGCGGGTGCGGAGCGGCGTCCTCCGGCGGGTGCGGAGCGACGTCCTCCGGCGGGTGCGGAGCGGCGTCCTCCGGCGGTTGCGGAGCGGCGTCCTCCGGCGGTTGCGGAGCGGCGTCCTCCGACGGTTGCGGAGCGGCGTCCTCCGGCGGTTGCGGAGCGGCGTCCTCCGGCGGTTGCGGAGCGGCGTCCTCCGGCGGTTGCGGAGCGGCGTCCTCCGGCGGGTGCGGAGCCAAAACGCGGGGCCATTCCTCTCTCGGCCACTTTCCCGGAGTCCTTTGCGCTGCGCACTGCGCGATGGCCTTCTGCAATCTTTGTTGCCCCTGCAACACTTTTGCCATCAACTCCCTTAAGGCTGGACTCAGGTCTTCGGTTGTGAGCTGGGTCAACATGCCCGCATTCTCCACCATTTGTGGCATGCACCCGTTGGCGGAGGGAGGACAACAGCGGTTGCGGTGGTAAAACAAATGATTTATTTGTTAAAACAGGTGGGGGTAAGGGGAAAAGGGAATAACGGCAAATCAAAACGGTCCTCCCGGTTGGGGTCCAATCTCCCCCTCTCTCGGTCGTTCCGGGGTAGCTGTCCGGGCCGGCTCGTGGGGTGTTGGTCCGCCTCCTGGTGCACCCGTTTAGGCAGCAACACCGCCGCCAGGGGTTAAGGCTGGGAACAGAAACACTCACGGTTACAATCCTGCATTCGTATACAACGCGCACCTAGCGCGCCGCGGCTTTCAGTCCGGGTTGGCCTGCGGCCTCTTACCACATACTGTTCGCCACCTCTTCGTTTCATGCTCTTCCTTTTATCCTCGTCTCCCGCTTCTTGAGTGGCCCCCTCCAGGTGCACGGCGTCAGGCCTGATGAGCCGCTCCAGGTGTTTCCCATTCGGCCTGACGAGTGGGCGGTTACCGTCTGAGCTCTCCGTGGTGCCAATCCTGCTAGGAGCTCAGCGGTGTAGTACCGCTGTTCCACCACCTGCCCCAAGGGTTGCCCAGAATGCTTCCCAGTGGAGCCCGGGGCGCCACAACACACACACATAAACACACAAACACACACACACGCATACATACACACACACGCACACACACAAATACACACACACACACACACACACACACACACACACACACACACACACACACACACACACACACACACACACACACACAGGGGCCTAATCAGGCTGTCTAATGGTCTGTCGTTTCTCATAGACGTCAGCGACCACCAGACATATGGCCTCAGCTTTGATCACAATATGTGGAGGTTTTGCCCCCGCCCCTCTGAGCCCCAGCATTATACTGGTCTTTATGTGTGTGTGTGTGTGTGTCTTCTGATAATTTGTTTAGATGTTTTTCTGTGAGTGGTCAAAGTCTTTGTGTGTGTTGTGTGTGTGTGTGTGTGTGTGTGTGTGTGTGTGTGTAGGTGTGTAGGTGTGTGTGTGTGTGTGGGTAAGAGAGAGGATAGTTTACTTTGTTTTGATGGATTCAAACAGTGTGTGAGTGTCTGTGTAATCCGACTATCTGTGTGTGTGTGTGTGTGTGTGTGTGTGTGTGTGTGTGTGTATGTGTGTGTGTGTGTGTGTTTGCGTGTGTGTGTGTGTGTGTGTGTGTGTGTGTGTGTGTGTGTGTGTGTGTGTGTGTGTGTGTTCGGTATGTGTGTGTGTGTGTGTGTGCGTGCGTGTGTGTGTGTATGTGTGTGTGGGTGTGTGTGTGTGTACTCGTGTGTGTGTGTGTGTGTGTGTGTGTGTGTGTGTGTGTGTGTGTGTGTGTGTGTTATTAAAACATTTGTTGTCTTGTATTGATCGGTTCGGCCCGCGGTGGCTGTTGATTCAGTTCTGTAATATTCGCTAAAAACTGCAAAGGGTGAACGGTGGTGTGATAATGAAACTGATGTTTTATTACTACTAGTGCTGCCCAACAATAGGATTATCGTGGACGACAGAAGGAGACCTTCTGGTTCCCAAGCCCCCATTCCTAACAGACTGAGCTACTGTATGTATTTTAATTGATTGTGTATCTGAATGAAAACACACCATGTGTTCAGTGTGTTTATTGTGTATTGTATTGGTCTAGTATAGTGTTGTATATTGTATTGTATATAGTAGGTTGTTTGAGTGTTGTTTTTTGTACATATTATAGTATATAGTAGATAGTACATAGCATTGTTTATAGTATATAGTATAGTATATAGTAGGTAGTATATAGTGTTGTTTATAGTATGTAGTATTGTATATAGTACATAGTATATAGTGTTGTTCATAGTATTTATTTAGTATTGTATATAGTACGTAGTATTTAGTGTTGTTCATAGTATATAGTGTAGTATTTATTATGTAGTATATTGTGTTGTTTATATTATATCGTTTTGTATATAATACGCAGTATATAATGTTGTTTATAGTATATAGTATTGTATATAGCAGATAGTATATAGTGTTATTTATAGTATAAAGTAGTGTGTATATAGTACGTAGTATATAATGTTGTTTATAGTATATAATATAGTATATTGTAGGTTGTATATAGTGTTGTTTAGATTATATAGCATAGAATATAGTAGGTTGTATAGTAGTGTTGTTTATAGTATAAAGTATAGTATATATAAGGTATTATTGTATAGTATCGTTTTGCATAGTTTAGTATAGCATAGTACAGTATTGTTCGTAATTCGGATGGGGGTAAGCATTCCATTGTACTTGTTGCACATGGCAAATAAAAACCTCTTGAATGTTGAATCTTGGTTCTGTTTTAATGGCCATTGTGTGAGCACAAGCTGGGGGTAGGGGTGGGGTGTGTTTCTTTGATGAAGTGTGTTCAATTAAAGGGATTAGCATGCTGTCCTACCTACAGCACACATTCATAATTGTGCTTCATATACAGGTGCCTTTTCATATCCTATGTAGATACATCAGTGTGAGTCACAAACATGTTTGTACAGAAGATTAAGAGACTTCACAGTGGGCATAAGTCAGAAAGGAGAATAGGTTAGACATGGAGGCTGATATTCGTTTCAGGAAATTCAAAACACACATTGACTCCTTGACTTGTGCTGTGCACAACACCCCATCTCAGCCGTCTCTCTCTTTCTTGCTTTACACCACATCTCCAGTTCGGTTCGGTTTACCATTATATGATACCATGAAAAGAAAATGGGTCAGATATGATGTTATGTGTGGCTGAATACTTTCAGTGTCAAAGTGCTTGGGACTAGTGGATCCGTAATGGTGGAGGTAATGAAGCCTTAAATCCTGGGCTCTCATTAGGAGTCTTTTTAAAAGTCACTTTGGGGATTAGAACAGCGTAATAGCCCTGGTCAGGTGCTCATGCTTGGCAGACAGGGGTTCTCTCTCCACCCAATGTCGGTGACTTTATTAATCTGCACCCGGCCAGCGTTCAAGTGATGTGTGCTCAGCAGTCAAAGCCATTGCTTGTAATTGCTGTGCGGGGTTTGAATGGACGTCTCTCAGAGTTCCTTGTCGTCTTGTTCTGTTCCCTGTGGAAGAAACACGAGTCTCCTTCTACGGAACACAAGGAGACTGCAGAATGTGGATGATCTAAAGGACGCAATACATGCCACACTAGCAGGCCATCGGTTTGTACAAGCAAAACATCCAGGCTCAGAATGAATGAAGGAAGAGAATGCAGATGTTTGCTGCATTGGTCATTCTTCATCCCGGGGGACCGCGGTGGGATGGATTCTCTCCATGAACTAAAGGACTGCGGTCCTCTGCAGTCTCCAGAGGAGGAGATGGATGTGGAGCCGTCAGGCACCAAGGCCGTCAGGCACCACAGCAACACATGAAGATGGACACTGTGTATCGTATGGTGGTAGACAATAAGCTTGGCTTTTTGCATTGTTTACCATTGCTGGTAATCTGACTTTGTTTTTGTTAATAATCTGGCATCATATCAAGTCAAGTCAATTTTATTTGTATAACAATGTATCTTAATCACAGTTACAGTCTCAAAGGGCTTCCCAGGCCACATGTTAAAACACCCCCCAAACCCTAGCCCCCCTAAGGGCAAGACAAAAGCTCCCTTAATGATGGAGGAAGAAATCTTGAGAAGGAACGCAGAGTGGAAGGAGTACAAATGTCTCATTTGACAAATAGTCAAATGAGAATATAATTTGTGTGGTGCTGGCCGGTATCCTTTAGGAGAGGATCACAGGGGCACGCTGGAGAACAGAAGCAGACTGCCGTATGGTTAGATGGGGTAGGGCGGACAGGGAACATGGAGAACCTCTAGTCTAGTACCTATCGGCAGCAAGGCTAGTGCTGGCTACTCCTAGGAAACAACAACGTAAAAGGTAGGCTTTATCAAATGGAGGAAATATTAAATATCTTTGTATTGGTAGGCCAAACACAATAATATAATTTAGCTTTTTTTCAGTGTCGTCATATCAGAACTGTTATACTGTTCTGTATAACTGTTATACTGTTATACGCGGTAATCGTCGGTAATCGTCGGTGATCGTCGGTGATCGGCGGAGAACGCTGGTCCGAAAATAAAGTTTTGAACATGCACAAAAGTTCTCATGGAGGCCAGCGTTCTTCAACGTTTAAAGTTAAATGCTGGAGAACGTTCGTGGAACATTGTACGCATTCGGCTATTGTTAGTCAGTCGTTGTTAGTCACCCTAGCGTTACTTGGTTGTTATTAATCGTTCACAATCTTTGCTTTGCAGTGAACGACTCACTGGTACACATCCGACACTGTGTGCCTCTGTCTGGATGAGAGATGGAGTGTGTGTGTGGGTCAGGACCAGTGCTTTTAGTCATACACACATCCGACATTGTGTGCCTATTTTCGGATTGGAGATGGAGTGTGTGTGTGGGTCAGGACCAGTGCTCATAGTCATACACTCATCCGACATTGTGTGCCTATTTTCGCCTATTATTCATTATCCAGAAGAACTGTCATGGTGTTGACGGGGGTGGCAAGCACGTGCGCTGGCGACGCACACACACCTGTCAACAATTGTCACAGTGGTTGACAGGGGGCGTGGCCAAGCCACGTGCGCTGGTGGCGCACACACACACCTGTCAGCAAATGCCGTGGCTGATTGCTAATCCCCTCACCTGGGGTATATAGACCCTGGCTTCCCGTTACCTCGGGGTTACGTCATACTTTGTTCATGTTACGTCGTACATTCTGGACGGAATTGCCACGCTGATGTCCCGGAGATCCAGATCCTTTGCCTATCCCGCGTCACCCGCCTGTCTCGCATTACGCTGGTCTATACGAGCTCCCGGGTAATTATAATTACCTGTCTGGTACCTGTCGCTACTCCGACCTCCCGGTACCCAGACTACTACCTGCTGGTACTCCGCGGATCGACCTCCCGGTACCCTGACCCCTGGACTGTCCCTGATCACTCTCTTGTGTTGTGTTTGCTTGAAATAAAGCTCTGTTATAGCTCCACTGTGTCTTGGTCTGCGTTCTGGGTCCCACCGAACAATCCACTCGTGACAAGAACAATTGAATCCACTGTGATTTCCCTGCATTTTATACCCGTTTGAACATGCAACCCACATGCCAGCAACACGCTAGTCTGTCGTTAGTCACACGCTCAATACGCTTCTCTAACGTTGACTAATCGTAGTCGCGCGCCAGTGACACGTCAGCACACGCTAATCATTTTCAGGGGTGTCTTACTTGGTCGCTGGTACACGCTCCTCATGCGTTAGTCACACGCAAATTCATGCGTTAGTCACACGTTAGTCACACGCCAGATGTACACGCTCACCCTAGAACGCTCGAAAATTGAACGATTTGAATAAAGCGTTCATAGAACGCTGACCAGAACGTTATGGTGTGACGGGGCCTTATAGTCTTAACACTACCCTGCCATTTGCTTCCTCGGTTGCATCCCGGTTAATGTTGTGGAAACACAAACGAATGCATTAAAACCATTCATTAAAATTCATTATCCATTCATCTCCCTCTCTATCTCTCTCTCTCTCTCTCTCTCTCTCTCTCTCTCACTATATATATTTATATATGTTTTTACAAATATATTTATATATAATATATATTTTTACAAATATATTTATATATAATATATATTTTTATTTATTTATATATATTTCTAGAAGTCAGAGAAACTAAAAGATCCAGAACAGTTTTTTTGTTGGCATAGGCTGCCACTCAAAGTAGAATATATCCTTACTTACGGTGTTTGTCAACGGAGTCAACGACATGAACGAACCATCAGGGCGATGTGATAACAAGGGGTCCGATAAGGAGACATTTAGTTGTGCTATTTGTGTGCTGATCTCTCTAAACTCCACTGAATCAAGAGGCTCTCTCTCTCTCTCTCTCTCTCTCTCTCTCTCTCTCTCTCTCTCTCTCTCTCTCTCTCTCTCTCTCTCTCTCTCTCTCTCTCTCCTCTCTCTCTCTCTCTCTCTCTCTCTCTCTGGGGGGGGGGCAATCCATTGACGCTCTCCATTGACGATGCATTGTGGTGAGATGCTTCCTTGTCATCTTTGACTTCTAACAAACTCCCCATTCCCTCCCGCAGTCAAAGTGACTGATGGATGATATGTACATATTCCTGTCAGGTCAGAATTTATTGGGTAACGATTATGGTCAATTTATCAACTTTTGATGACTTTATTCAATGTTTTGGTATGAATTATCTCAGTTATCTCAGTTAATTTAAACCGTTCGAAAACTCATAATAAAAAGCATTTTGCATGAAAAATCGGTTAAATAGTGGTTTAAAGTGACCACAAAGGGCTTGTTTCCACCAAGCTGTTTTGAGAGCCGTTTCGGAGCCCGCGCGTCATCGCGAACCAGTTCTTTGGGTTTCCACCGCAATGGAGCCGCTTTCTGGCTCCGTTAAGTGGTTCGTTTGCGGCTCCACTTCGAAGCTGAGCTGGCCAGCCGGCTCCACTACGTCAGGGGCTGGGGGCGGGGCTTATCGGGGCTGGGGGCGGGGCTTATCGGACAAACTCAAAACAAACTCAAAGTTTTTTTCCGCCATCTTTAAAATCAGTAAAATTCTCCGTGGACGTGAAGGTGACAGTGGTCCGTGGACGAGACAAACTGCGTTTGTTTGCGTTGTTGTCCTCGGCAGAAGGTCACAATAAACTAGAGGAGCTTCTAGAACAAACCGCTATTAGAAAAACTACAGCGTGAGATGTCTTCAGCGGGGACAGAACCGAGGAGCTAATCGATAACAAACTGGACGATACGAGGGGCTAATCGATAACAAACTGATGATCCGCTGCTGTCACTCTGGTCCTGGTAAGTTTTACTTTATAAATCTGTCCCGTGTTGCCAACCAGCTTTGTATTTATAATCTGTTTAGCGAGCTGCTCATTATCACATCAATGTTATGTTCCTATCATCACAAATGAGGAGCTTTGATTGCTAGGCTTCTGTTAGCCGATATTAACCTTGATAACGTCAGGATGCTACTTTCTAAAAACAGTAAAGTGTAATGGAGTCATGTTTTAATGCACTTTTCTCTTGTTTTAGTTGTTTATGGAGTCGTCTTCCCTGGACGATGCGATGCGGAGCTACCGCCCCACTGGGCTGCAGCTCACAGGAGCCCCTCAGCCCATCGGAGCTTTATTAACATGGACTTATTACACTGCACTCTATACTTTTACATTTTGTGATTACTGTATATTGTGTATTTAATGTTTTTTGTTTTTTTTAAATAAAACATTTCTATTTTTCATACAATGTCCGCTTCATTATGCTTTATCAACCGAGAAACATAATACAAGATGACAGTTTTGAAGAAGAAAAGGCAAATGGTCCCTTCTGTTTAAGTCCTCTATTAATGCAGCTCTAACGTCAAGTCCATTTTATTAGTATAGTCCTTTATCACAGTTAGGGGCTTCAACGTAATCGCGTCCATAGCACTAAAGACGAGCAGCTGGCTTTGTAGCCTCAAAGCCAGGCGCAACACTTTTCCATCCATCATGTAATATACTGTTGTGGAAGTTGGCGCGAGCTGCTGGGAAAGCAGAGACGTTAACAGTGACGTCATGACGTGGCTCTCTCGACGAAAAAGGCAGTGGAAACGCAAACCAGTTTTTTGCCGGCTCCCCAATTGAACCAACTGCGAACCGGCTCCATTGACACGCGAGAGCCCGAACTGGGCTTTCTTTGGTGGAAACGAGGCATAAGTAAAAACTGATCATCTTCCAGTGATTGTAAATCCTTGAGAGACTCCTTCTTGTCTCTCCCTAACGTGTCGATCAGGTGTATATAACATGAAGCAGGTCTGGAAGTGAAGCCGAACTGTTACCATACTGTAATGTTCCACAAAAAGGCAGGGCTGACGTGCTCAGTTCTTTGATTTTCTTGTTATCAGCAAAACGTTGCACGCAGGTTACAGAACACAGGTTGAATGACCAACTTTATTAACACACTCATATAACGCAGGTTACAGAACACAGGTTGAATGACCAACTTTATTAACACACTCATATAACGCAGGTTACAGAACACAGGTTGAATGACCAACTTCATTAACACACTCATATAACGCAGGTTACAGAACATAGGTTGAATGACCAACTTTATTAACACACTCATATAACGCAGGTTACAGAACACCGGTTGAAAGACCAATAGGCCTATGTCACACTTCCTGCTTCCGGGACGTTAAAAATCGCCGAGCAGTGTACTCTTACTTCCGGTAGTTACCCTAGATACCTGACAAACTGTGTCCGCCTCCTCTCGCCGCTGTTATTGTAGTGTACCGGGCTGCTCAACGTCTAAACACAGACAGCCCTACCTCAGTTTACACCATTTACCCAAAGACAAACTCCTCCGCAAGTCTTGTGTGAGGCTGATAAGGAGGATGAAGGTCCCTCGTTTCATGTTCTCAGGGGTAGCGCGTATGTCTGCAGTTTGCACTTTGACAAGGAGAGCATATACGTCTCGAAAAGTGGGCGGAATAGGCTAATAATGTCGGGTAAGTGTGTGATTAAAAGTACTGGTCCTGACCCCCACACACACTCCATCTCTCATCCGAATAGAGCCACATAATGTCGGGTAAGTATATGATTAAAAGCACAGGTCCCAAGTAGGGCTGGGCGATACGGACCAAAACCTGGTATTTTTAGGCTGCATCGCGATATACGATATATATCGGTATTTTATACAAATTTGGTTTTAACTCACTGCCACAAGTATGTCACAAGCTGTTTTATTTGAAGACAACTCATATTCACAAGAACAGGCATTCCGTTTTTGAAAATATACAGCTGCACACTACATATTAACACGTAAATGAAAAGGTACATTGAAATAATCAAAATCCATCAAATAAATAGCCTATATTAAATACATAGGCATACCTCTGCTCCTACACAAAATTGCCTTTGTTATATGGTGATATATCCAGATAGAGCCACAAGACACAATGTCGGGGAATTGTATGATTCGGATTTAGACTTCTTCACTGTAGTGTTCATTCACTAGTTGAACCACATCGTCTGGACTGACTTTTGGAAGGTTATGCAGCGATGTTGTCCAGCGATAACTGTCCTCCATGGTGAATGCCAAGGTGAATGTATTAACCGGAACTTGGGATACACTGCTTCAGCGATTTTTAACGGGTACTTCCGGCTTTCAACTGTGCCGGGATATTGGCCTATTGTATTAACACACTCATATAATGCAGGTTACAGAACACAGGTTGAATGACCAACTTTATAACACACCGTATCACGCAGGCACGCTGCCGGTTCAATGTCACACACCAGCAAGCCATCCCCCTCTGCTCAGCCAATCACAGCCCCGCACACGACTGCGCAGCTCTGTGATTGGCTGAGAGACAGGGGACGGCTGACTGACACACACAGCAACCCATTAGCGCGTCGCTACAATACGTTCGTTTCGAAGAATATCTATAGAGACTTGATTGAGTGTTTTTTTTTACCTTTCAACGACTACTAAATACCGTTAATCAGTCGATCACGCCGTGCTTTCCATGTAAAATATACCAATAACAACTTGGACCTTTAGACAACCGTAAAACAGTGCATGCGTGGACATTACGTAATTTCTGGTAAGCAAGAAATATCGCTATTATCGTGGCGTACTACGATACAGTAACGGAAGTGCACTATGTCACAAGATGACAAACAACACAGCACATCAAATCCGTTTCTGATCACTGATCGATATCACACATGGTGACGTAGGGTATGTGTCTTTCACACATGAGGGCACTGCCGCACACAACTGAAGACCACTGGCAACCATAAAGTTAAAGTCTGAAAAGTGAAAAATCAATGATTTGATTCAACAGTTAGGCTTTCATTTTCCATGTACCCTTTTAAAACATTTAGTGTACCACATGTAACACATTTCGTCTTACATTGGAAACTATGAAATAAGCACTGAAAATAGCACGCACAAAATAAGAAAATTCTCAGGGTTGTTACAGTAGGTTTGTAAATATTAATAACCAGTGTCCTACTTAGTGCCTACTTTTTGCGTCCCGCATATTCTTGGACGTTCTAAAAATCGCTGAATATCCATTACTGCTCTACTACAGAAACAGCGTACAGAAACCTAGCTAGCTGAATCGCTAGCTACGTGCACACAATAGAGGCGTGTCTAACTTCACACGTCACATGTCACACGACTGTTCAAAAGTGAATTAATTTAAAACAAAACATAATATAATTAAGATTTTTGTGTTCGAATAATAGTATTTGATTACATCTATTAAAATATTTGGATTGGAACTATTTTAGACTATTTTAGACTTGATTCAGTAACACATTTCGGCCACTTGGGGGGGCAGTGCCCCCTGCCCCCCGCAAACTCCGCCTATGGGAAGAAGATGAAGAGGAGGACCGTATCGGGAGAGTTCGGGAGAGACTTCGGCGTATTCTTAATTACCGGCCGCATCTCAAGAGTGTTGATATGTGCAATACAACCAAGTATTATAGGCCTACTATGTGCCAAAATATATCCGATGAGTGTGTGACACGGATGAGTGTCAGAAGAGGAGAGGAGGAGAGAGGGAAGGAGAAGAGGAGAGAGGGAAAAAGAAGAGGAGAGGAGGAGAGAAGGAAAGAGTGGAAGAGAGGGGGAAGGAGAAGAGGAGAGGAGGAGAGAAGGAAAGAGTGGAGGAGAAAGGGAAAGAGTGGAGGAGAGAGGAAAGAAGTGGAGGAGAGAGGGAAGGAGTGGAGGAGAGAGGAAAGGAGAGGAGGGGAGAGGAAAGGAGAGGAGGAGAGATAGATGCTCAAAATATACAAGGTCTGACAGATCACCAGATATAGATATAGGTGGAGAGATTAACAGAGTACACCCTTACACCGCGAGAACAGAGAGGTAATCAGTTCAGTCACCGAGTGACCTGAAAGACCTTATTTCCCTTTCAGTTTTTTAGCAATTTTGCAAAAGCAAAGGTCAGATCTCCTATGAAGCTTGGATATTCCAGCCTGGGTTAGGCTCGTTCATAGGACAGTTTAGGTGACCTACAGAAAGTGGGCACGCGGTGTACAGATTGAAAGCCAATGTAACCCAACTAGTGGACTACGATATATAGGATACATAGAATTATGGGAGTGTCTTTGTTACTGATGGACTGAAAAGATTTTACAATACCTACAATGCAGTGCAGTCAAATACTATTATTATTATTATTATTATTATTATTATTATAATTTTTTTTCTTTTAATTATTATTATTATTATTAATATTATTATTATTATTTCATCCATTTAACTAGAGGGCTCTCGGTAGAGCGTAAACCTCCGCCACACCAGTCTCCTGGATCCGGATTTCGATCCTGGTCTGGGTCAAATTTGAATCAACTGTTCCTTGGCCCATAAGTAGTGAGTTATCTTGCTCACAGACAAAACAGACAGACAAACAGACATCCACACAGGCAAAAATGACCTCCTCCCATCTTGAAGGCTGAAGGTAATTAGATCACTCTTTTACACCATTATACACCAGTTGTTTGTTGGCTTGAAACATCTGCACCTCGAGGTGGTTCTTCTGTCCCTGAATGAGATCCAGAACGGGCTTCAGACCCCCACTGTGAACCAACAACAACACACAGTCACATGCATGCTTCTCCCTCTCAGTGGTTGGACAATATCAGGCAATACAAACCACTGCTACATAACAGATGCATTTGAGGCACCACATAATGGAGCCATATGCTGTCCAGGGGGCACAGGTGTAGAATCAGCACATGAGAGCACATGGAGTGTGTGTTGAGTAGTGGCTCCTATGGGATAGCGTGGTGCTATAGCCAGCCGACTGCGTGAGGTGGGGGGGAAAGACCAGAGTTTGGCCAATTATAGTCGGATTGCTTATTGGATTTCCCCTCTGTTCATGGTACACTTTGTGAATTAACCTATTGAGAATCCAAGCAAAACAGAGTCCTAATGTACAGGATAGGGAGAAAGGCAACTGAAACCACAGTGTAGATATCACATTTAACATGTCAGAGATAGCCAGAGGGAAAAAGTTTTGGGAAATGTTCTTTAGTTCAGACGATCGATAGGACCATAAACAATGAACTATACCTTGGACACACCGTGTTGGTGTGCCTGTTTATCACTGTGTGCTCTCAGAAAGGACCTTAAGAAACATAATTGTGTAGCCTACATGCGTATTATACGCATGTAATATTATACGTATTATATTCTCAGTGGAAAATGCAAAAAATCATTCAATCAACATTTCTAGCGAGAAATGGGGCATTATTTGTCACAATCGTCCTTCAGTGAATGTATACGATCTTTAGTTTCATAGTTATTACCAATATTTCCATAGACATTTTTTCAGAGCCATCAGTGCGCATGCGCACACTCCAGCTATTTAGAAGAGTGCAACGCATTCTCATGAAAAAACACACTTTGTTTGGCAGGAATCGTACGTACGTTCCTTTACGCCCCTTTCAGTCGGCGAACAGAGCAGCTGAAATCATGTCTAAAATAACACTTTTTTCTCACAATACAGAAACATGTTAAGGTTACTCTAAAATACGGTTTGATAACATTTCGAGTGAGAAATATGCACTTAAGTTTGAAAATATTTGTTCAATGAATGTAGACACTATGTAATGGCAAATCGCAATGTATCGTGCTATGGTGACACACAAAAGTGTGTTTGTGTCGTGCACCCCCCCCCCCCGTTAATGTTCATCACGCACCCCCCCCCCCCCCCCCTCAACTAAGGTAGCCCTGTTCTCCACAGTACTGTTTACTGACATGATCTGGCTTTCCTAAAAAAAGTTTGGGGACCACTGGTTTAAGTCATAAGCTCTCCTTTTATTCTGTGAAATAGTTTGTTTTGATCAATTATTTAATTCTTATTATTTCCATGTTTAGGTTTAGATTTGATCTAGATTGGGATTTTAGCGCCCTCTGCAGGCTGGTTGAGACGTGATAATATTAAGTTGAATTGGAAAATATGTATGTTAATCAATAAAATCAAGTCTAAACCAGTCCAAATTGAAAGGCATGACTGTGCATGAAGCAAACATCAATATCTTGAACACATTTGGCTACTTCATACCCCTTAAAACATGTTTGACTGATTTTATCCAGCTTGACCCTAAAAGACTCAGAGAAAGTACACCACCTGAAAATTCAACTTAGTCGTAGATCAACCATGAAGACATCATTGGAAAGGTCTTGATCTAGAGAGTAACATATGTCAGTATTAAAGGTGTGGGGGTTCCTGCTCCTCAGGGGTGCCCTTTGAACCTGGAACCTGTGCCACGTTTGAAGGCTTACAGGGAAGCACAATGTGCTACAGACATGAGATCAACAGTTTTGGAAAGATCTTGACCTCTTCTACCATGAGCAACATGATTTCATTCTTTGCCAGTGTGTTTCTCTTCCAGTAAACCCTATAATATGATGGCAAGATTCCTGGTCACAATTTCACTTAATACGGAAAACACATTAAAACTACAAAAAGTGCAACAGAGCACTTTGCAAACTGTAGTTCTTTGCACACGTCCGGGTCTCTTACCTCGATCTATTTGTGTTAATAATGTGGTTTATATATATTTTTTAGCATATAATGTGGTTTCCGAACGAGATGGTGCAGCTCAGTGCTGCTGCAATCCGATGGATTAGTAATACACGTAAAAATAAACTTAAATAATAAACCTAACAGAACAATAAGGCGGCAGTGATATCAGCGTCCATAGCAACGATAGAAACCTGAACACATCTTCGTAATAACTCAAAAACTAAAGATCGTATAAATTCACTGAACAAAGCGTGTGAGAGTAAAACACACATTTCTCGCTAGAAATGTTATCAAAACATATTATAATGCCGAAACTATCTATCTATCTATTACATTTTCCACTGAGAATACAAGGAAACGTGACTGTGCTTGACATTATAGCTGCAGAAGTTCACGCATGCACACCGGGTTGATACGTACGATTTCCTACGAAACAAAGTGCACTGCTTTTTCGTAGGGAATCCTACGTATCGTTTATGAGAACAGCCTGGTCTGGGAGTGCTGGCCTGTCATCGGGCCTATCAGCTGTCCTTGTGTTGCATGATTTACTCCAAATATCTTGTTTCTTGTGCCATGGCATGAAAGTGTATTTGTCTGTGTGTGTGTGTGTGAGTGTGTGAGTGCATATGTGTGTATATGCCTGCATGTATGTGTATATGTGTGTGTGTGTGTATGTGTGATAGTGTGTGTGTGTGTGTGTGTATGTGTGTGTGTGTATGTGTGATAGTGTGTGTGTGTGTGTGTGTGTGTGTATGTGTGATAGTGTGTGTGTGTGTGTGTGTGTGGGTGTGGCCCAGTTGATAAAAGAGGTATTTCACTTTAATGGTGCCAGAGTGTCGAGGTAAGGCACTACATTTTATCTGTGTAGAAACTCCTTTTGGGAGATTTTGGCAACTTTTCCATTGCCATACGGGACTGTTCCTCCTCCCTGTGGGATTCAGTTTGTGTCTCAACGAGCCTCAGAAGAACTTCTAAGGTTCACAATACAGTCCATATGTCATTGGAGAATGTGTCACCAATGACAGTATTTTAATCTATCTCTCTTGCTCTTTTTCCCTCCCCCCCCCCTCTCTCTCTCTCTCTCTCTCTCTCTCTCTCTCTCTCTCTCTCTCTTCTCTTCCACAGACAAATAGATGAGGTGAGGCCTCATAAACGAGGGCGACGAAACAGTACAGAGATGAGGTAGTCCAGCTGACGCGATGGTGTGAGGACAACAGCCTCGCACTGAATGTCAGCAAGACCAAGGAGCTCGTCGTGGACTTCAGGAGCCACCGGGGCACCCACTCCACCATCAGCCTGGACGGGGCCCCCACCCCACCATCAGCCTGGACGGGACACCGGTGGAAGTCGTCAGCTGCTTCTGTTTCCTTGGGCTACAGATTCCTCTCCTCCTCCTCGTCTTCCTCTCCTCCTCTGACTCACCCCTTCAGTGGCCCTAGCAGCACCATGTGGGGGCCATGTCTGAGGCTGACATCCATCACTGCGGCTTCAGATCAAATAGACAAATAGTGCGTACACAAAGAAGTCATATTGTACACACATCAAGTCAAGTCAATTCAAGTTTGTACTCAAGTTACAAGTATAAGAAATGGGTGAAAATCTTATATGCAATACCCGACGACAGACAGCAGTTAAAAAAAGAAAAATAATAGATAATAGAAAAAGAAAAAAAAGTAAAAAGTACAAACTCTATAGAGTGAAATATATAAAAATATGAAAGTGCATATATGAAATGCAAAATATTAGCACAAAATAAGAGCAATATGTATATATAAATCAATGTAATAAAATATACATTGTTATATGCTATACACCCTTGTTCAGCAGCCTGATGGCCTGACTGTGGAAGCTGTCTCTAAGTCTATTTGTGCGGCACTTGATACTGCGGTATCGCCTGCCTGACGGTAAAAGTGAGTACAGTTCGTGGCTGGGGTGGGCATTGTCTTTTATGATGCATTTGGCCTTGGCCACGCACTGCTGGTTGTATATATCCAGGAGGAAGGGGAGCTCACCTCCAACGATATACTGGGCCGTCCGCACGAGTGCGGTGCAGTTCCCGTACCAGAAGGCGATACACCCTGTAAGAACACTCTCAATTGTGCCGGTGTAGAATGTTCTCATGATGCGGGGGCCCATGCTGAATTTCCTCAGACGCCTGAGGAAATACATCGATCCAACCTCCTCCCTGTAGGCTGTCTCGTCGTCGCCGGCGATCAGGCCCATCACTGTCGTGGCGTCAGCAAACTTGACGATGACGTTGGAGCTGTGCATAGCCATGCAGACGTGGGTGTAGAGGGAGTAGAGGATAGGGCTCAGCACGCATCCCTGGGGGGCTCCCGTGTTGAGGGTCAGTGGCTCTGAGGTGGTGCTGCCCAACCT